>JALXJV020000005.1:9579932-10179932 GCA_024633595.2 Lepomis macrochirus | reverse complement strand
ATCTTGGAATAAAAAAGAGAGGATGAAAAGGGGGGCAGAGGGGAGTATCCTCCTCTGATTTATTCTAAGCTTTAGGGCTTGTGTATCCGAGAACAAGATCAGTTCAGTAGATCACATCACCCTACGTCCTTTATAGATTTTCATCCCGGCCCATCCTGCCTCACTCTGCCCCGAATGGACCAGGGTTGGAAAGTAAGTTACTTAAGTACAATTTTGAGTTACTTGTACTTGGGTTTTTCAGCTACTTTACACCTGTCCACAATTCAGAGGAAAATATTTTGATTTTTACTTCACTACATTGATTTTACAGCTGTTGTATCTTGTTACTTTTCAAAATCACATAAGGCACATATGATAAAGTCTGGGGCTCCTTGTCATGTTTCAGATGTGTTTCAGAAGTTTCCTTCCAAGTTTAGAATTTCCAGAAAATTAACAAAGGTAAATGCTAATTAATGCGTGTTCCAGTTTTGTTGTTACGAGAGTTGGTTCATCCTTGTAAACAGCTGGTGGCACTGATTTTCCAGTTGAATGCCATTAAACTAATGCAGAAGAAGAGAGCACAAATCACTATGATGGAAATAGGTTTGTTCGAGATGACTGCAGCTGACTTTCGCTGACTTGATAGTCAAACGTGAGCTGCAGGCAATTGCAGGGAGGGGAGGGTATAAAAACACTGCTGTCAAGTCAAACACATTCTACCTGTGTGAGCTTACTGTGAGCTTAAAACAATGACTGATCTCGCAAAATCAGGCAAAGTGTGGGTCTGACTTTGCGCAGCCGGGGAAAAGCAACTACGGCTGCCAGGCTCAGAAACTTCAGCCACCCTGCCCCCGCAAGGTATTAATGTCGTGTGACATGGTGACGTCTTGGAGCTCGGCAAAAGTCAGACACAATTTCTAACCAGCATGCCTTATGTTAAATCCAGCATGCATCACATTAAGTCAGTTTGTGTTTGTTTCATGCAATAATGTGAGGAAGGTTACAGTCTCCTCTTTGCTCCACACACACGTGATGTTTTTGTCTCTAGTTGATATTTAAGTCCCATGCTTCGTATGTCATGATTTATGTGTTTGTGTATGTTTCCATTGTCCTTTGTGGCTTTTTGTGTTTATTGATACACTATCTTTTCCACCTCATCCGTAAAACAGACTTAGTGTCGTCTGGGGTCCTTTGTCACATTTCAGATGATTTATCTGACAGTTAAAGTAACTAGTTACTTTACAGATGAAGATTTGAAATTAAAAAACATACAATATGCTTATAATATATTGTTAAAGACATTTCAGATCTCTTTTATTAATAATCTCACAACCCTCCAGATTTATCTTGTGACCTTTTGAAGGGGCCCGACTGCTAGGTTGAGAACCACTGGATTAAACCACCTAACTGTAAATAAATTAATTAAAATTAGCTACAACAGTAAGATGCTACTTACACGTTAATGCATCAGTTTGTATACTTTGGATACTTTTATAATTTTGCTGCTGATACTTTTGGAGGAGGACTTTTCCTCGTAGTGGAGTATTTGTACCTACTTGAGTAAAGGATCTGAGTAGGCTACTTCTTCCACCACAACTCCTCACTTACCCACAGAGCCAATGAGAGGAGGCGAGGGGTCGAGGCAGCTTGTTAAACCTCAAGTCGGACAGATGCAGAGGTCATCGCCAGCCGTCTCTCTGCGACAAAAGGAGAACCTCCAGCAGAGATTAATGCACTGCTTTATATGTTCCAATCTAGATTCCAGATCCCGTTTTCTGTTTTTATGGCTCTGCGAGCATTCCTGTTCCTATTGTAACCTGCTTGCACGGAAATAGCTGCGTCATACTTGCCGAGGCTGATGATTTGAAGTAGTCGTAGGAGCAGCTGGCCTCTGCCAAAAGACCAGATCTGGGCAGGTCATCAGCGAGCCCACATCAAGGAGCTGAAGCACTTCAAATCCTCTGTGTTAACTTTTATGGCAAGTGTTTATGCAAGGTCATGCACGTTGACTTACACCGTTCTTTTATGTAGGGTTGAAGGGACACATGTGTGAGATGGAAATGTATCTTGTTTAGTCACCACCGGTATGTTTTCCCTGCAACTCGGCTCTTGGCACGATTCATTTACATTATCTTAACAATGACTGTTTTATTTTTTTATGATTCTAAAGATGTTTTTTTTTTCAGTTTTTACTCTGCTCTCTGACTTTTTTGCCTCTGTGGTCAGTGAACCCAGGTTTTATCCTGCACTATTTTCTCTGGGCTAAAAGGATTAACTCACTTTCCAAAGACCTCAGCCACTTCAGGTACTGGATCTTCTCAATGATAGCATTAAAATCTGGACAGTTGACACTGTTTCTGAACCTGATCACCGTCAATCATGCATTTACCTTGTGGACTAAAATCTGTGGCCTCATCCTGAGCCGTTCCACCTTACTTGTTACTCCCCTACTGGGAGGCTAAGAAATTTCATGTGTGTTGGAGTCTGTTTTGTGCTGGGAGCTGGAAGTTTTTGGTTTTAGCGGACTCCATGTTGTTAGTTGTAGTTTTGTTGCTGTGTGTACTGCAGAGGTGGGGGACTCGAGTCACATGAACTGACTCAAGTCAGACTCGAGTCGCAAATTTAAAGACTTGAGACTTGTTTGACTAAAACAGACAAAAGGCTCGACTTGACTTTGACTTGGTGTTCATCACTTGAGACTTGGCTTAGACTTGAGACAGATTTGACATGATTTTTTAAATTAAATATTCACATGTGCTCATTTCAGCGTTTGCGGCATAATCCTGCAACCATGTATGTTTTCACATAGCAGTGTGGATCTCCGTAAACAGCGGCATAGAAAAAGGCCGTTACGTGGAGTACAACAGACATTTAAGGATTATGTTGTCGATGACGGTAGAAAGAAAAGAACGGTGGTGGGGCTCAAAAATCAATGACACAACCACCACAACATCCAACTTCATCCGTTTAAGCTACATCCAGTTGTTTGGCTGAGGTTTGGCGCTGTTGTGAAAACTTCTTAACATCCCTGATGATAACAGGTCCTGATGACAGCTTTCAGTATGTGTCCACAACTGCTATGCTAAGTTCATACTCATATGATACACCGTTTGAAAGCTAAAATCCTCGACCAATGCAAAGCATTTCAAGATACAATCACCACAGTGTGTACAATCAGTACATCTGTCAGACCAACCAGTACAAGCAAAATTGATGCGACTCACCTATGAAGAATCATTGTAATCCACCGATCGATTATATTCCAACAAAAATGGTCTTGTTACGTTGTTAAAGGTCCAGACGATCCAAGCAAAAAATATTTAGTCCAAAACACATTATTCCTTCAATAAATCCACAGGGTTTGCTGCTGCATCATTTCATACTTGACGGCAGACGTGGCTAGTATGTCTTTATAATCATAATAACTCCGCTTTGGATGTAAACAACTACAATATCTTGTATTCAAGATTATTAGCTGCTGAACTCTGACCTTTCGATTGACACCTAATTCGACCCAATAGGAGCTCACATGTCCCTTTCACAGCCTACAATAGTCAACGAGAGCCTGTGCTATAAGGAAGGGCTACCCCCTGTTATTTTGTGGGTAGGCCAAGCCAATTGCAACCAATTGTGCCGATGACTGGCACTTTATGTAGCCAATAAAATTCTGAAAATAATGATATCCAGCTTTAAGTAAGAAGTTCATGATCTACCAGCAAAAAACACATTGGTGTCAATCTACCGAATGATGCCATGAAGGGGAAGTGCTGTTTTTGAAAAAAATACACTGAAACATAGCCTTAGAAAAACATGTGTAAAATAGTAATTTTTCATGATATTGGTATGAAATTTAAAATTGGACTAGACAAAGCCTTTTTTGCTGTGGGCTCAAAGTGTTTTCCAGCTAATGAATCCCAGCTGAGGTTGGACCTCCTCATGTCACAGCTTCTTTTGTTTGTTTGGTTTCTTGTCTTTGTTTTTACAGCACAACATCCATGCAGCACATTTTCACTCATCCACTTCCTACACTACGGACTTTACATATTCTTCCCACTTATAGGTTTTGCTTATTTTCTTATCAATAAATCACGTTGTTATTTAGTTTACCCGTGTGTCTCCCGTTTTTGTCAAGTCCATGAGCCGGGCTGTGACAGAAAAATCCGGCAACTGGATTGTTTGGTTTTTTTATAGGTGAGGTTGAAACCCCTTCAAACACAGGCAATAAAAAAGTGATTAATTTCATTAAATGTATGTCAGTTTGTAGGTTACAGAACAGAATTTAAATGAGTTCTGATCAGCTACACATCCAAATATTGTCACCGAAATGCAAACAACTGGTATTTGTAACCTAGTTACATTATATAGAAAATATTTTTTAAGTCAAATGTAGTCCTGTGTTAACCAAAATAAAATGATATCACATATTTTATTCTAATCTACTATATTGGTTTCATATCTTATTATATATATATATATATATATATATATATATATATATATATATATATATATATATATATATATATATATATATATATATATATATATATATATATATGACTTTACTGCTACTAATCACTCTATTATGTCAACCATGACAGCCTCACAATTAGGACAATACTGGTCATGGGTACAGTATGTAAAGTGCTTGCCTTGTAATTCTGAGCTTAATTGCTCTTGTAATGTTCATTTTTTAAATTTATATTCTCACTTGGATTTTATATATTTTATTATTATTATTATTATTATTATTATTATTATTATTATTATTATTATTATTATTATTATTATTATTATTTTTTTTTTTTTATTTATTATTTATGTATCTGCCCTTGGGCTTCTTCAACACCTGAAAATCCCCTCTGGGGATCAATAAATATTTATCTCATCATAAATCAATGCTCGTTTGGTGTTTAGGTAAACAGCTGCAGTGTAAAAGATGGTATGTTTTCCTCTCTGTAAATGCATTCTTTTTCTTAACCTTCTTAACCTTTGCAAAAGCCCTCTGTAGTGATATGTGGTGCAGTTTCCCGCCAGGCTGCCCAGCCTGTGAGTGATTCAGTGACCTGCCAGGACTACATGTGTCTGGTCAGCCATTGTTTACACAGGAGGAAGGTTTCTGGCTGAGAGAGGGAGAATGTCTTCCCCTCTCCAACAGAGCTGAAGGGCGCTAAGACAACCAGCTGCACACCAGGGAAACACACACACACAAACACAGGCTTAGAGGGTTAGCGATACACAACACCAGCGAAGCAGAGGATTTTGCCAGACCAAAGGGTTACACAGGGACAGAGTTACTTAAATTTTACAGTTTTCAATTGTTTTGTGTCCGATTTTGAATTTAGCTTCAGTTTGTTTTCAGTGTTCAGTATTTTCAGCATATACTGTTATAGGTATATGTTGTTATACTATTATCTAAACTTTAATTTCATTCACAATTTATTTCATTCTGATTTGATTAATTGAAAGTTGTAAATTTTGTAAAGCAAACAGTTGCTCATTTGCACATCCAGCCTGCAGTGAGAGTGAACTAAAATAGTAAAGTTGCGGCTGGACAGCTAAACAATGAGCTGAAACTCAACATAAAGCTCCGTAAAGGCGAACAGAGCTGCAGATTCAGGTGATCATTTTCTGTAGGTTCATCACTACGAGTAATTTCATATTGTCATTCGATTAATATTATAAAAGTGATTACGCTTATAGCCACTTTAATTTCAAACCAAGTTGAGGGGCTTTAATCAGGGGATCAGGCTCTTTACAACTCTTTAGCATCACTAAATATTAATGTCTCCCAATAGCACGACAGATGGTTTCTCCTTTTTCTACGTCTGTACAATAATAATATTATTTTAATATTATCCTGTACCATCAGCACACGGAGGATTCACTTTTCTGCCTCTAAACGTATTTTCATCACCCAGAGGCAGACATGAACATGATTTCCCCACAGTGGCTAACATTATTTACAGCTGCACGAAAATTACGTGAACGCAGTTTTAGTAATGGATCTAGGAATGTGCATGCTGGTATAGACTCTGGGCAACCAGTTCCCCGCGAAAAGGACCAAACAAGTCAAGAAAATAACTGTAACATACACCCACACATAAACACACAGTCTTGAATCTCAACATTGTACTTTGCTTATTTACAAGTGCTTGCTAGGCAGAGCCCCCTCATACCTATGCTCACTGGTGTCTATGTCATTACCCACCCGCAGCCTGCACTCAAGCAGGTACATCTCTCTGGTCACCCCAAAAGCCCATATCACCTGTGGTCGCCACTCCTTCCTGTTCTCCACTGCTAACGACTGGAATGAGTTACAAAAAACCCTCAAGCTAGAGACCCTCATCCCCCTGACTGCCTTTAAAGCACGTCTGTCTGAACTCTTAACCGATCTCTGTACATGCTAGGTCCCCTCCACCACTCACTTTTGCACACCATTACTAAAATTGTTCTGTCATGTCCCTTTCTTAGTTGCACAGTTTCACCTGTACCGCTGCCTCATCTGTTTTATTCTCTTTTGATCCATTCCATCTGTACAAGTTTGCTCCAATGTCATTCTTCCTACTGCTACTGCCACACTGTTTTGCACACCACCTGATCTACCTCAGTAATTAGAACTTTTAGAACTGAACTTGCACAAAATGTTTGTAGATCTCTGTACTCTGTACCTACCTCCTTGAATGGTCGGCACCTGCACTAAATGTACATAGATGCTACTGCACTTTCAAATATTCTCCTTACAGACTCATCACTGTTTTACATATTTTAGTAATTTATGCTATGTGTATTCAATGTGTAACTATGTGATGTTCTGCACATTTACACTTTCTTGGCTAGGTTGCTGTTGCAAATGAGAAACTGTTCTCAATCGGCCTCCCTGGTTAAATAAAGGTTAAATTAAAAAAAAAGGTAATGGAGCAAAGTACGCCTGTCTGTTACCTGATTGGCCCACATAACTCTGCTACTACAGTGTTAAGTAACACAGAGGTTTGATAATCCCCACAGTTGAGTTCATTCATCTTGGTGTCGTTAGTGTCGGCCGGTGAGGTTTTGAGACGAGTCCTCTCCATTTCAGGCACCTCGCATGTCGTCTCCTGGTGGATTACCTCACTCAGCCTGTGCGGACTTAAGAAACGAGTAAAGCGAGATGGCAAAATGTTTGAGGAGGTTTAAGGACGTCAGCGCTCAGCGAACAATCTCAGTTTTCAAATGTGGAATGATATCCCATGGGACAATAATCCCAGCAGGTCACCAAACCTGTAGTGGGAACTGCAGCATAAGCGCTATTTGTGTGCTATGGTCAAGTGTTTAGGGACACACACAGAGACCGAGGTCCAATACATGCAGAAACACAATCAGTAACTGTAATGTTAATGCAACTCACTAGCTAGTACTTTGTCTCAAATGAGATAATGAACAGTTTTACTTCTGGATGCCAAGCAGTAGACAAGCAGTAGACGTCCTGTTGCAGAAGGTTTTTGGGCTTCTGTCTACTTTATGGACTGATATTTTGTTATATACTGCAACTACTATTATTATTTTCATTATGGATTAATCTGTTGATTTCTTCCATTAATCACCTGATTACTTGGATTGTAAAAATACTGAAAAAAGAGTTGTGACAATCATCCAGAGCCCAAAGTCACACCTTCACAATGCCTGTTTTGTCCAAAGCTCAGATTTTTTAAGTTAAGTTTATTCAAACAACAAAAAGGAAAAGAATCAAATTCTCACATTTGTGAAGTTGAAACCATCCATCTATCCATCCATCCATCGTCAAACGCTTATCCTGCATACAGGGTCGCGGGGAGCTGGAGCCAATCCCATCTTACATCGGGCGAAAGGTGGACCCTGGACAGGTTGCCAGTCCATCGCAGGAACCGCTTAAATGGAACCGTTAAATGTTTTTACATAAAAAATGACTTCAAACAGTTAAAAAAGCTGCTTAATTTTCTGTCAATTGATTAATTTATTGTTCAACTAATCAATCACTGTTGGGCAGTTTAATTTCAATTTTTAAAACTGGCACTCACTCTCCGGATAAAATCCTCTTTTTTATCATCAGGCCAGAACTTTACCAACAAAGAAGAAAGAAGAAGTGATTGGCAGGGGAAGTGTAAAACAACAGCATATCGACAGGATTGAGCATCAACGGAAGACCTCTGGGAATGTAGACAGAGATGGAGATGAAGGGAGATAGATGGTTGGCATATCTTTTTTAGCTCCTCCAGTTTGCCACCAATTTAGAGCAATATTTTCATAACAGAAGTCTGAAAATCACCAGTCACCTGTTCTGAATCCGAAACAAGACTCTCTTGACTTTCCATGGAAGTAAATGTTGACACAGAGAGTTGTGGGAGTTGGAGCTCCAGTTGTGTGGGTCATCAAGCAGTAAGAGCCTGGGCCCCATCAGACCCAGAGAGGGCGATGCACAGATGGAGAGGTGCTCGTCTTTACAAGGACTCTGCCCCTCCAGAGACCACCCTGTCACTGCACTATCAAGTCATCTCACTAACACACTTTACAAGAGGTGAAGCTCATCGTCTGCCTCATTTAACTGTTACATACCTGTGAGAGCAAGGGAAATGAGGAGCAGCACGGTGAAGGATGGTGAAGACTGATGGTGAAGGGGAGCATGGAGGAATCTTATTAAGCCACCATAAGATGCACCTGGTAATTAGATGGCACACTGTCATCTTCTCAGAATACAAATTAAAAATCATTTTAAAATGCATATAGGAGGAGCAGGTTTTGCTCTGCAGAATCTTTGCCATTGCATATTTGCTTGTGGAAGAAGCAAAGGCAGCAGAGAAACTTTATGAAGAAGAGTAGAATCATTGAAGTGATAATGCAGTCAGACCAGATCAGATCAGGGTCCAACACTTAAAAAATAAGAAATAAACTGAAATGAAAAAATAAATAAATTGAACTGAATTTGAACTGAATATTTAGTATTTTCATGGTGATGTCAGCATTTCAATGTCAAACTACTACCTACTGTTTCCAGGTGTGTCTCCGTCATGTGATCCTGTTGGTTTATCTCTCGCACTTTTTGTCACCAAAAAGATTGTTAAGGATATCCTACAAAATAATTCATTCAGTCAAGATGGCCCTTTAACGGAGGTTGGCGTTCAGTGTCTTAAAAGCACTTGGACGTGATTTTACAGTTTTAGGGATCTACCATGTCACAACCATTCACTACAAGGATGAGTGTTTTACACGTTGAACTAGGGGACTGCATGAACAGTCTGCAGCCCACTGAAACCAAAGCACACTGAAGGGGTTGTCTGTACTCCCAAAACCTCCCTTTCATCTGAGATTTTACACAGCCTGTCACATTTTCTCAACAAGGAATAGCGCAACAATAAACTGAAGCGATAAACGTTATTAGGCCGTTATTGGACGAACTTTGTGGATCTTGATGAAAGCGGTGAAGAGCGAACGGGAGCCTTCCGTCCACTTGCGTCACCAATACCTCCCGAGAGTCTCCCCTTTTGTTACAAGCTCTCTAAGTGAAGCGTGTTGGGCCTAGAAGCGCTTTACCATTCCCTTTAAACATATGGGGCCTTTTAGGAGCGGTCCAAGCCGTTACACGCGCCTTGCTTTTCTCATCAGCTGGGTCAATTTGTAGGAAGTGACTGGCTTTGTCATTCTCCCCGGCCCAGTATTATTCTTTGCCTTTTTCCAAACAATACCACAACACATCCTGATGTAATGTAAAAATGGCTCAAATTGGGCCATTAAAGTGCTCTAACCTCATCTCAAACCCTCTGTCACTGAAGGTAATACTCAAGGCAGATACTTAACAGTAATGGTGAAAGAATGTGGATAGGCCCACTTTAAATGGAGCCATCAGCATGGCACGGCAAGAGGGGAAAAGGAAAGGGCTTTTATGATTTCCTTTGAAAAATTTATTCCAATTTATAAGGGGTCCTGCAAGGGTGTCGTATACAGTTCTCCCTTTTAATACTAAATCTTTAAGGCAGAAGCTTTTAAAACTTCAAATGCAGCTAGATCTGCTTACACATGTCATGTTATAGCCTATATAGCCCCCCTTTCCTGTTCGGGCCGGGCAGCGCAAATGTGTTTCATGGATGTGAGGTTTTTTCCAGCGAGAAAACAGAAGAGCAGCCCGCAGTAAAACACTGCACATGCTGTCTGGCTTTCCCATCAATCCTATAGACAGGCCGGGCACGGCTCAGGTGGCTCCAAGTCTATCGAGTCCTCAAAACTGCACCACTTCACCTACTTTAAGACAGAGGTGGATAAAGTACTTGCACCTTCTGCTCAAGGTGACACCACAGTCATGTTGGCTTTTTCCCCAACTTTACTCACATCACAATGGAACTTAACAAGCTATATGTACACATAAATAGAAGTTTTTTCTGAATTAGAACAAATTTAACTTTTTGTTTTTATATGCAGATTAGTTATTTCTTCATTAAATATGCCCTGATAGCAGCACATAAGTCTGATGGATTTTTTTGTTTTTACTATCATAATATACGGCCAGACATTTACAGAACGGTGTCACTCAAAAAATGTCACTCATTTGTGTGACAGACAAATAAGCTGATAAAGATTAGTTGACACATTAGAAACACACTTTACATAAAATCACTGTTTGTCACATGAACTCATCTCTTACAGATATATGATATATGAAGTAGCTAACACTGTGCTCTAGAAATCAAACTTTCAAATGACCAGTTGAACTTTTAATTGGGAAATGCTCAAAAGATGAACTTCTGCAATCTGCAGTTAACAGACTTGGTATAAAATAGACAAATAATGTTCATATAGATATATACAGTATAAAACATCATCATCATAGCTCATTCCATATGGACTTGAGAGTGGCTGAACGGCAGCTGGTTTGCAGTGCGAATCGTGGACTGATAGCTGGAGAGGAGCCAGGTTACCTCTTGGTCAGTGCCCATGAGCCAGGCACCAAGCTCTTAAATGCTCAGGGGGTATCGCCATCACTCATCCCCGCAATTGTGTGACGATGTAATTGTTCTATGTAATCACGTCTGTATTTCAGCGTTTGTCTATTTTGGCGTGTGTGTGAATAAACATAGGATGAAGTAAAAAAAACAACAACATGCATTCTCCCGGGGATTAATAAAGCTTATAATATACAACCTCTTATTAAGCAGGAATCTCATTCAGAAGTGCCTAAAACCTACCTTTTTTCTAAAGATCAGCAAGGGGCGACTAGATTGGTTGCATATACAGTATCCTGTATGTCAGATTGTATGGTAGTCTATGACAAAATAGCCCTACTTCCCATTTGATTTATTACCTCAGTGGACACTTTCATAATGAGTTCATTGGTCTCAATCGTTAGTTTCAAGTCTTCTTTAGTCTTCAGCATAATGTTCATTTAGTAAATTATGGTCCCATTTAGAGGAAAATAATAAAGCAGCGTATGCTTTAGAGCAGGGATTAGTATGTACCTTAGTAACCAAGCTAGGTAGCTCCACTCTCTCGTCCAAATATGGTCACTTCTTGGTTCCAAAAACCAAGATGGCGGTGGCCAAAATGCCAAACTTGAGGGTTCAAAACAGCGGTCCACAAACCAAGGAGTGACATCACAGTGACTACGTCTCTGCCTCTTATAGTTGCTTTTATATATACAAGCAATACAGCATCATGGCTATGCATCAGTAGCCTATTAACAGTGCCATAAAGACAGAAAATAAGATTTCAGTCATAGGGGTCAATTTTACTGCCGAACAGGTACTGATGCACTGATGAGAATAAAGTAATCTAGAACATCATTTATTAAGTTATTTTTAACAAAATTTTAATGGCCATTTGAAAACAAATGAAAAACACATGTACACTTGCTGTTTGATTCAAACACAGCCCAGCATGTGCTACTGTAGACTAATATTAATACCATTACAGCTCATTCCTAATCCAGATAAATCTTTGTGGTTCCACACTGTGAGTCTTTATTGCACTGATGGGGATTTTGCTGATGGTGGTCAGATCAGATTATTTCCTTTTTCATATCAAATGTTCATATATGAAACCTGCAGCTGTTGTGAATGTGCAGTAGGAGCAGGACATGACTGTAGAGCCAAGCTTAGCTCACCTGCGGTTCAGCAGGGAAAAGCAGGCAATAAGGTAATTATATAGGTTATAGAGGAGAAAAATCTGAAAGTGGAAATCAGAGCTCCTGCCTGCTCAGTCTCTCCACCTCAAAATGGTCCAATGGAGCCATATTGCTAAACAGTATTAAATATTTCCAGTTTCATATAGCATGGAAACATGGAACGTTTTAATAAATGTAACAGGTGCACATAGACTAAGATAAGAAATCAGCCGAGGCTAAAAGGATAACTTCAGGAGCTTGAGTAATTCGAGTAGTATAACCTTCAATTCTAATTCTCTGCCTCAAAGCCTTATTTCATTATGGACCTCATATACATGTGCTCACACTGTACTGCTGCAACAGGAGCTGACACTGTCACGGATAATATAACATATTAATTTATTAATACATCTCTCAAACATGGTACGGCAACAACAGAAATCCCCTGGCTAAAAGCATTGAAGTTAGTAAAACTGTTGACATGACACCTTGAACTGCAAACAAAGTAAATGTGTTTCATTAATTATTAGTTTGTAAACCTAATCTTTCCCAGGCACTAGCATGCGTCATCCCAATGTAAAATCTACAGGATGGGCTGGAATAGGGTAAGAGACACTAATGTCAAAGTACAGTGAGACACACAATGTAGGAAACAGCTTTCTGGCATGCTGGGAGAGCAGCTTTAGTGAATGATGCCATGTCTGAGTCTCTTACCCATGTTCCCATTACACACACATGATCTGTATTTTATAAAAGAAGAGACGAGAAAATGGAAAAAAACACATGCAAAAATCAGGGAAACCGTTGGGTTCCATCATTTCAGGACCCGCCTGTCCATCCATCCCCCCATTATCAACGGCTTATCCTGTGTACAGGGTCGTGGGGAGGCTGTAGTATACCCTGGACAGGTCGCCAGTCCAACACAAGGAACACAGACATGAACAACCACTCAATCACATTCTCACCGAAGGACACCAATTAACCTAGCCTGCATCTATCTGGACAGTGGGAGGAGCCCGTATGTTAAGTTTTTTAACCCTAACCAAGATCTTTTCCTAAACCTAACCAAGCAGTTTGGGTGCCCAAACCTAACCAAATTGCAACATTTCACAACATTAACCACTAGTTTTATTTTCAAAGTCTTACCGTACATTGCATATTTATTGTTGCTAACTTGACCTCTGAGTCCTACATGTCCATTTAGTACCCATGCACTAAATGGGTACTAGGGATTAAAAAGCGACATAAAGGGGTCTTGTCCAAGTGTCCATATGTGACGAGTTTGGAGTGAGAATGTATTGGTACTTTTGGTACATAAGTATATTGTGATGCTAATACTTTTGTACTTTTGCTTAAGTAAGAGTTTGACGTATTTTGACACTGTGGTATTGCTACTAAAGTGAAAAATCTTTCATTTCCCAGCTCTTGTGTCCTGACCTATTCCTGTGCGCTGAAAGACTCAATTGAAGTGAGGTATGTTGAAATTGTGAGAAAAACACTAGAATACTTATGGAAATAATCCATAATTGCAGCATTTTAGACAAATACCTTTTGCATATATTTTTATTTTTGCTCTTTCAGATTCAGAGACTTTTATTCAGGACCTTTCCAAACCAATCTAAATGACGATGAGTTATTAAGCGTATCAACACGTGGTCACCTGGAACTCTAATAACATTTTTAACATACATATTTTACCTTGAGGAACTAAACACATTGAAACGGTGTGGGAGCAGCCGCAGCGGAGACTTCAACTGTTGACACTTCCCTCTCAGGCCCAAAGGAAGTGGATATTTTTCCTGCCTGGGTTTGTTCGACCGCTTGGGTCAATCTTTACACACATTACTTATGATGGAGGACAAGCAAAGCAGAGCTATGTTCCTGCACAGCAGCAGGTTCTAAGAGACGCTACCAGAGAAGTTTAGGACTTGGGAAGCTGTTCCACATGTAAACCACAAGAGTCATTAGTATCACAGCTATATACTGTTACATCACTGAGTATAATACACTCCCTTGAATGCAAGCAATAATCACCCCGTAGGAAATGTGGCTTGGACGGTGATATTTTATTATTTTTTTTTTAGAGCAGGGGCGTAAATCTTGCCTTCCATTATTGTACTGTGTGCAGGTTTTCCCCTGAAAGCCAGAGCCAGGCTATAAGGCGAGCAGCTGAGTAGCACATGTTAAAAAGCATCCTGCTGTCTTCCAAAGACCCCCTTGATAAATTTTCTACAGGTGGAGCAGTTTACCGTGCACCCAGATGCACAAGTGTACACTGTATGGTATTTTAGAACATAAACTTGATGTTTACGCTGACCTTTGTTCGTGTTTGACCAGGTTGTAGCAAATGCTTGTATGTCATTTCTCTTTCCTTGTTAGGTTGTTTCTCTCATCTCTGCACATCCGTTGTTCGTTTTCACAGGGGTGTTATAAGTTTTCACTCAAAAGTGAAAAAGTTCAGGTCTCTTGTGCTGCAGGAAAACGTATCCGGTCAATGTTGTCACAAAACCCCAGGACCTTTTTTCCTACAGGTGAGAATATTTTAAGCCTCACTGGTTCTTAATAATGAGTCCTGCAGTATAAATCCTATCGGAGAACACATCAAACCCCTGTTAAACGTTGTGCTGGACGGGAAACTGAAGATCCTGTTTCAGTGTTAATATTCTGCACTGTGGTGACTGTTTAATGCAGTGGTGAGATGATGTGTCTGTGCCGTGTGATGTTAAAGTCAGAAACAGGCAGTGGAGAGTGTGTGGGCTTTTCTTTATTTGGTGTTTTGCAAGAGTCTTTTCCACAGAAAGTGAAGTGAAATATTTAATGACACTTTCAGTTACACAGCAGTTTCCCTAAACCAGCCAGTTCAGTATCTTAAACAGATAAAATCCTGATCTAAAAAGATGACTATTACATCTACTCACACTACTATTCTTCTTTATACAGTGTTCGGATTACACAGTGGCTTTGCTCCACATTTCGGTTTATACATAGAATATTTACCCTGGGACATCAAAGAAACAGAAAAATGATTCAACATTGCAATGGTTTATTAATCACTCTCCATTAAGGAACATTAAAAATGCCACTACTTACAAACTGTTAAACAGACCAGACCTAGGTTGCATTGCAAGACAATTGGAAATGAAAATGTGCTTCCACATGAACGGCCCCAGGAAGAATAGACAGCATTGTGTTTATTAGACACAAATTATCCGCTCCACTACATTTTACAACTTTTTTTTATTATACTACATTTAGCTCACTGCTAATAGCAGCAGCAATTTGCACATTAAGATTTTAAATGCAAATCAGGTTGTTAGCTCACAAGATATGATGCCCTGTCATTCTTTGAACTACAGAGAAATTAAAATTGGCTCCACTTAAAATGCTGACTACACTGATGCGTCTATAATGACACTCCAATAATATAATATGCAGCATATAACAATATAATACTCTGAAAAGGGCTACTCTGCACAATGGGTACTTTCCCATTTGATAGTTTAAGCATATTACTACTGTGTGCCAAGATAAAAAAATATTATTAGGGGCTCCGTAGATTACTGTAGAATACTGTATTTTTCTTGAGTTACATTTTGAACGCAGGAGTTTTACTTGTTTTTACTTGTAGTAGAGTACTGGTATCATGGTAATGATAATTTTACTTAAAGGACTTGATGACTTCTTCCACCATATGCAAATGTTTTAAGCACAAAAGCAGACCAAATGAACCTGGCAGTGTTTGAATCCTAAATACCTTTTTCTGAAGATGAGCATATTTTTCCAAGCGACAAATTTTGCAGCAAACAAGGCTGAAGAACTACCATTATCACTGAACGACACCAAAAAGATGTTCACTTATCCCTCGTCACATTTTTAAATGACTTTTATTTTTATATGATCTTTCTTTTATACATACATATAATTGCATTTATGTATTTTCAAGTCATGTTGTGGATGTTCCTATTTTTTTTTAGTTTTTTTATTTATGGGATGAGGCCAAAGACAATTTTCCTCATTTTAGAAAACTAACTTCATAACTAAGAATGTGAAAAGTGAATCCCCTCCATCATCACATTACAAGTCTAGCCAATGATACCAAAGATTAAGAAAACTTTCAATATGAAAATTATAACATTTTACTGCCACAGAATGTTTATGACCATCTATACTATTGGTGCACTGTAAGGCCATACTTTGGCTAACATGTGACATGTGTGATTTGTATTATACACTACTACAGTGTGGAAGAATAACCCACACTACATCCCCCTGAAACTGATGGCACTGACAACTCTGCAATCGGCTTGATCAAAGCCAGGTTGGCTGTCTTTGCCAAAGATAGACTTACAGGTGATGTATTGGATGAGTCAAGTGTCCTAACTCTACTTCAGAGGTGGTATCCCCCTGTGTCATGCAGGTTCCCCATAAAACACTTTCATGTAGCTCAGTAAAAAAAAGAGTCCTGTTAAATATTTAAAGGTGGAGTCAAATACCTCGGGTTTTATTTTTCATCCACAGGCTTTGGATTTCATTTCCAACCCCAAGTACATCTTGCTCGATTTCTCCTGCTGTGACAAACTTGAGGACAGGTATCACTGACAAGAATTCCTAAGGTGAAATATGTAACGATTCATTTACACGTCCAGCAACACATGGCAAACTTCCCTTTGTTTTCCATTTGGTAACAGTACTTTCAACAGTTTGATGGATGTAGGTGAGCAGGTGAGGCAGTAATCACTCACTATTTTCTAGGTTAGCAAGTGATTTAAATGATTACATGCAATGTGAAAGGTTTTGTGCCATCCAACCCACAAAACTCTTTATGGCTTTTAAGCCTCTTGTAGCTTGTTTTGGTTTAACAGCACAGTTATGGTTTGGTTCACACCCACCGCTCTCATGAACCTCATTTCAAGCCACTGTTGCCAGACTGAGTCTCATTTTACATTTCTTCTTATCACACTTATGATACTAGCACTAACTAGCTCTGTTACCTGGGACATGTTTCTTTAGCCTTACTCTTTTTAGGAGTGAGTTGCCTTCAACCAACTGACTACTGTTAGCTTAATTGACTTGCTAGCCACAGTTGTCATTTCAACTCATTTCATTGTTTTTAAAGGTGACAAGGCCAAATAATAGTGGTAAATCTGTCACCGGCCCATAACGGGCTCAGGACTGCACATGGAAAAACAGGTTTCTTCTTCATATGACAAAAATATTCACTGTGACTTATTTATTTCTGAAAACTTGCGTAAATAGGCAGCAAGAGAACAGGTGGATCTTCAAGTATATTTTAGGCATGTGTGCCTTTATTTTTAGTTGACAGATGACAGTAAATGAGGGGAAGACGAGAGAGACGGGGAATGACATCAGAGCTCCCCGAAAGAACCAATCAGGGACGGTGTGGCAGGAAAATAAAAATGATATTAATACATTTTAGTTTAGACTTTGTTACAAATTTAGAACCATGCAGAGATATTTTCTTTATTGTTAATAAAAAGATTTATAACCCCTGATTACAACATTGTTATTCTTATTAAGGTCATGTTTACATATGAGATCATAGATGACAAAAAGAAACAACTTTAACTCTTTTATGGTCTTTACACAAAGTTTTGGGGCAAGCAGATTTGCCTTATCCGGTTGTCAGATAAGCAAAAGCAACTGCAAAATGACAAATAGATTAATCAGATAAGAGTATGCCTGCGTCACTAGCCTTTTCGACACCCGGACAGAAATGGAAACCAGTTTCTTCAAACTGTATTGTACAGGAAACAAAAATGTGTTGATGTGAAAATAGAGAGAATAGCACAGGCTGTGTTGACTAAACACGGCCAAAGTGTCACAGTGGCAACAGGTTTTGTCAGACCAACTCCAAGGTTAAAGCCTCACCCTGTACCTTCAGGGGTCAGCAGGTTTCCACTGACGTAAGATGTTATTTACGTCCACATCCAACATCCACACTGAACACCAGGGGCCTCATTACAGAACCTTCCTAAATCTGAAATCCTATTGTGTAGGGTGATGGTTAGGTTTTCCGGTATTATAAAAAGTGCCTTTAGGACAGGAATTTAGCTATTACCAGAACTTTCCTGACTGATGAAGTTAGGATGGTATAGACTCTGTCCTAAATACACAAAATTGGGTTTTAAGGAACATAACAATATTTTAACACCATTTTTAAGAAAGCTTCAAAATGTATGGCTGGAGCGACAATCTTTTATTCGACTGAAATTCAAAACATTTGCATTTTGAAATATTGCTTACATATTGTTCGTGCCTTGTCTGCCATTTGTTTCCTACGGGTACCCAAAGGGCTGCCACACAATGATTTAAAAAGTGGCGGGGCACCTTCTATGCTACTTTTACCCTCACACTCCATCATGCTGAGATTGTTAGACAGCTTTTCACCTCGACTAGAAATATTGTCATGTTTTAATAAGGCGAGATCTCATGGCACAAGATGTCATTGTTATTAATTTGTTTCTTTTACAATATCCTTGCAGCAATAGTGGGAAAGAACAATAACTAAAAACACTCACAACTTTTAGTTATTATTGCTGAGCAGACCTTTACTCAGGTTAAAGTTGGGCCAAGTTAAACTGCAGCATGGAAGGTCAGGTCACCAAACTCATTGCAACAATAAGAGCAACAAAGGTGCAAGTTGTCACACCTCAACAACAGATGAGTCAAGGACTTGCCAGTCAGTCTAATCAGCAAGACAAGACAACTGACAACACCTGTGTGAGTGGACCTTGAGTGTGTGGGCCTTTACAATATGGTGAAATTTAGGCGATTTGAACTGTTTATTTGGTTAAAGGAACCCTGTGGAGTTTTCGATCACTAGTAGTTCTATGAAGTAATGTTTTTGTGTGTGGGTTTCTGTTTTGTTTGTTCTTGTGCAAGCATACAAGCATTTCAATAATGCGCTGTACATTCCTGCTAGTGGCAGGGAAGAAGAAGACAGTGAACAACTAAACATGGTTAGGAACAATACAGGTTTAGAAATGTACATATAATCAGTCCCTCCAGGATTACGCTGGCCTTTTTTTTTGATTGTTGGAACCCAAAATGGCTTATTTTTCACCTTTCACCTGCAACTTGCACCTTTCAGATTTTGCGATGAAATTGTGGGAATAAATAAAAACTGCAAATGTATATTTGATTTTTCTAAACATTAGAATTATAGTTTAATAATTATAATTGAGAGTTTTTAAGCACTAGACTTTTTTTTATTCCTAAGCAATCTTCTTAAATCACACACACACAGTTCAGTGTCTTGCAAACAAGACAATAGGCTACGCCTGTCACTCTGAGATAAACTAAGGTTACCTCTGACCCTGCAAATTTATACCAACCTTACCATGATTGTTTCAGCGCTTGCAATCTACCGAGGTGCAACAGCCTGTGTCACAGTGATTTGTCTCGTCTGACGTCCTCCATGCGTTTATGACACTCACCGCAGTGTTTGTCAATAGACAATTTCCTTTTATCTACAACCACAATACTGCACGTTTAGCAAAATAATTCTTTGCTAAAGAAGAACTGGATAATGTTTGTCACGCTCCTTTGCTGTTATTTTTGTAGATAAATGTGAGACATTGGTATCACACACGTCTGTTGACATATGCCAACGTTCTGCGGGAAATGGCGATGATAGGTCAAATTTGCAGAAAAGTTGCGGTGATTGATCAAAATTGCAAGTCATGCTGAATTCACAGGAATTTCTGTTAACCTCGAAATTCAGTACGTGCTGAAAAATGGTTTGTGTTAGACACATACACATTTTTTAGACTTTAAGGATACATACACAACTTTTGATATAAATATCCGTCTCTTTAACTGGTCAGTGCTCCACTATGTCCACCAGCTAATTCACTCGGTTGTTTGTGGCGGTGCGGATAGTGTACAGTTGTCTAAAAAACCTTTTTCAGTGGAACACAGCTGCTTCCTGCAGACAAAAATGATGCCACGAGAGCGAAGAGAGAACCAAAACAGTAAAGTTGCAAACCAAAAAACTAAAACGAGCTAAAATAAGCTTTGCAGGTCTGAAGGGAACTGCAGACAGGTGATAATTCCTTCACATTCGCATACAAGTATTCATGTCTAACAAGCACAAAATCCTTTTTTGCCACATAACACAAACAATACAGTTAACCCTGCATTGGCTCTAAACATGGCCGCTGGATGTGTATCATACACACATCTGTGATGTTTATTGTTCACATATTGCTCACTGAAAAAGTGTAACTATAGTGTTAATAGTAGCACATGCCCTGCACTACACCACCGGTGTCAACCATACATTCACACATGAGCACCATCAGCTCCTCCAGATGAGCTGACTTTGATGGACCAGTAAAAGTGTCCCACCCTGTCCATGCAGACACAGGAAGTTCCAGTCTGGAGTCTGACTGCTGGTTTGAGGACAGATTATTAAATCCATCTTTGTCTGTGGAAACACATACTGCAAAGTCAGCTGCCTGATGAGACTTCTCTGTGCATAAGGTGCAGTCTGCAGCGCTCAGACCATAGGCTCAGACTGAGGGGATGACTGACTATAAATCTTTAAACAGCAAGAAGCTTGGTGATCAAAAAAGACGGGGATGATTCATTTTGTAGCTGTATCACAATATACTACACACTAAAACTATAATTTTATTAGATTCAATACATTAGTTACAAATAAACATAAAAGAAAAAAATCAAATACCTAAATATAAGCTAAAAAACTGACTCTAAAGTGTCCTTTGGTGCAGTTCTCTTTAGAGTTTTTTGCATGTTGATCCAACAAATGCAGTAAAAATAATAATAATAATGCATCACAATCTAATTTTTGTGTCATGAGCCTTTTTTGACTCAGCAGCACATGCATCACTCTAAACATAGATGTTCTGTTTGCCTGGAGGCCATATATAGGGAGAGTACATTTGCATACACTCTTATAAGCCTATGCAAATCAGGGCTTTTAAGTGTTAACCTTGGCAATCGTGGTGTTTACTCTTGTTAGCGTAAGCCAGGTGCGGCGGTCATTTATCCCCGCGTTAGTAGAATTACAGCTGCACCATCTGCACTGACCTCTACATGCAGTGGTGCTTGTGACGCAACAGCCGCAACTGATGTCTTTTTCCATTCGTTGTGTGTATGTGCGCTGTGAATAAAATCAGGGGACCTGCAGAAGGCAGCAAAGACAACAACCCTGACAGAAATAACATTTGTGATAAGTGTGCACAGCCCAGAGAGGGACAGTACATTGCAGAGGATTGTGATATTTTGTTTGGGTGACAATGCTACACAAAGAGTTTTTCCATAGCATTTACATGGATATTTAGACTGGCAAATTCACTGCAGAAGCTCAGCAGGTGGAGAAGACGTTTGCCAATGTTTGTGTTTGTCTCAAAATAAAGACATATTTGCAAAATGGAAATGTGAAGTAGATCTTACAATGTGTCTTAGGGACAGAAATAAGAAAACCACGGCAATACATTCTACAATCTGCTGGTGCAAACAGGCACCACTTGAAAATAAAGTTGATTGTTTTTGTCTTCTCGTTCTCTCAAGGTTCACCTTCCCACACACTGGCTGCTCAAAGATTTACACTTATTTGCATAAACTTGCAAATGTGGCTATCATCTGGATTTGAAGTGGCTGAATTTGCCTTTCTCCTTGATCCTTGCGTGAATGTTTCAAAATTATTCCAGAGAAGACGAGACACACCTTCAAGCAGCTTCAACTTGCAAATTCACCTGGTCTGACTCTCTAGAAAAAATGAGTCTTTACAAAGGCTGAATGAAACAGACCATGGCATACAGTATACAGAAGTTACATAACGTCTTTCAAAAAACAAGTCTCCATTGTTGTTTCTTCTCCCTCAGTGCAGGTTGAAGAGGCTAATAGTTTAAATGGCCTGAAGAGACGGTTTACTGTTTACTTTGAGCCACAGACTGACTGTTCATGGTGCTGTTTGTTTGGTGCTCCAAATTTCAGTTTGTGTTGCAGAAACGTCTTTCTATTCATTCATAGTGAGCAGAAATACAGGGTGATGCTAGAGGCAACTGAAAGAACAAAAACAAGAGCACAGGTGCTGGTAGAAGAAATAATTGTTCTTGACCCTCAGGAGGCAAAAGGACGTTGTACAATGGAGAGATTGTGTCATTGTTGGACTGCAGCGAGTGTACGTGTAAATACAGCAGATTGGAGGTTTAGATATAATAAAATTTGATGAAAAAGCTCAAGGCTAAATATCACAACGCACCAGTCATGTTTCTTACAAATTAAATTCAGTAGCAGTTTTCCATACAATATTCATTCCTGAACTGTAAGTAAGTTTTTTTGTTTTTTGCTTTTGTCTGTGTTTTGGTGAAGCTCTACTGGTTAGCACTGGAGTAGCCACCATGGAAAAAAGTGTATACAGTCACATAAAAGGAAGATTCTTACAAATTATACAACCTAACAACCATCTCTGCCAAGTGTGTGTGTCACACAGTGGTGTAGTCTATTTTTTTCTAGTGAGTATACTGTGACCTCGCCGTCCCAGCGTGACGTCCCATTAGCACCACTACCCTCACTAATATGCATCTACATGTAATAGAGAGCATTCTGAAGGACTGCTTAGGCTGTGTGTTACCAACAACGCAAAGGCTTTAACAGCCAATGAAAGTTACAGGTGGGAAAGGGCGTCACTTTGAGTTCAAACGTGGTGGGGACATTTTAGGGCTCAGATTAGAGTTGTGACAAAACACTTACCATATGAGATGGGACAATCCAGAATATTGAGGTCACGAGATCAAGACTAGAAGATATTTTACTAGTATTTTTAAAAATATTAATTGATGAGTACATGATTGAGGGGGTCTGGGGGTCCTCCCCCAGAAGATTTTGAGCATTAAACATTTAATTTCCTGCATTCTGGAGACATTTTCTGCACCAACGTTTTGGTGAAAATGTCTCATGTTTAGTGTTAATCACCATCTAACTCAGCCACATTTAGCCTTAGATGTTATATGAATCTGGTTTTATCATCTGGCAATTTTCAATGCACATTTCACAGTGCACGTTGCAACTGTTATTAACAATAATGGAAAGCTGAGGCTTTTCAGTAGCAGTAATAACAATGAACACAGGCCTGTGTGCAGTTCTATCACCAAAACTCATTCATCACAGAATATTAGGACTGAGGACACCAAAAGGGGTCCACATCCTCTCAAGCTCACTTATCTTCCAAAAACCATTGTCAAATGTAGGTTATGTACTTTATCAGTTTATGTGCACACACAACACACACACACACACACTAACCCGCATTCACTGATCCATTAACGTTAACTATTTCTAGATTCAACAGACCAATAATGCTGATACAGTTCCGTTACTGATAGCGTTAATGATAACACAGGCCTATAAGCTACTTTACCTCACCAGGTAAAGTTATGATCAGCCTCATCTGGCTCGTTTTCTGTGTTTCAGTAACTTCAACGTTCCTGTCATGGTGTCACCCGGAGCGGCAGCAGCTTCTGCAGACTTACGAAAACACTATAGTGTAGTTTGCGTTTGGTCGCGTTTCACATCTCCTTCAGTGATTCACATTAATTTCAAACGTGCGCTGAGTGACCGCCACGCAGCTGTGTTGTTGTTTTCGTAGCTGACGTCAGATCCCGGTCACAGGCGGAAGCCGCAAAGGTCAGTTCAGAGCTTCACATCACAGACGGGAGGAATTTATGAATGAACGTGTGAAACTTATGCCACAAAACGATGTTGTTATGTATCATCTCACTATTTTAAGTGGGTATACGGAAATCTTTGACTATTCCTAGTGGGTATACGGCGTATACCTGCGTATCACGTAGACTACACCACTGGTGTCACATGACCAACCTTTCCCAGGGGCTTCAGCAGAGACAGACCTCCAGGATCAGAAGGGTTAGCAAGCATGTCAACACGGAGTAAAAAAAAAATTAAATGGCACACACTACACAGGATAACCTGTTGAGTAATTTATTCCTTTTAATCTGCTGGATGCAGGGCCATGGATTGACTGGGTCATTAAAATGCTGATATTGTGTAAAATCCATCTGTGTATTTCGTGTTACCCTCATTCTCCAACTTGCCATGGTTGCTGCAGTGCTGCCACGTGTAGCGAATAGTTCATCTAGATCAGTCATGTTACTTGAAAACACACTCAACACAAAGTTTTTCTACATGTCTGAACACCAAAACAACAAAACAACAAAATAATATCTCGATTGTACTTTCCAAGATATGCCACAAAAAATATCAGCCAGTGAGGTTAAACTTAACCAACAAGATAATTTTCTGACTCCATAGCCTAACCAAGAAAACAACTTAAACTCCAGCACGTGTTGAAGTCATTTTAGTTTATACATTTCAAATGTGTGCGTATGTGTGCGTTTTCAGGATATTCCCAGACCCCCTTCAACCGTGAATCACCAGCCTCATGCCCCTATCGGCCCCCAGGCCTGACAGCCCTAACAACATGGTAATTAAGTGGGAGCTACTTGTCAAAAAGCTGCAGTGCTACACATTTCTTATTGGATTACAAGGTGCTGGGAAGGAATGCAGGAACCGGCTGGTGTTCTTCTCCCTGCTGCTGGTGGAGGCTGAGAGAAACAACATGGGTGAAAATGAATAGAGATCCTACCCTTTCCTTCAGGCCCGCTGCTCGCCAAATGCAAAATACAGCATGTGCCATTTATTTCTAGTCAAAATAACCCACCGTGTGATTTTTATGTGTGTGTGTGTGTGTGTGTGTGTGTGTGTGTGTGTGTGTGTGTGTGTGTGTGTGTGTGTGTGTGTTTGTTTGAGTTTGCTTAATAGATTCTTAATGTGCAAAGGATTGCAGCATATCAGATGGGCTGGGAGTTAATGGCGTAACAACGGCAACAGTGGAACGGATGGCTTGCTTCAACACCTGGAGAAGGGTTCATAAGCATGTGTGTGTGTGTGTGTGTGTGTGTGTGTGTGTGTGTGTGTGTGTGTGTGTGTGTGTGTGTGTGTGTGTGTGTGTGTGTGTGTGCGTGTGTGTGTTAAGAGGTGAGATGACTCAGGCTGTGATAAAGCAATAAACCAACCACACAGTCACTGGCAGGGCAGCCAAGTTCTATATGGGCAGGAGGGCAGGAAAAGAATGGAGCTGTTGTATTGTAGCAGGGGAAGTCCGTACAACATATTTCACACCATTTTATTTTCATTTTGTTGGACTTGACAAATTTAACTATTGAACTTGTCTTCAGGCTGATATGTCTCTGTATTCACTTAGTTAAACTACTAAGAGTCTACAGCCATGCTAGCAGCTCTATGAGGTTGTACTCAAGTACAGCGGTGCTTTAGCTAAATGTTATCTTCTGCATGCTAACACGCTCACAATGACAACGCAAACATGATGACGTTTGTTGTCAGGTTTGTTGTTTACCACACTTAGTGTCTTAGTTTAGCATTGCCGCTGGATGAAAAGTCAGTGTAGATGTAAATGTCTCAAATTTCATGACATCTAATAGTACTCACAACCTCATGGTGGCGCAAGGGCAAGCGTCAGGGGATTCGCAACATAAGTAGGATTCTTCTTTTGTGTACCATTAATGTTTCTTCAAGATATACATTAAAGACTTGAATGTAATAATACTACCTATTATAATACTACTAATAAACCAGATTTAAATTCAATATTTAAATCTGGACCAAAGGAGCCTGGACCAACCAACAAGGTGACATTGGCTAAAAACAAAATAACTTAAAGGATAATTTCGGTATTTTTAAACCCATCCCTATTTTCACATACTTTGACGTCAAAAAGACTAGTAGGTAGAGAAAGTTTCGGAATCTGTGCAGTAGATGGTTTCAACCGGCAGCCGCAAACTGGCTGCTGTGGCTGCAGCTGCAACATATCAGTTTGGGCCGATTGAGCCTGTCAAATTCACAAAAGGTGTTTCTCTTCGTTATACAAGGTGTCTAAAAACATGATGGACAGTGTACCTACAAGTGAATCTCGTTCTTGCAGGAAGACAACAGACAACTCCCTCTATATGACCAAAGGTATGTGGACAAAGTTGTTGATTAGCATGGACTGCCAAATGGTTTTCTGAAATGTAATATGTGCATTATTTGAGCGATTGCTGCACTTTTGTGGAACGGTCTTGTAATTTTTAGACTTCTTTTATTTTTTATGTCTAAATTCACATTTCATTTATGTCACATTATATACTACTACTTTCATTGTACACTAATTCGTTCTACGTAGGACAATAAAGCTTTAGATGTTGAATCTAGAGTTTTACAGGGAATATGATTAAATACATAAAATCACCCGAAATCACCTTTCCGTATAAACAAGTGCAGCTTTGTGAAATTTAGCATGACCATTTTAGTCTGTGTAAGCAACAAACACAGTCAGCGACCTTTGTTTGTCTTCCTGAGCCTTCAAACAAGAGTGAGTGAGTGTGTGTGTGTGTGTGTGTGTGTGTGTGTGTGTGTGTGTGTGTGTGTGTGCGTGTGCGTGTGCGTATGTGCGTGTGTGCGTGTGCGTGTGTAGGGTGGGGATCTTTTCCCAACAGCACAGCATGAAGGACAGTCACTGAAGTCTCTAAATGGCAAACGACACTTGCGTACTCCAAACAAAATGCTACTGTGAGAACTACAATTGTGGATAAGAGGATGTGTGTTGTGTGTTGTTGTGTGTGTGTGTGTGTGTGTGTGTGTGTGTGTGTGTGTGTGTGTGTGTGTGTGTGTGTGAGGTTAAGTCAACAAACCCAGTTCACTCTGCTGACATGTTAAATCTCACACTTTGGGAATGAGACTGTAAGGACTTCAGCAGATACTTATCAGTGGCGGTTTGTGCAGACAAACATTGTCACCTTCTGCTCAGCAGCCAACTGCTTTCAGAGAGGCCATGCATGTATGTACACATACACAGACATTCTCACATACAATATGATATATTCCTGCACACACACACACAAACACACACACATTGTTAGGTAATGGACAAAAACAAAGTCTTCATTGTGCTGTTAAGATTTGATATGATATTAAATGTTTGAACTGGATTGGGGAAAGGATTATGTGTGGAGTGGTGGAAAGTAACTAAGTATGTACAATTTTGTGGTATCTTACTTTACTCAACGATGTCCAATTTATAACAATGTCCTATTAAAAATAGGGCATTGTTATAGATTAAAGGCCCTGCATAGCCTCAGGTGTGCTCTGATTAGACCTGCTCAGGTTGAATTTGTGTGCTCAGCTGGGATTTAGATGAGGTTTTTTTTTTATTTCCCCTTAATACCAGCCTAAATGTATTATCTTGTTGCACATAATAATAACTTGTGTTCTTATTATTAGCTTGTGTGCATAAGAATTTTTTTAAACTTTTGGGATCTTGAAGGCTCCATAATTTAACACTCTTTAATGGAGCCATTCTGCATAGTGAGTACTTTTAATTATAAGAGTATTTTTACACAGTGTTATTGTTACTTTTACTTAAATGTTGAAGAAGCGATTCTCGTTAAATCCAGAACCATAAGAAATACCACGGTACAGAGTGAAGAACGAAACAGCAAGTAACGTGACTAACATTAGCTAAGTTGTGGGTTAGCAAACTGTCGCTACAGTTAATGCTGTGAAGCTAATATACAGAGAGGAAGAGATAGTCCAGAGCAGCACACAATCTCCAGACCACGATACTCACAACTCCCCTGCTGCTATAGCTAACATTACAACAACAGCACAAACACACACAAATCATGGCTGTAACGGCCGGAATAGAGTTGCGTGGCGGGTGCGGGACACTTTGTTTCCCATTTACAGAGCCATGGATGTGTACAAACAGCAGATCTACTTTCAGCACACACACCAGACCAAGAGGAGATATTTGCTGAATTTCACAAGAAGACATGTATTGGATTAGAATCGCTTATCCCCCCTTTCTGAGTACTTTTTCCACATCTGGTGGAAAGTGTGTGTCATTTATTATCTGTTAACATTTAGTCTCCTCCTTTTACCCTTTAAATAAGTTCAAGATAGAACAAATCATCTGTTATATGTCAATTCTTCATACATGCTGTATGATGTTTACACAGAGCGAAATATTCAGACCCAGTTGGACAGAGCCAGAATAGCTGTTTCCCCTGTTTTTTAGTCTTTGTGCAAGCTAACAGGCTGCTGGTGCTAGTTTTATATGTACTGTACTGTACAGTCAGCAAACAATTTATTTTAAAAAATATACATTTTTATATTTTTTTTTGGGGGGGGGGTGTTAAGCCATAAACTATAAAGCTTAAATGGAAAAAACACGATAAATAAAATTGATAAATTTAGCTGAAAAGTTAAGACGGCTTACACTTGGTATTTTTCTTCTCATCTAATATCAAACGAACTGGGATTGCACGTATCTTTCTCTTTCTGTCTCTTTGTCTGTCTCACACACACAAACACTGAAAAATGTGATACCACAGGCTACTTAAAATGATGTCAGTTCACTCTGGTGACAAAAAATGTCATCATCAGTCCACATCCAATTACCACAGCAATGACAGGACTCTTTGAAACAATCAAACATCCACAATCTCCTCCTGAAACGAAATTTCTCAGTGGGATTATAAGTAAGAAGAAAAATAGCAAACTGACTAGATAATACAACTTTTGTCAAAGAGTCGAGTGGTTTGGCTGCAGATTCACAGCGATGAAATGTGAACGTTTGTGCCAGAAAGAAGAGATTAGTGACTTTTTTTAACCTCTCGTCTTGTTCATTATTGCACGGATCAATGTTCTGCAGCTCATGTGAAACCTATGTTTGGAGCTGTCTTTCAGCATGGACACACACACACACACACACACTCTTACTTTCATTACTTGAGAGGACATTACAGAGACTTATTCATTTCCTGGAGACTTACCCTAATACGAACCATAACAACTACTTGCACAATTCTTACCCCTAACATTAAACTAAGCCTTGAACCTAAAATGTCATGATTTACGTTAAGGGGACTTGTCCCTAAAAGTAAAGCAAGTCCCCACTACGTGACAGTGTACAGACTTATGTCCCCACAACATATGTAATACCTACATGTCCGCTCACACACACAACACACACACACACACACACACACACACACACACACATTGAGAGTCCGTAACTGGAAAGGAATGAGTGGAGAAATGCATCTTAGACGGATGAGATGATGCTGTTCACAGATTTATAGGCTGATATCATGTTTCATCTCTCTGGAGAACACAGTTAGTGCTCATCCACTCAATCACATCCACACTTCATTTGTGTGTTTTGTGTTTATGCAAATGAACAATGTCATAAGAAAACAATTCAGCAATGTCATGCCAATGACTCTCACTGGAGCTGAGTTTATGGCTTTAAGTCCTTTTGTTACGGAAAGTAAAATATTTGTTGTGAAATTAAAGTAAAACACCTCTACATTTGATTGCATTGACTATTATTTATCAAGACATTTGATTTTCCAGTGATTTGCGCAGAATCTGAAATAAGATCCAAGTCTATCCAATTTGCTTCAGAGATAACCCTTCAGAGAAAATTATAATATAATAATAAACTGAGCCCCAAACTAAAGAAAAATATGAGGCACTTATTTCTGGAGGACTGACAACAAATAGGAAAAGTCAGCAACATTTGACCAGCATGTTGAAATTTAAATTCACTTTTTTTCAATAAAGTAGAGCATAATATATGATTTTTGTATTTGGATTTTCCTGATGATAAACAGGAGGTAATGTGTCATTTAAATCGGTAATAACTGTTTTCCAATAATAATAATAATAACACTTCAAACTGAATATTTATATTTCATATAAATACATTTTATTTTGCCAAAATTCACAATTTCAGAATAAGATATAAAAGGTCTACAAAGTCTCAATGCCTAATTAAACATCTATCCTAGTTAACATTTTAATGGTAAATAGTAAACATTGTCCTGTTAGTGGTATACACTTTTACAAAACTCACAGAGAAAGTAATATATAACAATAAACTGGTTTCTATCTGCTGGTATTTGTATGAATGTAAAAAACATAGTGTTTTATTAGTGGGTGCAGACTAACTTATGACCTAAACACAAACCTGTTCACAGTTAAACGTGTCTTAACTTGAGCATAAAATGAAATGCAAGACTTTTTATTGAAAGAGTTCAGTCTTATAAAGTTTATTGACATGAGGAAAACATTGGGATAATGTTTAAATACTCTACACAATAAAGTTATTAAACATGCACATATAAAGTATAATATACTATACATAAATATTACATTGGGAAAAAAAATAATCTCTAGCTGGTCTAATTTCTGATGTAGTGCCTGTGTGTTTAAGATTTAGTTTGACCCCAAAACTCCAACTCCTTTGAGATGCCCTCTAACTGAAACAAACCTGACGTTTATAGTGCAAGAAAAGACTTAAAGGGAATTAATGGAATGCTCGACTCATGGCAGGTGTGGGTCTCTTCAGTATGGCTTCCACAGAGAAGGACAAAGACTCACTGGACGCCATCTTGGTCCCCACAGGCTTGGACGGAAAGTCTTTGGCGTACCTGTCAGTGATTTTGACGGCCTGAATGTCTATAGCCGAGCTTTCTCTAAACTTGCGGGCGGCCTCCTCTAAGAGGTCTTTGCAGTATGGAGCCCTATGCTCCGGGCCGGCCTCGCCGCTGTTTTTTTCACTCAGCGAATGCTGGATGAGAGAGTGAAAGGAGTTGAGTTTCATGGAAAGCTTAGTGCTGTCTTTGCTCAGCTTGTTCAGGACTTGGCTGGAGTGTTGGGAATGAGAGTTGTTGTGGAAGGATTGTCCAAAGCTCCTCTTAGGTGGAGAAAAGGCTGAGCACTCCCTCTGTCCTCCCCGGGAGACACCCGCAGGTTTGGGATCAGCCCGTTGAGGGTCTGATGAGTCCTGCAGTGCAGCGGCTCGGGATCCTTCCAGTTTAGCAGTAAGAGCGGCCGCCGCCTCCTGCTCTGGCGGCTGGCTCTCGGCAGGCATCACCTTGGGCTCCCACACAGCACCTGGCTTCATGTTCTGCACCGCCGTGGCATTGAACAGGCACTGCTGGTACAGCAGAGCGTCACCCAGGTTGGCTGCACCGCGGGGCCACATCATGAAGCTGCCTCGTGATGGCTGCAGCGGGTAATGGCGATAGGTGGTGGCCACGCTGACGTTGGAGGAGATGAGCTCGACATTGGCTGAGCCGGCGGGGTACTGCATGGACAAATCCAGGCAGTTAGGGCCAAGGAAGTTGCACAGCTCTTTGGGTTGCGGCTCAGCCTGAGTCCCCGGCGAGTAGGCTGTCTTGTAGGAGTTGTATTCAGCGGCGTGGTGGACCATGTTGTTAGGGAAGAGGAGTGAAGCCGTAGCCGCCTGGCTGTTCTCCAGCAGCTCTCGTTCTTTGTACTCCCGCTCCAGCATGATGGTTTCCAGCTCCTTGTCAGCGAAAGCCCTTCTCTTCCTCATGCGATCGCTCAGCGGTGGGGGAAGAGACGGGTTGGACGCCAGGAATGGATCAGACTGCACCGGACAGTATCCTGTCATCAAAAGAACCCCCATTTATTTCAAAGTTTATGGCAGCCAATGTGTTTTGGATTATAGCTGATGTCAAGCATGCATGCAGAAACTTTCACAACACTGACAAACATGCAAACTGCAACAAAGGAGAGTTTCTACCCCTAACAGAAATTATGCTCAATGATTAAATCATCTTGGTGTGACAGAGTAAAATGGTTGCATGCCAGCAAGTTAACAAATCCTTATCAGTGTTTTGGTGTTGTTAATGGAAAAAATAAATCCAAGACAAGCTACAGGAGAAACTGTGGTTTTATCAGAATTAAACAGGGACAGACAATGAGCCAAGAAACAAAAAAAATCAGAAACATCTAATGCCAAAGGAATAAAATATGTTGCTTTTCGCAAATTTGTGTCCTTGTTACCTTCGAGGATGCTTTTGGCGAGCATGGTGGACGGTCGAATATGCCGCTGATATATCGTCCTCCTCTCAGCTGGAATTTGTTTCCCAGATATTCCTTTCTTATCCTGATAAATTGAGAAAACAAAAAATGACTAAAGATGTGCTTTTATAGATCCTTTAAAAGTACATGATTTGTCACAGCTAAAGTCACATGTGTTTGGATAATATAATCCAACGTCTTTATAATAACCTACTTAAAATATGGGTCATTATACTGTTTTTCATACAGTTATAAACAGTTAGCCTTTAAATAGGTTAAAGCTATAAATCACTATGGTTAGCAATTGAACGTGAGATGTAGGCCTGCCAATTTCCCTAAAGTTAAAGATAAATAATATGTAAATACATTGATTGTTTTGCATTGTAATGATACAGAAAGAGAGAGAAATTACAGACAATTTTACTACTAAACCTGATTGCATTACTGCGTAATAAAAGTTCAAATACGGTGTAATAAAAATTTCATCTTGACAAGCCAAAAAACAAGCTCACACAACAAATGACACACCCTGCACACACACACACACACACACACACACACACACACAAACGTCCATCTGGTATCATAATTTAAAATACCACAACTGATGTGGTTCATTACTTTACTGCAGACATTCTCAAATATTTGAACATCACCGCAGTCAAAACACAAACTCTGAGGCCCACAGACCCCAAATAATTTTGCTTTGAGGAAATCATAAAGGGAGATTTGCGTTGTTAAAGTAAAGATGGAAATGTAAAACTGTCTACAGTATGTTGGGGAAAGAGTGAGACAATGAGAGATCAGAAACTATGATCAGAACATTTCTTTTAATAGTCTCTAATTAAGCTGCATCAAAATGCTTTCATTTCTATATGATAATCATTGTTTATTTGATGGGACAACATTAAGAACCCCTCGTGTATCTTGAGACACCACTGATGTTCACACAACCTAAGAGATATTTTAAGATTGGTTGGAAAAACAAAACAGTATTTTTTTTGAAAAGCTATAATGCTTGACTTGAGTCCACACAGACTCTGAGGTGGCCGAACGTGTAATTCTATTGCAGTCAAATTAAATGCCATTTAACACCGAGTGAAACTAAAATCACATGCTACTTCTTGTTTACATTTGACACCATGCAACATATCTCATTAGGGATCTTCCAGTTGTGTTTTTTGTTTGACAATTCATTCTTCACTTAACTCATAATTGATAATCAGGGTCACATGAAGGCAGTACAATATCGGCTCAGGCTCTTTGATTTCTTCACCTGGATTATTTACTTACATTCACTGGTTTAAGAAACCAGAATTATATTCCTGCTGATAGGCTATACGTATATAGGTAAATATAGGCTATCAGGAAAAAAGGTTTCTATTTTCACGCTTATTATGGTCATAAATTGTGCTTTTGATGTTGAAGCCCAAATAACTAAAAAGAGCAACTGAATATGGAGTCATGGCCTAAGCTCAATTATGAAGATTATTTGAAGTGAATGACCTAATTCTCACTGAAGCAATTTGTTGTTGTTTGAGTGACCTTAAGTAAAGTCACATTTTCACAGCAATCCAAAGGCCACAGATCATTCTAAGGCCGGGAAATTACAGTAACAAACGCTCCAAATGCTGTTGGAAATGCCATAATCATGAGTCGGCCACACATACATATGCAAGAAATAATGATAATAACAAGATATTTATTAAAAGATGATTGTGTTTAACTTGTGAATTCTGTGTTTTAAAAACATCTTTACATGTTTAACATTAGCTGAGAAGTAACAGTAGGCATTTGATGCAGTGTGTATAGAAAGCAGTTATTGAGCCACTGGATTCACAGAATAAATAAAACAGATTTATGAGAAGCAAGATCAACATCTCCTGGAAATCCCTACAGCAAATAAAGGCAGCTAGAGAGGCCTGAGGGAATATACTTGGATGCTTAAGTGCACTTGACTGGATTCAATATTTTATTTTTAATAGTGTGTGTGTGTGTGTGTGTGTGTGTGTGTGTGTGTGTGTGTGTGTGTGTGTGTGTGTGTGTTTAGCATGGCCTAATTAGTAGCCTACTCACAGGACAGCAGTAGTGACTGAGTTGAAACAAATAGCCTAACATTTATTGTGGGGTCTAATTTATTAATGAGGCTATCTATTGCCGAATATAAGGAAATGAGTTCATAAAAACTTTAACCTCCGGTAGCCTAGTTTATGTACAGCTGTTGAAGGCAGCTCTAACCAGCCCATGCACACACGTCTGTGTCCACATACACACTAGCGGCCTACCTCCGTGGCTTGCTGCCTCCTCAGAGCCACCTGCGCCGCCATCACCCGCTGTCTCTCCACCACCAGCAGGCAGTTGGCACACTGGCAGTCCCTCCAGCGGCAGAAGCGCTTGTGTCCCTTCAGGCAGGACACCACGCCGTGGTTGCGGCAGCGAGCGCACTTCGGCGTCCGGCTCAGCTTCCTCTGGTCCCCCGGACACATGCCGCTGGGGGCCGGCTTGTCGTCGCCCTTGCTGCCGTCTCCGTCGTCCTCGCACGCGGCGGGGCCGAGCGGCGCTGAGCCGGGGCGGCTAGAGGAGTCCGCCAGGTCGTCGCTCTCCGTCTCCAAACTCTCCACGTCGATTTCAAACTCGCAACAGGCGTTGTCTGACATGTCCCCCCCGCCGGCTGTCTCTGTACCCAGTTTATAGACCTATCTGGAAACATAATGAATTATTTAGACCTGTGAATGGGCAAAATCATGTCCTAACAAAACTCCAGTGTCTGCCTATAGCCGATTTTATAGCCCACTCTTATAAAGCATAGGGCTATCTTGCTTCCACCTTGGATAACTAAAACCAGTCTGCCTTATAATTTCGTTAATCCCCAATATGGATTTATTTAAATGACAGTTTAAATTAGCCTGTGCCGTCTAAGGCAGATTTATCTGCCTCTGAGATTAACTACATTTCTTCACATAGAAAGGGTAAAATTTCATGTACAAAAAAACAACAAATGAATGGCTATTTTCCCCCCATGTTTTGGGCTAATAAAATCGGCTCAAAAAAAATCTTCATTAAAATCAAGAGTGCGCACAGGATAATAAGTTTTACTCAGACCGTCTATCATAGGCTATGGACCTGCCTGATTGCTGCAATTTATTTAAGATTATAGGCCTATTGAGTTAGTTATTAAACTTTATTTTGTAGCCTACAACTCTTGGAAAAGACGGAGTAAACAAACTTGAAAAGATATTATTGGAAGCCTAAAATAAATCACATAGGGAGACCATTATTAGCCTATTGATTTATCACATATTGTCTAACCCTACTTCTCGGTCATCGCTCCCCTCTGCATGTGCCCAAATATATAGCCGGGTTCAATTGTTGGTAATTTGGTAAAACCCTACAGAGTTTAGTAGGCTAGACTGTATTAAATATTCTCGAGTTCGCTAACCAACCATGAACCAAAACTTAGTTTACCTCCAGAGGTTGATTCAGCGGTCCAGGGATTCACAGCACTGAGCTCGTCGTTAGGACTGTGATGAATCACGCACAGACAAACACACAGTCCGGGCTTCAGAATAGGCTTGTAATTAGCTGTTAATTGAGTGGATAAATGAGTGTCACCCACTGAACAGATCCAAGTTTCCTCTGAAGAAAACACGCAGAGCGCCACTCCTATGAATCGCTTCAGTCTGCGCTCTCTGCCCTCTGATTGGCTGCTTCTAAACACGCAAAAACCAATAGAGAGCAGCTATTCACGCGGGGTGCATGGGGTGGGGGTAACGTCAATTTACCAAAACTGTTAACAGTAATTTCATTAGCCTACCTTTCCTAAGTAACGAATCTATTTTTCAGAAGGGTAAAATATTCTGGAGCTATAAAACAGTAGGAAATAAAAAGTAGGCCTATACTCGCTACTGCTGTTTTTCTCCCTGATTTAATGAAGATATTACAGCCCCCACATATTTCATCTAAAACTAAGCTGGCTTGAAGTGACGGTTCTCTGCATGCATTTTATGGATGTGTAGGCCTATAGCATAACGCATGTCATATAGGCTACTTTTAGTTTACCATGTTTTTTTCCTAAATTATTACTTGTTTGATAGGTTAACTACTGTTTAATTCTTGCTTAATTCTAACTTGCTACTGAAGTAGGCTACTTGTCTGTAAAGGAATTATTGATCAACGTTGAGCAGATTCTATATGGAAAAAACACCTTGTTGCCGTTTTAAAGATGACAAACGGCCTGATCTTTCAATGAAAAAACACAATCCAAAATAACCTATTTATTTTTAATTCAATGGTCACCCGGGAATGAATTTAAAATTTGTTAAAAATCCCTCTTACAAAGGCGTCAATGTTAGCCTAATCGAAGGGCCTTTTGATAAGAATATTACAGTGGTAATAAATTGTATCTTGCATAAAATGCTGGATCTCTATAGGCAGCCTATATTTACAAAGATCACAGATTAAACTGCCCTGCGACAGAGACAGGTGATGAATGTGTCCTGCAGGTTGTTACAGTCTGTCCTCCTGCCAGAAGTAACTGATGATGATTACAATGTTTTCACAACAACCACACCTGGAAAAAAAACCACTATGTCAGCATGCAGAGTCCTATACACAACAGTGAAGTAAAACACAACCTAAAATACACCCAGCTTTTAACCTTTAACTGATCCTAAACGTCATAACACAGATAAACATTAACCTATAGGCTACTCATAGGTTATTATCCTAAATAGGCTACCGTGTTAGGCCCCGACTAAAATGCAATGTGCGGGTATTTGATCCTTCTAAGAATAAACTCACAAGAAAACACTCATATTTTTAAACCTTTGTTTTCACTTTACCTGCAAAACCTAAACCGAGTGACGATGTCTGCTCTCTTATTGTCCTCCTCATTCTTTAGCCTAGTGTACCTAAGTAGGCCTAACTCTATCAGAATAATAGTCTATTTTTTAAAAAGTTGAATAAAAGTCGGGTTAAATTCGATAGGCTATGATTTTATACAAGAAAATATGTGACATTTTACGGTTAGATAGCCTACATGGCTGCCTGTGACTGATGACTTGTGAATATTTAAAAGAGGAATGTGACTTTCTATGTTTGGCTCTTTGTTTGCAGCTTGCTGACTGAAAACCTGACTGAAAAAAGAAAAGGAGACATCTTAGCATTTACCCAGTGCCAACTGACTTCCGTGGGAACTGACAAAAGGACAATGTACAGACACCAACTGCGTGAAAATAGCGTGTTTGCTTAAACCTTTTGTCCGTCTAAAGCTTACTTGTTGTCTAATTTGAAATTAATGAACAAAGCGACACTAAAATGAGGATGTAGCTTGGTTTGTCAATAATTAGTTTCAGATCTTTAAAGTTAAAGAACAATCTTAATTTTATAACAAGCTGTCCATTCAAATACATTTAAATTTAAAAAACTAGGCTATATGCTACTTTAGTGCTAGGGCCTGTGTGGAATTTTAAAATTAAGTAATGCCTTTTATTTTCTTCATTTCATATATTATAGCCTACTTAGGCTATTTCATACCAAAAACGAAATAAATTCATGCTGCCATTTTTAGCTATAGCCTATTAGCCTTTCCTATAGTATTCTCATCAATTATGGCTTTTTCGTTCATTTTATGATGTCTCTAATAGGCTATTCATTTTTGGAAATTTTTAGTGAGGCTATATATAAGTCTCTTGTGTTCAGAGATGTGTGGGTTTTCTTTCCTTCTTTCTTTTCTTCCTTTCTTTCTTTTCTTTGTAGCCTATAATAGGCTATCATAACTAATCAGTTAGCTTGGTTAAGATTGCTAAAAGACGCTGAAATCCTTTAGCTAACAAACTGCGTCATGTCTTTTTCTCCGATTCCATAATTTAAATTGTGTTCCCTAAATCTATATTATAGCCTATGCCTTTTTCTATTTTTATAAATTATTCTAGCTCAAGAGTCCAAGAAACCAATTTAAAGAAATGGAGCAACACCAACTTTTGTCTTCCTCTTCCTTTTTTTCCTCCAGTGCCTCTTAACGGCTCCTCCATGTGTTGGAGGTGAAGACGTCAGGCCTGCAGGTGCAGCTTTATTTGCCACTTCGTCTTAATTTATTACGGAGGTTACGACCGGCCACCCCGGGCTGCCGTTTCCACATCAGGAATGCTTTGATGTGTAAAGCAGGCTGGACGGTGGGACAGGAGAATCCGCACGGAGCAGGACCCTCCAGGTGAAACGTGTTGTCTGTGTCCGCTGGCCCATTCTGTGTGGGGAGGAGCGGGCTCCTGAGGTCCTTGAATGGGCTTCCAGGGGTATGTTAGATGGAGTAGAAGAGGCTCAGGGGGGCTTTTAGGTGATTATGAGTGTTTAAAGTGGTTCCAAGGGTCCTTGAAGAGAATCAGTGTATTCCTTCAAGAGTTCCAGGTCCTTATTCAGAGGGCTGTAAATCCTTGAGGAATCCAGGAAGAGTTCCAGTGGATCCTTAAATGGATGCCAGGCATTATTCAGGGTATCTGCGCGGGTCTGGAATTTTTTGAGGTGGTTCCAGGTATCCTTGAAGAGGTCTTTGGTGGTACTGGGAAGTCTTTACATGGGTAAGGAGGTCCTTCACGGGTTTCCAGGGATCCTTGAGAAGTTAAAGGGGATCCTTGAAATTATTCCAAATCCAGGTAGTTTTAAAGGGTCTTTGAAAGGGTCTGATGATCTTTGTGTAGCTTCCAGCAATCCTTGAACGGGTTTCATACATTTTAAAGGAATTTTAGTGGTGTTTCCAGGGGTCTTGGGATCTTTTATAAGTTTTTGGGGTCCTTAAAGGGATTCCAGGCATTTTCATGGGTCTTTGCAAAGGTCTGGGGATCTCTCAATGTTGCATGGATCACAATGAGTTCCTTAAAAAGATTGCAGTCAATACTGAAGGGATTTCAAGGGTTGCTGCAGGAGTTTGGGGATGTTTTTGGCGTTTTCACTGTCCATGAGGAAGGTTCAGGCACCCTTAAAGGAATTCCAGACATTTTAAAATGAGTTCCAGGGGTCTTTGAGGCTCCCCAGTGATCCTTGAGGAGTTTGCAGGAAATCTTTAAGGTGTTCCAGGTGTTACTAGAACACTTTCATGAACTGTGAAGGGGTCTGAGGATCATCACAATATTTTTAGAATTTACAGTGATCTTGTGGTGTTTAATATTCGCTAATATTCTTATTGTGACTTTTTAAATCCACCTCATGAAGTGTGTTTTACAGCTCCACTCTTCCACTTGTATTTCTAAAACAATGGTGTCTAAGATGTCGTGTCATCACCTCTTTTCTTAGTGTTTATTTAGGGTGTTGTCTCTGGAAAGTACTCAGTAGGCTTTAACTGATTTTACTGGGCCCAACTGGAGAAAGACACAGACACATAATGACACTTTCTCACACGCTGTCCAGTTTACTTTTGGGGTTGATTGAAACAACAGCATCTTGTTGGAAGTGTCCCGCTGTGCAGGCCGTAAAGTGTAACAGGAGCCGCGTATAGCCAGAAGAGCAGAGTGGGATCACTGGGGATCCTGTTATGTTAATTAGCCTCTGATGGACCGACAACACATGCAGCTGAAGACAAAACCAGGCGGGACGACATTTGTCTCTGTCTGACACCTCGACCTCGACCTGGCTCATGTGCAACAAACAGGAGGACATGTCCTTCAGCTGTACAGTGGAGGGGGAAGAATTCAGATACTCTGTTACAAGCAGAAGTCCTGCACTGAAAATGTTACTTCAGTAAAAGCACTCTGACCTCACACAGAAAATTGTACAGTGTGACTGTGATATGTTATATTATATTATTACTGATGCATTAATGTAAAAGCAGGATTTTACTGTTGCAGTAAAAGCTAAATATTTTCCTTTTTAATCTGCTGATTATTTTTTCAAAGAATCAATTCGATTGATTTGTGGTTTGTAAAATTTCTGAAAATAGTGACTTTCACAATGTTTGTAGAACCAATAAATCAAGCTTAAAAATTATTATAATAAAGTTAATTTTTTTCAAATAATTAAAACGAAAGGCAGCAAAACATTTGCAAAGCTGGAATGACTTTAATAGTTATCAAACTGGCTGCCATTAATTTTCTGTCAATCAATTCATCTTTTCAGCTGTACTTGTGTGTATAGTTACAGTGACAGTTAATTTTGTAACAAAACATCCTATTTTATAAACTCTCTATGTGTTATGTCTCAAATCTGTATCTGCAATTAGTATCTAAAGCTGTAAGATAAAGTGTAGCAAAAGTGCATTTCCCCGTGATTGTAGTAGAGCATGAAGTTGTATAAAGTTGCACAAAATGGAAATACTCATGTAAAGAACAAGCACCTCAACTTTGTACTAAAGTTCAATACTGAGAAAATTAACTTTTTATGTGTGTCTGTCTGACTCAAACTAAACTTCACATCTTGTTGTAATGTCTGTCTTTTTTATCCATTAATAAGCTGTGTGTTAAATAGGAATGTGTGTCATTAGGGCAGTTGAATCAGACATTTTAAATGAGGGCAGTATGTGAAACTAAATTCAGCAGTCTCTCTGGCAAACATTTCCATCACAAACTCTTAATGATTCTCTCTGCAACAAATGCATTTTATAAAAGCTAATGAATCTAGAACTAGCAACACATCGTCATTCCTAAACGACAAATTATGTCCCAAAAAGACGTATGTTCATAGGAAAGAACAACAACATACGGGATTTTACTCAAAAACGACCCGTACGAGCAAGTCCAGCGACAGACGTACCGGAACTTCTATTCGTTGCGTAAGTTAGCCTACATGGCCTAAGTCACATGACACGTGGTAAAGGTTGTGAAATGGTGGTAGTTTTGTTGAATTCAGGCAAAAAAAACTTACACATTTTTAGACACAGGTACACAGGTTTATGAAATATTGTGGTTTGGGTTAAAATTAGTACATTACATCAGCCAAGTGAAGTAAGTAAGCCCTGGGTTTGCTTGACACATCCATCCACCTCACTTGCGCACATCTCCCAGCTGAAACTAGGTGGGGGCAGACTACGGCGTCTTGAGGTTCAAAGTGGTATTGCGGAACAGTACAGGCCTGAGCCTGCTGGTTAGAATGCTAACTTCAGTAGATATCTTTGCAACACAATACACAGACGTCTTTCACAAATCATCAGAACTGTTCTTCACATTCTATTAACTTGTTAGTTCATGTTTTTGAATGTTTTAAATATAATACACTGTACCTTTAAAACTTTTTTTTGAAACCTCTGTCAAAAACAATAGCACAGTACAGTCACACCACAGTCAGGCAGCATGACATCCACATCCAAGCTACATTTATTATGAATTATGGACAGCAGCTCTACATAATTTGCATACAGTTGTGCACGATTGCGAATGCAGACAGCAAAAAGAAGGTAAACGAGAATTAAATTAGTGAGGATGTGCGGGGCAAACCACCAGTCATCAATCATTCCTCAGTCTCAGTAGGAAGGAAGGAAGGAAAGAGACTGAGCTCTGTGAAGTAAATGTGATGTGGACGAATTTCAGCACTAGATGGCAGCATTGGAAAGGTTTTACACCAAAGGAGAAACCAGGAAACAGGAGAAAGGATGACGAAACATTCAAAAATTGTTGTGAAGGGTAAACTGAAACATCTGTTTCTGTACTCTTTATGTGTAAAAATTAGTTAAATTAAAATACTACATGTATTAGACTATAAATAAGACTAATTTAAAGTTAGTGCTTGAGTATTTGCATTTTCTGCTTCATTCTTCTACTGAACTAGAATTCAGAGGCAAATATTGCACTTTATACTCTGCTACATTTATTTGATAACTTAACTTACTTCACTGATTCAAATTAATAATACAAAATCAACAAATAAATCATTATGTATTGTTATAGATAAAGTTAATAATTAACGGATCCCGGGAGCAAATCACAAGCTGCCCAGAAGAGTGAATAAAGCTGCAAAATTAAAGTCATTTTCATATTAACGCATAAAAATTTTTATAATAATATAAGCTACATTATTCTGAAATGGTTCATTCTGCATAATGATTGCATTTACTTTTGCAACTTTAAGTATATGTTGATGCCAATAGTGCTAAGTGTAGTAAGTAAGATCTGAGTATTTCTTCCACACACAAATCAAGCCTCAAAAGTAAGACTGAAAAAATGTCTCATAATATTGTAATGAAAAGCAAAAGCAAATCATTATTTGAAAGGAGATGGCCAGTGAGTCACGAACTCCCGATTAATTTAGTTTAATGACTACATTCTGATTGTACAAATGTGTGTTTTAGGGAAAAAAGTAAAATCGTTACAGAATTGAAATCTTTACATTGTCTATTTTTGTTTCATGTGTAAGATCTAAGCTGTGTTCTCAGTCCTGTTGTCAGCAAAATAACAGAAATACCTTCTGTTTAAAATTTGTATATAAAAGAAGTTCCTAGCTGCAATTTAGCTTTTCAATTGAAAGTCAGCTGTGGTCAGTTTACAGCAGAGTCACATATGTAACTACATATCAGAGGTTTAGGATTTTATGATCACTGAGCTACTTTCAACATTGCAGATCTTCAATTTGAATTTTTTTAATGTTTCAGTTTTAACTAAGATGCATACTGTTGGACTAACACCTGCACATGGGTAACTGCAAACTCTGAATACACTGATACCGGTCAATACTATTTATTTTGTACTTTTTTACACATTTTTTTCCATTCGACCAATCATGTCCAATCATCATCCCTCTGACACCATCATGGAATATCATGTAACTAACATTACATTTACTCAAGTACTGTGAAAACATGTTTGAGGTGCTTGTAATTTACTTGAATATTTCCTTTTTTTGCCATGCTCTACTCCTCTACATCTCAGAGGCAAGTATTGTGCTTATTACATCACTACATTCTTACAGCTAAATAAACAATTTAAAACCCTCTAGGATCAGCTGATAAATGTATCTTCACAAAACTGAGAGCAGGGAGGTTATCTGAGCTCATGAGAAGTTGACTTTTTAGAGACAGTGACACTATAATTATTTCATAGCATATGATGCATTGCTGTATTTAAACTGACCAATAGTATTTAAAATAGCACAACCCTAAAAATCTACATGCAAAATATAAAATAATATCATGCATCAGTAATATTAATCCAGAAACATCCAATTTAATAGTATTTCATTGACAGGGACCATTTTGCTGCATAATGATTTTACTTTTGATACTGTAAATTTGGCTGATAATACTTATATACTTTTATTTAATTAAAGGATCTGAATAGTTCTTCCAACACTGCAGAACACTGACACTTCTACACCTGCACCATACACCATACATATATATGCTTCTTTTATGCAGAATTGAAAACAATTGGAAACATTTTATAAGCTTAAGCTGGCCACAATAAAAGGCTACACGAAAATGTGCAGTTCACACAGCACAATGCCACAGATGTTGCAAGTTTTGAGGGAGCGAGCAGTTGGCATGCTGACTGCAGGAATGTCCACCAGAGCTGTTGCTCGTGAATTGAATGCTCATTTCTCCACCATAAGCCCTCTCCAAAGGCATTTCAGAGAATTTGGCAGTACATCCACCCGGCCTCACAACCACAGACCACGTGTAACCACATCAGCCCACTTCCAGATCCAGCATCTTCACCTTCAAGATCGTCTGAGACCAGCCACCCGGAAACCTGCTGCGACAATCGGTTTGCATAAAGAATTTCTGCACAAACTGTCAGGAACCATCTCAGGGAATCTCATCTGCATGCTCGTTGTCTTCATCGGGGTCTCGACCTGACTGCAACTTCGCACAGCCATTGAAGAGGAGTAGATCAACATTCCACAGACCACAACCAACAACCTGATCAACTCTATGTGAAGGAGATGTGTTGCACTGGGTGAGGCGAATGGTGGTCACACCAGATACTGACTGGTTTCCATACCCATGCTTCCTGATCAGCATCTTGATATGCCATGTGGATGGATTATTCCGGCAAAGGAGAAGTGCTCACTAACACAGATTTTGACCGATTTGTGGACAATATTTGAGAGAAACAGGCCTTTTGTGTACATAGAGAAAGTCTTAGATCTCTGAGTTCGGCTCATGATGAATGGGGCAAAAACAAAAGTGTTGCATTTATAATTTTGTTCAGTGTATATGCGGGGTGACATATATAATGACAAGTTATATTCTATGGTTTGTGGTGATATTTGGGGACCTCACACACATTGGACCTGACAAAGACCAAGGTAATCATACTTTGTTATCTAAATCTATCTATCTATCTATCTATCTATCTATCTATCTATCTATCTATCTATCTATCTATCTATCTATCTATCTATCTATCTATCTATCTATCTATCTATCGCAAACAGACACCCACGTAGGCTACACACATACAAATATGCACAATTACTGTACAACACATTTGAAAGTGATACATTGATTAGATTTTAGCCTATGTGTATTTAATATTACTCTGTTCTAATGTTAATTTGTTTTTATGTTTTGAAATTCTGCGTGATTATTGAACAAGACCTCACTCAGTTAGGAACTTAAAAATACAACAGGGCAAAGCTTTTTAGTAACTAAAGATCATGGTGGAGTTTGTTGGGTCTCTGTAAATAATATTACAAAGAGTATGGTCTAGACCTGCTCTATAGTGCAATGAGATAACTTTTGTTATGAATTGAGGCTCTATAAATAAAATGCATTTGAACTGAATATAAATTCAGTCATAATACCTGGAATACAATCAGTTGGTAGTCAGTAACACTAAAGACGACATTCTGGTCCATTTGGGAAACTCTGATTTATTTGGCATACTCTTGACATGCAATGATGATCCTTACATTGAAAGTTTTCACAGTAATAAACATGCATACAGGAAACCGAAGACAAGTTTTCAAAACAACGTGAGTCTGTTACATTCATCCGTTTTGGTCGTGTCCACGTGACATCTAGAAAGCATGATGTTAGAGGGTTAACATGACCTTATCAAAGGGTGATTGTATAACACAGTTCAATTCAAACAATCAGTCCATCACCAGCATCTATAGGCCTACTAGGTGGATGAGTTCAGGATGCGCGAGTCTGCAGAGTCGGAGCGTTCTTCGTACTCCTCTTCGGGGGAGTACAGGCCGGGTTTGGGTCCCAGGCTGCAGCTCTCCTCCTGGATGCTGATGCGCTGCTCCTCTGAGGGTCTGGAGGAGAGGATGGGGGAGCTGCGGAACACTGACCCACCGGGGCCGGCGGGTGCTGCGGGGGAGAAAGGCGACACATACTGGGCCGCCGAGCGGAGCTGGTACTGCTGCTGCAGAGCCATGGTATTCCACAGAGTCACGTCGTTGTGCACGAAGGGGTTGGCCTGGCTGCGTGTCAGAGAGTTGCGCAACATAAGCGGGTAGCGCGTGGGCTGAGGGAAGGACGGGTGCTGCAGGGGGACACCCAGCGGGCCGGTGGACACCACGCCCGTAGCGGAATCGGATGTGAAGCGGAGGGACTCGGGGACTCGGAAAGCGGAGCCCACCGACCATTTGGCGGAGGAGGACACTGGGTGGTAGGAGCCCAGCGTGTGCTCGAACAGGTGTCCGTTTGAAGGCAGCACCAGGGCGTCCGAGTGCGGGTCGGAGTGCGGGTGCGCGCTCCCATCGGGACTCCGGCTGGACAGCAGCACCTCGATGGCCCCCACCAGATCCCCCCCGCAGCCTCTGAGGATGAGCTCCAGGACAGGAGGCTTGTGAGCGGGGAAGATCTTCTTGAGGACCTCCAGCGGCGGCCGGTTGGCTCGGAGGCTGAAGGGCAGGTTGATAGAGCCGGCCAGGCCTTCAATCAGCACGCTCTGCTCTGCGGGGCTGACGGGATACTTCTGAGGACTCTCGGCTTTGGCCTCCTTCTCAGCGCTGCCAGCTTTAGGGAGGCTGTAGCGGCTCTCCTCCGCGTTGGAGGGGGTTTCTGGAGGCTCAGGGGTGTAGCAGGAGTTTGGTTTGGACCCTTCGGGAGAGCTAACCGGGTCCTGCTCCTTCTCACTGGAGCTCCCACCGTTTTCACCCCCTGACCCCTCATCAGGACCGTCCTCTGTCGGCTCTGCGGGACAAGGGAGCAAACAGTCAGGGAACAAGTTTGGGCAGGAAGCGCAGAAGGAAAAAACAAACATTCAGCTTGCAAGAAAGGCCTGCACAAATATGTCAGGGTATCCTATTAAATGAATTAATATAGCCTAACTTCAGAAACTTTTCTTTTCTGCACCTCTTCATGCAAAACCTCTGGTCCATTTAAAGCAAAGCCAATCCGCTGTAAGCTCCCCTCAAGAGGAAACGTAACATGCAATTAATCCCTTGTCAACTTGTCTCCAACACAACGATTTATGTGGATTTACTTTGTTTTCTCGTCTCCAAAGCTGTTAACACAAAGTGCTGACTGTGTGTCAGTGAGGAATCTACTGTCGATGCCTTTTGACCACATTTTGTAAACAGATCGCTTGTTGCTCGGTAACATTTCATCTGAAGTTGACCTCCCGCAAGAAATATGGCGATTACATTCGATTGGTGCTGTCCGCCGCTGATCACTGTAATCTTTTAAACCACTCAGCTCTGTGTGGCAGGGAGAAAATGGAGCTGGTATGTGGAGTCAGCTGATCAGTGCCTGTGTCCAAATGTTTTAGTGTCAGAAAAACAAACAAAGTGGAGTCAGGTGAATAGGAGAGCGTGGAAAAACAAAAATCTGCACAGTGGAATAGGCTATTCAGTAATTAGGCTGCCATGCTTGGTGCAGGAGGAATGTTGAGCATTATAGGCTACATCCTAAACGCGTTGAAATAGCCTAAACACAATTAGCTCATCGTTCAAAAAAAAACGAAGTGTTACAGCTTTCGAATGACCAGGACTTTTATTATCTTAAATAATTTGTTTTAAAAAATTTAAATAAATAAATGAATAAATCCAAATGATAAGCTACTACTCGTTATTTAGCCATATTTAACCAGGCTAAAAATAAATGTATTAGGCTACAGATATTGTCAGAATGAATAGATGTTCACCTCAATTAATAACTCAAAATATGGTTTGTTACTTTTGTTAGGATAAAAACATAATGAAAATAATTTGTAAACAATGCATTAAACAAATTGGTTTGTTTTTTATATTTAATATTTTTGCTTTGTAATAGACGCACAGGTCCTATGATTTTTAAAGTTTTAACAGCCATTTTCACCCCCATTTAGACCTATTTGTTGTCTTTCCTCTAACTGTCTTGTACCTGTTGTAACATGCCTGGGAATCAATAAAGTCTTATCTCTCATATCTCATCCTGATAATTTACAACAAATTTGTCCTTTCATATTAGCAAACGTGGCATAAATAAGGCAACATGTAGAGGAAAATATGTTTGAGTTGCTTTTCTGTCACTGAAATAGTACTAAAATGTACACAACTGACAGCATCACTATTGTTTATCGTAAATATCCCCAAACACAGATTAAACATCTAAATCCCAATTTTTAAAACATCATTTACCTTTGTATGAAAACGTAAAATCACACAATATATTGGTAAAGTAGTCCTGCGAGAATCTGGCACTTCATGGTTCATTTAGACGATTATTTATATTATGAGTAGCAGCCCAGCATGGTAGTTTAAAATGACCTCTGTCAGTATTTGTTTTTTCTTCCGCCAAAAAAGAAAATTGTTTCATAATGTTTCATCCCATCAAATAAAATCACTCATTTAACAGAAATGTTAACATTTAAAGCCTGCAGCTCTTCTCGTCACTATTCTCCCACCTGTGCATGTTTGTGCTCCGGCCTGCACCCCCTCCGCGCTGCTCCACCTCAGCTCCAGCTCCTCTGTCCTCGGCGGGGCTCCCTGGTTCCCCTCGCTGGCTCCGGATATGCCGATACCAGGCAGCACTCTGAGTGACTCCGGGATGAGGCTCTCCAGACTCTCGTTGGCCTGCTGCCTCCGGAGCGCCACCTGCGCCGCCATGACGCGCTGCCGCTCGATGATGAGGATGCATTTCTCGCAGGTGCAGTCCTTGAAGCGGCAGTAGCGCTTGTGACCTTTGAGCCACGACAACACGCCGTGATTGCGGCACCGCGCGCACTTAGGGGTCCTTTGGAGCGGGGCGCGGGGCTGAGACACCGGAGCCCCCATGTACAGGTAGGGGGACCCGTAGCCATTCATGATGTCAGACGCGGTGTGTTTTCCAGGACGCACAAGTTACATCTACCGAGAAGCGAGGCGGGGTGGGAATGTTGCTGTCCGAGAGATGGAGCTGGATGAAGCTGCTCTGCCACACGCATGACAGGATGAGGATAAGAGGTGTTGGAGGATCCACCTTTCCCGCGGCTGACAGCACAGATATGCATCAGGCTGACACGCACTTATGGAGACGAGTAACCAAACGCTGTCAATCGCGTCAAAGCGCCTGCACGCTGCAAAAAATGTCCATGTGAGGCGGGGAAAAAACCTGCCAGAGGATCAGATAACCCCTCATGCTGTCCTGTAAGGTTCACACGTTTGTAAAGTTTCCTTCAAAAATGGGAGGGACAATAACGTCAAGATCAGGGAAACACGTCTGTCAAGATCCAAGAAGAGAAACATTCTGGTTTGCCGTGGAAACATTTATGATCTCTATGCATTTTCAGTGGTTTAGAGATTTTAAGATTTTGATCCTGTAGCTCAAACAAGATTCTTCAAATGAGATTGCTTTATCAATGTGAAACTGCACAATTACCTCCAGAAAAAAACAGCTGGCCGGTAGGACATTTAATAAGACTGCAGGATGCAGAAAAACTGAGTTCCTGCTTCACACAAACATCCTTTAGAAAGTCACAGCGAACAAATCCACAGGAGTCAGTCTATTGTCTGCTGGCCTATTTTAAAAGTATAGCCTGTATGATAACATTTGACAATGACAACATTACATCTCAAAATAGCACCATTAATACCTACTTGAAATAAAATCTGCAAGTTTGTAAGTCAAGGTCCAAAAAATAAGCAGCAGGTCATTTGAGCTAAATATCAGTAATTTGGACATCCCAACTGTCAATATACAAGACACTTTAAATTTATGGAGACTGAGTCTCTGCATGAAACACATGATCATTTAAACATTTTGACACATAACATTCATTCACAAAAAAAACGCGATATTTCAACTGAAAAGCATCATAAATATGCTAGTCTGTTTAAAAGCTCTGTAAGTCCAAAATTCCACTGTTTGATTATATCAAAAATTGGACATCTGAGCTGTCCAAACTCTGACTTCTGATTCGGATGTCTTTACATATATGTCCCCCAAAGGTTATTTTTTAGGAAACAACACGAGCACAACGCATTCAAAATTCAGGACTTGGGTTGTACATTATTACCCTCCCTGTTGCCTGCAGGCCCGCAGGCTCTAAGACTGGATTCGGACAAAACGCTCGCAGCATCTAGCACCTTTTACACAATCGTACATAACTTAGATGATTAGGTCTCTACATGTATAAAAAGCCCTTTGGGAACTATGTCGAGGATGCTGATATGTCCCTTCTGCTGGACTAATAGAGGGCATTGAAACATAACACCGGACAAAGCCGGGGCCCATTTCTGACCGTAAAAAAGGTTTATTCAAGCAAATAATGGGATCCGAGGCTGCGCGGCTTACAGAGAATAAGAGCACGGTAAACTTCCCCACATGAAGCCCGTCTCCAGGGCTATTAAGCTTTTAATTGGAAAATAGCAGAGGAAATTTCAAGGTGACTATAGTGGCTTTGCAGTTTGTGCCGGCCGAGTAGATTTGTGGGAGTGGGAGGCTGCGGGTGCACGCCTACACCACAATGCATGATAAATTTATTCATGTTGTTCGTTGATAAAGAGTAAAACACAAACCGGAATAAAAGTTTATACTGCTGGCTGCATTGTAATTGGCTTTTTTTTCATTTGATGCACTGCAAGTTGAAGATATAGAAAGATTGTAAATATTTTATACTGAGGTCCTTTGTGCATTTAATATAAAACACAAAACAGATTAATTTACAAGAAATATCCTACATGTACTTTATTAGATATAGTGACTATGTTAGAAGGACAGTAGGCCTGGCAATCATCACATAGCTTAACTTTGACCATAAAAGGAGCACAGGTGGCTTCTATAAAACAAAAAATGAACAGAAATATACCAGAATGAAATATACCATAGATAAAAAAACAAAAACGTAAAAGAAAATTTAAATGGGTTACAAAGACCGATTATAGGCCCTTATAGGTCTGTATATTGTGATATTTGCAGGGGTGAACTCCTGACGTTAGCCTGCAAGCTAACTTTTAGCTCACACCATTTATTCAAAAGACATATTTGTACCATTGACTCCACACTAAATTTCATATCAATCCATCCAGTGGTTGTTAGACATTTAAATCTGGACCAAAGTCAAACAAAATTTTGTGCAAATGCAGTGTTTTTCTTATTTATCCCTTTAATCATCTTTTTATTCCCCCATGTTGGAAGCCACCTCCTACTGATCAATATGGTCATCAACACAGTCACTTATTGAATATGGTCAAGTTATTTTCCTAAATCTGACATATTGCTTATTGTTTTTTTATTTTATTTATTTGGTCGTTAGATTCCCAATTTGAAATTCCTGGGTCATCCTGCCGAAAACAGGGTCATAATTGTAACTAGTGGTTTCCAACCTGCATCCTCACAAGGGGTCATGAAATGGTTATGGGTGTAGGAAATACTTATAAAACAAGATCTGTCTTTGCAAAGTCATGTGTACTTTTCTCTAATATTTGCATTTTTTATGTAAAATACTTCAGTTCACCTTTGATTCTCCAGGCGTTTCATTTCTCGAATGAAACAATATGTGAAAGAAAAATAACTCAAAGGGACTGTGAGGAGTATGGCTGCGTATTAAGGGGTTACACTGCAGCCTACCCAAATATTAGGCTACTTTATTACTTCACATCAAGTGTAAAAAACAACATGGAAAATACTTTAATAAATATATAATAATACATCAATAAATATGGTTTTACTTTGGCCTCAAAACACAATCACGGAGTATGATGCGCTAACATGATCCAAACAGCAATACAGGACTAATGCTTTTACATGCTCAGGGATCTTTCAATATTGGTTGTAGCTGACACATTACGGTTTTATTTTGGCTGTGTTATGAGGCTGCTATTAACTACATAAAGTAACTCTTATGACCCGTATGTACTGTAGTTGAGCGTAATGATTACAGTACAAAGGTAAAATGCTTATATACTGCATTTATGCCACCTGGTGATGACACTTGATCTGATGCTTTGCCTGTCGTAACACTGATGTTTTGAAATTATACTGAATTAGTTTAAATTGAGTTAACTTATGTGAGATAAGATAATGCTTAAGAAAGAATGCCAAGAATAGCATATAATATCACAATAAGAATACAGTATTATTACTTAGATTTAATTAAATGTCAAATACAAAAAGTGTTTTTACGTTTTACACTACCAGTCCCATAGTGATGTTATCTATATATTATGCCATATCAGAAGCATGGAGGCACTAAACTCAGGTGATTGTCTGATGCTTGTTACTCACTTTAGTTCAGCAGGTGAAGTAAGCCATGCAGATATCAGTGTATCTGTTCAGTGATCACATCTACTCAGAGCTGTAGACACACAGGAGGAGATGATGAACCTGTGGAGGTAGTTCATTCCTCTGTACACAATCCTTCACATGAGACTTCTACAGCCATTTGAGGCAAAAATAATAAGTTAAAAAAAGTTTAATCTCAAAAGTTTCCGGTAGAAAAGACAAAAGAGGCAGGTTACATGATCAAGCATTGCTGTTTATTAAAACTCACAGTGACTGCATTATCTTGTTATACAGTAGATGAATGATAAAAATCGTTTTTATTAATATGTTTCACCATGAGCCCGGTTAGTATAAATTTTAGCTCTGTCTCTATGGCTCTATGATTTCTCCACCACTGGCTTTATACCACTACTTTAGTCCAGGCTGAACTATCTCAACAACTTGGAAGGATTGTACAGATATTTATGGTCATCAGACGACTTTTCCTCTAACGCCTCTATGAGGTTTGACATTTTAGATTTTTAAAGGTCAACAACTACTGGATGAATTTGGTCCAGACTATTCATGTCCCCCACAAGATAAATTGTAATTATTTTGATGATCCCTTAGCTGCCATGATGTTGTTAACTTGTTAAACTTATACTTGCATACTTTTACTATTGCTGAAGTTTGGTTTACTACACGTGAACTGTTAGAGCATAACTAGAAGAACATTATATTTACTCCTCTAGTTTAGAAGAGTCAAACATAAAGAGCATGTCAAGATGCAGCAGTATTGACAGTGTTTATCAATAATCTACTGTTTTGTAGTTATTTTACATCTTTCATGTGAGTCCCAATAGTAACTTTAGGGGTTTTCAAAGTCTGGGACTGTGGGCCTCCCCACATAAGCTTAGAAAAAGGCGCCCCCTGTTAGTTTTTTGTCTTAGTTTACCCATGGAATCATTATAATGTTATTATTGTTATTTCCAATACAAATTCAACAATTACAAATTGTAATATTGCTGTTTGACATCAGACTACACCAAATGGATAAAAAGCTCCTTCCTGAAGCATTTATTAGCTTCAGACTCCGTGACAGACGGTAAACTTCCCCAACTTCCCTGTACTGTATGTCTGAACTCTCTCTTTAACCAAATCACACACATTTAGGCTATTCTATGTGATCTTCTTTTGACAACTAATGTAATAACAAATATTTCCATTCAAGTACCCACAAAACTTTTTGGACTCCCCTCTGGGGAGGCCCACCTCACACTTTGAAAACCTCTGTGTCTTGATTGGATAAAACTGTCAGATTTCACTAGATTTTTGTCTTGATTATGAGTTTAATAGTTTTCCATGACACAAAGTCAACTTCTGATGTGAATAATAAGTTTGTGCAATTAGTTTCACATTTCACTCACTCATCTTGTCTCTCATGTGTATATTAGCAGAGGAAACCCCTCCAGCAGGGCCCCTTCAGAGCTGGAGGAGGAGCTGACCTCTGTTGAGTGGGGTTATTATAAAGTGCTGATTGGGGGCGTTGCTGCCACTCAGACGTCCTGTCACAGAAACGCTGATTTAAGTCTCCCTGGAGAGGTGGGACACTGAGCTCCTACAGAGGAATTAGCCAGACATCTGAATTAGTGAGACGTTTTTAGAAAGCCCAGAACATCAGTCAGCAACCATCAGTTTCAAGGGAAAGGGGAAAATATGCGGGGTTTTCAGGCTACTACAAAAAGGGTTTACTTGGGAATTGATACAAAATATAACAAAACAGTTGAAGCAAAAATATGAGCACTAATTGTAAAAATCAGTTATTCTACTAATTATACAAGCTTGTTGGCAGTTTTAAAATATGACAATTTTTATTTTTTAATTAATTTTTATTTCCTCAGGGCCATGGAACACATGACCTAACAAATAACAAAAAGACAAAATGATAAGATGAGGGCATACTGCTCGGTAAACAAGAAAGGCATTACTTAAACAGATGAAGAACATTCTTCAAAAAGACAACCAGTTTGACAATAACTTTTGGTTTGTCTGATCGCAGCAATACAGTTACCCTTATATGGGTCCTTTACATAAAACGTTGGCAGATACTTTTGTCTGAAATTCATATGCTTACATTCCTATAGTCAAACTAAATATGATACGCTCTCCCAGACGGTTGTCATTACAGAGGTTGCAAATCCCCTGGTTTCTATTCAGTCCTTTATATCTTATGATGACCTTGGGAATTCTAGTATTATTCACCGTGAAATTACAAATAGTAATACTTTTGTCTATACTTTTGGTTTTCATGCAGCAGATACTTTTCCGGTTTGAAATTCTACATTGCAGTACATATCACAATGTCATACTTCTAAGCTCACTTTGCATAGAATAAAGTGAGAAAATACGGGCTTGAAAAAGAAAAGTAACATTATAAAGTAGCATATACCCCAAAACTGTGCATATGTAGTACTAGCAACAGATCCCAGATTGTTTAGAACATTTCACTCTCAAGTTTAGACTCCTCCCATAATAAGATGAAGCTTCTTTTGGTGATTTATTGGTAAAACTGTTTAACGTATTTATTTATATTATTTTTATATTATATATTTTTTCTAGGGGTTGCTGCAAACTACCAGCCCCATTTGCTTTAATTGCTATTTAAATGTGTTAGTGTGCCACATTTTCATTTGCTATGACCAAAATTACTTGTTTACTTGTTGGGAAATATACGTACAAATTTACAAGTACTGTACCTTTTACAATTTTGGAGGTACTTGAGTATTTCCATTTTGAAATATTTTACACCACTAAATTTATCTGATGGTTTGACTTACTTTGTAGGTTACCATTTTGTAAACAACTCAAAAATCTTAGTCTTACCAAGAAATTTGTCATAAAAGTCTTATTTTCTCAAAACAACTGAACACCTCTTCTGGCTGATTATAGACGTTTTGCTCACGTTGAAGTTTGGAATTACAGAAGATCTAAGTTGTGTAAAATAAATAGTTTATACACACACACACACAGCTGTGAGGATGAACCATGGTTACTAGCAGCTGTTATCGCCTGTTAAAATATTTTTAACATAATTACTCAGAAGCTCACACGCTTCGTCTTCAGAATATCAGCAGTAATAATGTATCTCATAGTTGGAGCCATGTCAGCATTCAAACTCCCTTTTACAGAATGAAGGACTGTGCACCTGTATTCTTTTCAAGTGATGAAGTGAATGAAAATAATGTGTGGGGTCCAGAGATGTCTGGGCTGCTCTTTATGGTGAGATGGATGGCAGTCAGTCCACTCCGAAAACTGTCCACTAGAAGAGTATGGCTGGAACAATAATCATGAAAATTGACTTCACACCTTCATGTACATGACCAGTCACTCGTTTGTTAATCTGAGCGAAGGTTATTTGCATTGTGAGTTGCGCCGGATGTTTAATCTCAAACCTGCTTGTCATTCAGAGGCCAAAAATGACTTAAGAAACAACTATATGGTCCCTTTTTAGATGTAGAGCTCAGATTTTTTGTATTAGCACCTAATTTAATTGATTATTTCACTTGTGTGGTGTCTAATGTCAAAGCAAACTAAACTCTTAAGTTGAGGTTCATGTTTTTCCAGACTTACAGAAACACACACAAACAGAATACTCAGACCTGATGAACTGATTTACGTTTGGTCTTCCTGTCACAAATCCACCCAAAAATAGTTTCTTGCTACAAACTTAACTTAACTCAACTGCTAGCAAGCAAAGAAATTCTTCAGGTAAAGAAAGTGAAGTGGAAAATAGCTGCTACTTATGCTACAGATTCCATCTGAGTTGGCAAAAAGCATGATGTGATTAAACTAGACAATACTGAAAATATTTAGCCCTACCCACAGGCATAAAACATTTTCAATATTATGGATGACAGGTTCATTATGAATAAATGAAAGACATGTTGCTGCTTTCTGTATTTGACAGTATTTGAGTTGAGACATTTTCATTCATCCACTCAGACGACTTCACTCCTAAAAACTGTGGTTCCTTGGCTTTACACATTGAGGTGGAACCAATCCAAACACATCATCTCTGGCACCTGAGCAGGTGTGTGTGGGAGACATGTTTGGAGCTGAAACTCCAGTTTAAAGAAAATACTTTACACTGAATACACCAAGAAAACACCTATACTGACTGAGCGTACCCTACTGATTTATCATAACTGAAAGTGACATCTTCAGATATGATTATATCTTTAAAAATTATCCAAACAGTTTAAAGTCCCCCCCCCCAGCCTCCCACCTCGAAGCTTACAGCATCCTCTTCCACACTTCCTGTCTGTTATCGAGCGGCCATCACTCCACTGGGAGGTGTCACGGTGGGATTCGAGCAGATTTTATCTATTATGGGAGGGCATGATTCATGGAGGCAGAGACAGCTCAAGGAAAACCAATCCTGTGACATTTTCTCCCCTGCGCGGTACACATGGCGGCAGCAGCTACAGAAGGACAAGGCAGCGGGAGCGGGTCGCCCCTGACAACCGTGATAAAATGTCCTTCCTTAACTAAACTCGTAAAGCACGGGGCAATAAAACTCAATCTTCTGTAAAATCCAATTAAGTCATTATCTGACTGATTGTATCTTTAATTGAAAACAGAAGTGACAGTAAATTTCTGTGATATATCAGGATCAATCGATACTGCTGTACAATCTGGTCTCAAGAGGTGATTTATAATGTCAAAGTCTTATAGGTAACTCCACATTCTTCTCTCTAAAACCACTGGTGGATGAAATTAAGAGTAAGTGCGTTTCATAAAAAAACAAGATGGTTGTGTTATTGATTACAACAGATGGGGCAGGATCCAATGAATGTTCCCACAGCGCAGCAGAAAGAAAATACAAGTAATTTTCTTTGTCTGTTTTATATTGTTGTTTCCAGCACACAATCACATTTACACTCCATCACTTAGAGCATTTTTATTTCCCTAAAACTTGTAGCGACATAAACTCCAAGACTCCAAATTACTTTTGTTGCTGTCTTATTCAAACACAAACACAAATAAACACTTTCAAAGTGTGCAGTTCAAAACGAATCTCCATAAAACACATAAACAATATACTGTACAGTAGTGTACGAGTCAGCTTCACAAAGGCAGAAAAGTGGGCACCACAACTCAACACCACAACTCAAAAGTTGGCACCACAGAATTACTTACTTTAGTTCATTAAGTAAAACAACTATATATATAACTATAGTTTGGTTTTTTGGGGTAATTAGACAGAAAAACACTGCGACCAGGTAATTTATCTGTTAAAAACATTACAGATTACAAGGGCTGCCACTAACACTTACTTTTATCGATAGATGAATGCTGATTTTTGTGATTAATGGATTAGTTATTTGTTTTATCTATAAAACACCAGAAAAACACTGTAAAATTGGCAATTTCCCAGATTCCAAGGTCCATAACCCAGTGGTAATGAATTTACTATAATTTAACATTTCAGAAGCTGAAACAATAAAATGTGTTGCATTTTTGCTTGAAAAACACCTTAAATGATTAACTGATTCTAAAAAGATTTGCTTATTCGGTTTCTGGATCGACTAATCAATTAATCTCCTTTTTGTTTCAGCTCTACACGTCACTGCAGCAGCACCACAGCCTTTGCTGTATCTACAAGGCCATACCAAAGTGTGTAAACAGTTGTGAACAGTAACCCGTGTGCAAAGAAAAACTTTAGCCCAGAAGGGGTTAAATATACAATAGACATGCAAATTCTCTGGTATAAACGACGCCACCGGATCGGACCCATAAATAAGCAGCCGGTGCTCATCACACGCCAACACAACGGAGGTGAGCATGACTGATGTCAAACCTGCCTGTTTCCTCGCTCGAGTCGCACATCGTCCTGCAGGAGGACATCTCAGCGTCTCTGTGGGAAGCTGTTTCATTTATACCAGAAAAGTTAAACGCATGCCGTTTTAGCATCTTCTTATCAGTTGACGTTTCCAAAATAACTAGATCGTTGTTCAGAGTAAATACATGTGATGTCAGATAAAATATCCCGTTCTGTACCTTGGTCACAATTCTTTAAAAAACTAATTTAAGGATTCCTAAAAATGTTTTTTGGTTATGTGTGTTTATGGAAAAAAAAGACATCCAATGTATCATCATTAAAGTAGTAAACGCTGAAATATCCCTATATCAGTCTCAAACATCAAGCATCGGTTGGACAATACTTTAATTGTAGTTACTCCTAACCGTTATTTCAACAGCATCTAAATGACAAAATTTCAAAAAGAAGCAGGATCTACCAACACAATGAAACACAGTATAGTCATTTAAATACTGTTTAAAGAACCATTATATGTAACTTAACAGCCCCTGAAAGTGTTTATTTTGCTGACCACCAGTGGTTTAACTTCTCACCTGGCTGCAGTGATGTAAAGGGTGTTTCAGTACACTGTGGCATCACTGTTTGGAGTGGATACAGGTGAAACACACTTTAAACTTTGAGCCAAAGAGGGCAGTTAAACACAGACTGGTGTTAAGATACTCTTAAACAACAAAAAAGTTTGTCGGATATTGACACCTACGACCTACTACGACCTCTAGACCTTGATCTTTTAACCTGCAAATCATTGCTTATTTTGAAGGATGGAGTCAACATTGTCTATTGGCTTACTGGGTCACAAAACTAGACAAACTAATAACTAATACGAACTAATAATATTGACTTATACTGCATGCATTATTGCATGTGTTGCATGTCTGCCAGGGGAAAATGACAGGAAACCAGTTCTCTCCCTGAATTCATCTGGCCAAATTTATCTTGTGATGCTTGGGGTGTTTAGTAACACTGATTACAGTTTTTCAGCACAAAAAAAACACATTTTAGCAAACACTAAGCTTCTGTTCTCATTGTCAGAGAATCGTCCAACAATATCTAACTAATCACTGCTCATTCACTGACAATGGAACACGCTACATGACTGATACCGTGAGAAAACTGCACTAGTGAAATTTAAGCTATAAAGGATTTTAACATCATTATTGCGAATGTTGCGTCACTTTATCTTTTGGATAATAAAAATTTTAGATTGCATTAACAGTTGCTTTCTGAAGGGGAGAAACTAGTGTACAACTTTAGAAATACTCTACAAGTCACAAGTCTAGTTTGAATAATTTGTTCTAATCTTGACTGCTCCTAATCAAGATCCTTATTAACAGTATGTTCACGGTCACCTTTAATCTATCCAAACAGCCTAATTCGGAAAAGCGTTTCTCTAATATTTGCATGTTGTTATTAGTGAATTTGTTCAATTTAGTTTTACTTTCCAAGCATTTTCTATGTTGGTGAACTGGTTTTAATATAAGATTTAACAGCTTTGAGGCTAAAAATGAACTAAAAACAACCTGTATTCTCAATTAAAGTATGGAATATACTTTATCTTGCCTCCTGGACAGAAACCTGCAGCAACAGTGAACCATGAAACTGTTTTCTGCTCAACTGATCTCACAATGCTTTTTTCTGTATGATGCTTTCCTTAGCTTCTTTTATTTGGTGGCGTCGATGATGGAGTCGACTGTGAAGTTTGCAGTCTCGCTGTTGGCCTCGCATTCAGCACTGACGTCAGTGTTCACCAGGGAGCCGATGGACCTGCAGGTCACAGTGGAGTCGTGACCAGGGGTGATGCTGGCAGGGGAGAAGGCTGCAGAGACGAGACAGACAGACAGAGAGTCCCGATTAGAGATCCACCGAGGAGGCTGAACTGCTACACTTACTTTCTATCTAATTTTAACCAGCAGTCGTGGCCACTTCACATAACTGAAAGCAGGTATCTCTACATCATCATTGTAAAAACGTATGGTAAAAACATACATACTGAAAAACATTGCTGTCCCACTATGGTAAAGAATGTTAATGTATTGAAAAATAAACAATATAAATATGAAAAAGAAACCTCAAATCTTTCACTTTCACTTTTTCCCATATTGAGCTACAAATTTTTCTTAGATACTCCTCAAAGTCATTAATATGATAAATTGATATTGCCTCGTGTAGGTAGACAGCACAGCAGCACACATAAAATAAAAAAATAGGCGAGTAAATAAAAAGAACAGAAGTACTATAGTGAGATAGACAAAACAGCAGTCACATCATCAGCACTGCAGAATAAACGGTCCTCTCTGTTAGCAGAGACTTCGCTTGATATAAATATGAGTGTACTGTTAAATTATTCTTAGCAAAGCTCAGGATTTATAGCTAACTGAATCAGTCGGCGAAAAGTGGAATACAATGAACACAAAAGCATTAGATTGTTTAACATGAGAGCTGCGTGCATGCACTTGTCTACAGCTACACACTAAAAACCCTGTGAGGCCAGAAGATATGAAGCTGGTTTACAGCAATCTACTGTGTTTGTAACATTAAAATGTTACTGTAACGTTTAATAACCATTGTGGACTTGTTCAATGTTTTATCCTCATTTATAACCTCTGTAAAGCCGTATTACATGACATTAATCTGAGAAGGTTCTAGAGGTGGGAATCTCTAGGCACCTAATGATTCGATGAAGAAAAAAAAAGATTATCGATGCTTTTTCTATACAGACTTTCTGGATAATTACCATGCATTTCATTTGCAAATTAAAATCCAAAAGAAATGACTGCTCATTAGCTTATAGGACTAGTTTGCATCCCTAATTTGCTTTACTAACCTCAGTTCTCACCTCCATGGTGACCTCCACACCTCACCTCCACACACTTGCTACACACACACAAATTGCGCACTGCACTACCCTAACTTGAGCTGCTCTTATAACAGTACCTGTCACATAGATATTCCTTCGAAGAATGAGGAGAGGAAGCTAACAAACGGTTACCGTGTCCGGGCGCTGCATTCTCACATTACGTTATCAGTTTACATTTAGAAAATTAATTTTTGACATGTGTGAATCAATTCAGATTTGTCCACTTCTGCATCACAATGCCTTTAAGAATGGATTTTCCCCACTCTTAGAAGATTCTCAGTCATTCTCAGAGGCATAAAATGTACATTGAAATACTGAACAATAGACTGACAACTTTCTGTTTGATTTATTAGACCAACTGAATCATAATTTTTCGACAACAACATGGTTTATCTTTGACAAACATTCACTGGTTCCAGCTTTTCAAATGAGAGCATTTGGTCAAACAAAAAACCCCAAAGATAAGATCTTTATTTATCCCGAGGGAAACTGTTGTGCAGTAGCTGAAGTACAAGGAAAAAAGTTCAAATATAAAGAGTGCAAATATAAAATATCAATAAATAGATATCCAAGATTACAATCAGTTTTTATCTTAAGTATGACTTATACAGAAAACCATGTATAGATATTTATTTGTAACACTATACTACCAGGCAGAATTGATCTTATCTCTAAGCAAAGTGATGTTCCTGCTGGTCATGTAGGAGTATTACAATTTGGAACATATATGCACCCAAGTCTGCAGTGAACTTTGTATTAGCTTGATTAGGGCTGCACGATCAATCTAATCGCAATCGCAATGTCCTTATGTGTGATTACATAAAAACAAAAAGTTTGCGGTTTAATAACAGAAAAAGTGTGTAAGACACGCTCTTCTCTGTGTCTGTTGCAGTCTGCTGATTATCCCTGCCCACATCGGACTCTTGCATGTGCCTCTACAAATAGATGGGCCTACGTGCATTCAGAAAAATTCTTTATGAGCAGTGTGCGAAGACCGAAGAAAAGGAAGGTTTGGGTTTGCCTCGCTACTATTTAGCTGTATTGTAGCTGTATTTAGCTGTATCAGTGTCTTTTGTTATTTACCATGTCAACTTTTCATAAAGCCGACATGCCTGTGAGTTTCAACCAACCAGCTTGGATGCGACAGGACATTAAAAAACGTTTGACGTACTACAGCAAACTTTCAAATCTTTGTACTTAGCATTAAATTGGAGACCAACGTAGAGCCTTTTGCTTACACAAGGATTAAATCAATTAAAACAAAACACAGAAATAAAACAGCTGTAACTGGATTTAATATTCAACTAGTGGTGAAACAGCAGTCTATACTATTATGTGAAATTATAATGAATATAGTAATTAATATAGGCTATTATTGTTATACTAACAGTTCACTATTAACTGAACATTATGCTCTTTATTTAATGTTATAATGTTATATTAATACACATGTCATTTCCCACAGAATGACAGTGTAACATTGACAGTGTTGCGTTGGACAGATTTGTGCAGCCTGTTCATGAGTCAGACGGAGAGAGAGCGAGAAAAGAGAGAGGGACGAGCGAGAGGGTGTGCTGTGCGAATGCGCTGCGGCTCTCTGCAATCAAATACAATTTTAAATAGGCCTAGTAAAAAAAAAACGACAATCAAACTGTGGCGGTCAGCGTTGATATTATGGCAGGCCGCAACAAATAAATGAACGAATGGGAAACACTGCTGTATACTAGTTTCTCCTCCAGGTTGTGGATAGAGTCTCTGCAGTGGACAGATGTAATTAGCCGGTGCCAATGTGCCAATATTTGCTCCCTCTTGCCACGTCTTCCGTAGAGCAACACGCTCCCTTGGTTCTGTTTTACATCTGTTTCACTAGTTATTTTATTTTAAATATTGTTTATTGTTCAACTTTGTTAAGAAATGTGACGAAAACACATATCAAAATGTCAGTTTTTTGTGCATTCTCCTTGATAATCAAGCAAGTAGACTCATAGTACCATTTGTTCCATTATAACTGAATTGCACAATATTCGCAATATGACTTTTTCTCCAAATCGTCCAGCCCTATTAACAATGTGAGAGGAATTATCACTGCAAAGCCACGTGTTTGGCTTTGTGTCAACCCACTATTTAGTCCTCTGAATAATACGTATTGCCTGGCTTCAATCTCCTCTACAATGACTTTGATCTCGTCTTCCAAATAGTTTGCTTTTCTTTTTTGGTTTTTGGTTTTGGCTATTCCTGACTCATTTGTGCAAGCATTATGAAAGGGGAAATTTAAAATTCATTTAATATTTATAGATTACCAGAGTGTAAATTACGAATGGGCTTCTTACAACCTGCGTAAGCATGTTTTTATGCTTGGCATCTTTTATGAATGAAACCTGTGACGCCCTTTGGGGTCATGTGTGGGTGTGGCCAATCTCTCGCCCTTGCAGGTGAAAAGCTGAGACTGACTGCAGTAACTCTGGGCACCTTGGATAATTGCCCTGGAGAGTATTTAGAACTCCTTGTTCTCATTCTTGGAGAGCTGCAGCTGGGTGGAGGTTACAGACCACTCTGCTAACTGACTACCCTCTGTTGCCCTCCATAGGTCCCACCTTTGGTTTCTGGACATGCTGTTTTAGTTGTAGTTTCTTGATTCTTGTTTCTTGCATATACACAACAGCCTTACACACATTATCCATGCATCCATCATCCTGCTCTGACATGACTGAAACCACTGATGTTTCATTCAGTCTATAGCAACATTACCTTTACTGTCTGTATACTGTGTAGTCCGCCTCCCTTCCTCCCCTCTCCCTCTCTCTCTGTTGCTCTCTTGCCCTCTCTCTCTCTCTCTCCTTCACCCCCAACCGGTCGAGGCAGATGACCGCCCATCCTGAGCCATGGTTCTGCTCGAGGTTTCTGCCTCTTAAAAGAAAGTTTTTCCTTGCCTGTGTCGCCTAATGCTGCTCTTGGTGGGAATTGTTGGGCTTCTGTAAATAAGATCACAGAGTATGGTCTAGACCTGCTCTTTCATGAAAAGCGCTGTGAGATAACTGTTGTTGTGATTTGGCGCTATATAAATAAAATTTAATTGAACTGAATGCTACATACTTTATCACCTTTAGTTTGGTACAAACAGGGCTTGACATTAACACCTGCCAACCCGCCAAATGCAGGTGGATTTTGCCCGTGGTGGGTAACACAGTCCCCCCCACTAACTACTTTGGCGTGTTGAAAAATTGTAGTCTTGTCAAAAGACTGAAATAACAAACGAACTGCAAAGTGACACTATGACACTACAACTCCCATGAGTACTAGCTGCACATAGTTCTCATTGGTCGATTAGTGAAGCAGATTGACCGACGACACTGTAAACAAGAAGACACTGTGGAAATTAAACCATCGGACTGGCCGTCGGACCGAGGGCTTTTAATTATCAACTTAACCAGCGGCAGCTCGAGAACCCACACAACACGCACATCTCACTCTCTCAACTCTCTCACGAGGGTGTGCACGCCAAATGTGACATCCAGACTTTTGTCAAACAAGAATATAAAAGTTGAATCTGTCACAGGTCAGCCACAGTCCCTTAGGCCTGTGGCCCGTCAGCCTCCCGTCTGCTTTTAACCTGATAGTATGATCTCTGACATCACACGCTGATTGCAGTCGCTTGCGCACACAAATCAACACAGCAGTCAGTCAGTGCGTGAGTGTGCGTGGCCGAGCAGTGTGGAGAAGAAATGCACAGCAGAGCAAGAGAAAAAAGAAAAGGCAGAGCTGAGATAAAGAAAAGGCAGGAGGAAAGAGCCCTTAAATGCTGTAAAATTACAGATATATTCATGATTAAGGGACGTGGTGTTACTACTAGCAGAGTTACCCTTATATCACATTAAATCGTCCTGTCACAACTAAATTTTCAGAGTTGATTATTAAAATATAGAACTATGTTTTAATAAAAGTTGTCATACCATAGGAAAGCAGCACATAAAAAGACCTATATACTCATTTTGTATCTCTAGCTACTCAGAGCGACCACAGCTTCATGATGATAAACATAAATCCAGTCAGAGCTCTGAGGAAAGGCAGATGATGCAAATGAGTGAGGTTTTTTTTTGTTTATCTTTTTAATTAATCTTTTACACCCATGCAGCAGCGTTATTAAATATAATAAGAGGCTGCTATTTTAATGTGTTTATCTTAATAGACTAAATATTTTCAAAAAAGCAGCTTTACACATAACCTTATCTGAGCTAATAACAATATTAGTACATTTTGCACACCATTGTCAACTTTAATCGTATAAAACGTAATTTCCCAAAAAAAATTGGCTAGTGAAAATGCTGTGTGCCTAGTAACTTTGGAAAATTACTAGCCACATTGGCTAGTGAGCAAAAAAGTTGATGTCAAGTCCTGGGTGCAAGCCTTAATTTGGTTCATTTTGTTTTAAATAAACATATTTTACTAAATGGTTGCCATGATGTGTCTCCCTTTTGTTGTGGCCACTAGAGACAGGTCATAACAAACCTAAGCACACCATCTGAAATTATCTTAGACTAAGTTCAAGTATAAATGTAACAAAAATTAGGCCCCTGCATAAGTACTAGTGGAGAGAGTAGACGGGCTAGAGATGCTATAGGCCATGGAGAGATTTATAAAGAAGAAGAAGTACTTTACAGCAGGTGTGCTGTTTAACTGGGAGGCAGTGCAGAAAAATCTAAAGTTGCTAATGGAAACAAACTGTTGTCTACATGTGAGCTAGGATTTAAACCATGATAGTGGAGTGCCAGTGACAACAAGTAGTGAGTCTTACCAGTTCAGCAGAATATTATAACAGACCGTATCAAAAGCAGCAGTGAAATCTAAAAGAGTATGTTGAGGTAGCCAGAGTCAGCAGCTACAAGCAGGTCATTGGTGACCTTTTATTAATTCTGCAATAAAATTGTCCTTTATGTATGCTGTTTCTGGATTAATATTACTGCTGAATTAATGTGCATGTTGCATTTTACTGCTGTCTATGTTGATGCTAACGATGCAAATTTTTGCAATGCAAAGATAATCGTGTTGCTATCCAGTGAGAACCACTCACTGCAAGTTCTGGGAACTTGTGATCAGCATTTTTCTACTTGGGCTGCAATTAAATATTATAAGTTATCAATTTCTCAATAATTTCAAAACATATATAAACCAGAAATGTTTTGTCAGACAAACAATTTTCAAAGCCATCACATACAGAAAAGGGGCAAATCCTCACATTTTAGAAGAGTTGTTTTTTTAGCTTAAAAAAATAATAACTTGTAAACAACTGTACAAAAGCAGCATTACTTTGCCAAAATGGTTTCAGTCTTAAACAGGCGAAAAAAAGTTTGTTTAACTTAGGAACTATCTGATCAAGGAATAAGTAAACATGATTACGACTATAAAAAGACATTTAATGCTAGCTTTCTCTACTTGACAGATTTTGACACTCACTATGCAACAAACAAATTGTACCCGGAAAACCATTTTATATGGGGCATTAGCTCACAAAATGTAATAATACAATATTTTTGTTTTTTAAATATACTTGAATATCGTCACTGTCAGATGATTTCTGACTTTCACATACAGTATGTTTTCTCAGACTATCCTCCTGATCAGGATAACACTGACATAAACAACAGCTGATGTCCAGTCTTTCCCAGAATCCTCCGACTTGATTGGCCTTCTCATCCCTCACGCTCCACCATCTCTCTCTCTCTCCTCTTCAGCAGTGGTGGGAGGGAAGAAAGAAGAGTAATTTTTCTCCTCATTAACTTCCTGATTGGTTTCGGACTCCAATTTTTGCCCGTCTGCAGTTTGTCACCAATTCCAAACTGGCAGCACAATCGTTAATACTAATGTTTGTGTAGCTAAGTGTGCCCTGCTCTTTTTTTTTTTTTTATCCGTCAGCGGTCTACTTGTACAGCAATAATAAAGTATGTGGGTGGGGGAGAGCAGCTGTGAATTAGCCTGTTCACTGTTAATTCCCTGCCTGTTCATCAGCAGGAAATCTATGATGTAATTAAAGGCTGAAAGCAACTGGATGTGTTAGTTTAACTGGAGATGTTAAATCACGACACACTGCTGTACACATGTTCTCTGCTGCGTCCGGCTGTCCTCTGCTCTCCTGTTTAATACAGATTAATGTTGCTGAAACGCCAGAAAGCTATGTTCTCAATTAGCCCTCAAAGATCTCTTATTGATACTAAAGGCCGAAACTAATTAAACAATTAACTAATTATTTTTCATTATTAATAACATTTTCTGTTATTTGTTTGATTTATCAATTGTCTGGTTTAAAAAATATCCAATAGCCTTCAAATTGCTTGTTTTGTCCAACCAACAGTCCAACAATATTAAATTTACAAAGATATAAAATGAAGAAAAGCAGCAAATCCTCACATCTGAGAATCTGCAAGTGGAAAATATCTGGCTTTTGGCTGCTAAATGCTCCACTATGTTCACCAGTTAGTTGCTAACTGTGTCTGTCTGTGTCCGTCGTTTGCTGTGTCTGCTGCTGAGGAGGTAGTGTTTAGAGTAAACTTGTGGGCTGTAAAACCAAAACAGTAAGCTTAAAAACTAAGAAAGAGCAGAGAAAGTGAGCTGGTCCATTGTTAATATAAAAATATTGATTATAGCTATTTTAAATGAAAAGGGGATTTTGTAGAAAAATATGTTTGTAATGCAAAATTTTGCCAGTACAAAACTAAAAAACATACCAACAAGATTAGTCTTTAAATGTGTGTATTTTCAATTTGAGATTTGGTCCCTTCTGCGACTGGCTGATGCAGCCTGTGGCTACAACATACAGATGCTGCTTATTGTTTAGCTTTGCCTGATGAAGGTCTGTCACTGGCATGAGGCTGCACCTTTGACATATTCTGTGCTGACAGTGTCCAACAATTTTATACAAAAAAATTCAATGACACTTAAAGTTTAGCAACAACACCTTTGGGAAGAAAACTCTTAGCAGACAAGTCACAGTTTTTCAACAAATATCTGGGGCAACAAAACTCTGTTTACCAACTGTTTGCATAAAACCTTTTGATTTTTCTATTTTTAGATGCCTAACAATTGCCAAAACCAGTCCCAAATTTAGCATGCTGACCCTCAGCAGAATTCGGCTGATACTGTATGCTACAGTTGAAGTTATAGTGAATGGTAATAACTGCACTAGATACTCTCCTAGTGAACACCAAACCGAAGCTCTTATGTAAGATAAAGACTATTTGAGGTTCAGGCAGTACAAATTAATAACTTGTAACAAGACAGAGACTGTGCCTGCTGGTGATGCTGAAGGCGAATTTATCCTCCTGCGTGAACTTTTGCCCTTTTCCCAGTCACTCAGCGCTCAATATAAGATTTCCAAACTATTAAACAGTCTTTGTGTGGAATAACAAAAGGAAGCTTTTTTAACCTCCCACTTGTCCTGTTAAAAGAGGGAGGGAGGGAGTGAATGAAGGTGCAATCATTTCTGCCGCTGCCAAAGAGGGGAACAAAAGCCCAGATGTGAGAGGAGATGGTAATTCAGTCTGATCCAGAGGGGATAAGCTCTCTCTGTGGGTTTCTCTACACTCATCCACCATACACAAGGGTCATACGGGTAGATAACGCTTATGTAAACACACACACAGGCCAGCACACACACACACAAAACATGATTCTGCATTAAACTGTAGTGATGTGAGTGAGTTACCAAATTGTCTGAAAGAACAGCAAGGTAAAAGAACAACTGCAAAGACATTTCCAAATAACTTTAAAATCTATTTGGTTTAAACTCTGCAGTGATAATAATTATGAAGTTATGATTGCAGGATATTAATATTTATTGAAGGCATTTCAGTTTGCTTGTCAAAATTCAATATATGACAATCATTCACAAATGTAGTAATAAACTGAAAAGTAATGAATATGAAGCCAATCAAAAGTCATAGTATATAGTGAAATGTCCTGTTTTGTCTGACCAACAGTCAGTATGTTACGATGATATAAAACAGAAAAAAGCTGCAAATACACATATTTTAGAAGAAAATGTGCCATTTTTGCTTGAATGAACGAAATTATAGTTATATATTATGTTTTTGTTATCGTTTCAGCTCTAACTCATTCATTTTAAATATATACATGGTAAATTAACACCAATGTATTTTTGTACGCTTTAGAAGTGGGTCTGTTTTCATTATTTGGGCCTCTTAGTTCCAATTAATAGAAATCACAACACTGCCAACACCCATTTTCTTCCAACTTGGTGGTAACAGTTTGGTGAAGGCTCTATACCTTTGGCCATATAGTGTATGCATATAGTAATATCATAACTGCTCATTTTAAGGAAGCAGTATGTCAATAATAGGTCACATTGGTACTGACATTAATTAAATGAAAAATTGTTTCCCAGCTATATTACAGTAGCTAAATTACATTAATGGGAATTATAAACACAATGTGACATTGAGTGTGAAGGTTTGGCAAAATAATTTTAACTTGTGGTATATTTACTAGCCTCTTCAGTCGCGTGTCTCACAGTCTTCTTCAGCAGATTGAAGTTGCTCAGTGTGACGATATTCAACGCACAACCTGCAAGTTGCAAAAACAATCAACTGTCTGAATTTATCAGCGCTGTCCAGGGACATGAGCACTTAGTGGAGGCTATCATCAAGGGAACAAAAGTTCAATCTTAAGAGTGAATAGTTGCCTGTCACATGACAAGGTTGACCCGGGATTAAATGGCTCCCATTAAAATGATACGAGCTGTGTCTAAAAAAATTGTCCCTGGCCAGTTTGAGAAGGGTCCCATCGGTGTCCAACTGAGGATGACCCTTGTGGAGATGAACACTCCCCTCTATAGAGACGATATGAGCATCTGGCTCCTCATCATCAGGCCAAGGAGCAGGACTTAATGGCCCAGAAAACTCAGAGCTGACAGGCAGGCAGGCTTTAAATACTGAATACTGAACAGTGGAGGCTCACGCCACTCAATGGATGTTCACAACGCAGACCTTCACCCTCAGTTTCAAATCACTGCTCATGTCAGACTTTTCTGAAAAACTTTTCTGTCTGTATCTTGTGTGTGTATGTCTGTAAGTATCAAATGTCTAACATCAGTCACAGTTCAGGTACAGTGCATTAAATGAACTGCAATGTCTCATGCAAAGCACAGTTTTAGCTAAATTACTGACTTGGCAGAACTTGCAAAACACTGAAGTTGCATCCTGTCTCCCAGAAATTACATTTATATGCTAAATGGTTTTTCCAAACACAGTATTTCGTCTTGGAGGAAATTTAATTATTACATAGATTATGTTCACTGATTTTCTGGTCCATGCTACGTTTTTTACCACACTTGAGTTGAAGAGGAAATTTTTAATACCTACTTTTAAACATTTGCTTTGTTGCTTTAAAATCAACTGTTAGATAGATAAACCAAAGCGCTGGAAAAATTACGATCGTGCTAGATGATAAATCACCACTGTGCTGTGGAGGTACATGTCTATTGAGCTAAATCAGGGCCAAATGTTTTGTTAATTTGAAAAAAAGACACATTTTCCCATTATGTGTTCCTATATGATATAAAAAATTGCTACTGTGGCATACTGTCCAAAGTATCTATTCAAAAGAAATCATATTTTTTACATCTTACCTGTGCGCTGGACGCCACGATGAGTGAATACTACGGTGGGTGCTCTTATTGTAGTTTGTGGTAGTGGAAGAAGTTCATTCTTACAGTGTTGCTGCTCTTACAGTGGTGTCACATTTTGTGCAAAACAACTTTTTAAACAGAATTTTGTCACTGGCATCTGTTTACTGCCAATAACATGTATATGGTGGATAGAATGCATTGAGTCACAGTTATCGCAGTATCAACAGCTCCTGAAGGCAACATGACTGAGGAGAGTCTTCTGCCTTCTTTGTTAGGGTGTCACTCGTGATTCCCCTCTTAGTTGAAGCCACGCCCTCATCGCAAAATCAGGGCCAAAAGTCTGAAACTGAAAAAAATTTATATGAAACTGAAAAACTGATCTGAAACTGAAAAATTTGATTTGAACGTGTAAAAAAATTGCTTTGGTTCTGAAAACATAAAAAGTGGAACTGAAAAAAAAAGTCCTTAAATATCAAAATTTATAAAAGTGAAAAATGAAAATAAATAATTTATTCAAAACAATTCCAGAATTAAATCAACATTTTATTTAAAGTGAAAACAAAACATTTAAACACGTATTTTTATTTTGAATATATGGTTGTGTTTTTTCGAGTTTAGTTTTTCTATTACAGTTTTTTTTTTTTTTTCAAATTAACAAAACATTTGGCCCTGATTTGGCTCCATACAGGTCAATCTGCTGGTCATTAGGATTTATCCACTGGATTCCATGAATAATGTTGAACTGGATGAGTAAAAACTTTAAATTGGCACTAGAGGAAAAAAAGAGGATCACCTGATTGATGAAGTGATCAAGTGATTTGAGTTCATCCTCCTGGCACCACGGATGTCTGTACTTCATGTAATGGTAATCCACATAATACTTGCTGACATATTTCAATCTGGACAACACTGACATCCCTAATGCACCAATAACACAATTTTGTATCAAAATGGTATAAAAATAATTTAGAGACAAGTTTGGATATGATTAGTTTGAACCACGATAGCTGCTCTAATTCAAGTGAGGTGAACGGCATAACCATGTTGTCATTTGCTTCTAAACAAAAAGCACATATGTTTTTAATAAAACCAAATAAATGCATTTTTCACGTAACAGTTTAGAATAGAACAGAATGAAATATTTCTGGTGCTGGTAAAGTAAACGCCACAAGTGCCTACAGTACACTGAACTGTGACTCTTAGCGTAAACCTGGTAGTGAAAGCAGCACTACGACTAATTTCAAGCCACATCAAACACCTTAATCAGAGAACTAAATAAAGAGACAAATAATCACTTTTGCTTTATAATGAATAAGGATTATTCATGTTATTGTGTGGGCAGTTAAGTTTTCCACGTATTTCTCATTCCCATCCTCCAAATGAAGAGCTGTTGAGACAATTGTTCACAGGGATGCAGTCTCTTATGCAGCCATTAAGGGAGTTCAGAAAACACTTAAATGCTCATCATTTGCTATGAAGCTGAAGGGCCAATGCAGGCTGACAGAAGGCATCAGTGCCGGGGTCAAAGGCTAATTAAGCAGAGAGAAACCTTTGCTCCTGCATTGTTAGCCAATCTGTCCCCGGTGAAGACGACTGCCGGAGAGGCGTGACATGGCCCTTGTCCCTATGCTAAATCTCCATTTCGGCTACTGTGCCCCATCAACTCACAAAATGGCCTGTCTGTCTATCGTTGGGCTTTCTGACGTGATACGCCGAAAAGTTATGGATATGCAATAATGAGCTGAGGCAGCCGATCAATATTTGCGTGACTTTTCTATCATTACATTTTAAACAAGAGATTCATTGTGAGTCGACAGGGTAAGAAAAATGCCAAAGTAAAGGACACAGGAAGAGTGAAATATATTACTGTGGATAGAAGGACGGCCCTCGTGGGTGCTAAAGCTGCCATATGTGTTTATCCAAGTCGTTCAGCTGTTTCAGAGAGCTGCCAAGGCAACATCATTTATCAATCCATGCCAAGCTACCGCTAATGCTCAAAACAACACAAGGAAAGTGACTACAATAGCATGATTAGGTGGGGCTGGGGTGACTAACCGTAACTAACCAAGTTTGTTTTATAGAGAGAGATCAGGAGAACAACAACCACTTGCACGTATAGAGACGTGGGTATGATATATCCAGTGTATGAAGTATACACTATGCAGATTACTATATGCAGATTACATTAAGATACACGCCTTGTGCAATAAACGTGCTGGTTCTGTGATTAACTGTTTTCTAATGTTAGAATAGATATTATATTATCTAATCTATTAGTTTGAACATTCGTCCACTTAACTCCAATTAAGGATATTTCTCCATGAAGGTTACAATCAAAATGTTTATAATTTTTACAGTCTTATTTGTTTATATGCAGGCATCACTTTTGTGGGGGGTCAGGGATGAAAAAAACGTATATAAATCAATCTAACAAATACATATTACAATGGATGGATGGATCATATTTCTCAAAACAGTGGTTAGGAATAAGAAATGCTTTGTCATTGTTGTATTATCAATGCACATTGCATATTAATTAAGAGCAGTGTCCTTTACTGCTGTTTCTTTAATATTATTCTAGCATCTTTTTAGGAAACTATTATAAATATACATTGTCCTGTAAATCACACACACACACACACACACACATACAGTAGCATCAGCAGATCTTGACTTTAACCCCAAAAGCTCAAAAACCAATTAGTTGCTCAGAGCAACCTGTAAGCAGCCATATAGGCAAAAAAAGGTCCACAAACTTATCATTGCTGTTGTTTTATTCTGTGATCGGAGGGTAACAGTTAAAGGCAAAGAAAAGCATATCAGCATTTCTATCAACTCTTCTCTCTATCTTAGCGTGGTGTCTATTTTAGGACAGTAAGAGACACGGTGCAGCGAGACCAGCTAACGTCATTAAAAATATACATTTTTCAAGTTCTAAAAGTAAATAACTTTTAGAAATAATCAGTACTTCACGTTGCACATACTGCATTTACAGAAACATGACATCAGGCTGAAATAATTTACACAGCCTTCGATGATTATATATTGATGAAAAATTGACAGAAAAATGACATTAGATAAAACAGAAGTCAGTAGAAGTCTCTGAGAGCTGGTCAGTGTGAGAGTGTGTGAGAGAGATATAGAGAGTGAGAGGAAGAGGACATAAACTACACAGCCCTGGCCATTTAATGTCTCCACAGCCCCAGGCCTGTGCTAATGGTGGTGTTGTACAACACATTACAACGGTGCTTGTGCCCCGAGCAGACAATTACACCAGTACTTAGCCCATCCACAGCCGCAGAGGCTATCAGGGCACTTAGCAGCACAGCAGGGTGGGGAAGACAATCTGACAGGCCACACAGGACTTTTCCACTGTAACCAAGAGCTGGGAGAGACACTCAATCAGCCACACATTCAGTGAGGCCCTCCAGGAGCTCACGGGCCCAGCAGGGTCACTTTCTCTGCTACTGGCTGTTACTTACAGATTGAACCAAGACATTACCTCAACCAAAACACATTCATTTTCTGATTTTTGTTTTGTTTTGTTTAGAACATAGCAACATCTTAAAGTGATAAAGTTTTAAAAATTTAAACTGTGAAAGGTGGATTGCTTCTGTTTATCACCACACTGTCTTGTCTTTATCACTGATAAAATAAACCATTTTGTTTTTTTATCCTGTAGTGGTGCACACTAGGATAACTGGGCTAGCTTTGGGTCTGATTTTCTGCTCCTCCCGAAAATCGCGAGGGGTGTTCCCAACCAGAGGCTGGTCTGACAACATTATCTGCCCAAATTATCCTGTAATGTAAGGGCTTAAAGGCATAATCTCAACGCCACCAACCGAGTATCTCCAATTATTTCATGTAGTGTGAAAGGAACAGCGATGGCATACTGAGCAGAAACCCACAAAAGTCAATGAGAACAAACTGACTTGAAAGTGTCACTGGTATGTTGTATCCTTGCTCGTGCTATAAAATATATGATTCTGTTTTCTAAGCCTCAAGTTCATCCACAGATTTATTCTCTTTTTGTTTTGTTTTTCTCTAGTTGCTCTCTACCACTCTGAAATTGTTTAGTAAACGGCAAGAGTGTTGCCCTTCATCTTGACTGAATGGTCCGGTGGTTGAGTTTGTATGATTAAAATATAAAAAATCAGTTAATTCTGTCGTTGGTACCTCCCATGTTTTTAAAATTGGTTAAGATTTGAAAATTCCCAAGTGAGCAGCCGGCATTACACAAGGAAATTTTGTCATGGATGCACAGTGAAAACATTACAAACACTGATTAATTCATTAGAAATTACAAAAAATATGAATAGTTTTTAAATCTCTTGTGATCATCTCTGACCTTTGTTCGTTCAACTTCGTTGTCCTTGGTCTTAGCTGTTGTATCTATTTCTGCACAAGTACACTGAGATAATCCTTATATGTGCACTAGGGCTGTAACGATTAATCGACGTAATCAACAATGTCGATTATAAAATTTGTCAGCGTGAAATTTCATTGTCAACGAGTCGTTAGAGAGATGCCGTTTAAGGGAGATATAGCAATCTTATTATTATTATAAACATTTCTGGTTGTTCATTTCTAACTGCAATGCACTACATGGAATGCTGGGGGCAGTATTGTCTCCACTGTCTGCCAAGACTGCTTAGCTGTTAGGCTACTCACGAAGAAGAAGCATCTGTGCCAGAAGCAGAAAGCAACGGAGAAATAGCAGAACATTTTTCGTTTTTTGCAAGTTTTGTACGTTATTTAATCACTAGATACTCTTTTGAGAAGTTTTGATGTGAGAAATCAACTGTGTAGAACTTGAATATTGCCAGTTTTTACGAAAGTTGATGGCATATCGAAAATCTGCTCAAACGTTTTCGGGGTTAAGAAGCTCCACATGTGCCCGCGAGGTTAGCAGATAGCCCTCTGGTCCCAGTTACCTAGACCACGGCAGCAGCGGCAACAATAGAGCAGCAACAACAGAGGAAGAAAGGTCACAACTGTAAAATAGTTCCAGTGTTCATACCACTGTTATTCTGTCGTGTTCAAGTAAATCAAGAAGCATCTGGCTTGTGATATAGCCTACAGAACATTCTCCACTTATATGAACTTATATGAACTTTTTTAAAATTACAGAAAAACTACAGAGGTATTATGAAAGGGGGCTGCTGTTTTATTATTCTAAATAGACATTACATTGCTGGTGTACTGTTGTGGTTATTGTTCTTGTTTTTAATGTAAAATTATTTTATATAGTTCCAAAGCAAAAATCTATGTTATCTTTGTTTTTAAAGTTAAAACCTACTTGACAATATATCAGATTATGAACTTATTGTTTTGGGTGATAAAGCCTGTTATCTTAAAGCAGCCTCTCCATAGTTCTTTCCATTTTTGGTTTTGAGGTCTTATGAATGGTGCTGGCTAAGAGAACACTCACATAAAGTGCAATAGTAAATCGTGAATATAGGAATAGTCTACGTTGTCCTGTCTGCTTCTTCCCTGGTTTCCCCCTGGCGTTGATACTGGTGTTCATTCTGAATAGTAAACCTCGTTCACTTAATGGTAATGTTAGCTAGTTAGGCTGTGTGCAGGAGATCAGTAATTCACTTGAAAGATATTCAATTAGTTAAATGGTTTAATTAGGGTTAGGGTGTGACAGAAATAATCATGACTAGTCGACTAATTGAACAAATAATTTACAGATTAGTCGACTGTGAAAATAATCATTTGTTGCAGCCCTAATGTGCACACATACCAATAAAGCTGAACCTGACATTTAATCATTACTTCAACAGCATCTGAATCTGGTACTTATTATTATTATGACATTGAGAAAAATATTAAATTACCAACCTAGACATCTGAAAACTTCTTCAACCAATTTAACCCACTTTAACCTTTTCCATTAAAAAACAACTTTTAATGTGATACTTTCGTTCTTACAACTTGACAATGCAAGTAGTAAAAAACTTGTTGATAAAATATTAATTGTCAAGATAAAAACATTACACCAATCAAAACCAATAATCTTCTTCTAGCCTTGGCTTTTCTCAGGTGCTGAAACAACACAGACAGCAGGTACTGAACTGAGTGATGTTCTCAGCATGTCAGTGACCAGGGAAATGAACTCTTGCTGCTACATGACATGAAACAGCACTTCATTTGAAAAGGTCACCTCTTGGATTAGAAGTACCGATTTGTTTCGGGTTTAATAAATCCAAAAGAGTGAGAGGCCTCTTTGACGTCTCCAGAATGAGTGTGGCCACGAGTGTGTGAGAAAGCACATGTGCAGTGTGTGTGTGTTTGAAGGGACATTCTTAACTGTGTGTGTGTGTGTGAGAGAGAGTGCATGGGTGTGAGCAAGTGCAAGTTTGAAGTAATCTGATCTGAAAGCAGGTAAAGCCCATTTTAGACACGAAACAAAGAAACTTACTGACGCCAATCTCGCTATCGTTTTTTTTTACACTTATTTTTTCAAGAGGAGGCGGAGAACCTGAAACGACAGACTTTATACGCAGTAACTCACTTTGGAGTACAGTACAGTATAGATTGAAGCAAGAGAAAATCAATAGAATATCATCTAGAAAGATAGTAATGGATTTCTAACTTAATGGGCTCACACAGGTCTATCGATTAGCAGGATTAACATCTGCAATACCTCAACAATCTGATTTGCATTTAAATTACTGTGCGCTCCGTGCTGACACCAATATAACAAAACAGACAAACGTATAGCCAACACAGTGGCACTCGATTCTGAGGTCTGACTTTAGTATAAATCTTGTTTTTTTTTAAAACAGTAAAAAGTACATGAAGGGAAAGTTGCTCTGCTGACAGCTTGCAAACTTTGAGCAGTTTTGAATTTAAAAAAAAAAAAGTCTAGACAAGGACAAAAAAGAAAGAACATAAACACTGACAGACTCGGCCTGAAGCTGTCTCCTGTAAGACTGAAACAGCCATAACTCTTTTGGGGCAGCTCATCTGAGCCACCCCGGTTAGATCTAGTGAGGAATTGGGCCGGGGTGTTTGTGGAGAAACTGTGTGTGGTGTTTGTATATAACAGGAGTGGGTGTGTGTTGGTGGTGGTGAGGGGGGGCAGTGTGAGGTGAGATGTTGGGAAGGCAGCGAGGTGGGGTGGGAGTTTGATGGACTGCGCTGTCACCTCCCGCTCTGCGATTTACGGCGGTGGGGCTGCTGACGAGCGCGGGGCAGTAAACAGGCCGGCCGGGGGCGTATTTCACAGAGAGCTGGCTTTTATGAAGAACACCAGGACGGCTCTACCCACAGCTCCGCCCGGCCCGCCGTGACGGATGGAGAAAGACGCATGACAAGCTTCATCATTGTTTGTAAATCTTAACTGTTCCCGCTCACTAACTCCAGAAGGCAATTTTGCGGAGACAGCGGGGCCTGCGGAGGGGGAGGGCAGAGAGGAGGGAGGAAGAGGAGGAGGCGAGGGGAAAGGACAGCGTGGCACTCCTGAAGGTTATTTGGATCTCTGTATTTGGCCAACTGATTAGCCCTATCCTGGGAGGGAGATAAATCTGACGGGGCACTGTTTGGCAGCCAGGTAGACGGGGAGGGCAGGTAGGCTCAGAGCTCACAGCTATTTCCTCCTCATGGACTGATCCCGAGGAACACAGCATGTTCGGGCAGAGCGAAACAGTTTGAGGATTAAAAGGAAATGTGGCTGAATAAAAACAACCAACAAAGACAATATTCTCTATATTAGCTTATCCTTCTCACTTAAGCTGTTTTGGTGATGTTGAAAATTATGCTGCAACTTTTCATTTTCAATTAAGCTGCCCATTATTCTGTGGATGAACTGATTAGTCATTAAGTCTTTAAATAGTCTGAAATTAGTGAAAACACACAGCAATTTAACAAAACATAAGCAGACATTTATAAATTACTTGTTTTATCTATCCAACTGTCTAAAATAGATTGATCAATACATCAATTAGTCAATCCACAGAAAATTAATTGGCAAACATTTTGATAATCGATTAATCGTTTGATGATAACTGAATATTTTGAGGGTACTTAACTGTTAATGAGACAAAACAAATAATTTAAAGACATCACACTATGTAGACTAAACATTAAATCAAGGAAACAATCGACCTATTAATTGAAAATAATTGTTGCGGTGCCAGTCCAAAACCATGTACCTTTAAAACCAGAAAATCCTCACATTTGAGGATCTAGAACCAGAGATTGTTTTATAATTTTACGTATTTTCTGTTGTTTGGCTTTTCAGTTAATAACTAAATGAACTGTTTCAGCTCCAATTGGAAACACAGCTCTACAGCTGTAAAGCTCACAGCTCTTACATAAGATAAAAAGGAACAACATGCTTATAACCCTGCAGAGTGATTTCTGTTCAGCAGATAAGACATGAATTAGCCTTGGAGCCACATCAAGGCCACAGTCCAAGACTTGCACACGCACAATTGTGCAGACAAGGGAAAGGACAAGCTTCAAAAATATTTTTCACACACAACATCTGACACACAGAGGCTCTTACAAAAAACCTCTTCTGCAGTATCATCATCTTCAGCCGGTGGAAGAATCTTGTTTAGATACAACACACCCCCACACATTGGATTTGGCAGCGTTTGTACCGCACATGGGAGAAAGACTGAGTATCCTGTGTGAAGCATGAAGTCGTTAAGGTGATTAAACCTCACCAAACTGCGACTGTTAGAAAGGCTTTCTGCACCAAAGAGGCAGCACATGTTTAGACTGACTCTTTGGCAATACAACACTGAATCAAACCTCTAACAAACGTCCTCTCTCAGCAATGTATAACAAGAGATACCGAAAACAAATTGCTTTATAGGGATGCCACCCTGTAACAAACCCTAACTCTGATCCATCTGATCACATTATTATAGTATAATATACAGTACAGCAGGAGTTGAGCAAAGACACTCTCCTAAGATTTTGGTGAAGGTGGAGCAAAACAGAATTGGAAAGAAGAACATATTTCTACAACTTTTCTCTACTTTTTGCTACTGTGTCTGAAAACTTTGCTGTAAATACAGGATAGATTTACCCTTCAATGCCTCAAAAGTATTCTGATAAATGACAGAGGAGATATGATAGCCAGCACTGCCCTGAATCCACAAATGTTGGGTAAATACCAGGCAAAGTTGATCAGATTCATTTGGATGTAATATTTTTTAGTGCTTTGCAATTTATATATAAGAGGAATACCCCAAAGACACTTTGGTCTTATCATATATCATCAGCTTTAAAAATGGGAAGATTACGAGCCAAAAACCGATTCCTAAAGTTTGGAAAACAACAATTCCACCTTGTTTCCAAAGACTGTTGCAAAGAATTTATTTCTGTCATGCATTTAGAAAAAACTCATTTTAATGACTTGATGCTGATTTTTCTATATATTAAACAGGAAAAGATATATTTAAATAAAAATTTGAAAATCAGTCTTTGATGAAAAAATACAGAAAAATGTGCAACCTGTGCCAAAGTAGATTCCTGTTAAGCGGTCACGAGCCAGAAAAAAGGTTGAAAACCATTGATATTTCTCTGGTGTTGGAGTCTGAGTCCACCAACTGTGGGACCACCTGCTGAGAGCGTTGTTATCTTGTAATGGAGCATGGCAATTCACAGCAGGGGGCTGACGTGGGACCCTCACAGGAAACAGACAGGTGAAAGTCATAAACAAATACATGTACAAGAGAAGATGCGGGGGTCTTTAGTTGGTGATGCTGGTGGTGTCAGCAGCCTATTTCACTAAAAGACGGATGTTGATGTTGTACTATAGATGCCCTTCCCCTATGATCTTTATAAATGAGTAAAAATAAAACTTTATCTTTTAAATCCTGAAAAGAAAATTGGCTTTTTTGTCACACTACGAAAGGATTTGTAAAACCACTAATCAAACTACTATATTTTAATGAGCCATCATTAAAGATAATACAAATTAGTTTTAATAAACCATTTAGGATCCTTCGCTCCAATTCAGTTTTAAACAGGACATGCTTTTTAAAGAGACATGTAATACCTAACAGGGCCTGCCTTCTGTCAATCGCAACCCATTCAGGACAAACCTGGATAACCTTAGTTACTTTCAAGGGGGGAAAAAAGCTTTATTAACTCAAATAAGGCTTCACATAAATGGAAAATATCCCTACACACCTGAAAAATTGACAGGTGCAACACAACGTGAGTAAAAGTTTAAAAGTCTCCAGCATTGTGTCTCACTTGGTGATGGCATGTTCATCTACAGCATTTCAGTGTACATATCCTTCAGGGTCACCACAGTTCTTTATAGATACTCTAAATTAGCCAATCAGATGACCTTAGAAACCAGGTCAATTGTGGAATGCACTGCAAGTATGCAGTGCAAGTATTTCCCTCTCCCCGTAAAACAGATATGTGCAGAATGGAAAATTATTTACACTGATAATCATTCAAATCGTCATCCGACTGGTTATCATGAGCACTGGGAGAAATTCCGGTTGGGTCGTCACTCTGTGGGACTTTACAGCAGCCAGTTATACAAAATACATACTACAGAGATACCTTGTTGGCAGCTGAAGCGGTAAGACAAAAGCCAACAGGGGTAAGATAAGGAAGGTTTGGGTTTTGCTGGCTTAGATCTGTAAGCCCCTTTTCGTTGAAACATGTTGAACTTTTCATAAAGCTGATGCGCTTGCCAATGTCACAGACCAATCACAGCCCGGATGGGGTGGGACATTAAAAAAAGGTTCATGTGCTACTAGAGATGAAACAGAATGAAAATTTCATATCACGATAAAAGTGACCAAAATTATCACAGTTATCAGTATTATCACAGTAATGTAGTGATATACACACTGAAACCACTTAACCCAGTTTTCAATTAAAAAAACACAAATAAAATAAACATAAGTAATAAACTAAAGTAAATGTAGTGACCCCATGCACAATTACATGAATACAAATGAGTCTTAAGAAGACTGAGTCTTAAGAAGGCCGTGATAGTAACTGCAATGAGTCCAACAACTGACATAGATACAGAAGAGTGTGCAGCGTTGATCCTGTTGGAAAAGTTTTACATCTAATTTGTTGTCTGCTGGATGCTGCACATGCACGCCTGCTTCTGGGACACTGTGCTAACTTTGGTTGATACTGAGAGAATTTACGATGAGTTTTTTAAAGCGTTGTAATCGAACCCTGTTATCATGATAATTAAAATTTGAACTGTAATATTGTTTTTGGTTTATTGTTAAACTGCTAACCGTTTCATCCTTAAGTGCTACAGCAAACTTTCAAAATGTTAAACTTATTATGCAGGAATGGTTATATTACTGACAAGTTTGTACTTGGTATTAACACACAAAAATGAAACTGAGGTGAGTGGATTAATATTATGCTCGTGGTAAGCTACATAGTCTTCTATAAATTGTAATTGATATATTATTTTACTAACAGTAGACCATTAAATTAACATTTTACTTTATATTTATTGTTATATTAATACATTCATTTATACTAAGTACTCATCCATGCTGTGGATAGTGTATCTGCAGTGGACAGATGTGTATTTAGCCAGAGCCAGGATGCCATTGTGACAATATGAGCTGTTTTTAGCCGCCTCTTCCTGATAGCAACACGCTCCTCTTGTGCTATTTCACATATCTTTTACTAAAGTTATTGTTATAAATATCGTTCCGTAATCTTGTTTACATAAAGAGTGGCATGGGTTGTGTGGGTGCTGCTGGTGTATCATGTATCCGTCCCTGGTTCAAAAACATCCCACACCCCACAAGCCGCTGTGCAACAATCACAGTAATTTTCTGTGATGTGTGTATGTTTTCTCTCATCACTGTGTTTTAAAAAGCTGTGTTCATGTTTTAAAAGCTGTTTTAAACGTGTCATATTTTCAAAAAAGAACCTGTTTCAATATTTTAAAAAGCTTTGTCAATCTGTTAATGCTGGGTGTCGAGATACCAGGGTCTTCACTTCACTAGACCTCCACTGATTTCACATCATTATTGCACACAATAAGAAGGCACACACACACACACACACACACACACACACAGTATTAATATGCATGTAATAAATTGATAATAAACATATAATTGATAATTAATAAACATTGTGTCACTATGCTCCTAAATGACTTGTGTCATGTACTCCTTGGGAAAAAAGTAGAGTAGAGACTTGAATCTATAAAACATCACATTTTATAGAAAACAGCATCACTATAACAACACAGACTATCCAAGAGTTAATGAATTATAATTAGGGCTTAAAATGAAGTAAGAGCTGGATAGTAAGTGTAAGCAGTGATTTCCACCTTGGCTACACAGACAAAGAAAAGAGCGCCACCAACAGACTTCTACAAACTCAATAAACAATCTCACTCACTGATGATCTGGGGCCTGTGTCACCAAATCTGCAACATGCAAGCTGCGATTAGCAACATTCGATCATTTCCTCTTGCGCTTATTTTGACAAGACATAGAAAAAAGGTGTCTCGCAGAATTGTGGTTTAAAACTTACTTATCTTTTCTGAAGCACACTAAAACAACTCTCTCTCACTGCATTGTTCTGTTTCTTCCCTCTTATCTCTCATTGTGCATTCTTTGGAAAGTTCCACAAATACTTTGCTGAACATATTAGGCAATACACACAATCTGATTCACCCACATTCACAGGCACTGAGAAAGGCAGAAAATCCAGGGAACTACCCTCAGCAGCCATGCTTAGCTGAGTTTAGTAGCGCAGAGTGCCAGAGATCTACAGCTATATAGTCAGAAATCAGAGATAACATCTACCTCATCTTTAAACACAACAAAAAGAAACAGAGCTGCACCGTCATGTCTTTGACACCTTTTGGTTGTTTTGAAAAATGTTACTTCTTCTGTAATGGCTGCTAATTATTCACACTTATTCATTTAGCTGACGCTTTTATCCAAAGCGAATTACAGCTGCTAGATATGTTAGAGGTCGCATGCCTCTAGAGCAACCAGAGCTTAAGTGTCTTGCTCAGGGACACATTGATGGACGTGTCACAGTGGGGATTTGAACCAATGTTTCCCACACCTAAGGCATGCATCTTATCCACTGCTCCATCACCACCCACTTATAGCCAAAAGACGTGTGTTTTTCCATTAATGACTGTAATGGCAAATTGTTGAGGCTGAATAGCTGAGCATACTTTTACTGAACTTTTCTTCACAGAAAAGATCACAGTAAGGTGAGTAAGAGGTCAAACTTGGTAGCTTTTCTTTCTTTCATTCATTGACATCCCTCAGTTTGGAAATTGATGCAACACATGAATTTACTTTGAGTCAGACACACATCATACACGACTGTATTTGAAGAAAAATAAAAGTATAGTGAAAGTAAAAAAGCTTCACTTTAGACTAAATTCATCTTATAAATTTTATGACACTATGACTTGAGTGCAATCCTCCCTTGAATGTACTTAACCACACTGTTGATAAAGTCTGGGTAAAACTTTATGGGGCCTGCAAAGTGTGTGTGTGTGTGTGTGCTTTTGTGTGTCACTCACAGGCTGCCATGGTCTCAGAGCAGTTGTTGTTGTTGTCCTCCAGGCTGAAGAGGGAGGCACACAGGTGGTGGAGCCCAGGCCCTGAGTCAGGTAGGTGGCTGCTGGGTAGTAGGAATGCATGCGGTACTGAGACGACATGTTGTGGCTCGACAGGCGGCCATCACCATGGGGCATCTGCTTCATACAAGAAGACACAAAAACATGACATTTTATACACATAGGACAAAAAATGTCTTAATGTGCTGTATTTCACAGACAACATCCTAATCATGAGATGGGTTGATCTCAGTTTGTGCCAAAATCCCTCTATTTGTTTAAAATACTTTGCTGTGTTTAATCATGTGCTGGGGGTGTGTGTGCCATATGACCATGAGACAATGCTTGTTGTTACAAAGAGACACAAAGATAGTCCCAGCAGAGGAAAGTAAGCAAGCAAGACCAGTTCACAAACATTCCTAACAATGGCATTATTTTTACAAATTAAAAATCAGCTGTTTAAACAATTTATTTATTCTATATCTGTGGTGTTTTTTTAGATGTAGGTTACACCATCTCTGCTTCAGCTTAGATGGCATTTCAAGATGGACAGCTGATCAAGACGTGTGATAAATAGGGCTGAAATATTAATTGCATTTGTGATATTATATAATGAGATTTTCTAATCGCAAAGGCTGTGATTAAGTTCTGGTTACATGACATGCGAGAGTAAGCCCGTCTGCAGAGGAAGCATCTACTTTGCACATTACGCTGTACCTTGACTTGTTGTTGTACAATGGCCTTGTACTTACAGAAGCTGACACTACAGAAACTTTAGTGTCATGAAAGTACCGCTGAAAACTTGGGGGTGTTTGAAATCTTTGGGCCATCTGTCACTTTGACCGACATGGAAAATGCACAACAGAAAGACATGTGTAGTAAGGTAAGCATCCAGTGGTGATCCTCCCCTGTCTCACACACACAGCCACCAGTCAGCTCACTAAATATCTGTGAAACGGCGCAGTCTGTCCCGAGTTATAGCCTGGTTACAACCAGTGTGCTGCTTATCGACTGCAGGGGTGGGGAACTCCGTTGTTATTGGAGCTTGTCTATTAAACACGAGAGGCGTCACTTTGTTTTATTTTCGTTGGCTAACTTTTGAAGTGAACCTCAAACTGAGTATTTTTTTTAAGTAAGTAAGTTTTTGTAGAGAGATGGACTCCTAGGAGATTTGTACTGAGATAAGGACTCATTAATAGCTGGTTGATCTGTGAGTTTTGTATTGAGAGCTTACTGTTTAATACACTGTAGTAAATTTTGTTTTTTCTTGTGATCTGTAGGTAGGCCGACCTGATGAAATAATATCATATAATATTAATACCATGACTTGACCCTCGAATTATCTTTCTCATATTATTATACTTTTTTATTATATTTCTTCTACCATTGCTCATAATAATAATTCATGCAGTCCATGCATCACCTAATTTCATCATAACACAGGCCTGGCCTATAAGAAAGAACAGTGTATGTTTAATCTAATATTGTGTTGGTCATACTAGGCTAAACTTAATTTATTGCTTGTCCATTTTAAATATACAAAAGGTAAAGAGCTAATTAATCGCATATTAAATCGCAATTGCGAAACATTGGTAAAAAAAATCGCAGATACATTGTTTTCCAAAATTGTTCAACCCTATTGACAAATGCTTTGCACATGCTGGCTTTAAAAGGTCTTTACTTCCTCCTAATCTCTAACCTACGTCATTCACCGTTTGCAAAAGAGGCTACATTTTATTCTCTCTAGGAACATACACAAGATTGGCAACAAAATAATACAAGTCATAACTCCTGCACTGGGTCTTCATATGTAACTATGTCCTTGAAGCTACTGTTTTCAGTAACAAAAGGGTTATCTAATGAAATATTGTTTATGCATATTTTATTTATAAACAAACCACTAAACTCCTGTAAAAGGACATTAGACCTTTTTTTTTTACATGATATCAATGCATACTAGTGCCACAACACCAGTGGATATGCATTTTCTGCACTTGTACAACACAATATAAACATCATTGCTCTATGATCCAACATGTCCGACTGCACAATCCTCCAAATCCAACATCAGATGATCACAGGCAACACTTTAATAACCTAATCTGAAAGGAAGAAATATAGAGATAAAATCATATATGACAGAGAATTAGTAGTGTTTGAATTCATGGGTCCATGGCCTGTTCTAAAAATGGGCTGCAACACACAGCGCTGGCTTTCTCCAGTCCTCTGAAAACTTTAAAACGAGCTGTCTACTCAGCAGCAAGGCCGCCTCACAGAGGGTTTTCAATTTCACTTTTATGGAATTTGATTTCTGTCAGCCTGTAATATGTCACCCGCATTGTCCACACCATCAATTCTCCGACAGCTTTATAAACTGTTATTTAAGCTACACTCAGCTTTTGTATTAGGCTGTGAAAAATACAATAGAGATTGGACTGGAGCCTTGAAAGATACGGTTTGCAAGACACATACAGCAGCAAACAAAAGTCAAAGTTGCGCACAAAAGACAAGTTTTGTCATGCATTCAGAAAAAAGGTTTGCATCCAGTGGTCACAGGCAGAAACACACAAAGTAACTCACTTAAACTGTTAATGTGATGCCATTCTCACTGTATACTGGTGGGGTGACTACTATTTAAACTATAGTTTCATTAAATGCTGTGTGCATGCATCAGCGGAACAGAAATCCGGGTTTCTCCTGCATAGAGAAATTTTTGGCACCCCCCAAAGAGGTTTTAGGGAGCGCCAAAGGAAAATCACCAGAACATAAACTTAAATATGACGTCTTGTCTTCCAGCAGTCACCTCTAGCCACTATCTACAGCCGCTGTATATTACACATGCAGCTGGCACTAGATTATAAAGCAGCTGCTGCGTTGGTTTGACTGTGTCTGAATGCTCAGCTACGCACCTAACGCTACTGGGAGAAATTTCTCACTATATCATAGCCGTTTGTGCTTCAAGTGGGCTGGACAGTGGGTACTGTCACTCACTTTCTCCGCAGGGAGATTGTGTAACTTTAATGCTGCCGTATGTGTAGTTGCTCATCAAAGTCACTTTTGTGAACCGACCAATCACAGCCTGGAGGAGGCGGGGCATTAAAAAAAGGCTGAGGTGCTGTCTAGGGACACTACAGCAAACTTTAGAAATGTTAAACTTGTTCTATATGCACGATTTTTATTATTGACAAGTTTGTACTCTGCATAAACAAATGACAGACTAACCACGATGAAGAGCATCTTTCTTGCACAATATTTTAATAACTGAAAAAAACCCACAAAGATGAAACTGCTGTTTTGTCTAACTGGAATTAATATTAGGCTACTAATGGTAAGTTATAGTAGCCTATACTATTATCTGAAATTATGATGAATACACAAACATAAGCTAATCAAACTTTAACCACAGTGGTGTAGGCTAATATCAAAAAAATGTTTTTACTTATGAAACAGCTGACTCTCAACTAATAAACTATCTGTAGGCAGATTATCCAAAAAAATGTAACCTGTAAATATATTATTATGCTTACATTATACTCTCTATTTAATTGTGTAATATGCATTAATACACTAATTTCTGCCTTTACTCCTCCAGGTTGTGGATATATTTTGTTCATCAAATGGTCAGAAATAACATGCATAGATTTCGGTCATATGGTGACTCATTGATTTTACTGTACGCATACAGATCATGCTTACTGCTGCGCAAAGTCACCCCACAAAGGCCTATTCTGAGCCAGGAAAAACCCTGGAAATGTGCAGTCCAAACACATTTTTATAGTTTTCTAACAAATCAATCCATGGTCAAATCATATCACGACAGTACTTTTACTGTACACACTTTGTGTCCGGTGTCTCTTAGTTAAAAGACTCTGTGGACTTAAGGTTAGTTGAGAATCTCTCTATTTACTCTGATACAGAGAAATGTATAGGATGCTTCATTCAGTAGTGCACCAATTGTGTGTGTTTTTCCCCAAAACTGATGCATGGAAGACAGTGAGAGCCAATCAAAAGCAGAGAAGGGACTCTGGATTTATACTCCAGCAATGACTCGATGCCGATACCTATGGCATTGGCAACGCATGTACCCTCACATTTATACTTGGTGCATTGGTGTCTGTGTCGCTGTGCAATTGCAATGCCAAAACATTAGTTGACAATGGGGTTTTTATTTGGGATGTCCAGATCCGATCACGAGATCGGAAATCGGGCCCGATCACATCGTTTCCGACTCGATCAGAATCGGACGTTACCTCCTGATCAGGACTCGGATATAAATGTATATATACTCTCATATTTTTATTTACTGTTGCACTAAAGTCCAAAATGAAGAATTTATGTTATTTATTACTTGGTTGTTCAAGCTACCTCACAGAAGTGCTCTGTTTTTTTAACAGAGTTGTTGAATGTTAAAAAAAAGGTGAATTAAATTAAAAATAAGGAACATCCTGGATCTGTTTTTGGAGTATTATAGAAGTGTCCGCTCGGGACTCGGTATCGGTAGATACTCAAAAATCAAATGACTCGGACTCGGACTCGAGGACAAAAAAACCTGATTGGGACATCCCTAGTTTTTATGTTACACTGTTTTGACTTCTGCTTATGAGCTGGCGAACTTCCAGTTCAGCCCTCAGCAAACTTGAAAGGGGGTAAAATAATAATTGTGCGGTTCTTCAAAGCTTTCCAAATGTTACTGACCAAATGGATCAAATTCTGGTAGTGAAACAAGTCATTTAGCAGGGGTTGTGGTGCTCAAAAGACAGTATCCACTGTTTTACAGTCACTTGTTTGGACACTAATAAAACTAGTGTTTGCTCCCAGGAAGTGCACAGAGCACTTCCTGGGAGCTTGGGGGAAATGCAATGCTGTCACGTCGACCAATCACTGGTCTTGCGTTTTGCGTAGGAGGAGGAGCATGTCAGTCTACAGCACGTATTTGGGGTAACCAATGGCGTTGATCTCACATTAGCATTTTTAAAGTTTTATTTTACAATATGTGACTCAAATCAAGTTAAGTATTTACCTGAAGGTGTTCCTGTTTACAGTTATTTACGTAACTATTAATGTGTATTGGAAATAACAGGAGGTTACAATATAGTGTTATGACGCTAAAGTGGTACCAGTGCCACCAATGTAAAACGTTAGTCTGGAGCCCTGGTTTAGGCTTTAAGGTTATCAGAATCAGATTTGATGGCACAGATATGGGGAATGCAAATTATTATTACCCTCTCGATACTATCCCATATTTGGGGTTGGTCATGGCTTTTCCAGTAAATTATAACAACACTGAACAAGAAATAAAGTCAGGAAACATTATCTGTGGAAATAGCTGTAAAGTGTGTCTATTGCTAGAGGCAGTTTAAAACTGTCCGGGGTGCATCCCAGGTGTTTAAGCAGCCAAAGGCCAAACAAATAACCACTTCACTTCATATATGCTACAATACTCAGTGAGACTATGGGATTAAATATAACACACTTCAGTGCTTGAATACCACAATAATGTTAGTTGTTTTATTTTAAATTACCTCTTGACCTTATACAATTGGTTGAGAGCCTCAAAGCCTCAAGCCTCATTTATTTCAAAATAAATGAAAAGGACATTCAATCTCATGTTGTCCCCACTGTGCTAAAATCATACTGAACAGTGACCCTATAACTACGCTGAACCATACATTTTGTGTACTGTTACACACCTAGTATCAACGCGTGATTTACGCTCTCCCCTACAGTTATGGTTTGTCCTCTTTCTACATTCATCTCATCAAGGCAGAAAATCCTGACAGCATATTAAGGAATTATTGTTTTAGTTTTTCAACTGAGATAAATTCAAGAACGCATTCTACACAAGCACCATCATAAAATCACAGATGACCTGTTGATAACTTTACAAAACAATTACATCTCCAGAACCTGTTTCTAAATGCATTTCATGGCACTGAGCATTAGTAGGTAAACAGATGTCAATTCAGCGTGTTGGCAGAGGTGATGGATAGTTGAAGTTCTGGACAGAAAGTCATTATTAGCTATGTGAGATTAACAACAACTCAGCAACACCAGTGTTATCATTTAAAGAAACTATAACTTACACTACATTACACTACACTACAGTATAGGATAAGTATAACAACAAACGTAGGCATACTGCAGAACTCAGCCACACATCCACAGTACTTTCCCGAAACTCGCTACCTAATTTGTTCCTGGGGGGGGCTTCCTTACCTCCCTGAGAGGGCCTGTCTTCTTATCTGGCACCATCTCCTGTCTGGAAGCTCTACACCACCCTCATATTATCATCACCCACCTGCATGACAGCCAAGCACCACTGAGTGCAATGGAGAGGCGAGGACGAGGTAGATGGCTTTACACTGATAAAGACCACAGTGTTTCCTTGAGGGTTTAACTAGCAGTAAATTAGGAATTTAATGTTAAGGATATAATTGCAAGATGGTGGTGTGTTGAAGATGTGCTTCAAGTAATAGATCTGATAAACAGATAAATAGTGCCATAAACATCTTCATATAAATAAACATCCATTATGGCACTCTATTGCAAATGTTCAACTTCAGTCAGTGATATTAATAACAAAATAGTATGTGCATCAGGTACAGCACTTGAATGACATGAACATGAGGCTATTTTGCAGCATCACAACTAACAATGTAGTAAATTAAATTGGTTTAAATCATGAATTTTTTATCAAACTTTTACCAGATGATGGAGAAGAATGAAAGGAAAGTCGATGAGAAAAGACGTCACATCCCAACACTATGCTCTTTAGATAGTTCAGAACGACCACAACAGTAAGTGCTTTAAGTGCAAATATGGAGACAAAATCAAAATTGAGTAACCCAAGGATAATCACTTCAGGTGGGGATGCTGAAATTGGGTTATAGCCTTAATATATATATATTAAGTTGTGGAGGTTTAGGACAGGTAGAGGAGACGCAAGAAAAGCTATTCATTTTTTAACAGTGAAGGCACAAAATTCTGCTAATAAAAAAAAAGATTAAATGAAATAAATACTGTTTCATAACTTTTTGTGACTGTAACAATGAATTTCTAGTTACATATTGTGCAAGTGTATGTTTGTGGCGCTGAAACTCATCTTCAAATAATCAGCCCCTCATGCAAATACAAATAAAGGCGTCCCTGAATTTGAATAACCGCACGTAGCCCTCTCAACCTGACAACTTAACTGAAAATATCATAAATCACAAAGGTGGATGGATAAATTATGCTAAAGACTGCTAACTGATTAGCATTAATGTGCTCACTTTCTCCTTCGCGCACTGAAGCATAGCGGTTTGTTCCTCTGCCAACAGACAATACCATTAACCTTTGCAATTCAGGCTCTGCTGTGTGGTGGCAGGTTAGCGGAGGCAGTGACCCCAAAACTAGATGTTGCTATTGGGTGGTGGTGGTGGAGAAGAAGACAGAGCAGGGGTGGACAAATGTGCTTCATAAAAAACAAACCACCTCATCTGAGATCACCAGAGTTATGGATCTAATTTGCTTCACGCACAAACTCATCTCATTTGACACTATAGCGATACATTTGAGCATAAATTCAGTGTGAATATAAAGATGGGCAAACAAGAGTGTGTTTGTTTGTGTGTGTGTGTATGTGTGTCTTCGCGTATGTTGGCGGGACGTTCGGTACCATCTCCCTGATGTGTCCTACGTTATAGCCTAAGTGCCGACATTATAGCAGACACTCTCATCCATCTCTAAGGAAAACAAAGAAATAAAAGTTTCTATAAATCACTACCAGAGCAGAAGAATATTAACTTCTAATATCCACAAGGTTGCACACACATCAGGTGCACCTGCTTGTGTTTTAAATAAAATCCGCTTCAATTCAAGGTTTCAGTGCAAAGATGGGGCATCATAAACTTTTCATCGCATTGCTTTTGTCTTTCTTACAGTTGGATTCTTTAAGTCTGTTATTTTTTTCATCAGGACACACTGCCAGCTAATTTATTTGATTCAATTTTGATAATCAATTTATCAGGGCGGCACGGTGGTGCAGTGATTAGCACTGTCGCCTCACAGCAAGAAGGTTGTGGCTTTGAACCCTGGTCGTCCCAGCCTGTCTGTGTGGAGTTTGTATGTTCTCCGCATATGTTCTCTCCGGCTTCCTCCCACCGTCCAGAGACATGTAGACTAGGTTAACTGGTGACTCTTAATTGTCCTTTAGTGCACGTGCTTGCTTGGTTGTCTATGTGTGGCCCGGCGATGGACTGGTGACCTGTCCAGGGTGTACTGCTGGGATTGGTCCCCATGACTCTTATGTCCCCATATGTTTAACAAATCAGCATCATACTGTAGTCATTTCGGCATCAGTTTGATCCATTTATTGCAATTAAATCACAGGAAAATATTTACCTTGGGTTCATACAGCTGTAGTATTTGCAGGTTGTGTTTATTCGCTTATCGTATTGTGTGTGAACACTTGGCAGTTGTCCAGCGATAACCCGCACGAGGAAAGCGTTGCGAGGAGTATATTTGAATTATATGTGAACACACCATAAGGCTCAGTCCTTGCCACAGCAGCCAGGGTTCAAATCTGACCCGTAGCCATTTGCTGCATGTTACCCCACTCTCTCTCTCTCTCTCTCTCTCCCATTTCCTGCCTTTCTCCAGTTATACCATTATTAAAGGCAGAAGCTCAAAAACGTAATAAAAATTTGTGACAGGCAAATGATTAATATAAAAATAATAAATGAATTGATAATAATTGTTACTTGCAACCCTAGAGAAAAAAAAGGTAATATTAAAATCATTGTGGAACTTATGTCTTCATTTGAAAGTTTACAGCGGAGACACAGGATACATGGAGAGAGAGTGAGGAGGGTGACATGCAGCAAAGGTTACAGTATTAGACCAGTTTCACCAGGATGCCAATCTTTTTATTTTTCTAGTATTATCGAGGTCACTTCAGCTTATGGCTAGACGTTTTTCACTGCAGCATGACTGGAACTATGTTTGAGGTGTCCTGATGATTTGAATGGTCACTGAAAGTGACAGTCTTCTCTAACTTCAATTTTAAAGGTGAATGAACACCACAAAAGATTTTTTTCTTTTGAACACAAATTTAGCTAAATTCATCGGTTTCAAAGGGGTATTTTTAGACGACAACTTTGGAGTTACTTTCACCTCTTCCAGCTGTACATACACACAGATGATCACACCGACCGATGTGGGTTTCATGTTACTGTGACAGCTTTGTGATCAGGTAACAGAAAGTAAGTTATGCTGAGGTGTTTTGTAGCTTTACTCCTGTTTCTGTGGCATGAAGCAGTTTAGATATGAAGTTCCCTCTCGAACACACACACAAAAACAAATATACACTTGACACCAACACACAAACATGACACCAGACCATCATGTACTGTATGTCCAATCCATCTCTTTTAGCTCAAAGGCTTTCGGATGTTTTTTGTTCTTTTAATTCTTGCATATGACTTTTAAGACTGGTCACAGCTGACCCCTAATCCAGCCATCAGTTTAACCACTAAAATCAGTCTTCATACTGTAACACCACTCTAAGACAGGACAAACAACATTAAACAAATGTTTAAATTCAGCCTCTTACTTACAGTAGTTCATATTCCAAAGAGTATTTTACCATAAAACTAAAACTTTTTTTTACAGTGTTAATGTTTCCCAGTGGTGGCTGGTAAATGGTAGTTTGGTTTGGGTGCAAACTTGGTGGATCTCTGCCTTTTATTAAATATCTACCAATGAAAACACTTTCATTATGATGAGAGGTTCCATACATGAAAAATAGGATGGACAAGTTGCAGAAAAGCTGTTTTTGCTTTCTGTACATTATGTTAAGTTTTGTGTTAAATGCTAAAAGAGATTTCTTGTCTCATCTAAATGCTGCCTCAGAAGCTTTTCCACCATGACTACAATAATGTTAAATGTAGAAAAACACTTGACTTGTACTTAGACATTTTATTTTTGTTGCTGGACATTACTTACTTAATTAAATTCCCATTATGTTTATGTGTGCACATGCTACGCCATTAAAAGCTGATTCTGATCATTATACTGAACTGTCTCTTTGGATGAAATGTAATAGTTTATACTCTCAGTAAGTTAAACACAAAAAGATTAAACATACTGATCTTGAAACAATTGACCCTTAGTTACAGGTCAAGTTTGAGGTAACAGGACAATATAAATAAGATTACGATTTGTAACGCTGCTTAAGGAACACACTCACACACACACAGGGCTGCAACTAACAATTAATTTTAGTCTCATTTAATCAATTGATTATTTTCTTGATTAATCGAAAAGTTGTTTGGTCAATAAACTGTCAGAAAATGGTTAAAAATGTCAGTCAGTGTTTCCCAAAGCGCAAGATGAAGTGTCTAGTTTTGTTCACAAACCAAAGAATTTCAGTGTACTGTCATCAAGGACTAAAGAAACCAGAACATTTTCACATTAAAAAAATTGAAAACCGATTATTCAATTATCAAAATAGTTGGTGAATAATGTAATAGTTGACAACTAATCGATTAATCAAGCTCCACACATGTGCACTGCAGTGAAATACCTTTAGAGCTTAAAGGCTTTAAATGGAGTCTGACTGTTACTGATAAACAGCAGAGTGGTTGTTGTTAGTTACCTGGTATTGCTGGTAGTTGTACAGGTTGCCATAGTAGCTGGAGTAGCGTGAAGGCTGGTAGAAGTTGTAGTAGGAGGTCTCCATCAGCAGGTCAGACGGTCCCTCAGTATGAGTCCGGGTGCCGGCCGACGGGCTGGAGGACGCCGCTGAGCGACTCCCTGGTCAAATACACACAGAGAGAGGAGACAACAAATAAGACAAACCACGGTTCAGAGTGTGAAATATCATGTTATGACTGGATTTCAGTATTTTCTGACCATAATTACATCTGAAATATGGATTTATGCATTTATGTACTTTATATGTAGTTTTAGTTGTTTGGTTTCATTTTTTATTTTTCTGTCTTTGCTGATGCTGAAAACCAATGGATCAACAATGAAAACACTCTTCAACAATGAGACCAATTCAACTTGTACAGATTCTTGCTTGCAGTAGATGGTCAATCACTCAATAGGAAAAGAAAACATATTTGTTGAACTTGACAAGAATTTTCTGGTCATTTCAACCTTAGCTCAACTTGCTATCAACAGCACCATCTGCAGGTGAAAGGTGTTTCTGACATCAAATCACCAGACATATCACAACACACCAGCACAACACAGAAATGTGGATTGCCCCATCAAGACGAACATAACCATCAAATCATCATTACCCATTATCTGACGTTCTTTCCTTATCAACAAGGCCACATTCTTCTCAGGCAGACCCTAATCTTTCAGTCTTTACACAATGAAGATACTGTGCACCACTGAAGCCAAAGATAATGACATGTGATGTCCCTGTTCGAATACTTGTCATCAGTGAGTCACAGAGCACAGAGTGCTCAACTCCTTTTTCCACATCGGCCTTTCCTCTCTGTTGCCAAGCCAGAGACCCAAAGTTCATTCTCACATAAACACAAAGCAGGATCAGAGCAAGGCATGAGCAGCCTTGACCACAGTCATATTCTAACTCCTAATGTGCTATCAGGCTGACAGAGAACATGATATCTGTGTCTGCCTCCACACCACTGCCAAGAAAGACATCAAGGATGCCCTTTCATTCTGCTGGCACCAAATCAACTATTATTTTCACTTATTTTCCCATGTCTCTTATTGATGGTATCTACAGTGCCTTTAAAAGTATTCTTGTCCTGTGGACTTTTCATTTTTTATTGTTTACGATGTTGACCATTAACAGTGGATTTAATTCAGTCTTTCCCACCCTAAACAGAAACAGATGACTCTTTAAGTAATGCACAAAGAGAAATATATATGGAGCCAGAGTGTGCGACGCTTTTTTTCCACTTCCAGTGATCAGCACCTCACTACAACCCTTGATGTGGGTAACTTTTTCTACATTATATAGAACAAATATAACACACAAAATAAATGATTGAACAGACACCAAACAACTGTCTCTTGAAGAGTTTACTTCTATTCTCATTTTAGTTTTAGAACTTATTATTCTTTTTTTAAAACATATTTCTGTCTTTGTGCTGCTGAAACAACCCGAATGTCCCCTCTGGGGATCAATAAAGGATTATCTTATCTTGGAATGTGGCTTTGCTGCCTGTTAAACTGAACGTTTTGCAAGTTTTGTACAGTCTGAAATGTTCTGCATGTTAAACTGTCAAAATGAAATAACAGGATGTTATTTCATTTGTTCAAATGTTTTCATAAGTCAAGTTTAGACTTGAGTAGAATGAGTAGTTCAGAAAAATAATTCATAGAACAGAAATTAAATTTTGCGTTTAAAGAGAAGGGGTATCCAGATGCACGTATTAGGTCAGCTGAGTTTTAAGGCAACTTAGTTTTTCAAACAGAATGAAAGCATTTTAACAAACAACAGACAGACATAAACAATTCAATGTCAATCCACAACTCACACATTGGCAACTCTTTCTTCTGATGCTGCTTTGAACAGCATCTTTGAATACTACTATTACTACTGTTAATTTTCATTGATATTTGTACTATTATCACTACCATTACTATTATTTTAAATCTCTATGTGTTAGCCTACCCCACCCTCTCACCGTCTCTCTCTACACCCAACGGTCAAGGCAGGTTCTGCTCAAGATCTCTACCTGCTAAAAGGGCGTTTTTCTTTGCCTATGTCACCAAGTGCTTGCTCATGATGGGAATTGTTGGGTCTCTGTACATAATGTTACAAAGAGTACGGTCTAAACCTGCTCTATATGAAAACTGCAATGAGATAGCTTCTGTTAAAAATTGGAGCTATGTAAATAGAAGTGAATTGAACTGAATATCCACCATTGTTTATTTACATAAGAGGCACAAATTTAAAGGGACCATCCAGTAAAAGTTAGAAGGCATATCTGCTTCATTATAGGAGTTCTCCATGTAGTTCCTGCACATGGAGCAAAAACACAGTGCGTACTGATCATTTTATTGATTGTCACACAAAAAAAGGATACAGCGGACTTTACTATTTAATGATGCCCAGGTGTATACTTAGATGTGATAACTATATCATATCTATTTATAATTAAAATGCATATTAAACATTTGATTTGTTAAAAAAAATATGTAAGCAAGTCTAGTAAGTGTAATGGATAGTTCTCACATGTTTTGTGTTGAACTAGTTTCTAAACCTAAAGATAGTGAAGCATGATGTCTGATTATTTGTTAGAGAAAGTTATGTCTACTGTGTGTGCATGTGTTCGTGTGTATCAAAACAAACACTACCAGACAGAGTACATTTCATTCAGAAAACTGCATGTTTTGTTAGTTAACATTACACACACACACAGAAAGTATCACTTCATGCTGATTCTTCTTTTCATTTCAGGCTTGAACATTTCTGTGAAAACTTCAACCTGAATTATTTATTATATTTATTTCTATCTACTCAACTCCAAAACAGCTCTTCACCATTTCATCTGTGTTTTCCATGTTTTTTTCCATGTGATTGCTGACTGTTGAATGGTTGCTATCATGTGCATACCCACTATATTTATAAACAATATGGAATAACCAAATACATTCTCCATTCTCTCAGGAGCTGTTGTTTGGACACATTGAGTTACTTCTACATTAGCACTGCAAATTGGTAGTGAGACAGTGTGGCAGGACAGTAAATGAATAATGGTTGCCAATACCTCACCTGCAACAACAAGAGAAGAAGTGGAGGTAGTGGTAGGTGTCGGGGATCGTGCCTCCACAGAGAACAAGCAATCTGCTCCAGCCTCATTCTTCACCATCACCTCAGGGCCGGACAGAGACAACGGACTACAAATCCCAAGTTCCTCCTCCTGAGCCTGCTGCCTTCTCAGGGCAACCTGGAAGGGAGAAAAGGAAGTAAAGCACAACATAACCATTATCTACTGACTTTGAGGAACAGACTCAATATCTGCTTGATAATACAAAGTCAATAATAAATATCCATTTGTAGCATTGGGAAAGGAAAAAATGTAGAATGATAATGAAAATAATCCACATTATCCAGCCCTAGTTAAATCCTTGTTTAGTTAACTTTTTAAGATTTATATTATTTTTGGGGGGGGTTCTTTTGTGACTGATGTGTCTGGGCAGTTAGTACTCTCTGACTGTGTGTTTGTAACATGCCATAATTTTAAAATGTATGATTAGTGTTACTTCCAATCTCAAAGCATAACTATCAGTGAGCCCACCCCTAAACATCTGTTTTACAAACCCCTAGAATGTTACTTATAGCTACAAGGTAGAGTTGAACAATTAATCGAAATGGCATTATGGCCTACTGAAATTTTCAAACTGCAGGAGGTGCAGTGATTTTTAAAGGCAAAATGTGAGATGTCCCGGCCCACACATTAAATTCTACAGACTTAAAGAGAACATCTTTGTTTGGTCTTTCAAAAATCACTCCACAATCTTTTAAATATGTTTTTCAATGAAAATGAGAATAATCATGTAAAATGACCATTCCCCAAATCATATTCAATACGCTTATAATTTAAAACAATCGCAAGTTAGATATTTTTTCAAAATGTTCAGCACTATTACAAAGTACAAAGTTAGAAAGCAAATGAGCACAAAATGTAATTTTAAAAAAGTATCTGTTCTCTATACTGTAGCCTAACTGTTAACTAATTTCTATTTTATACTGCCTGCTGTTAGCAACAAGTGTAGCAATATAATCAAAAAACATATTTATAAACAGTTTAATGTTTTGTAAATTAAGCTAGCTGTACATAAACTAAGCTAGCTAGGTTGACATTTTAGGTTGCTTAGGCTGTTAGTAAATAAATGAAAATTAGGAAAAACAACTAAAGTAAACAGTGTCCAGGAGCATAAAAAGTACGAGAACATAAATTCAAATATTTTTATAAACAATTAAATGTTGTATTTCCTTTTTCACGCCGCATAATCAACTTATTTCACCCCACGTTTAATAGCTTCTTCTTTTTCTTTGCTCAAGCTAAGGTAGCCGCGCGAACCGGTAAAAAAACGGTTACCTGGGCCGCCATGACTCTCTGCCTCTCAGCTATCAATTTACATTTGGGACACTGGCAGTCCCTCCAGTTGCAGAAACGCTTGTGTCCCTTCAGAGGAGACACATAGCCGTGGTTCCTACAGCGGGAGCACTTGGGCATCCTCGGTTGTTTCTGGCCTTTGGACGGGGACAGAGGTCCAGTGCACTCCGGCACTTGCTTGCTCTGCTTGTCCTTGCTCATGGCTAACCTTACTGGGAATGACACAACAAAAAGTCTGGTGCTAACTGCTAGACCTGCACAGGAACTTTAGCTACTGTGTTTGCCCAGCAGGCTCGGCTGGTTAAAGCCTCGACTCGTGCCAGGCTGGAGGCTGTAAGGTCACCGTCCTTCCCCGCCCTACTGCTGCTGTGACTTGTGGGAGGAAACAAGCTGGAAGCGGGGGAGAAACTGGCAGAACCATGGCCTCACTCTGCAGCAGCCACACTTAGATGGATTAGTAAATCATAACTAATAACAACCAATTGTTATTACATATGAATTTATGTTTGCGTAACTACCTCAGAGGGGGATTAAGCAGCAATAGGCCCACCACAGTGTAGAAATACTTGTAATGGTCATGCATTAAGCGAAAGTACTATAAAAGTATTAGCATCAAAACAAAATTAAAATAATCTTTGTGCAGATTGGGCCATTTCAGAATAATGTATATTATATTATTGGGTTAGAATTATTAATGCATTAATGTGTACATCACTTTAATGTTGTAGAAGGTAAAGGTGGAGCTAATTTTAACAATAGACTACTTTATAATTCCCCACCCCAACCATTGATCATAATTTTTGATTAAGTTTTGTATTATTAATCTGGACATGCAAAATGAGTAGTAGCTAAAGTTAGTGGAGTAAAAAGTAGAACATTATACATAGAGATTTAGTAATCTTCAGTCTCAGATGTATTAACCTGGTTTAAAGAAATGTCAAATGTACAACTCATTTGAATGTCTGCAAGGTTAATTGTCTGTAACCTTGCAGACATGTTCTACTTAAAACAAAAAAAGGCCCTTTAGCTCAAGATTTGAAATGAATCCTGACATCTGCACACATCCTCATCTTGTCTATTTTCAGCATTCACAAAGCATTTGCAACCACTTTATCAACGCCAGTGTTTCTGCACACACCATTCACAAACCAGACATTTAAAGTGACATCCAACCAGGCAGTGTTATACATGGCTTAATGTGAATTAAAATGCATCTTGCTATTTTGACAAAAATAGGATGCTTGCAGATCTTAGACTATTTCATAATAATTATATTTTAAAGTTAAATTCTCAATTCTTGTTTTCCCTGGGTCTAAGGTGAGAAGTCCTGCAGTGATCTGATAGGTATTTAGGATGAAGAAAATATTCCCATTAAATCTCATAGGATTACTATGAGAGTTTATACAGCTCAATTACATTTCAGCTAACAATCAAATCAGGTATTGCCAAACATGATTCAAACTGGAAGAACAAAAATCTCTGTGTGTAGCTGCTGAGACACATTCCTGATAAAATGATGTGGTAGGCCTAAAGAAATGTTGTAGTAAATATATTTTAGCATCCTGCTAAAATATATTTACTGTAGCTATTTTTTTCATGGCGGAAATTATGCTACATGGTAAATTTATACACTGCCTTGTTAATTTGTTGGGCTTGACTGAACTGAAACCGAATTAACCTCCACACTGGTCAGTCAGTCAACCAAGTGGATTTATAGGCAGGGAGTGAAGTGAGATGAAACACACAGGCACCCAATAAAAAATCCCTGCAGCCAAATGGAGGGGGGATGAAAAGTTACCAATTAAAAAGAAGGCAACTACAAAGCGCTGAATCACCGCTCAAGATAAATAACTGCTACACTTGTTTGGCTGAGGTCCTGGTGCTGTTACTGAAAGCAGGGTTACAACACTGAGTTTAATTGCCTCGATAACATAAGATAATAATGATAGATTATGATGCCGTAAAGAAGGATGTGATTTAACACATTTAACCTTTCTATTAGTATGACTGCACTCTGAGCTATACAGTGAAACAGCAGTGAGGTCTGCATGATGAAAAGATGAGGTTTTCCTCACAGCAACAGCAGGTATTACAGTTTTTCTCAGTCACTTTGGTGCATTTCTCACATCACTATTTACATTTGCACAACAATTAATGCAGTTCACAAAACAATTAGTAGAAACTGCAAAACCTAGTTGATAACTTGTAAAAGCAAGTATTTATGTCAATGAAAGCATTAGTCTCATCAAGATGAAAAGTGCTGACATTATGTTTAAGAACTAGATAGTGAAATGGCTTTGTCATGTTTCCGTTATGACAGTTTACACTGTAAATGTTTTCCAATGCAAAAAAGTCAGATCTTGGTGTCACTACCTGAAATTGCTCAAGACAACGCTGTAAAATTTGCACAGCCATTTGAAAACTACAGTGAAGTTACACATTACTGTATTTAGAGAGGTAACTGAGAACAAGACACTGAATATGTATGTTTCACATTTTTACTAATTTGTTCAAAGCATTGTGCAAAAGAAAAAATACAGACTTATTCACAACAAACATAAACTCCCTTTGGGCAGAGCACTAATGCACATCCAGACACGTCCAGTTCCTGTCTGTCTGGCCACATAGTTTCATCTACATCACAGCGAATATCATCTCTTGCAATGCAGGGAGGAAAGTATCTCCTCGAGTGGTGAATCCAGCCTCTACAGGACTCTGCTGTGATGTCATCACATGCTGCATCCATGGCCGCTAGCAGGGCCATTTGGGTATGTGGATGCCAGTCGTATACCTCCCACCTCATGGAAGAGAAAAACTACTCTATTGGATTTACGAAAGGTGAGTAGGGAGGGAGATATTCCACCAGCAACCTATCATGTGCTGCAAACCACTGTCTGACAACATCTGATTGTGAAAACGCACATTATCCCAAACAACAACATGCTTGAATGAATGAATAAATGAATGAATGTGTGCAGCGGTTCCCTGGCCTCCAGCTCCAGTAAATGCTTTATTACAGAAGAGAGAGCAAGAAAAACTATAACAACTTTTCCTGTGTAACACAATGCATTTTGAACAACATATTGTACAGTATGCACTGTGAATACACATACACAGAACTGTCACGTAAGTGTAGTGGATGACACTACACAAAGTAAACAGTGTACAGCCCTGAACATTAGAATCTGCAAAGAACACATACATGTTTTACCTGTACATACTGGTGACGAATCTCCTTCACTCTGTCGCTGTTCCGTTCAAATGACTCAAATGTGCAATTGTTTCATGCGCATTTCATTTGTCCTGAGCACTCTGTCAATTGTAGCGACTGAAACAGATTCAATATTCCCAAAGATGTTGTCTTCCTCTATAACAGCACTTTGTATCTCTCTCAACCTTATGGCATTGTTTGCAATCACCATTGCACAAATGGCTTCCTCTTGTTGTGGAGTAAAAAGGGGCCCTCTTCCACCTCTGCTAGGTTGTCTTGCAATCCTGTGTGGCACAGAGTAAAATTACAGTAAATATGGCAAATCTTTAGTGTAACACTACTGTACACTACAATACACTAAATGTGTGATGCAGTAGAGCTGTACGTCTAAATGTAAAATGTAAACACTGACAAGTTCTTGTCCCGCTGCAAGCTTCATGTATGACACAATGACAGTAGTGCAGTGCAGATTGTTTAAATCAAATCTACTTTATTTGTCACATACACACACATTTTGCGATGTTCATCCTCTGCATTTAACCCATCCCTCAAGGGAGCAGTGGGCAGCCGCTGTGCAACTCCCGGGGACCATCTCCCAATCTTATGTCAGTGTCTGGTCAAAGCAGTACTGCTCAAAGCACTGACTGAAGAAATAACATGTTTTTGAGGGTAGCAAAACAGGAGCACCTGGAGAAAACCCACACAGACAAGCCGGGGTTTGAACCCACAACCTTCTTGCTGTGATGCCATAGTGCTATCCACTGGGCCACCTTGCAGCACAGTGCTTAATTACTGTCCATTTACACACACCTGTTCTTCCGATGAAATGTTTGAATTATTGAATTTACAGTGGTTCTCCCAACATTTGGCTGCACCCTTCGACCAGCCTCAGCCATTGTGAGGCCGTGATTTACAACATGATCCACAATTGCAGCCCTGATTTCATCAGGAATCCGCCTATGTACTTGGCCTCTTCTTCCTCTTCCCCTGTTTTGTCCCTTTCCCTTTCCTCCCCGCACCCTCACCCCTGTTCCATTTCTGTGTCACAGTATTGTAGAAATAGTACACACTATGTCCTTGGTTCATATATGCTTGTAAAGTGGGGGTTTATGGGATTCAGCTCTGAGTGATTGTAGAAAAGTGGCTTATCATTGGTTGCAACTAATGCTTCACACACCCCTTGTCATCAGTAAAAGCTGAGGATCACCTGAGAGAAATTATTCAATTTTAGGAGACATTTTCAGGAATTTTTAAAAATTTTTTTTTAAATGTGTAAAATTTGCTTGACAGATTTTGACAAGTAGTTCAACATTTTTGTATGTAATGACTCAAGCAATGAAATGAGGACCATTAGTTTTTTTGGGCATAACTATTCAGCATTCACATTTATAGTTAATTTTGACTGATGATATAAAACAGCAGAGAGGTGTATGAAAGCAATTGATGCATGTCCAAAAGCATTTGCAATTTGTTGGGAGGACTGAGAAACTGCTACTATGATGTGCGCAAATGATGTGCATAAATGTTGTGGAGGTTGAACTAACTGTTGTGCAAATGTAAATAGAGATGTCAGAACTGCACCAAAGCAACTGTGAAAAGCTGGAAAAGGCAAGGTTTTCATGCAATACTGGCTCACACCACCCAAGGGAGCTACTGAGTTGGAAACCATCAGATAGGTAGATGGGGTCAAGGGTCCTGGCCACACCAATGGGTAGGTGGATGAATTTCATAATAGATAATAATACATGCAGTCTAAAAAACCCGACATATTTTAATGGTGATAAAATGACAGGCAAAACTTAAGAATATAAATAAATGGATAAATAAGCAGAGACTCAATGTTTTATTACTTCTTTTGGGTACTTTAGTACAGTACACCAGGAAATGAAGTTATCAAATTTAATTTGCTCGTTATTGTGTCATCATTTCTTGTCAGCATTTTAATTTTTTTTTTTTTTTTTTGGGGGGGGGGGGTATAAATTTAATATTAAAATTTAATTAGATCACGCAGTATCAAATTAACCAGTGCGCATAAATCATTAAGAAATATGGTTATTAACACCCTTAAAAAATGTAATTAAACACTGCAATACATATTTGCGCAAGACAATGTTTTGTTAAAAGGTCGATGAAAGTATAAACGAATCCACATTATTACATTTTCATGAAGCTCAAAGTTCCCGTGTGAGGTTGTACACTTTCCGAGGAGTCCTTGAATGCAGCATTGCCTAGCAACAACGCAGTTTAGTTTCTCCGTCTGTGTCCTCAGCGAAAACTTTCAGCCAACTTTCTCTGACAAAATGCCCAAAAAGAAAGATAAGAAAAGCGGCGACAAACAAGATGAAGTCAAGAAAACATCGAAATATGAGAGTTCGGCGACTGCTGCAGATAAAACTGCTTCAGACGACAAAGAAAAGGATTTATACCTGATTCAAATACAATATTTGAACGAGCAGTTGGAGAGGTGAGGCTGTTATACAAGTTAGTTTACTGCGAATGATGTGATAATATGTTTATATAAGTAAATACTTTGTAGATAACTTTGTTGGTCTCGTTTTTCACAATTAAGTTAAATGTAAAAAAATCACTTCAGTGCACTGCAAGCTTCTACGTGATTTGCATTGTGCTTTCGTGTTAGCTGTTAGTCATTTATTTGTTCGCGATTTCATCACTTTGGCATTAACGTTAGCTTAGTACACAATGTACACCCATATTGAAGAAGATACTTAACGTAAAATATTAAATGTAATTTTAAGATATTTTACTTGAGTATTTCCAATTTACTTTACTTCTTCTCCACGACCTTTCAATACCTTATTGAACAGTTGTATTTAACTAAGGTTAGTTACTTTTCAGTTTATAACGTTATAATACAATGACTTGTCATTGACAGTATAAATAATCTAAACCATCTAAAAATAAGATACATAATAATATAATACACACAGGGGCCATGTTTCTGTATTATGAGTACTTCAACTTTTAATATATTTAGCTGACAATAATTCTGCACATCTACTTGAATAGTGGCGTATTTTTCCATTGTGGAATTACTTTACTTAATAATGTTGTCTGCCTTTTAAAGCCTAGACTTAGATGTTCCTCTGCTCTGGTGGCCGCAGAAAAAAAGTTATTTCTTAAAAATTATCTTGAATTTCCGTAGGGCAAACTCCAAATATAGGGACCTAGAATCACTATGTTGAAGTGAAAGTATGTGCACTTCAGACCAGCTTCAATCACAATTCAATGGGCTGCACCTACAGCTTTTGATGACACCTAGTTCTTGTTCCTACTAAGGTTGAGTGCACTTATTTTAAGTCACTTTGGACAAAAGCATCTGTCAAGTGTAATTCCCACAAGCTAAAAAATGAACCATTATACAGCATGTAACTATACTTTTGTGAGGCAGCAGTGTGGGGTATGGGATCCACTTTTCCAGAAATATAGAAGAAGATACACATCTCCCCACTGTACATACAGAGACAGAGATACACAGAAATAGAGAAGACTAATATTATCCCTAACACTTGGGCCTGCTTGACCTTCTTCCTCCTCCAGATATCAGCTGAAATATGATCAACTAGAGAGGCAGAAGAAGGACTTAACCTCTCAGTACAGTTCACTGGAGACGCAGAAGAAGGACAGTGTTGAGTATCTGAAACGCTGCTTGGAGGTCAAGGAGGACGAGGTGGACGAGCTGACAGAGCTCCTGAAGAGTCAGCGGCAGGTTGCTGATAAGGACAGAGATGCCCTGCAGCTGGAGCACAGTCGACTGAGTCAAGAGCTTCAAGAACGGATTGAAGAGCTGACTGCAGAAAACATGACACTTGGTGAGACAGAATATCTGCCTGCCTTAAAAAAGGGTTGAGTTCAGCTCTTACTGTAGCATGTTGAAGGTGACATAAACCAATTTTGAGACAGTAACTTTTCCATAATTTATGTTTTTCCACATAAAACTGAGACTTAATTATTTACTTGAGAAGCTAATGCCGTGTCAAAGAACAGTGTTTTTCCCACAGCTTGACATTGTCCCATCTGCCAGCCTGTTGGAAATTAATAATTTCAGTTATGGGACTCAGACACCTATTAAAATACATCCTGAAATATAAGCTAATTCACAAAGAAAACACATTACATTTTAGTAGACATAAATGTTTATTTATATACACCTGAGTGTGAGATGAATCTTTGTAAAACTTTTACACACTGACATAAAAGCTATGGAATTATGGCAACAATTTACTTCTAGCCAGCCTCTTCACTACATTGGCAGTAATTGGTTTCATTGAATTTGAAACACATTATAACTACTGTACATTCAATAATCATGGCAACAAGCCAGATGGCTGAACAGTTTAGCATCCTCTGCACTGCATTTAACACAAACTGGCTGCACAAACAAATGCACCAGCAGAAAGTGGAACCACTAAGGTTTATCTTCCTTCTCTCCTCTCTCCTTCTCCAAGCGGCTAAGCTTGCTAGTCTAGAGGAGTTTCAGAAGCAGAAGGAGCAGGTGATGTCAAACATGGAAACTCTGGAGAAGCAGCTGGCCAGTCAGAGGGAGGAACAGAAAGCTGCCATCCACAGCCTGGAGATGAAATCACTGCTGGAAAAGAAGAGGTTGAAACTGCTGATATACTGACATTTTAGCCTACAAGTATAGCCTATCCTAGCTATGAAAAAATAAAAAACTGACCATTTTGTCAGAAAGGTGCAGTGGTAGCATAAAAGACTACGTCACATGACTTGCATTCAGTATTATTAATTATACTATGCCTAAATTATTTATTCTCCTCTGTCCTGTTCCCCAACAAAAAAGGATGGAGAAAGAGATGGAGAGCCACATGGCGTCTATGGCGGCAGAGGTGCAGCACCTGGTGGACCAGAAGGTCCCTGAGGCGACCAGGTTGGCCCTTCAGGAGAACACAGAGGTTAAGGCTCAGTTCAGCCAGCTGTCAGAGCAGGTACAGGTCCTAATGGGGGAGAACTCTTCCCTGCGGGACCGTAAGAGTCGGCTCAGTGTGGATGTGGACATCCTGGAGCAAATGCTCAGTGAGACGTCCCGCAAGAGCTGCATCCGCAAGAAGGTCAGAGGAAGACTTCATGGATGTTTTACACCATTAAAAATATATTCTATTCATTGCTCAGATCGGATCCATTTGGTGTTGATGTTTGCATACATGAGTTGTAAGTGTTATGAATGACCTCGTAATTGTAAGATCTATTTAACTAAAGTATCAAAATAAGGTATCTGTAGATTCTTATTGTGTATTGTGCTATGTTGAAAAACATTTTTAAACTTGGTGCTATTAGTATATTGTTCTTACTGTTCACAGAGAACTACATTTTCCTGTCAGGACAGACCAAAATCTTTTTGTGAGATGATTTAAAATAGCAGTGATTAACTGATGTGGCTGAATGTCTTGTGAAACAGGCATCATGGCCAGAAGCTGTGATCTTTTTCCCATTTACAAGTAGGTTCTCTGTAAGGATCCTGTTTCTTCTCTACTACTGGCCATATAGTCATGAGAGTTTGCTGTGTGGATATTTATGTTCCCCAGAGGATGATTCCTTGACTAACAATTGACAAGCCTAAAAACCTAATTTATCAGTGTTGTGCTGCAGATACCCATATTCTCAAGATAATTAATCTTTAGGTTTTTGGTGACTCCTGAACTATTTCATTCACTAAAACACTGGGCATCTTCTCTCCATCAGGTGGTGGAGCAGCTTACAGAAAAATGTCAGCAGCTGCAGGCAGAGCTGAAACACTGTCGGCAAGAACTCGAGCAGCTTCAGACCAAACATACAGGAGTCCTGGCTGAGATGAAGGCACTCAGGTCAAAGTTTACTCTGTCTCTACTGTCCGCACCACTGACTCATGTTTGATCCATTTATTTAAGTGTTCAGAGTAATTAACAAGAATATCTCAGTAGGCTTTATAGACAGTACAAATCCACAAAGTGTCTAGAAAAAAACGAAACAAACCCACAGTTTTTTATTTTTAACTGGCAGCACAACTCTTAGGCTGCTGCTGTCAGTAGATTCCGTTATCATTCATACACATTTAAATTATTATCTTTAATTGTAGTAGAGTAAAAGACTAAGGAGATCACATAAAAAGATGGAAGAGGATGTGGAATAACAATAAAAAACAATTATAAGTCAAATGTCATAAAAAAGTTTCCAACTACAGATGTACAACAAATATAATAAAAAATAAATAAATAAATAAATAACTGAAGACTGAGTAAAAACAGATGATAAAGGAATTAAAGGAATACCAGGAGATACTAACAAACAAACAAAAAAGAGCCATATATTATCAAAATGGCCTAGTAGTACAATTAAGTGCTATGAAGTTAGTGAAATTAAAAGTAACATACAAAAGTTTAGAACTAAAATAACTAGTAATATACCTTTTTGCACATACAAACAATAAAGAAAAGGCTAGAGCATACAGGAACACTGAAGCCCACTCTGAACTAGGACTTCACTGAATGCAGGTGACTGCAGCTCTGGCCAACATAACCTAAGAAGATACAGTAACTTAGTGTAATTTCATTTTTAACAGTAAGTTTTGACAAGAAAAACAGACTTTAAAAAGTTAGAAAGGTGAAAGGTGGAAGTTCACAGACCATCTGCAAAAAAAGACAGACAGCATCAAACTGTGATTTTCAGGCATGACAACCAATATTAGTTTGGACAACATCAGGGAATGAAAGCCTGAATTTAGCAGTACATTAACTACAAGACAGCCTTAAATCATGGTGCTGGAAGTAAGCACATTAGTAATAAGAACTGATTGCACTTTAGTGACGTCTATGGATCAGAAGTTGCAAAGAACGTCTTTGGGGAAATGCCATTAAAGTGGCTCAGGGGGCATCCAGATTTACACCAGAGACCTCTTGATGTGTAGTCAAACACACGGTGAATACAGTGTCACTGTCAGTGTTGTGTTTTCAGACAGGACGGGTCCTCGCTATCTGAGCAGTGCAGCAAATACAGAGCTGAGGCGAGTCAGCTGGAGGCGGAGCTACAAGAGGAAAGGAGGAGGAGGAGCAGGACGAAGAGCGTCATGCAAGAAGCAGCAGTCGCTCTCAGACAAGCCCTGATGGTAAAACAAACTAAGTCCTGACCCTGAACACCCCATGTCAGGTACATCATACATGTCATACAGCTAGGAAGTGGTTGATGCACAACAGGTAACATGTTTCTATTCAGGGTTTGTTGTTTATGCACACAGATTAGGGTTTGATTTTGATTCCAGTGGTGCTGGATCAACTACCAGGGGAATACCCTGGTATCCTGGTATTATTGAAGCAGATGGAGTCTCAGGAAGATTTCTGGAAGTCTCTGAAACCTTGCTAGTCACTGATGGTGATGCAGCAGGTGTTGAGGATGGCAGTGTATCAGCTTTACTTGCAGTGCTAGAAGACATTCCAGTTATTCCTCCATTAGCTGAAAATATGGACTCCAAATGGGGAGGGAGGTTAAAAATTCTCAATATTAAAAAGACTTTTTCTACTCGGTAAGAGTTAACACATCTGTTGTAAACAACATGATTCATATTGTCAAACCAGATGAATTGCTAAGCAATACATAGCATTTTTACCACTAAGCTGTAAGAACTTATTAAACCCAAATAACACAGATAAGTATGTTTGTCAATCATATATAACTTAGGTATTTTTCAAACTTCACCATATTGTCCCATGTTTTTGTGTCTAACCTGGACAACTTTTTTTAAAATTGGTCCAGTACTGAGCAAACACATTGCAGATGGCTGCAGTGAAACAGCTGCGGCGTAATCCTTGTGGGCAATTGTGCTCCGTCAAAGTATGTCCACTAAATTGCTTGTTTTTGCCACAGACAGGCTCAGATTATTATTAAGTGTCTGAAAACATTAAGGAAAGGATTCCTACAAAGGGACTTTTTTGGGGTGTTTTTAACGCTTTAAAACACCAGAGTCACACATCAACACAAACATACAAAAACAACAAAAGTCACAAACTCCTGTGTTCTGCGAGGTAAGATTATTATTAATTATGGAGTCTGGTGGCTTTGACGAGAGCGATACAGCAACTGTTTCTGGTTAAACAACTTGAGTCCTGCTCCTACCCTACCCTGATGCTGGCTCTGTTTGCTGCAGGAGGCACCCACTGAGCAGGACTCGGAGGTGGTCCTCCAGTGGAAGCCGCTGATGCAGAAGCTGCTGGTGGTCTTGGACGGACCCACACTCACCAACTCCACCGCTGAGAACAACCATCGAAATGAGCGGCAGACCTCTGACCCTGCAGCAGCCAGGTCATAAAGTCACTCTCTCAGTGGATAATGTCTGTTGTTGTGTGTTCCAACAGTGATTTTGAAGGGCTCTTTTATCTGCATTGTGCACCACACTGTGAGACTATAGTGTCCATTGACTACATATAGAAATAATCTGACTTTAATATGCTAGATGGCATGTTTAAGTGCTTTTCTTTGTGAGAGGTTTTGATAACCCAAATGCAACAAAGAAAAGATTGAAAGAAAAAAAGAACACTCCTGCTTTGTCACCATTGAGCTGTTTTTTTGTGTCTGTACAGGGCAGGGACCCTGAATCCAGCATTGAGTTTCCAGTTTGAGCTGGCCCGCTACAGACCGGGTGATCTCGGCTTTGTACCCCGTCCCACACTGAAACATAAACTCTCCAAGGCTGGAGCTGGGTCCGGCAGAACCCATGTGCCTCTGCACAGGTTTGTTTGGACCCTGAAATAGACCATCTTGGTCTTCAGGGGGCAATGTTGTTTGTGAAAGATCTGTTTCAGTTTCCTTTATGAGCACAGTTTACTTAAAAACAGAAATGTCTTGTAGAAACAGAAAATTATAGTGCAAGAACTGTTTACAGGCTCTGGTGGAAAGAATAAAGCCCTTATGTTAAATGTAGGATTACTTAGGGTGCTTTTCCTCCAAAAGTATCTACTTTTGGAGGAAAAGTGGAGAAACAATGGGCCTAATACAAGAACATTTTCATATTCTTATCTGAACTTTCCTGTAGTTTTTTTTCTGTGTCAGATTCAGTTTGTAAATGACTTGCGTAAACATGATGACTGCCATCTATGCGTTCATGAAAACTGTAAATTAGCACAATTAACATCCCAATAATACCAAATAAGGCTGCCCATCCTGCCCCATGTCAGGAAGTATTCATTCATGAAAATTACATTGAAGAGTAAAAAGAACTACACGAGTTTGGAGATTGAAGTCCTGCTTGTAGTGATCCATAAAGGAAATTCTATTATTTTTAACAGCGTCCTCAGTGAAATTAAGGGAATAAGGTTAGATCGGTGCATCTCTCTGTGGAGCGGCAGCTCTAAACAAGTTTCACATGTGCAGAAGCACAGCCCGTGGTAACAACCATTCATCTGTCTCTGCTAACATGTCAGCATGCTGTCACTCTCCTCTAAGGGCCTGACATCCAAAAGATTCACTTCCAGCTGACCTTACTATATACAAGAGAGACAAATTAACCTTAATTTAGTGTGTTATTTAAGTCACTTTGCAGTTCCGTCCAAAAATCCTGTTTGCGGCACAGCAAAGTGTCGTGAATCAGCACTAAGACTGACACTTAAGATCTAGTCCCACACTTCACTTAGATTAGACTATGATGCTTGATAACTAACTTACAGCTTTGAGCCAAGATTTTTTTTATTTTTAAGTCAATTCTTAAGTCAAGCAGTGTTCTTATGAGTAATTCTGATAAGCTTGATAAATACGGGCCCAAGTCGCATTTTATGCAAAAATCCAGGTAATACCAGAGGGTTCACATACTTTTCCCTGCGACTGTATATGTTTATAACACTTATTTCACTGCTGTTGCTCTTTCCATCCCTCAGGAAGCCGTCCAGTCAGAAAACAGCCATTGACAGTCCCCATTGACCTGACTCAGCAGTCGGATTTCTGCCCTTCAGAAACTCTTTCACTAAAACCAAGTAACAGTAACTAACCTCACTTCCTACTCATGTTGGAGAAAAACCTTAGCCGATGTAACTTTGTTGCTACAAGTAACACATAATGATAAACACTTACCGATGCAGTACAGTTTAATAACATCTGGTAACGCCAGACTGAGAAAGGGTGTAATCTCTGAACTTTGACTTTCATTTATCATAAATTAATGTGTTATTTCTTCATTCACAAAAAAACATGCACAGTATCATTTCAGCCGCTAGGGGTCTCTTATCCAAAACTAAAAGCAGTCTGATGACTTGAAGTAGCATGTGGTCATGGTAGTTGTTGAACCACACCATTAACTTGATTAAAATAAGGATTTCTCTGGTTTGAAAATTGTTGGAAGCATCTGGGATAATGTAAGTACACAACTCAAACACTGACTTGTACTGTAGATTTATGAATATCAACCGGCTGTGAATCACAAGTTTGTTTGAAGTCTTCATTAAAAGAAAATTGAATCATTACTGAGGAAAGCTGTAGCTGGTTTATCTTTGACTTTTGAATTGATTGATGTTGTTTGGCTAGTTACATTTTCTTTTTGTTTTGGGGCCTGTAGGTTGGGAACTCTGGGTGAAATGCTACGTTTTGTATCGTTTTGTTTTTGACTGAAATTGTTTCTTTTGATGCATATTCACTTGTGAACATCTGTTCATTTAATGCTCTGTGTTCTCCAGAGTGTGATATGGTCTGAAAAAAAATCACCTAACATGTGTTTAATGTTAATTGATGATCCCCGCTCCTCCTTGGGAGAGTCCATGTGATCGGTGTATCTGGATGGGTGTCTCATGTTGTAGTTCTTAGTTTGCAAAATTTTGTAGAGAAAATTTTATTGAATAGCTTCTCTTCCTTTGCTAAACATGTACGGAGAAGCATTTAGAAACCCAGCAGTCACAGAAGAGACTAAAAACTATAGATGAAACCTAGAAAAATATCTTATAAGGCCTATAACATTTCTACAGTAGTGGACAAAAGTCTCTACAGAGCGTGTTTTGTCACTACATTGAATATGTACCAACAACAAGTAATGTTTGTAATAGTAGTAGTGCTGACTGGTAAGAAAAGAGGACAAATTTGGACAAATTGAGCATAGAGTGTCGGCAACTGTACTTTCTACTGCGCGCTCACAAACGGAGGGGCGACCTGTGCTTTCATGTGGTGTCAGAATGTCTTTCTTCTTTCCTTCTTTAATCTTTGTTGCAAAAAGAGAAATAAAGTGTACATGGGACACAAAGATGTATTCAGAACTTTGATTTGTGCATAAAAACGTATTGCATATACATATTTTTCAAACATTTCATTTCTAATAAGGTTATAATAACGGTTTGCTGTCCATGTACTAGAGTGAACCAGATGTTTGCATGTTGTTTATATGCTCTGATAATGTGAATCCAACACATCTCATGTTGATTCCACATTCAGACTTAAGAGCACATGAACACACACTGAAGTCGGAACGACGACTTCACAACTCAGCAAATGGGACCATCCGAGAAGCATGTGAATGCACACAGTCTCGCTGGTTGCAATTTGCAAATTTTACCACTAGATGCCACGAAAACTTGCACACTGAACCTTTAAGCTTTGTGGGTCATCAATGAAGATGGGACACTGATATATTCTTTAACTGGTGTTTATTGTTATATGGCAAAGTCTCAGGCACTTCAATTCTCATTTGAGGATGAAAGTCAGTACCTTGATGAATACTAGAGGACAGAGCTTATATTACACATGAGACATGGACACACACGGATAGAAACTTGACACAAAGACAAAAGGGAGAATAACTAAACTCTAATGACCACCGTATGTACAATGAAATACATATCTGCATTAAAAACTATACTTTGATAAATATATAACTTCATGGGTTGTTAAGTAGTAATAGGAAATATTCAAAATACTGTGATTCTTCTTTTTAAATAGATACAAAGGATTTGTATAAAAGTACAATTTCTCCAGTCTAGATTACGTCTAGTTGTACATGTACTGTAGATCTGGGTGCATGTGAGAGACCGGGATGTTGAGGCAAGCAATATATACAGGAAATATTTCCTCTAACATGTGGGTGGATTGTCCTCCATCTGCATACTCTTGATGGAGTCACAAATGAAGATTTTTTGGTGCTCTTGAATGATCAACATTGAGCTTTAGAAATAATTTTAAAAAAAGGTTGTCAAATTGCAAAAAGAAAAAAAATGAAAGAAAGGAGAAAAAAGGCATTTAGAATTTTATGTTTGTGTTGGTTTGCTGATTGTTTGAGACACACGAATCTGATGGGACTTGAGGCACCGGCTGGTTACATTCATATTCAAAGGGCACTTTGGGCTCCTCATGGAAGCACGGGTGCACATAAATAAAAAACATTTCCAGAAATCTCGGTTGGTTGGTTGGTTGGGATTAAGTCCCTCATCCAGCTGTGGGTAAGGCATCGTTCAGCGTAAACCAATAGCAGCGCAGGGTTTGTAGGGAGAGGCGGGGCCTCTAATCAAACATGCCCCTCCGAGTGGGACTTGGTGACATCTTTCTGCCGAGCCGAGGGGTCCCCTAGAATACAGATGTACACAAACACACGTGTAAAATACCTCATGTAACAGTCAGCATGTAAATGGACGTGAAACCAGAAGAACGTGGGTGGTTTAAACTGGAGGGAGAGACGAGAACGTACCGGTGACTGGGCTTTGGAGAAGTTGACATGTGCATAAAGCAACACTGCAATGTCCTTGTGTCCTGCTTCCAGAGCAATGGACAGGGCGTTGCTCTCATCCTGAAAGAAGATGACAAGGATAAAGCAGAAGAAGGAGAAACTGAGAATAAAAGATCAGGGAGAAACACTGAAAATAAAAACCTGTCAGGCAGCAATCAGTCAGTATTCAGTGAACAAATGTTATACCAAGATACAAAGATTTCTTTAACATTTTTACAATTTAAGGCTTTAGTGTTCACCGAATAAATTCATGGATTGATTATCATCACTTATTTCAGGTCACTAATGCTCTGTTAGTATCAGCCATGAAGAAGTATTCAGATCCTTTACTTAAGTAAAAGTACTAACACAACACTTAAAAAAACCTGCATTTAAGTAAAAGTATCTAAGTATAATCACAAAAATATACTTAAAGTATTAATAGTAAAAGTATTTAAAGCAGTAAACTGTGACTATATTATTTGTCCTCAATAGATTACATTATTCGTCATGGACAATGTTAAAGGAGGAATTTATGGTGTAGTTGTTTGAGATGAAGCTTATTTTGAATTATTTGGTATTGGACTGCAACTAATGTACTAATGCATTGATTTATTGATTGTAAAAATTCAATAAAAAGTGTGACACCTTCATATAGTGAGAATGTTACCCAGAAGCCAAAGTGACACCTTCACAATGCTTATTTTGTCCAACCTTGAACATTATTAAAAATAAATGAAACTTATTACAAAGGAAAAGCAGCAAATGAAAGTTTTTTCCTTGAACATTTATTTAAATGATTATCAAAATAGTTGCGAATAAATCTTTTATCAATGAATTTATCGATTAATTGTTTCAGCTCTACTTTGATGAAGTGATGGGTACTAATTAATAACAAACCATATCTTAGAAGCTCTTCATAGGTTTTTTTAAAGTAGCTTAAGTTATCAGATAATTATAGTAAAAAGTACAATATTCCCCTCTGAAATGCAGTAAAGTTCATTTAAAACGGTATCAAAAACAAAATACTAAAGTATTTCAAATTTGTAAGTACAGTACACTGTACTTAAGTACAGTATTAAGTAAATGTGCTTAGTTCCACCCCTTCACGTGTTACTCACGCTGTCACTGAGTGTGGCGTCACAGCCGGGTTGAGCCAGCAGCAGTTTCACGATCTCCACGTGTCCATGTTCGCTGGCACACATCAGCGCCGTGGAGCCCTCGTCATCCTGGATGTTGACGTCGGCCCCATGAGCCAGCAGGGCCCGAACCATGTCCATCCTGCCGTGACTGACCGCCAGCATCAGCCCTGTCTGACCAGCCTAAAACAGGGACAGGAAACAGCTTTTTTTAAAAGCCAGCACAGCTTTATGTCCTACATTCTTTATCATTATTGATTTAACCTTATATTATTGTTGGAAATGTTATTCTATTTGATTTTTGTAAACTGTCTGATTTGCCTCATTGCCTCCTGAAATGTGTTAATCCTGGTTTAACCATGTAAGGCACTTTGTAATGGTTTTGAAAACTGCTGTATAAATAAAGTTTATTATTATTGATTATCATAAGCTCAGGGTGACAGACTGTCAGTTCCCCATTCTATAAATCCAAACTACCGCCTTCTTTAGCACAGTTTAAGTTAACGCTGCTCCGGGAAATTTAATGCAAACATACTGATGCTGAAACAATTACCTGACAAGTAAATTGTCAGAAAACAAACTGAAGGCTGCAACTGACGAGAGTTTTTATTCTCGGTGAAAGTGCAGGCAATTTTCTCAATTAATTTATTATTTTGTTTTTATCCAAAATCCAGAAAATTTCACTTAACATCCCATGAAACCCAGAAAAACAGGTCTTAACATATGAGAGAGATACCAGAGAAAGTTTGCATAATAAATTACTGAAACAATGAATTAAATATCAAAACAACTAATAATATTCTGTCTTATCGACTAACTGTTTCTGCCCTAAACAGTTTCATTATCAAGTTAAAATATCACTGATTCCAGCTTCTCAAATTTGAGGATTTGCTGCTTTTCTATGTTTTTTATAATTTTTTGAATTAATATTTCTGGGTTTAGAACCTGAAATGAACATTTTTATAAAGTATATGGTTACTCAAAGTAATCCATACATAACAGATTCATTAGTTAGTGAACTACATTAAGAGTCTGATTAATAAACATCTATGGTGGAATGAATTCAGTAGAGTGTGAGGGGGGAGATGGAAATGGCTTCTGTGATACAAATTATTCATGTGATCAATATAGAGTAAATTAGGGTTTAGACTACTAAAGAGCTAAAAAAAAAGTAGTATGAAATGAAGTACAAGCTATTTCAGATGGAGCCGGCTACACGTGGTTGGAATACACAGGTTATTGGTTGGGATCAGGATAATGTAGATAAATATTGTCACTGTGACTGTATTGTTTGCTAGACAGAAAACAGCTGCAGCCAAAACTAAAAATACAAACAACAACTCTCCTGCTGTAACTATGAGCAAGTAAACATCCACCCAGAGAGAACTGGCCTCACTCATGTGTCATAAATACAAATAGCCCAGTCCCTGGGCCTGGGTGCCCGTTATCTCCCCTCCTCGCCGGGGCCCTCCTCGGCAGGGGTGGGGCTCCTGCTGCTCCCCTCTGCCGGCTCTCCCACAGTGGGGGCATTCGGGAGCCTCTGGGGCGCATGACCAGTGTTGTCGGGGTGTATTTTGGTGCTCCTCCTTGGGGGAGGTTGACTGCGGGGGCTGGGCCCCCGTCCGGGGACGAGATCGGCCTCGGATTTGCGGGGCTCGGGGGCTGCTGGCTTTGCCTGCGTGCTGGGGGGGTGCCTCCGGCTGGGCGGGGGGACTGTTGTCCTGGTTCTCCCGTGTTGATAGGGCGGGGTTGGGGCGGGTGCAGCTTCCCCCCGGGACGTGTGGTCTGGGGTGCCCTGGGTGCTGTGCGCGTGGATCGGTTGCAGTTTGGGGGGCTGTGGTGGGTTTGTAGGGTGATGCATCTTGATGCATTGTGGGTTATTTACTTTTATTTTCTTTTGTTTTTTTTGGGTTTTCTTCTCTCCTCCCTTCCCTATACAGGGTCTCTGGATGACTGCGTGGGGTTTGGTTTGTGCATTGGGGTCCGTGGGAGGCATTTCCTCATTGGCTTGGCTTGGGGCGGTTTGCATCCCTGGTTTGCTTTGCTGGCCTCAGATCCATGCTCCCTATTTCTCTGTCGACCGGTTGTTGGACCCCTCTGGATATTAAGGTATAAAGTTAGTTTTCGGAATGTGCAGTATGGAGTGCGTGGTGGGGCTGTGCTCGGTTTGTTCTGGGCCTGTGCCTGGAGCCTCGGTCCCCTGGCGTGTGGGTGGGTTGGTGGTGGAATGCAGCTGGGCTGGTTGATTTTGCCTCGCTGCTGGTTTGGCTGGTGTTGCACGGTGGCCTGGGGGTGTTGCTGTGCATGTGGGGTGTTGGCTGGCGTGGCGGCCTCGGTTTTCTGGCGGTTGGGGACGGCGGACCCTTGCTGGCGGGTGTCACGGCGATCTGCTGCGGCGCTTGCTCCCCGGCTGGGACTTGCTGCTGGTGTTTCTCTCCGCTGGCTGTCGCTGGCGTGTTCTGCTGCTCGCTCTCTCGTTTGCCCGGCCTCGCACGCAGGGGCCGCGGGGCTGCCGGCGTTAGGTGTCGCCGTGCTTTCGCTGCGGTGCGCGTTGGGCTCGTCACTTGTGCGTTGGTGTTGATGATTGCGTGGCATTTGGGCATTTTGGTTGTTTGCTGCGTGTCGGTGCGGCGCTGAGTGGGGGGGGGCACTGGCCTGTGTTGTGTGTGCGCCAGCGGTCGGCCCGGGCGCTGCTCCTCCGCGGCTTACGCCTCTTGCCTTCCGTCGGCATTGCGCTGTCAACTGGCATTTGGATGGTCATAATTTAATTTTTATTTATTTTTTTTTATTATTATTATTATTATTTTTTTTTTATTTTATTTTATTTATTTATTTATTTATTTTTTTTTGGGTATCTGTTGATTGGGTCGGGGTCTTCCGCGTTTGCATCGCGGTGCATCTGGAAGTCATCTTTCTTTCTCCCACCCCTATTTGCTACTGGGGCTCTTGCCTGCCTGTTGCTGGGGGGTCGGTGTGTCACAGTTATGGCGTCTCACTATCGCTAACAACTACATTCTTTAATAGGCTCATGCGTACACACACACATACATTCACCCACAGGCATACACAGTCTAACACATAGACACAATAAAATAACATTAAATAAAAATCGGCGTTGTCACATGTAGAATTATTCCTGATGCTTTTCTTTCAGTTACTTGTTTAAATTAATTGTTATTACTCCAGCTCTCTGGCTGTGCTGTGTTGCTTATTTATTTATTGTGCGTGACTGTTTCTTGTTTACATTTTTGTATTAGTTGTCTTAATATGTTAGTTGTTTATTGCTGCTGTTCGGCTGGTTGTCCTTTACTATTATTTCTATTTTTATTGTTTGCTTGTTTGTTTTTGTTTGTGTTGGTTTGTTTGTTGTTGTCTTTCTCCTCCCAAGCCCTCCTCCCCGTTCTATTACAGGTTTCGTTGCTTTCTGCAATTGGTGTTACCCTCTGCTGTCCCCTATCGTTCCCTCTTTCCATCCCCTTTTCTTACAGGTGTTGTCCTTCCATTGTGCTGTCTGTCTGTACCCCCGTCCCCATGTTTGCCCCCCTGTCCGGCCCGGTGTCAAATCAATACATAATTAAATAAATAATTAAAAAAAAAAAAAAAAGACAAAAGAGTATATTAATACTCTGTTGCTAAAGTAAAATCTGTCTGGCACAATACGGTATCCAGCTCACCATACTGTATACCAGGCTGCTGGGCAGGACAGGTTAAAAATAAATAAATAAATAAATAAATAAATAAATAAATAAATAAATAAATAAATAAATAAATAAATAAATAAATAAATAAATACAAATAGTTACCTTCTTTTACCACTTGGTGGCACCGAAGTACAATTTTTCCCCACTACAGGGTAAAGAGTACATCTAAAATTTAACTTTATGATAAAACAATTTGCATGTTTAGCTGAGACTCCTGGGCTCCATCTAATTCATTAATTCATGTGAAACCTTTTAAAACAATAACACTGATAAACTAAGCCTTGTTAGCTTTAACCTGCTGTGGTTTATAAACACAGAGTCGGCCCTTGGTTTGCCATCTTAGCCTTCGTCACCCTGAAACTTGAACCATGTGCGGTGGCTGTTTGTGCCCTGCCGCTGCCTTTTGACCTCTGACCTGCAGTCACTGACCTGACTGGCTCGAGCGTTGACGTCGCCCTTGCTGAAAAGCTCCTCCACGATGCGCATGTCCTTGAGCGTCTCCACTGCGGCCAGCGCGGCCAGCATGATGGGCGTGTATCCCGCCTTGTTCTGCTGGTTCACGTTGCACACATCTGAAACACACACAGACGCCATGTTTAAAGCATCATGCAGTGGCTCGAGGGTTTGATACTTTTCCAGGGCGGGTGGTCTCGCATGCTGCAACAGTTTGTGATTGACTTGTCACTGTCGCCGCCTGTCAGTGACACAGTAACGCACAGGGACTCGTGTCAGGCCGGGTCATCCTGAGACCACGATGCATCATCTGAAGAACTCATCCTTTACTCTTTCTGCAAGCAGCCTTTTCAAACCTCATCAGAGCCTGGACGGGAGTGAGGGTGGCTGCCCTGCCACTGAGGGGAGGCGAGGACTAAGGAACTGGGACTGGGTGTGAGGACAAAGGCGACAATGGGAACAGGGGGGTGGTCCTGCTGTCACAGAGCACAAGGACACAAAAGGCAGAGGAGACAAAAGGCTTTCAGAGCAGCGAGTGGCCGGGACCTCATCACCGTCTATTGAGCCTTCAGGGAGATCGCTGCATGGCAGTAGTGGAAGATCATATCTTTTACTTCACCACAGTAATAGTAAAAGTACTAATATCACACTGTGAAAATACTGTTACGAGTCCTGCATTGGAAATGTTACTTAAACGTATGTAAGTATTACAGTATTAAAGCAGTAAAATGTAACTGTTATTCTATCATTAGATTGTTTAGTTTATATAGTTTAGTTTATTTGTTTATAATATCGTGGACAGTCCCTTTTGATAAAAAGAGCCTCTACGGCTAATTTCCAGCCGTTGTGCCCGGCCAGTTGTCAATAGGCATCTCACAGGCATGTTAAAAATGAATTTAAAGAATTTAATGGAAAAGCAGTGAGTCCTTAAATTTGTGAGGCTAATTTACTGTTTTTACAAGAAAAACATTGTATCCCAACCATCCAAAGACGCACTTTATGGTTTCTTCTATAGATTGACTAAATATCCAGTAAACAAGCTCAGTAACAGTTTGATTCAAATTCAAACCAGGTTTCTTTTTCGTTTAAACAGGTTAACTATTATCAAAACAGTTGCCAATTCAGAGGGCCAGCAGGGCAGTCCAGCTGCACTTGTATATACTATTGGTGACTGAATTCAAAACAAAACTGCATCTTTTAACACACTTTGTATGTTTTGTTCATACAAATCTTGATTTGTAAAGTAACTACAGATGACAAATAATTGTAAGGTCAAAAAATACAATATTTCTCTCTGAGATGTAGTGGTGTAGCATGAAAAGAGAAGACTCATGGAAAGTACAAGTACTTCAGATTTGTACTTGTACTAGTTCTTGAGTAAATGTACTTAGTTAGATTCTATGTCAAGCCGTGACATTACTTTTTGGGGGTTCACTTATTTTAAAGTGACAGCGGAGGTACAGGTCAGGAGAGATGGGTGTGCAACAAAGTCCCCCCTCTGCTGGAATCAGACGGGACACTGGTCACACAACAATTACTCCAATGCTGGGTGAATTAAACAGGAAGTGTGCTCTGCTGAAGGTTTTGATTTCATTCACTGAACTCAACACTAGCAGATACTCTGCTGTGCTTTGTGGCTTTTTAAATTAAACTGCTGCTCTCACCTGCATCCAGCAGCTTCTTCACCACATGAAAGTTGGAGTGCGACACGCTGTAGTGCAGCGCCGTGTTGCCGTTGCCGTCAGCCATGTTGACGATGTGGCGCAGCACAGCCGGCGAGACGGCACCGAACGCGCCCAGGTAGTCCTCCACCATGCCCGCCACCGCCGCCTTCTGGCTGGACACGCGGAACCACTCGTGCTGCACCGTGTTCAAGCAGGCTCTCTGAGGAGGCAGGAGAGGAACTCGTTACTGACAGTATCTGCGTTGTGTAGGTACTGTGCAAAAGACTCTGAACCAAAAAATAAAAAGTCCATGCTGATTAAACTAAATATTCCACATTTAAAGCCACTGTGTGCAGTATTACATATTTACAGACTTGAGGGGTTTCAGACACTTAGAAAAGTGCCAAAATCACATAAAAACAGATTTCCTAAGTGGGCAGTTTTCAGTTTTGGAAAGTATATTTACTCAAGGTACATGCACTTTACTTGAGCATTTCCATTTTATGCTTATTTAATCTCTCTGCTCCCTCCCACTGGCACACCACCTTTGTGTTTGGTTATGCCGGTCTACGTTCTTATGTTTTGTTGTGCACCAACAACACGCACACACTCATCACTCATGCACCCCACCCACACACACACCCCATTCAATTCCCCATTCGTTCTCCCGTAAATGCAGACTTTTGCAAGGAACCAGCTTTTTAACATTTTTCACCACGATAGGCTTCACGGACCAATTTGTATGATTTCAACACAGCCAATTTCACCATATCATGATCCAAATCCTCCTCAGTCCATACAGCTGAATAAGCCTCCTGAGCTCTAACAGTGAGGATGCACTGAAGCATGAGCACTCTGCAACAGCAACATGTTTAAAAAGTGCAAAAAAAACAAAACAAAAAAAAACTCCTTCACCAAGCGCAAACAAGCAGCACAATCCAGTCATCCATCCAGTGCAGAACCAGCAGAAGCAGAATCACCCACACTATAGCTCTGCAGAGGACCAAGTCCTCACAGATCAACTAAAATTTGAAAAGCAGTAAATTAACTAAAAACTAAAATAAAGTAAATCTACTTAACATGGGGTTTGGAATTCAGTGGTGTGTGAAGTGCATCAGTGGGAGTAACGGGTGCTTGTGTTGTCAGGTGCACAACAAAACATACAGACAAACTTAGATCGACATGACCGAACCCCATGTACAGGGCAATGTCCCTGCTGATTGACGATGCGGTGATGATTTTGGGACGAACTGGCTGGTAGCTGGTTTATATTCCACAGGATCGCTGCGCTGTACATTGTGAAATGTTTTCCCCAGCGTCATGTAGTGTTAAATTAAGTAGTTTGTTGTTGTAAAGCCTAACTGAGTATGACAAGACGGCAAAAACACTCCTCACCACATCTTTGCTGCTCACAGCCTTCGGTTCACTGAGGTGAGTTTTGAGAACGCTGCACGCAGCCAGCATCTTCTCACTGAGCTCATACCTTTTGGAGAGATGTCAAACACAAACAAACATTATTGTAAACTTTAAATAGCTTTACTCCTCATGTGCTGCAATTAATTTGCTCTTTATCTAACAACTGGTACATTTAACAAAACAGCATCCCACATTAATGTGACTGTTGAAATTATTTTAAATTGTTTAGACACTTTATGTATGAATTCTCATTATTATTCAGCCAATTATCTACGGTGTCTGAGACTGAAGATAAAAAGAAAGCTGCAGTTGGACAATTAGTTTCTCTGTTCCATTAATGGTCTGAAGTCAAATTTTACACTTAGTTTCTACTCTCCATAAATGCTGTTGTGACCACTTTTTAAAAAAATCAAACAAACCTGAAAACAACTAATGCACCCTGTATCTGTATGCAGGTAAAGAGGATCTGTTGTTTACACAGATATTTAATGTTCTTGTGGTTTACTGGTCATTTGGAAATAAACATGGCTAATGTTTGTGTTCTTATTTGTGTATAAAACTGATCGGCCCTGATACTCTGTAATCCTATACCTACAGACCTGTATAAATCTGACGTGCTTATAAGTCCTGCCAAATTCTTGGAAATCAAAGCATTACAGAGAACAAGCTAAAATAAAACACCTATAAATATCTAGGATAAATCAAACTCTCAGAATACGTCATGTCTGTACCCTCACACAGCTTCCTGTTCACTCGTACAACTAAGATAACAGCAGGGTAAGGTCAGAACGGTGAAAACAGTAAACTAAAGTGGGATTTAGTTTTCTTTAACCCACCTCTCTCTCTTCTCCTTCTCTGAACTTTCCTCTTCATCCTTCTTATCCACATCCTCGGCTCCCTCTGGCTGGAACTCCTCCCCGGTGCGCCCTCCCTCCACGTTCTTATAGTCCTCCTTTCCTCCGTACTCCTTCTCCTCATCCTCATCCTCCTCCTCCGACCCAGAGGAGCTGCTGTCCTCCGAGCTGGAGTCGTCACTTGATGTAGTCTCGTACCTGGGCCACAAGGGGGCGACAAACGCACATAACGTTGAAGACTCAGGTGTTTTGAAAAAAAAAAAAAAAAAAAAGAGGAAAGAACATCAGTGGTCTTGTAAATGTAAAACAGCAGCACCTTTAACCTCACTTGGGATTCTTAAAAACTCTAATACATGACAAAATTACCACCACAAAAGCATCTAACCGCCATCTTAAAATGCACAGCAAAAGATAATCTACTAAAATATTGATGACGGCGATTAAACACAAGTTCAAACAGGAGAGCCTCACCCTCCGTTCACCCCGACGAACTGCAGGTTCTTCTTGGTGCCGTTAGAGTCGGGTCGGCCGTCTTTCTTCATGATGGATTTCAGCGTGTTCTGGCTGCACGGCTGCCCTGCAGGAGAGAGAAGTGAACACAGCAGGATCACTTAGACGAGAAGATCAACACTAAAGTAAATTCTGGACTGTATTGATCATAAAAAAGTTTCTTTTAGTTCTAAAATATTGATTGCTTCTATAGTGCTTTTAATGAAGAGGCAACAGCTGCAGACATTCAAAGTATCCTGCAGATACTGTAACTGCATCTCCACTTAACAAACAAGCCTGGGTCAGTTCATTACAAATGGCTGATAACGCCTGAATGAGCCACTAAAGTTGACTCTGACGTGATCAACAGCTTTGGCAGAGAGGAAAGTAGCCATTAAGAGACTGTCTCATGTTCTTTCCAACACAATCTGTCAGCGAGGCGTTGGACATTTTCCCAAACCCTGAAGTATCTCAGTCATTTTAAATACAGGCCTTGGAAACCAAAATACCAGCCGAGAGCCAGAACACTTAGCACATGTGCCAAGACTTGCCCCGATGGAGGGGCCTCTTTCACTGCTCCGAGGGACAGCTGAGATAGAGAGAGAGTGTGTGTTCATGTATCAGCATGTATGCAGTTGTGTATACAACTGCAGTGTGTCCGCTCAGTAGCAACAAAAGTCATTTAGCACGTTTCCCGTGTTTTGACAGGTGGGAGCGGCGGCAGCTCATCAGGAGGAATCCAGGCTGCTGATAATGATGATAATGTTGTTGTTTGTGGCCATGTTCATCCTGCTGCCTGGTTCATATATGAAGGATGTGGGAAACCCATGAGGACAGAAGGCATTCCGGTGAAGCTACAGACATATTTTAGATATAAATAATCACGAAAATCTGCCATTTCTAAACCAGCTGTAATATTATTTCTGTGTTTAGAGAATGCATTTTTAGCACGCTTTCCAAAGCCTCGTGATCTGGTCAGATAACCATTACATCCTTTTTGCAAAAACATCAGATTTACCCGCTAACATAGCCTCCATTGTGTGTTCTTTTTTTGGCTCTGTGCACCAGACCACAGGATTTGGAAATCTAACAATGAGCAATTTTACGATAATGCAGGCGGACAATTATCCTGAAGAGGTTTGTTATGGGCAAAAAGTGGTCATAAAAACATCAGTCATCTGATCTCGATCCAACTGGTCATGTGTTTCACTGCTGAGGACCAGACTGAGGATTACTACAGTACAGGCCTGGGAGCATGTCTCCTCTAGCTGACTAACTTTTCTGAACATTTTTGTAACTTTATGTTATATCTGTATTATATTGTTTGCGATGTGATTTTTGCAGATGGGGTATCCATTGTCCAACAGATTTGAAATTCTGCCGAATCAGCTATCCAAAACGTGTGTTGAAATATTGGTCTGTTTGCACTGCACCAAAGTCCTTTAGGTGTAAAGTCCATTTCCCCCCTCTGGTTTCTGCTCATGTCTTTGGATCTGAACCACAGATAGCAGCTGACTAAAACAAATTTGACACCAAATATCAAATAAATGACTTTATCCAATTTCTTTCTGTCCTCTATATATTATATAAAAGTGCTGCAGTTTTAGTATTTGATGTGTGAATGAGAACATTAATTAAATCAAGCTGACATTCAGCACTTTTACCTCAGTCATTATTTCATTTCAAATCTGATGTGCACCACAACAACAACAACAACAACAACAACAACAACAACTAAACCGACTATCCCTGCACTTTCTGACTGCAGTCTGTCTATTAGGAGCTTTAACTGTGGCTTCCAATCAGCTACTTTTCTCATTTAGCTTTCTTTGCTGAAACAAGTTACTTCACCATATTGAAGCTCCAGCTTTTGTCGAAGGGTTCATTACTGAACTGACCTACATCCTCAAAGCGAGATCCTTAATGGACATCGGTGATGGAGCCAAATGGGACTGTAAGAATAATGTGTGACAACAACAGCAGCAGCATGTGCAGTGGTGGTGTGTTGATATAAAGACAGGTGTGTGAAGGCAGCCATACCATGCAGCGCTGTAGACATCTGCAGGTCCATACGGCTCTTCTGCTCAGCTGCCCTGATCTGCTGCTGCTGCGCAGGAACGTTGGCTGGTTTATCTGCATGAGTCAGGCCTGATACAGTCTTCTCCATCTGCGACCGCTCTGTCCGGACAGACAGCGACTGGGCGCAGAGCTGCTGACTGCTCTCTAAAGAGGAGGAGAGGTAGACCAAAGTCAGTATCCAAATGCACAAAAAAAATAAAATAAAAAAAAGGGACCATGTGGAGTTTGTGACTCCTAGAGGTGCTCTGCAGAAATGTAATAATGAGCCTGTTTAGTTTAAAAGTGAAAGGATACACACTCATTCTACAAGGATTTGTGTTTCCCCACCTTTTCTTTTCCTCACAGATTTGAACAGGGCGGTGTTCACTTAGTAAAAGGTGATGTCATGTATTTTCTGTGCACCAATGAGAGAAAGCAAGATCTGAATCAAATGCCACAACAGTCGTGGGTTTGTTTGAATGATAAGTTTGATAAAACTGTACCTGGTCTGACTTTACTACCTCTATTGTGAGCAATGCGTTTCGCCCATTGCTTCTTCAGGCTCACATAGTGAGGTTTACACACACACACACACACACACACACACACACACACACACACACGGTACATTTATATAAATTTAAGCATATTCTTATATTCTTATCCTAAAATATTTATCAGTTAGGCCAATAAAGAATTAGTCTCCAGTTCTTCAGGATCCTCTAACTTCTGATGGAAAATCATCTACAACCTGCATGTCAACGCAACCAATGTTTTAGTAAATAAAGATTTACATCAATACTTGGCCAAGATGAGAGGGGCTGACTTTCATGCAATTTCACATAGACAGTTTGCAGCAGGAATGCCTTAATAAAAGAGTAAAACACACTGCTACCTGATGTAAACAATTAAGGTTTCAAAACACAAATATAATAAAGGCATTAATGGTACAAATACACGATGCAATCTGGCAAGATAAAGTAAATGTACACAAAAACCTGCTTGCAACAGGAAGGACCGGAAGGACTCCACACTATACCTTCTAATCAACGCTTAAGAAAAATCAACAGGGATTCAGTGCAGGACAAAAAGGTTTAAACTGCCAGACATATTTTTAATGGAGTTGGCAAGTTTTTGCGTGTTTGTCGCCGTTATATCTTCAAGTTCTTGACACTGCTATCAGTGTCTTAACAGACTTTTTTGTTAAAAAGTTGTTCCCACTTAGGTTATTGTGATCAGAGACGGTGATTACGCTGACATTAGATACATGAACAGGAACTACATCTGGTTAGTTAGTCTACATTCCTAAAGAGGCCAGCAACTGACCAGAAACATGCTCACTCGCACACAACTCAGACAATCGCCTCTGCATTCATGTGCCAGCCAGCATGAATGCAGGTTATGTAACGTCGAAGGAGCCATGACTCAGCATCAGCGGTGAGGTGCTAGTGAAGGCAGGACGACCCACAAAAAACAACAAGTGGCCCATTGGTGCAACGTTACTGCTTCCCAAAAAGAAATGAGCTCATTGTTGGTTAACGTCCAAAGCCCCTGCCACATTTTTCAGGGTCAGAGATAACTTTGGCCTGTCTGATCCTATCAGGATTCTCTTTAGACAGTGTGTGAACCCTCTACCCACCACAACCCCCCGCCCCTCACTCCAGACTAAATCCTCTACAGAACAGCTGAAACTGTGCTGGCGTTCAGTCCTACGCTACATCTTACTTTGTCACTCCATTACTTCAACATTATCACTCCAGTTGTTTCATTGTCCCTTGAACAGCCTGGCAAAATTGCAATGAATTTATTTTCCATTTCATAACATAAAAGGCCAGCTCCATCATCTTTTATACTCTGTTATAGTTATTACTACAATATTTCTTCCCAAAGGAATTAAGGAAAATCCCAATGTACCTGCATCCTTCGAAAGAAAAGACGCCAAACTTTTATACATAAAGTAAATATTTAGGTCAGGAAAAGGTACAAATAAACACCCCTTATATCTAATACAACAGTGGCCGGCAATAGGCGGCCCGCCAGCAATAATATCTGGCCCGCAGCCAGATTGCTTTGATAGCAGAAAAATGAAAAATGAATAAATTGATAGCGCCGGGTCCTGAAATAGATCCCAGTCATAACAGCAACAGTTACTCACATTATCACTTCCTCTTATGTGATTGTGCCTCCAAAATAAATTGGATTCCCCTGAATGTCCTCAGGGGAATCCAATGAAAATGAAAATTAGGTAGGTTTCCATAGGTTTATGAATTCCAGGACGCACACGCTTTATTGCAGGCATGTGAAAAAGTGTCCTTATACGCTAATCAATTTGTTTAACAAGGGAGAAAGAAAAAAGTCAGCAAGATTTTGGGATCAATCATACAACTCCTCCAACAGGAGTCCGCCACTCTACCGACTGAGCTAAACGTGCACACAAGTATCCAAAGGTTTAAAATAATTTGACTGAAATAATGTTCTGGCCCGCCATGTAAATGCTTGAAAAAAATTTGGCCCGATGTCAACCTTATTTGCCGACCCCAGTAATACAATGTAGAATCTTGATTATCAAGTCCTTAGTGTGTAACCCCAATTCTGTGTATAATGTCAGCTTTTATTATCTTTTTCCATTTTATTACAAAATAAATGAAGTGAATTCCGTGATTGAATTCTGTGGGTTATCATCTCCATTTTGTAAATGTCATGATTTATGTCCTTACATTTTTCTGCTTGTGGTTTAGTTGGTTTCAGCTATTTTTCAGCTTTCTGCTGAAAGGTACCCTGTGGAGTTTGTGGCCTCTAGTAGCGCTACGTAGCAGTTTCTTTCTCCCATTTGGTTTGAGCACGAGGATGCACGCGCATGTCTGAGAGTGGCACAAAGCACATTCCTGCCGGTGGTTTTACATTATTCCCCTGATTGACAGGTTGCGATAATTTGTCAAGAAATGAACAAAAATGCCAAAAGATGACTGCAAGCTAATAATTATAGACTAAATACGTAAACCATGCAGGATTTAAATACTTAAAACAGCATAACATTTTATTTGTTTGTTTACAAGAAAACCCCACAGGGCAAATGTTAAATGCCACAACTCTTAAAACTCTAAGGTAGGTACTTATGAGACTGCTAAGAGCATAATTGAGGTGTTTTTACCCAAGAGTAAATGTTCTGGCCCCACAGACATTTAATTTGTAATTACCAAAACAGAGAGTGCCTTAGCCTATTCTGTTTATATATATATATATTTGTGTAATAAGAGACAGACAAGAAACTAGTTCATCTATTGTGAAATTAACCTGGGAACAACTGAAAGAATAAAAATAAATCAAGCCCTCTCTTCAATGTGCTCTCAGGCACTAAATACGTGACTGCCTGCTTGCCAGCTTTTTAGCTTGAGCAAGATACTGTGTATTTGTGTGTGTGTGTGTGTGTGTGTGTGTACATTTTCTGTTGTCTGCCCTTGAAACTATGCTTTCATTGCCTGGCATGACTTTCAGCCAGTTATCACATGAACCATTTATGTTTTCGCAACACTTGTGAGCACGTGGAACCATCAGCATCGTCAGCGCTGGATGTGGCAGACGTCTCACCTTTGTTTAAGTTCACAGAGTCTGACTGCAGCTTGAGGAAGTCCTCGGTGCTTCCGTACTTCATGACAGTGTTGATGGACGACAGCGTGCTGACCAGCTGGCTGTTGATGGATCCAAACTGGGACTGGGGCTGACCAAACGCTTCTGCAAGCTCGCTGTAGTTGTCTGCTAGCAGCATCTGTTGTTCCTGCAGTAGCTTCTGGACCCTCTCGATGTAATGGTCCAGTCCGGCGCCCCCTTGGGCCCGAGCTTGCAGTGGTGCAGCCTCAGTCTTAACCTCCACAGTCTCTTTGCTGCTGCTCGAGACGGATTCATTTGGCTGAGAGGGGCCGCATGCTATGTTCCTGGTTTTTAAGCCAACCAAGAAGTTCTCATGGATGCTAACTGGTCCCACCCCACATTCTTTGGTTTTAGTAGAGCTTTCTTTGCTGAGGAATGACTCTACATCTGTGGTGGTTCCAACGGCAATCGAACGCATATTTGCTGTTGAGTGAAAATCTTTCACGAGACCTTCTCCAGCAGCAACAGTCCTCGTTTCAGTCACCGCTGTGTTGGTGTGCTTGTTACAAGTGATAAACACCATGTCAGTGAAAGAGTCAGTCAGAACAGCTGTTTTTGTGTTGGTGGATTTGCTCACAACCTCTATATCAGTATTGGTCTGTTGAGTTTCTGACTCAGGAGCAGCCATGACACCAGAGTCCACTTTGCTGACCGAATCTGGATCAGTTCCTTGTGACACCAGTTGCTTGAGCGGACTGACGGTCACATCCACTGAACAATCTCCGCAGCCAACTGATCTCGACTCTTTGCTCAACTCCGTCATGGGTTTGCAGAGAGCCAAGCTGTCTACTGACTCCTCTGTGTTAACTCCCACCTCACAAACATTCAGCTCCATGCCTACCTGCTGGTGACATATCTCCACCCGTCTCCCTACACACTGGTCATTGACCTCCACACGCTCATGTACCACCCACCGGTCCATGGGGATCTCTGGGCCTATGGAAACACTCTGCACACTGGGTTGGCAGGAAACTCCTATAGTGTGGCTTTCTAGAGCTTTAGCTGTGTTAGCATGGCTGAATTCCAGATGGTCACCCACTCCCTGGCTGCGCATCTGGACTTTGGCCTCCACACAGGCGTTGTACATCTCAGGCCTGGCCATCAAACCTTTGTCTGCCTTTTTCTTGTTCGACCCGCCAGCTGCTTGGAGTTCCAGTTTTAGCTTTCCCATCTCTATTTGGTGAGTACTTTCTTTAAGCTGCACCTCCAAGCGGTAGATCTTCTCCTTCAGTGCTTCGATGGTCTGCTGCTGGAGCTCGATCTCTTTCTCAGCCTCAGTGGTCATGCCCAGCATGGCCTCGGTCACGCCAACCGCCGCACTGCGCACTTCCTGCCGCCCTGTTGATACTCCTGCGTCCCGGAAACAACGTTCATTTGTCAGCGTTTTGTGAGTGAGAGGAAGGTTGTTCATGTTTTCATCAGTAACTATGCCAATGGACCTTTGGTGGTCCTGGTTCTGTCTGAGCTTATGAGGCTGAATTTCCATGATATTACTGTCCTGGCTTGTCTTCTCCAGAGCTTGGACGTCAGCAGCCAGACGTCTGAACTCCTCCAGCCGCTGAGCGCTCTGTTCTTGGGCTTCAGGCTCCATGATGTGCAGCTCTGTTTCTTTTTGGATGGGGCCCGGGTTCTCCATTTGGTCAGCACTGCCTACACTGTAGGAACGCTTGCGAAAGGCACCAGGGCCTTGATTTTTGGACTGAGCAGCCAATTGTCTCTTCTCTTCCTGAAGAACAGCAATCTTAACCTGTAAGATGGGAATGGTTTTCACCTGCTCCTCCAGCTCTTTCAGCTTCTTAAGGGCCACAACCATCTGCTCCCGAATTTGTTGAAGGTGTAACGGGCTGACATTTGTCACAGGCGTGGCCATGCCAGAGCTCATAGGGCTGTGGCGGATGGAGCTGCCCATGGATGGCGGGTAGTAGGGGTTATACTCTCCATTGAGGAGGTGGCCGTTGGGAGGCTGATGGGTGCTGGGAGAGATCTGGCTTGGGGCCATGGAGCCTGAATAAGAGGACAAAGAGCTGCTGGAGCCCATGCCACCAAAGCTGGCGAGGCGGCGGCGGGGCATCGGGGGCTCGCTATGCGGCTGCATGAGCAGACGCTCTTGTTCGAGCCTAAGACGCGTCTCCATGAGGGTCCTCTCCACTTGTGGGTTGTTACGAGGGGCAAATCTGGGCGAAGGAGGTGGCAGGAGCTGCTTCTGCTCTGCAATGCTCAAGTAGGATTGTTGCTGGGGGACTTCACAGGTTGCCCTGGAGAGGGTTGGGGTCAGCGGCGCAGTGCCCTGGTGTCTGGAGTTGAAGAAGACTGGGGACTGTTTGTCATCACTGTTGGAAGAGGACAGAGAGTCTGTGGAGGTCCATTCGGCCTGAGTGCTTCCCCCGCCAGTGCTGCCCCGAGGCACGGACAAGGGTTTGGCCACTTTGGGCTTCCTCTGGATACTCAGCTTCCTAATGGTGTTGCCCCTCTCAATGTCGTCGACATATTTGAGGAAGTCCAGGTCTAGCTGATAGCCATAGGGAGTTTCAACATAGTAGGGTGCCACAGAGTCCTTCTCATCTTCTGTGCTCGGGCATCTTTGTCCTTTTTCTGAAACAGAGACCACAAAAACATAATTTAGTTAGGAGTTTGGATTTAGTGTTTTGTAAGACCAAAAACTCATTCGCTTCTAGTCTTCTAATGTAACATGAACTTGTAAATAAACTACCACTTGAACTTAAAAGGATGCATTTATTGCCAAAAACAGCTTTAGTGTCACACAAGTGTTTTCTCAGCCCCTGACAATAGCTGTAATTTGACAGTGCAAGTACAAACATGCCTAAAGTTTCTCGTATCGCTGTTGAAAAGGCATGAGTGATTATCATTTTGGCAAGGGGTGGTTTAAGTCAGCCCAAAACTATGTGAGATCCAACTATGCAAAAAGGCAACACATAAAATAGTAAGTGGCATAGTAAACTTCAAAATAAATGGATCTCCTTGTATAATTCAGCCTGTAGTAGTTCGTGGAATCCAAGAAATAGAAGTGCAAAGCTTGTAACAGATAACAGGCTGTTGTTTACAAAGCGTGGATAAGAGAAGAGACAAAGGGGTCAGAAAAATAGACAAGGTCAATATTTTCTAGTCCAAAATCCACCCTTTATGTGAACATTTGAGTTTTTATAGACGCAAATGAACCATGTTTAAAGACAGGAATAAAAAAAACTTCAATGAATTCACAAGCTTCGAAGTTCACTCACTTTGATTTAAGCAGCTTTTATTGATCTGTACAAAGTCCAGCTGAAATGCGCCCTGTCACAGAGATCTGCATCTATAGAGCCAGTCAGCTTTCCAGGCTATTAGGAGACTCCACTACAGTCCCACTGTGTTGGCTAAATACAGCGTCTTGTTCTTGGTATGCCTGGAACTCTGGCCGACTAAAGCAAACACAGGCTGGAAATAAACAGCCCTGCTCCTTCCTTTCCAGTCCACCACCCAGCTCCAGCAACTTCTCCCAGCATTCCTCATCATTCGAGGGAATTACAAGGCTATGCCTGCTGCTAAAACCTCACTGCCTTGTTGTTGAAGCTTCACTCACCTCAGACCAATAGCACTCTCTCCATTCTTACTCTCTCTTCTTCTCTCCTTTCTCAGGAGGACTGGATATACTGCACTGAGACCAGGCTGTTTGAGCCACAGAAATGCGGTTTCTCCTCAGTCCGTACACTCTCTCTCTGTAAGGGGGGAAAAAAGTTCCACTATTGGTGTAAACTAAGCACAGTGCTGCTCTGGCGCACTATTGGACAGCTGCCTCCTCCAATCCCGTGAGGCTCTAAGCCGAGCACTTCCCCTACCCAAATAAGAGTCCTGTTATTCAGTGGAGAGGAGGTGAACTTATGACAAAAACAGCCTGTTGCTGAAAAGCTTAGCTACTGTACTGAACATTTACACTCTGTTTTATAGTTTGGTCTACTTTGCAGCACACTTTCACCAACAAGGGTGTGTCTTACAAATCCAACTTTCACAACTATGTATTAAGTTATGTGTAAATAAAACTTGATAAAACTACTGTTATTTTTCAGAAGTAATCTGAAATTTTATCAATTAAGGTTTTAATGATTTTTTATCATTTTACCCATTACTTTCGTTTAGTCTGCAAAATGTTAGAATATAATGAAATATGATTGTCACAACTTCTACGAGCACACAGTGATGTCTAGTTTTGGGGGACTTAATGGCTAAATGAAAAAAAATTACCTTGGGCTCTGGCAAATAAGGTGGATTTTACTGGGGAAAAAACAATTAACCAAAGAAAATTATGAATATATTAGCAATCAAATGTATATTTAAACTTTTACAAGTACTATATATGTCTATCTCTATCCATCTATAGATATATATTTTCAAGCCAGTTGCCAGAAATTAAGCTCTTCTCCTTTATATTTAGGAAGCCTAAATTTTTTAACCAACCTTTCCGCCAACTACACTTCCTAAAACAAAGTCCGGGTTGTGTTTTCTCCTGCATGGACCTCAAACAAGCACATCCTGTTTTTTTCTCCTGGTATAAATAATCTCTGTTAGGCACAGTCATGGTCTTGTGCTGTCCCTCTCTGGCACGAGTTACCGAGCGTTGATCAACCATGTCTGACACACACCACACACACACACACACACACACACACACACACACAGGACAGGCAGTCCTCTGGTACAGCAGAGGCCCCAAACAGCTGAGTGATGACCTCATCGACACGGGACAACTGAAGTGGTCACGCTCCAGTGACAGCGACTGACACTTGAAGCCCGGGAGTCTGCTCCAGTTATCAACAGCTGTTACATTGTCAATTTGACAGGGATTACCCAACAGGCAGCAGTGAGAGGCAGCAAACTGTTCTGCAGGCTTTTCTTTCCTCAATTAAAGAACAGCTCTTTTAATGGCCGTTAAAACTACAAGGTTATTATTTTTCGCTGAATATGTTCTATCTTCTTCTATAGTCATCTCTGCCTAAAACTGTTTACGCAACCGCAGAATTACACATTTCTGGTAGATGAAGTGAACCCTGAAACCTTCCCAAGAAAACTGAGCTCCACCAACATGACGAAGCACTGCTAGAATTTAAGAAAATTTGAAAAGGGACCTCCACCTAGATTAAACAGCCCTCTTGGCTACTTGCCTCTGCATTATATAAAAAGGGGGAGAAAAGCTAAGTGAGACACTGGCTGGTTAAGTAGAAACTTCAACATTTCCTTCATAAATGCTCTCAGGCTTCAACAGCATGAGTAATCTCTCACGCATCTGAGAGCCTTAAAAAGTTTCATGCTACATCAGGTTTTTATACATTAGCAGAGATCTGAATGTGAGAGCTGAAATCTGGTGGTGTAATAACAAAACACGTCAGCAAAGTATTAACTAATTGTTTCCTATTTGAAATGTAACATAATTTTGTGTGAAGAGACCAATCGTCAGCCCGTCAGCTGCCGGGCGTCAGAAACAAAAATAAGCTTTGGGCAGGATTATTGCTTATGTTTATAAAAATGTGACTCACCACATGACAACCTATGTAGTATCTGGGACACCTTGCAACGATTTCAGGCATTTGGCACAGCCAAGGACAGAAAGACTTCATTTTGTTGTTATTCATATATACGTTTATTTATCTGGGAGTTTTTTCATCTCATTACCCCGTGTATTATTATGTCAATGTTGTCTTTTGTCTCACAATAAAACGAATTTATAAAATGAATTTAAAAAAAGACAACTGACACTTTAGGCACATTTTATGTCTAAGGAGGAATAAATGAGGGATTTGGTACATTGAGTTTTAGAACTAAAATGTTGATCAACAAAAAAAAAAAATTCTCTAACTTTAGATATTTGAATTCTCATCAATTACCAAGCAACAATAACAAACATCTTTTTGGTTTCTTTCTGTTTCACGCTGTTGTAAAATGCATATTTTGGGGTTTTGGAGAAAAAAAAAAGCAATGTGAAGAGATGGAAGTTGTGATGGACATTTTTCACATTTTGTAGACTAAGCGAGCCGTCAATTAAAAGGAAACTAATCTGACTTAAAATTGACAATGCAAATCATAGTTGGTTGCTGCTAATTAGTTTGTTTTCCTCCCGGTGTTGTCTAAAACTGTATGATGTATCTAAAAATGTATCATTACAGCCCGATTGAAAAATCTACTTTGGAAAAGAAGAGGTAAGGAAATGGACCAACTGAAGAGAGATTTGATTACTGAACTAAACATTACATATTTAAAAATATCATGGCACACAGCTTCTGCTCTACTTCTCTCAGCTGGAGCATCCAAATATTTCAGCCTAGCTATCTAACCTTACTGTAAAATTCAGGCCAACAACATATTCTGTATAAGCTCTGCAGTGATGGCCAAGAAAATGTGGCTGTTAAAAGTTCCCACTCGCATGTTTCCAGGAGCTACTAAGTCTTTCACAGATGACTTCCAGGCCAGAGGCTCGAACAGAAACCATGTGCTGACTGAACAGTTTTTCTTGATATCTGAAGAAGCCACAGTGTAATTATTCACAGCCAGATTCACCAACACACTGATGTGACACCAGTGAGTCACACATATTTTATATATTTCCAGCTCAATAGACATGTGGCTCTGCATAAAATCCCTCTGAATTCTCATCACTTGTCTGTGCTTCAGCAATAAAGATATTTTGTTTGGCTTTTGTCTATTTTTGCTGCACCAAGCAAAATCTTTCTCCAACTCCTTTTCAGTTACTTTTCGCCCCTGAACTCCCTCTGTGTGTTTGCTCTTAAAATACTGCACTGAAGGCCAAATTTGGCCTTGATGTTGATCTGTTAGGGTTAATATACAAGCAGGGTTTGGCTTATTTTGGACTGGCTCAGTAAAGGTTTAAATTTAGAGCTGACAAAAGCCTTTAAAACATCCAAAATGCCTCAGAGATAAATAAGGTCTCAATCTGTCTGCCAGTTGTTTGTTATTCAACCGGATGCACAGAAATGTCTTGATTTAAAATCAAGAATTTCTGAATTCTGTATCTATTTTTTGCTACTTATAAAACTAAACTCACTTAATTACAAGTTACAAATGTTCAAGCAGGTCAGAAAAACGGACCACATTATAGGCTCTTCTATACTACAAAATATACAGCTTACAATGTATTGATGGTCACTGTCATTCAGTGTAAAAATGTATTACATAATTATTATATAGATCTCAACGCTCACCAGATGTCTTTGAGTTATTCTGTCTGTCTGAGATAATGTAAGAAGTTTTTTTTGTTGAGAAAAACATGTTTTGTAAACCTGTTTCTTTGGGTTTAGGCCATTTTAATAACTGCAAAAACTGTTAATCCTGTAGAGTCCTTCGACTAATGTGCAAGTTTTTTTGCATTAAAATGTCTAAAAACGATTAACCCCTGAGTTGTGTACATTATCCCAAATGTTTACAACAATTCTCAAACCCAGAGAAATCTGTAATTTTAATCAAGGTAATGGTGTGTTTCATTTAACACCAGTCAATGACACCCCTTGAGTTGAGTTACCCCTTGGGGTAAGCGTCAGCGTTGTGGTCGTCGGCTAGTGGCAGCTTGTGGCAGCTTGCAGCATCCAATGTCCACAGATTTTTTTTTTACATGAAACTGCTTTCTGCAATGTTTCCACCAGTTTAAATCACCGAGTCAGTTTGTTTTGGAGGTGGAGGGGACCTCTGCAGATAATTCAGATGCAGGTATAAAAACCTCCTGAAGGTCTGGATCTTAAATTATGAGAGAAATAAGCTGAGCAAATATCAGCAGATAGCTCAGCTCGTGGAGCCTCTGGGACGTCCTTTAACTGCTGAACTGTGGCAGAGAAACAGATTTTTTACGTGAAACTGCTCTATTCAGTGTTTCTTCCAGTTTTCCAGACGCCAACGCCATGATCCCACTACTTCATGACATCAAACTATGTCTTTTGTTACCGTTTCTATGAAATAAAGAAAATGACACTGTGTTAAAGTGAATCATCAAGAATACATTTGTTGGTTCCGGTTCACCAAATATAAGATTTTTGCTATTTTTCTCTGTTTTATATCATTGTAATCTGGATTATTTGGTTAGGAGATAAAAAGCAGTTTAAAGACATGACCGCTGATGTTTATTTAGCAACATTTTTCCCCCAACATATCAGTAAATAAGACCTAGTCAAATAATCATTAGCCCTAGTTTTATGCAGAAGAAAATAAACTATACTACATTTATTCTGTTGTTTCATACATCTTGTAGGTATCACTAGCCTGCTTGACAACAATAAGTGAAAAAGTATAACAAATATGCAGATGCTTCCATTTAGGAAACAGGGGGTCACTGAATGGATTCATGAGTTTTTAACTAAACAGAATCATAATACTGACTGACTTTGTTTTCCCTCTTATTTTTCCACACACAGTACAACTCATCCTAACAGCCAATACTGAAAAACTACACTTCCGAGCAGAGATTATTAACAGATATTTCCTTACAATTGCACAAACTCAGACAGAAACACACACATACACACACACAAACACTCTTCTCATACAACCAGGCTGGTATTTCCTGGCTCTGTCTGTGAGCTCTATACGCCTAATTACTCACAAGAAAAGTAGAGCCAACATTTGATCAACACCTCCTACTGCAGCAGCTAGGAACACTAGGAACAGTGAGACACTTCCGTCCGCATGAAAAAAAAATGACAAAACAGGAAATAAAACAAAAAAACATTTAAGCTGCACATTCCAGCCCTTTTCAAACTGAACCCAGGCAGGACAGACTGAGCAGAGTGCGATGGATTAGCTTCTTCTAGAAACTCACAGCACCGTGCCAGACCCTGCTGCCAAATTCAACAACTTAGGTCTGTACATGATGATGTAGGCTGGAGGAAATGTTTGGGCTGCCTCTGCTAACAATGAGGCAGTTTGAAAAACTTTGCCCTCCTCGGTCTCTTTTCTCATAGACAGTTCAGCAAAACAATCAAAGACACTGAGCGGGCAACTGCAACAAACCACACACCAATTGAAAAATATGGAATATTAGAATATAGTTGCACAACATATAATTTGTCTATTCAATCATTTTAGGGTAGACGCTTTAGGTTTGTTTTGGTCGTTTGGGTGTGAGCAACCTTAAACATGGGTGTGGCTATAAAGCAATTTCTGCAACTTCATTGATGCTAGTATTGTTTTTGATAAATTGTGATCCCTAAACCTCAAACTATGCTTCAGGGAAGACAGCTCATCAAGCTGAGCGGAAAAAGTGTTGAAACAGAAATCAAACAGACGGAGTAAAGATAATACAAATTGTAAACATTTCTGCAGGTGCAAAAACTAAGAAAATATTGGGGAAAAATAACTTTATGTTTCTGCATTAGTTCTCCAGATATATGCAAAAAAAGGACTGCTGTTTTCGCTCAACATCATCTTAACAAAACAGCCGACAGTCATGCTGTGACTCCGGGAGCTTAGCTGTGCTTTGGGCTAAATGCTAACATGCTCACAGTGACGATGCTAAACATCTACAACCTGCAGATGCAGCAGGTATAATGTTTACCACGTTCATCACTTTGGTTTAGCGTATTAGCATGCTAATTAGTACTAAACACAAAGTGAGGCTGATGGGAATGTCATTACTTTTGCAGGTATTTGGGCATAAACCAAAGTATTGGAGTGACGCACTGAAGACTGACTTGCTATAAATGCTTTAAAAATGACTTGCTATAAATGCTTTAAAAATTGCCTGTGACGGAGGGGCAAGAGCAGTCACCAAACCCGGATTTGAACCCAAGTCTACACGGTACCAAACATGCAACTTGACCACAACGATAAAGAGCCAGGCTCGTTGGTATAGCAGTCACAGCCATTCTCAACTGTAGTGACAGCAGTCCATCACATTCCCCAACAACAATTCAAAAACAAAACAGCAAATGAGTAACTCTAGTAGACAAATTAACATTTTGTCTTTTTAATCTGTACAAACATATAACCCATAAAATTTACCAGTTTCCACTGTACATGCTAATCTAAGCTAATGTTTCGTGTAAAAATCCGCACAAGAATCAGCCCACTCTGAGCATGATTGTCACTGGTCATTTGTAGTGCAGGCAGAGTGTGTGTATACACACACACACAGTTTATGTAGTGCACATGTAGTGCACAAAAATCTCCTCATTACATTGCTTCTCGTGCAGTGTGACTGCTGTATTGTTAATGCATACATTGTTGATTCTAAAATATACTGGTCAGCCGGTCTGACGGCAGAAGGCACCTTTCAAATACTGACAATGAACGGATTCATGCACACTGAGATACAGACACACTTAAACAAACCAGTTCAGCATCTATTCATGAGATACGGCTGTGTAAAGACACTAAGAGTCCAGAACCTTCAGGACCAGTTACTAAGACAAACAATTATCCCCTTTAGTTAGTTACAAAGACATAGCACCCTGCCCCTTTGGCACACACTCACAGCACTTATACAAACACATACTAACACAATAGGAAAGTGCCTGATGGGCACAGTAAGAAAACAGTACCATGGAGCATTTCAAGTGGCAGCTGGGTCTGTCCCCACTGCAGAAACAGAACTACTTCAGTGGGTTTGAATGAGCTACGGGGGAGGGGGGGGTCGACCCATCAGCCTGTTGCTCTCTGGGTTTTCTGTTCTCAACAGACTGGTGGCATTCAAGTCAGGCCAAAGCCATCATGGTGCTTTGAGCTATGACTCAGCCTCTGCAGGGTTTTTATTTTAGATAAACCACAACTTCACTCCATGAGGGAAGAAGGCTCGACTCGTTATTTAGCTTGTTTTGCTCATAACCATTGTTTTTACATTTGGTGTTTTTGCACTGAATCACAGGTACTGCCTAAATATAAAAGAAAGAATGAAGAAGACACAGCAGCTTGATTAACAAGCTTTACCCCACACATCCATATGCTGTAGAGAGTTTTACAAACTGTTGTGTTGTGTGTTTCTTTAACATTTAACAGAGACAAGCCAGGAAGGCTAACGGACTCTGGACTACCAACAACCCCCGACTGTTTGCACCTAAAAACACTGGATACTACTCTTCCCATAATATAACTCAATACCATTTCATTTGAAATGAAATTCATCAACACACAGTACAGTAAATTTCTACATCTCTCAAATCCCAAACCTCCAGTTTGTTTGCTAAAAAACAAAACAAAAAAACAACCAAAGTGTAAAGAACAAGCTGAGTAAACATGGATGATTGGAGATTTATGAAAATAACTCAAGAGGCACAGAAAACTTTATACAAATGTCTTACAGGCTCAGTAGCACTTATCATAAAGAGACTAATCTAAACTTTCCTTTAAAACTGTACACTGCAAAAAAATACTTTACAACTGGTAACAGTAAAACCAACTGAACAGATGCAGAAAAAAACAACGTCAGATTAGTTGTCTCCTAAAGTTATTAGGCCTTCCTAATACTTCAGCATGATTATTACCCATTTTTGAACATTTACTGCTAGACTGGAGCACTAAAGGTTAAGTTCCGCTGTCTTCTTGAAATTCTTTTGGTGCAGCAGGTGACCACGTTGGCATGTTAACTGCCAACACTGCAGAGAAGCTATTTTTACAGTTTTCAGGGGGAGGAGGTTAGCAGTGTTAACGTAGCATTCCTCAGCATGTTTCACATTCTCATTACAAAAATGACATTAAAACACTTTTTAACGCCTTTGAAGTGAATACACACATTTTTCTTGACTACATCTACATACTAAAAAAATAAATAAAAAAAGCCATCATATCTCAGTCGAATGCATGGTGGTGGAAGACGGACGCTGTGGACGGTGTGTTACGTGTCATGAAAGCATCTGCTGTGCATGCTGTGCATTCCTGGAGGGATTTGAAAGAAACTTCACTCTCTCCTGTTAGTCTGGCCAGGAACATGAGCCATCTGCAGGTGTGTATTCAGAGCTACGCCTCAGCTGACAGCATTTATTTCACACTGAAGAGTGGAAATCTTCTCTACATGTGTGCCATGTGAACGCAAACAAACTTGGCATGTTTCAGAGGTGGAGAAATTACTTACAGAGGAGCGAATTAGTTTGGACAAAATGTCGGGGCGTTTCATCCACTGTAAGCTAATGTTTGACATTCCTGCAGATGTGTGTGAATGAATACATACAGCACATGTTGTAGAGATTTTTAGAAATAGTTCTAGTATTTTAATTCATGTCTGCGGTATAAACTCTTGACTTTAATATTCATTAATAAGAAGCCATATTGAAAGCTACAGCCAGGACAGGGCAATGCTTTTTGTAGGTTATTGCTTTACGAACAAAGTGCCCCACATTACACTGCCTGCCCTAAATCCACTCCCCAATAAAGTTACCACTCTGATCACAAATGCAACTCATTGCACGATAGTGGATCCACTTGATTACTATCCTGGCGCACGCTGGTGTCCCATCAGCTGGACAGAGTAAAAAAAGTCCTGCATGAATTGCATTCAAAGCAAGGCAACTTTATTTTGCATGAAACTTACAGAGGGTAAACTCAAAGTAGTAAGTTCACTGACAAAGCAGAGGGATGTGGCGGTTCACCTTCTGTGATATTTTAAAAGTAATTTGGTGCTGCTACACCTAGTCCTCCCAAATATCTTGGTGGGAAGGAAGTGTGACTCTGATCCAAATCTTACCCTATCATTATGGGATAATACATATGGTACGGCAAATGATGCAAAAAAGAAAAACTAACTAACAGAGACAGATGTGATTCAGGAGCTGACCCGTTAAACATGCCTGACGTAACCCTGACACTAGACACCTGATCTACATTTAGCCCCATTGTATCCTAATGATGAGCACATATAGCTCATGAGGCAGCCAGGAGTCATTTGACATGTAAAAGTCTATTATTACCAACCAACAGTGTACTGGAGAAAACAAACTTTAGTCATACTGGTGCAACCAACTTTATACAACCATCTACTACAATATGATCATGATGACTCAGTCCGATACACAAGAAGAAACCCGCCAGAGAAAAATACTAATTTCACTAAAAAAAAAGATTAACAGAACGTGCTGCAGCATCACACACAACCAAAATGCGAAGAAAAGACAGTCATAACATGTAACAAAAGGGAATGTTACCTGGGCCATTGCCATTCACGTGCACGGTTTGAGCCATGGCTGCAGCTGTGTGCTCTCAGTCCCACAACAAGACCTCCTTGCAGTCATGCAACTGCCATGCATCAAGTCCAGATTACCATGCAACCTGCAAACTGAGACAAAACACACAAGAACACATTTAACTCACATGTCAAATTAGTTGTACAGAGTCACAGGCCGAGACGTAACCAAAGCAGAATAACAGCAGTTTATATTTTTATATACTATCCTTGTATGCCATTACAACAACAACAACAACAACAACAACAACATAAACTCCAAAGAACATTTAAAAAAAAAAAAAAAAAACACTTTATACAGAAATTTGATTCCATTAAATGTATTTACATTTGTAAGCTCTGCTTTCACATAGGGATGGGTGATATGGCCAAAAGTGTTCTCACGATAAAAAGTGTCCCACCATTTCGATAATTATCATGATAAATGTCAAATCATTTTTTCTTCCAAGTTTAAAGGCTGATTTTTGCTCTCAAGTGAAAATCGAAGAAAACACACAGTTGATTGCGGTTTTAAGTGTTTGTTCTGACTTTCTTCAAGGTCAGAACAAACACTTGATCCCAAACAGTGGATCACTTCACAAATCTGAGATGGAACATTCAAAACAATTATGATAAAAATCTTTTTTCAACATGTACATGAGTAAAATTAAGTAAAATCTTTTTTCCTTTTCCTCTTTATGGTAAATTTAAGCGCTGATTTGTTTGACTCAAATTAATTAAAACATTTATTGATCATTTGTTATATTGTTATTGAGGAACATGATCTTATGATAATTATTTTGTTGTATTGCCCAGCCACAGCCTCCACTGATTTAAACACAATGTAATGTATAACAGAGAAACATCTTTTCCGAAGAGTACATGAAAGATGTCCGTCTGACATGTATTTCATGTTCCATTACACAAAGGCATTTTTTAGTGAAAGCTGAGGCCCACTTAGCGTGATCGACGGCACTGACCTCTGCTTTTTCACAGGTGTGTCTGCATCTGACATTTATGAACATAGAGGTCCTGTGTGCACTGGCCTGGTCATCATCAATGGATACATTATGAGCAGGAACAAAAGAGCTATTCTCCTCTAATAAAAAGAAGCCAACATGAGGGGAAAAAGTCGACTTCATGGGCCACAGAGAGGGGGAGTAAAAGGAGGCAAGGTTGGCTCAGATAGACCCAGGCTCTTTTTATACACTGACTTCAGACTATTTAGCAACAAGACTACTGACCTCAGATACTCTACCCTGCTGATCACTGGCTACCAAAGTGGGATCTAGGCCCCCTAGTGGTCTCTAAGAGTGTCCTTAGCAAAACAAGATAGGCTTCAATTTCACTTATTGATTTTTTTTTTAATTCATTTAATGTCCGTGTAATGGAAACACTATTCTCCACACAAGGAACAACCAACAGAAGCTTGTAAAATTAGACAACCTAATCCATCATCAATATCATCAAATCTCGTTCGGCTGACAAGCAGTATGTGTGCTTTTTTTGGTTTGAATTGATTTGTCCTTTAGTTTGATGTATATTGTAACTCATGTGCTTTTATTGTTTTATATGTTCCGTAATCAGGGAATCCTCGTAAAGGAGAACTTGCGGCCCTCCTTGTTTAAATAATAAAAAAAAAGACTACAGTGAAGCAGTCTAAATATTAGAAAAAACTCCACAAACTACAGCCTTCAAAATGGCCACACAATCGAACACTTACTTATCGAAACTGAACAGTGTGACATACCTTTATCATTAAAACGTAGGATTTATTACAGGGTTGTTACATGAAACTGTATTAGTTTTAGCTGGGTATAACTAATGAACAAGACACTATGTCAATCTTGTTACCATTAAGCCGTGCACCTGTTGAAAAATTGTTTTGCAAACCTATGGGATCCATAGAGGTCAGAGGGAAAGTTCTCTCTGAGGAGCTACTTTAGCTCATCTGCAGCACATGTAAATCCCTGTTTACAGTACACACCCAAATAAAGAAGTGGAGCAATGTCATTAGGCTGATGTGTCTAAATCCTAACTGTACGTCATCACGAGGACCGATTATATATCTGACACAGAGACGAAAGAGATCTGAACCAACCTTTAGAGAGCACTCTGAAGTGTTCCAACACCCAAATAGACCGCGATTGTACTCGAGCTGCTAAAAAGTCTGACGTACCTCCTCCTCTGAACTACTCTGCCTCACATTTAAAATGAGCATGAACATGTGAAGTAACTACAAATTAAAATCATCCATTCTACATCCAAAGAACAAGACTCTCAGTCTCTTAACTGCAGTTTAGACTGTGGGATTTTTGGATTTGAAGGAAAATCTGCCACTTTATTATATTAATACAGAATAATATTAATAGAAAGAGGACAATGTTCTTCATGAGCAAAAGTACCGACAGACTTTAAAAGTTTTAGCTTACGACACACAGACGGAGTGAATGTAGATGGACCAAAATAAAGACAAAAACCATCACACACACACATACACACACACACACATACTTATGTATGTAGTATGAACAGAGGGGTTTAAACATGTGATAGCTACCACAATATTATGTGTGCAGAAAGACACAAAGGGAAATAAACAACTAGAAAAAGGTGAGGCTGACACAACTGTTTGCTTCATTAACAAGATACTGGTAAATATCACTGTGGACCTACGGTACGCAGAGAAGGGTGTTATGGGTGACAGTAGGTCGTACAAGGGCAAACGGGCATCCCTCTCAAATCCCAACAACACATGGTGGTAGACGGAGATGAAAACAAATACGAAAGTACTACATACACATAAAGAAAAGCACACATTAAGCATAAAGCCAGTTTAGCAAAGCAAGTGAACACACTATGTGTTTGTGTCCATACAGTATATGCAGCTTTAAGACATTAACTCAAAAAATAATAAGCAAGCAACTTCAATCAAATATACCTTCTTGCCAATTTCATGCAAATACATTATGAACAAAAAACCCCGACACATTTGACTGACCAAACATCTCTGAAGTGTCCAGTTCCATGAGCTGCCAGAATGCAAACCTGAAGGAAGGAGCAGGAAATGCTCAGATATTCAATGCAGCAAAAATATACCAACTAGGATTGTGTCTTCCTCATCTTATTTAAAGTTCAGGCTTATTTAGACTTTTTCAGCAAGTCTGTAAGAAGCTGACCGGATGAAGGTGGCGAGACTGAAACACTATGCTTTTGTACTTTGAACAGATTTTCTATGATAGTCAAATACATTTTGGTGAATAAAGTATAGTGAACATTGAAAATGTACACAGAGCTAAGGGGATTCCTACGGCATTGGAACCAATTTCACTACCGGACAGGGATGGGACAGGAAAACAAGCCAACTGGAACCACACGTCAGCTTTTGTATATAAACACTTTTTCCCCTCCAATTTCATTTTAAAAATCGGGAACACAATGAGACAGGAGTCATTTTTGTGGGAGTGAGTTGGGACAGGAGGGAAAATCCACTCATGTCACCCTCTAGTTCAGACCAGTGAGATCTTCAATGTTCAAAGTTAGAAATAATGCAGAAAAAAATGAAAGGACTATCTGCACAACAACATGACATTCAGTTAATGATCAACATATTGAGGAACTCACACGTTTACTCGTAATTTACGACTCTGTTTCCAGCATTTCTATGAATACCCTCAAGAAAACACGAGCTTTCAGTCTGTTGCGTGATAACTCAGTAAAACTGGGTGGACTCTGAAAAGTACTGAATGTAAACTCTTAAGACTTCATTGTAACATGCATGAGTTCCTAGTTCAAAGCAGACATTAAGGCTCATTGTGTTACGTTTTTGGACTGACTCCAACAAACCATTTTTGTGTTCTTCTTGGGATGGTGTGAAGTAAACAGTGAAAACTCGTTATTATGGCCTGTTGAACTGAGTAATGCTGCAGGTCAAAGCTCATAGGATCTGAAGCTTTGTCACACCTGCAGCAGACATAACCAAACAAATAACCCGTTGATACGCTACATGTTAACAGTCTAACAATCTGCTCATGCAGCTTACCTGTAACTCTCATTCTAACTTCCTCCAACAGCACGCAAGTATCAAACAGGACTGAGTCCACAAGCCCTCACCCAGCAACCCTCTGAGTGAGAGGGTAAGTTTCACGGCTAAGATTAGACAACTTCCTCAGATGACAGCCAAACGATCTGTGTCCTATAAGAGGAAACAGGACTAGGCTGTTTGGGCAGAACTAACCCCTCCGCAGGGCCTCCAGGTAAAGACCATGGCAAGCTAACGCGGTGAACAACCTCTGGTCACTCTTCAGCCTCCACTAACCTTCAACTCATGGCTGGAAAACAGCTAATGATGCAGACAATAGGACGTAATGGAAAGCCCTTCCATAGACGGTTACATATTAACCAACAAAGCAGCGTTTCCCTTCAGTCCTCAGCAGCTGAAGGTGAAGACAGAGTACACAAAAAGTCATACATCGGCAAATTTTAACCAAGGTGAGCCGAGGACACTTCATTTGGGGATCTATCAGAGATGAGACGTGTTCATCAGGTCTGTCAGGAGATCTTTGGTAGCAATAGTAAGATTACACATTTAGTGACAAGTAAATATTTAACAATATATTTGCATATTAGGTTACAGATCAATCAAAGGGAAGATCAAAAACATCAACACAAGAAACTAGAGCTCGAATAATTAGTTGATTATTAATAAAAAATAATTAGTTTCAGTCATGTAATCAACCTAAAAATCACAAATATAAAAATATGGATCTGGCCACCCACATCTGATAGTTTGCTGCTTTTCTTTTCGTTTATAATTATAGACTGAACACTTTGGGGGTTTGGACTCAAAACCTTTTAGTTTTGTGGGGTTTTTTTACTTTTTCTAAAGACTAAACGATCAGTGGATGGATTCAAAAATAATTGTCAGATTAGTAAATAAAAATGATTCACACACTCTAATCATATCAGCTGATTAAATGCCTTCCTACATCCTGCTAAACTACTTCGCTCACCAGTTACTAAATAGGAAAACATCCCTTAAATCATTGCGGCTATTCATTTTAACATTTGCTGGGTGGAACTATGTAAAAACCTTTGTACAACAGTTCTTGTTTCAGCTGATTATACATCAATGAAAACATACTTATGATTATTATTTTCTATTACTGCCAACAGATCCACTTAAATATTATGTATTTCGAACTGACTACCAATATCTACCCATCACCAACAATATCCATACAGTGCTTTGGTGACAAACACACACACATTATTTAACTATTCATATTAAAAACTTAATTTAGTATGCTGTAAAAGCTCGGCCGTACAGAACATACTCTGTGTGTGCTGTCAAACACCCGAATGTGTCTACAGCTAAATCACAGTCGACCTAAACTGGCTGGCAAACTGTTGCCAGAAGCCAAAGCTTTGTTGTTAAGTCAAGTGTGGCATCACATTACTCAACAGCTCTGCTTACTTGCTCAGTATCATGGTGGATTTTAGCTCTGGTTTCTCCTATAGGGAAAATATAATTGAGCTTAGAAAGTAGTTGGTTTGCTTTCACAGGGCCGAACTATGAGTCAGTCTCTAAGAGCTTTTAGAGTCATTCATATCTTTTACAACTTGATCTTTCTAATTAGTTTGAACAACGACAAGATTTAAAAAAGTAGAACTCACCTTAATCCACTCTTTCTGAACAGAACAAGCTGATTTACAAGTAACCTGAGCGTGACACGACTGGAGAATTGAAATTTACTAAAGAAAAACAGGGCAACGACGTTAGGCAATACAAACCAGAACAACTTGTTTTATTCCTTCTCAGCTGTTACATCAACTTGAAAAACATGCACATAGAGCTTTGCAGAGCGCAGTGGCACGACAGGAGCTGCAGGTGCACGTCTCCTGATTTACGGTGACTCATGTCAGGTTCCTCTTCACAGGGAGGTGTGTGTCTGTGTTTACAGGACAAGCCACCGAGATGATTTATTGAGATACTGGAGACTTGACATGCAAGTAAAACAATAACAGACGCAAACTAACAAGTAATCAAACAGAGTTGTGTCTCATGCTTTATTGTTTTTGATAAAACGGAGTCACACAGGACAGTGAATTTGTTTCCTTGAAATTAGAGACCTTATACACATATACATAATTATTCTCATAAACTACTAAATGATTAATTGATTAGTCAGCAGTTGCACACTTGCTTAATCTTGATTTTCAGTATGAATATAGAGCAGGGTTAGATACCTATATATTGACATATGTCACTTCGTTGTTTAATATTACATTAAGTTAAAACAGATAAACAACCATGATTAATTAACACTATTATTAGGGTTGTCAAAATAATAGAATAGAAAAAAACTTAAAATTTTACTACAGATTAATCTTTGTGATGGACCAGCCGGTCAGCTGGCAGTCTGTGTGGCCATGAGACTGGGCCAAACGAAATTATGCAATTTTGAGGGGGGATACGAGCGGCCCCTCCCACCTTGGAATGATCCTTGTGTTTTTTTAAATAGCGCCGATCCGGTTTGTGTGACAAGTGCAACAGAGACAGTAAATTTGGTGAAAAAAGAAGAATTTAGAAGGAAAAAAATGGTACCAGAGACATTTGTTACTATTTTTGCATTCTGACTGTAGACATGACATGTTGGTATTTAACAGTTTACTGTGACTTAAGTTTTAACCGGGCTTGACCTGGTCTTGTTCAGTACAGTGTTAACTTACTTATTCAAACCTAGGAGGCAGGTGTCATCCTACAGTTTCTTGAAGGCCTGATGCCAGACTTATTTACCAAACCCTGCTCTAAAGTCTGCTGATATGCGCTCCAGAACAACACTAATAGAACCTGACAGCGCTCCATGATGATATTGCGGTGGAAATGTGAACGGGTTTGTTTGTTTTTTTACCTGGCAACTACACGACCAATAATCGAACGACGTTTCCATCACATGGCTTTTGTTCACAATTTCTGGACCGTTTGAGTTTTCGCCTTTGTGAATGCAAACCGGACCAGATGGAAAATTTAAACATTGTATCATCCTCACATTGGTTCGATTAAGGAACTGGACCTTTAGGTGTGAAACCGCCCCTAAATTATCAAATGAAAATTTCCCCCCAGCACATTTCAGGCTCCATAGAACTTTGACAAGATATAAATGTTAAAGTGCACCGAGGTGTCACGTGGCTGCAACAAAGTAAAGGTGAAGAGGAAGATGATTCAAGTGGGGGGAAAAAAACATGACTTTCATGAAGAGTTTCCAAAATAATGTACCAAAGGCGATGAGATGGATTACCACACGTTCAATAAAAGGCTTCTCCTGAATTCAATATTTTGTTTGCTAAAGAAGGAACCCCGTTATCTTAAACTTCAGCTTTAAAACACGCAATGACAAATTAGTACAGATTAAGTACAGAGTTTAAAGCTGCACTGAAATCGAGGTGAGATCAAGAGTTTAAGGTTGTCGCTTGTTGGGGAAATACTGAAACATAATAGAAGACCTAATGTTTATTTTTTTTAAATCTAGAAAAAAACTATTCCACTATTGAGTCAAACTGTTGGCATGATTATTGTCAAAACATTCATGCAGGCCTAAATGTGACGTGTGTAAGTGTGTCTAGACCCATTTTTTAACATATAAAGTGACCAACTTTAGAAAAAACCCCACTAAGTCTTGACAGGATGTGGTGTGACAGTTCACTTTTTCCACTGTGAAAAAAAACAGAGCTAAGGCTTTGTAACTTGTGTGTCAACAGTAAACAGCATGAAAAGTTAAGAGAGGGCTGTAAAGGTTGCAAACCTACTGCGCTGAATATTCAACAGGCTTGTTTTTCCCCTAATAAAAGTTGAGGCTACAGCTTTAATGGAGGGAAAAAGCCTTCAGAGAAACTGGGATATTTTTTTATTTAGAAAGGGGTCAGCAGAATGAAAACATGAGCTGCGTGTGCAGCAGCATGCTGAGCATTTTATCTCTCGGTGGATAAGCCCCCCCGCCCAGGAGCATCTCTGTGAGAACTGAAAAGACAAACAAAAGCCCCCTGTAACTAGACAGAATACTGTCTAGTTACAAGTGCTAATATGTACATGTTTTTTCAGGATCAGAATAAGCAGTGGCTACTTGTCGTCTCAGCTCTGCATCTGGCCCTCATTAGCAAATGCCTTTGAAGCTTTGGAGAAGAAGCCGCTGTGTCGACTATGGAGAGGACCTGGGTCTGAAGGGGAAGCTAGACACCTCAACTCTGACATTCACTACCGTTAGGCAGCATTAGCCGCGGTACTGACCCCAGCCTGTGCTGTCCGACTGTTGGTTTCCCTTTGATGTCCTGCGTGAGCATGCTGAGTTCAACTCTGGACAGCCTGCCTCAAAGCATTTCAATTATCCCAGCAAGGAGGGAGTAACTTACAGGAATGAAAAGTCGGCCAAAGGATTTTGTCTTCTACTATGAGTCTACTGTCACAAAAGAGGAAAGAAAACACTTCCAGCTAAATTTAAGTGGTTAAAAGTAAAGACTTCCCATCATCAGTTAGATGATGCTGTCTCTGAAGCACAACAGAATTTAGGTAAATATGAAACCTTCTCTATTCATGATCTTGCGCCACTACCATTTGATCATTCTGCAGAGACACTGCCAGGGAGACCAAGACATCGGTCAGAGGTTACCGCACAGATAAATTTAGAAAAACTGCATTCGGACAGTCAGCATTTTTCTGCCAGAGCAGCAGATTAATTGGAACTCAGAGGGCCATCACGGCTAATGTAAACTTCAGTATTTTTAAATCAACACTTAAAACATGGCTCAAGACAAAGCAATGGTGTGTTCATGGACCTTTGTATGGAACCAACTGTTTTCCAAAATAGAGACAATCCTAGGGGCGGCACGGTGGTGCAGTGGTTAGCACTGTCACAGCAAGAAGGTCACGGGTTCAAACCCCGGTTGCCCCGGCCTTTCTGTGTGGAGTTTGCATGTTCTCCCTGCATGGGTTCTCTCCGGGTGCTCCGGCTTCCTCCCACCATCCAAAGACATGCTGGGATAGGCTCCAGCCCCACCGCGACCCTGTACGCAGGATAAGCGGTTGACGATGGATGGATGAGACTATCCTAATGTACAATATTTTGAATGTAGTTTTATATGTGATATACCGTAAATGTTGCTGACTCTACTGCTTTTTAATTGTTGTATTGTATTTTGTACTTTTGTATCTTTCTGACGGGGACCACAAATGTAATTTAGCCTCATAGTAGGCCTGGGCATTATCAAGGTATTACACTAACAGCCTTCACTTTTCCAGCAGTTGGGGAAACTACAGACTTATTGACACATTGTGACCTACACTTACACTGCATGTTGAACTTACCACCAGACTGCTAATATTTTTCTCCGCAAACTTACCGTCATGCTCTGCCGTTCGCCCTCTCTCATTCGCTCGGCCTGACACACAGGATACACAGAAAGCTGCCAAGCGTTGAGTGTCACCATACTCGCACAATGTGCTAGTTAAAATGAATTACTTGCGTATTGATATTAATGATTGTGTGACATTTAAGTAGGGTGGTTATTCATTCCGCAGAATCAATGGATGAACAAGGGCGCTTTATTCCTATCAATTGATTATTCTATAATTGGCCATAAGCATTTACACCCGGCAAGCTTTGTCTAAGCAGGCTAACTACATTGTTGGCTAGACAATGTACATGCTACAATAACTTCTATCACTACCAGCTCAGCTTTTACTGTTTTTGTTGTTTTGTTATATTACCAAAAACACCATCATATACGGTATACCTAGTAAAATGTCAGGAAGGTATGAAGAAATAGATACCACCCAAGGCTACTATATAGTGAACTCTGTCAGTGCTGGGCCCTGTCAAAAAACGACTTAACACCAAAATGACAATGAATTCACAACAGATGAGGCAGTTCATAAAAACAGGATCATTTATGGACATTATACAATAAAAGTAAGAGTCTATTGCCAGATCACAAGAGCCTCACTGCTAGCACAGCTCAAACACGGAAATAATAGATCATATCAGATAAAACAGGCCTATCACCACCCTTACTGAGGCCAATTATCATTCAGCTTGCACACCCAGTATTTTTCTGCATGCCTCCATCTCTTCCTGCCATGCCACATTAATTGTTTGAAGTAACTCTACTCTTAATAGTGCATCAAACATCAATGTGCATAAAAAACAGATCACACTATAATTGATGTGATGTGTGACAGAAAACTTGCTCTCGAAATGTTGAAAACGATTACATTACATTTACAAATGGGTTCAGTGAGCCGGCTTCTCCTCCAAAAACTAAATAAACAACTAACCAATAAACCAACAGCTCTCCAAAGGTAATAACTGGACCAAGATCTGGACCTTATCAAATAAGAACAGCACAGTAGGTCATAAATTTAGAGGGTTGAGTCAACATTCAGTCAGTCCAGTTGCTGTATAATCACACATCCAGTTTTGTAGTACTATCACTTTCAACTCCCTGCGGCACAGCCGCAGGCCTTGTGCACAGGGATAAACATAGCATTTCAGAATGACAAGCATTTGGGCCAATTAAGACTGTAACTATGGAAATGAAAGAAAATTATACGTCATTATGTTCATTCCTCTGGCTGACCATTTCTACTTCATATCTCTTTCAGAAAACGTGTACAGTTTGATTCTGAAGTTTGTTCCTTTCTTTAAATTACAAAGATTCACTTTTAAGCATCTGAGCATAAACTTCTGGAACGAGGATTTTAAAATTACAGAGCAACAGTTTGGACTGGATCTGGCTGAATCTAAATCTACAGCATAATGTACTCTGACAATCTTAAAATTCAGCATCAGTTCAGATGCTTTGCAAAAGATATTAACTTTAAAAGATCTGCTTGCCTTTTCTAAGTCTTTAATCATTTCTTCTGGAGTATAATAAATAAGGTGTGCAGCAGGTAGGCATGTACTTAACAGATTGCATTAGAGATGCCTACACTGGCAGCTCAAAGTACTGTGGTTACCAAAAACACCCTCAAATCACATATTTATACACAAATAAGCTGTATTCAATCTGGAGCTGCACAGAAAAGTTGCTTTCAATCAACACAAGTGTCATTTTTCTGATTTGCAAGTAACACATTCATAAACGTAAAGGCTCATGCTGACTACACGACTTTCAGCGTCGGCCGATCGCCGTGCTGTTCAAACTACACAACTTGCTGTCTTGTGACGGGAGTCTTGAAGTCGTCGTGGCGTTCACACTACGTGACGGATCGGTGACAGGAGGTCACACACTACACGAGTTGACAGCGGCTGTGTCACCCGATGCTGATCTCCAAACCATGTTTTGTCAAGGAAACACAGTGAAATGTGAAATAACGCGACCTCCATACGAAACAGCTGTTTGTCATCATAAAGATAGCAAATTATAAAGACAAAGAATCTGGGTGAAAGAATGGATTAGCACACGCCGGTACCAGAGATTGTCTGAGCTGAAGGTGAGTAAAAAGTGTTTTGCAGTGAAAAAGTAGCTGCCTGCTCTCATTGGCTAGATGTGGATGTCGAGCCGGCCGACTTCTCCAAATATTTTTCATGCTAGATATCTGGCAGACGTCGGAGATGTGACAGTGATGCACCGGGGAGCTGGTTTTGATGTGTTGTTGAGTAGCCTACTTCACACATAACGACTGGTGACCGTAGATCAACCGCTGATTTACTCCCAATCACAGGCTGATGGTTGCAAAGCGGCAAATCGGGCTAAAAATCGTGTAGTGTGAACTCGGCTTAAAGCAGCCAGTTTGGAAAATTACTGTAGTCCTTAGTTCGCATTAGGGGTGGGAGAATTAATCGATTCTTAGATGCATCGCGATGCGGACGTGGAAGATTATTAATCGATTAACAAATGTCTAAAAATCGATTATTTAAATGTTAATTGATAACGTAATGTTGACGGAACGCAAAAGGCGAAACTCGCGGAAGCGCAACGCCTGTACGTCTGTGGAGCGCACACAACAGAGAGACCAGTGTCCCCCCATGCTGTGGAATGAATAACCACCCCACTAAAATGTCACAGAATCATTAATATCAATGCGCAAATAATTATTTTATGTCGCACACCGCGAGCATGGTGACGCTCGGCAGCTCTCTGTGTATCCTGTGTGTGTGAGGACGAGCGGAGCGAGTGAGAGAGAGCGAGCGGCAGAACGTGACGGTGAAAATTAGCAGAGAAAATATATTCGCAGTAAGTTTCTGTCTGGTAGTAAACGTGCAGAGTAGGTCACTATGTGTCCGTTAATAAAAGTCTGTAGTTTCCCCAACGGCTGGAAAAGTGAAAGCTGTTAGCGCGAGCTAACCCCTATCAGACTCCGGACTTTTGGGGACAGAGCCTTCAGCGTCACAGACCCCCCTCTGGAACTTCATCCCACAGAGATCTGAAATGCTCCCTGTCAGGACAAAAATCTACTAAAACCCAGCTCTTTACCCAGGCATTAACTCCTGAATGACTATTTGTTGTTCTGTCACTGGAACTATGTGTAAAGCGTCCTTGGTCCCGTGAAAGACGCTAAGAAGTTTATTTATTTATGTAACGTCAGCTAAATTAGTAATGAAGTAATATTAATTATCAGCTGTATGTCATTAATAACTAACCTACTAGTCAAGGGTTGAGAACATCAGGTACAAGCTGAGACTAAACTGGTGTACAGCTCTGTCCTGTACACATACTGTGCTGATAATTATATTTCAGTTTTCAGAGGAGTCTGACAACTGGTTGTTAATGAAATGAGAGACCATGGAGCTGAGGTTAATGAAGTAAATTAGGTATGCAAACTAGTCCTTTTAAGCTAATTAGGAGATGTTTCTTTTGGATTTTAATGGGCAAAATTAAATGCTTAGTAATTATCCAGGGATCCTGTATAGAAAAAATATGATGCATCAAGATGCATCGATAATTGTTTTATAATTGAATCGTAGCCCTCTGAATCGTAATCGAATCGTGAGGTGCCCAGAGATTCCCACCCCTAGTTCGCATTACAAAAAACACACTGAAGATGCTGCAGTTATAGGTGGAAAAAGATCCTTAGACCTACTGTTGTAAAACTTCCTGATGCATTTTGAAATTGAGCTCTTCGGACAGCTTGTAACGCAGGTCAATAAGTATTCCTTTTTTGTGGCTCTGCAGTTACTTCTTTGGAATTCAATAATCATTTGCAATGGGTGACGGTATGACAGCATTGTTGTGCCTTTTTGATACTCCCACTGGGGCTGCCAAACGTTTACACAAAATGACTTTTCTCATAATATTCTAAAGAAGTCAAAAACTCTACAAGACTTGTAGTATAAAGAACAACCTCAGGATGATAGCATGCACTGTGGAAGAAGGTGAAGTTGTGCACTACTCTGCTGATAAATGGTTACTTTAAAGAGAAATCATCTTTCTTTGGGAGTAAAACAGGAGTTCAGCAGGGTTCTGTTGCTGATCCACTTCTTGGAGTTGAGGTTAGAGATCCCAGTGAATCAGGAAGGAAAATGTAGAAACTACATTTTTCAACAAAAAAAATAAAAATACATCTATATAAACCTACAACAATATCTGGAGTCGTTTTTGGAAGAGTTATGTTCACCTCCAAAAACATTCAGTGGACATGACATCACATAAGGAAAACTCAAAATGAAGTCATCAATTTGTGATGAGTGATAAGAATAAATCAAACTTTAATCTAATTACCTTTATCAAAAACCTAAAATGCAGGATACTGATGAAACAATTTCTTTCCACACATTTCTTGCAGCTTTTGTCAATCTCTAGCTACGCATTCAATGTGCTTTTCGTCCAGAGGTTTATCCTCACCAGTTATAAAATATCTTGGTCTTTATCTCGACTCCAATGTAAATCTTGGAAACATTTATCAACGATGACTAAGGTTGTTTTCTACTTTCACTGCAACTCATTGTGCATTTTATGATTTAAGTTGAGTAATTTTAACATATGTATCCAATATACATATAAGTGCTGCAAATTGGAACATGCTATAAGTAGTTTTATATGCACCAGTCTATTAAGACACTTAATCTATCTGTCCCTTCACAGAGAAAACACATTTAAAAATGTGTCTCTAATTGCTGTGACTATTTTAGGAATGTGCTTTATCTGGTTCAACCATTTATCTTGACAAGTGGCAGCAACATCTGCAGGTTTACCAGGTTCCTGACAAGGTTTAAACAACTGAAACTAAGACTTCAATACAAGGCGTCAAAGAAAAATAGGAAAATAAAGTAAAACACCAGTGTCTCACATTGCTAGATTTCATAGTATCTTTTCGCAAGTTATTTAAAGATGTGATTATAATTACCCTGACATATGATTTATTGTGCTGGATGATAAAAATCTGGCAAATGCACTCAAGCAGTGTGCTCAACCTATGATTTATTGCTCTGAGATTTACTTTTTTCTTGCCTGCAGCAAAAAAAACAAATCAGCTGATTCTGGGTACCATTTCTGAAATGCTATAACTAAAAGTTTTGTCTCCTCTTTTATTGGTTCAATTAGATTTAGCCTTTGGCTTGTTTGAGGTAATAACCCATCTGCACAAAAAAACAGGTACAATTTATATGCACCAGTAACCATTTGTGGAGGATGAAGTCCTGATTTAAAAATTATTTTCACCCTCTCTGTTCAGCCAAACAAGCTTAAAATGTATCATTTACTGTAGTGTTTAATTTAAGATTGACTGCCTTCTGATCTTTTACTTAAGTAATGATCAATTGTCAAGACAACCAAGGATTGTTTTCAGCTTTCTAACTTGCTGTTCCTTCACTATAAAAAAAAATAAAAAAAAGGAAAGACTAACTTTAGCATTTAGTCCAGAGACTGTGTGGTGTATCATTATTCAGCCTATTTAGCTCAGTGTATGGGAAAGTTCCCCTGAGCAGTGATTTAGGACTTCATCCACCCTGTTCAGGACACATAACTGTTGTGAAACATTTTCCTCTGAGCACTTTGATTCCTTCTGTTGACGACAGCACCCCCTAGAGGGAAAAGACGGCTCAGATCCAGAGAGCATGTGGTTCGGTTATAAAAACTGCAAACTGCACTGCAAACAATGGCAATCAAAGAAAACTGGATAAATAACACATTAGCAATGCATGCTGTTCATTATAAAATCACATTTATGTCTATCGATCATTTAAGCTCTTCACCAGATAACAAAAAAGCTATAGCTTAACATTTTCAATTTCCCTGTCCTCAACATGTGTATGAAAAGTATCATCAACATCCTGTTTCGTGCACCTTCTAAAAAGCTCCAAACCTTTTAAGAGACCCAACAAAAGTTATTCAGCATCCTCTCTTACCAAGACAGTTGAATGTTGCACTGGTTTCCAAACAGCAGACTCACAGACATAAAACATCCTCTGGGGATTAAACCGTCATTTCATCTCTTTTAGTCCTGCCTCTGTCATCCTCCTCTTCCTGAATTGAAAAACTTCCACTGGTTCCCACTCCGTGCTGCTTCCCCCTTCTCTGCACCCTCCCCCACCCTCACTCTGTCCGGCATGCACTTGACCAAGGACAGGCTGGAGCCACATATTTGTTTAGCTCTTGAGTGGAGTCACCAAGGCGGAGGAGGGGAGCCATGGACTGGTGAACACCACTCACTGCCCCACGCAGGGGGGACCCTCCTCAATGGGGCACCATGCAAACTAGACTCCGATTAGACTCTGTAGTTTGTCATGTTGAGCAGTACTGCAATCGCAGGCAAAGGTGGTTCTGTTGCAATCTGCTCCTTCTACAAAGTTCTGGTATCCTTAAGATTTATTTTGAACATTTTGGAAAAAAGCTGAGGTTCACAGTTTGTCCTCAGATCAGATTTTTGTCCCCCGGGGAAATTGGAATTACAGTTAAGGGCAAAAACACAACATAAAAGAGGACAAGTGACATTAATCACCACAGTTACAGCAAACAACCAAATATAAAAGATGTTCCTGTTTGTTAAACATATCAAACTAGCGCACTTGGTACAAAGGCAAATTTAAACATACTGCTTTTCACTGTGGGGGACTGTTATCTCCACCCGGAAGGGAGAAGAGTGAATTCGTCCACGAGTGGGTGGTCAGTGCCACCAAAGATCGACTGTGTCTTTCTCTCTCCTGTGCTGGCAGAGTTACTCAGATCTTTTACTTAAGTTAAAGTACTAATAGAACAATGTAGAAATACAAGTAAGACTCCTGGATTCAAAATGTTAAGAGAACAGAAGTTCACATTTTCAAGTGGCCTTTAATTGTAGCCAATCTAAGGCACACCTGTGCAATACCCACGCTGTCCGATCAACATCTTGACATGCCACACCTGTGAGGTAGTTGGATTATCTTGGCAAAGGAGAAGTGCTCACTAACACAGATTTTGACAGATTTGTGAACAATATTTGAGGGAAACAGGCCTTTTGTGTACATAGAGAAAGTCTTAGATCTTTGAGTTTAGCTCATGATGAATGGGGGCAAAAACAAAAGTGTTGCGCTTATAAGCCTTTTCAGTGTATCTTTAATAATTGAATTACAATTATTGATGCATTTCTGTGTAAGAATCACTTTAATGTTCCAGCTGGTAAAGTTTGAGCTAATTTTAGCTAATGTATCTACTCCTGGATAGATTTATGTAAAATAATAAATCATTTGTTGATTATATTTTGTATTAATAATATAAATCTGCAAACTAGTTACCAACCAAAGCTGTCCAATGTTTTGAAGTAAAATCTACATGTTGTCTTCTGAATAGTAGTGAAGCAGAAAATGTATAATTTGCAGAAAAAAAGAAATACAAAAGTAAAGGTAAAGTACAAGTACTTGTACCACTTCATTTCAAAATTCAACTTTGCTTTAAACAAAGTCTGTAAGATCCCAGATGAAGCCTGTAGCTCCAGAGAGAGACCGTCACTCCCAAAGCTTTCACTTGTGTTGTCAGCTTTCTCAAAGAGGCATTGTGGAAGAAATTCCCCACCTTAAGTGCTCCCATGTTTGCTTTTGTGCCAAGTGAGCCCACTCTGCTGACCTTTGGAGACGGACCAATGAGATCCACTGCTGCGTCCTATGCTGCCCTTCTCCTCTGACAGCAGCCAGACAATGAACAACAAGCTAATTAAAGTGATGACAGCATGAAGGAGGGAAAGGTAGCTCTTTCACTGAACTTTAACAAAAGACACCGAACAGAGCCTAACGCCAACCCCACCTGGGAACATGGATATTTTATAAAAACACCTTAAAAGAGTCACTATTGGCTCATGGAGCAAAAGAAGATTAATAACTTGATTACTAGAGTGAAGTAAGTTTAGCTTTGGGTTTTCACGAGTCTGTGACAGCAGTAATGGAAAGCTACATGTCTGAAACACTGGCAGTCTGCTGGTCGTACACATTACTATGTCAGGAATGTTTTTGTAGCTGGACAAACTTTCTCTGTCTTGATCAGACTTTTTTTGTTCGGCCTGCCATAAACACTGAGCTGCTGGACCAATTAAGGTGTTAATGAGTCACGGCCACGCTGTGCTGGATTACTGCCAGGGGAAGGCGCAGCAGTGGTGGTGGTGGACGGTCACACTAATCTATAGAGATGCTGCTCTGGGACACATAATGATCAGAAGCTGCGCAGACATAATGGGTGGGGGACACATTCTTTTGCATGCAAGTTGTCACGCAAGCATGCAACCTGAGATCCTTCCACTAACTATGTGTCAGTTTCTCTCATCAGGTATGGACGTGCCAATGTACAACATACAGCTGTAGGTACATAGCAGCTATAAACAGAGGATGGCTTTTCTACCTGTATAATTTAATACAACTAAAAAAAATTTTTTTGGATCTCATCAAATTAGCCAGGTCAGCAGCCTGCTGCCTGGAAATAATAACAGTTATTATTTTTAATTATTTAATCATGATCACTTAATGATTTAAACACTCTCAATAGGGAAGTGGTAGGTGAGTAGTAAATCAACTGGGGAAAGTAACTCAGGTATTGCACTTAAGTACAATATTGAGGTATTTTAACTTTGAGTATTACATTCTCTCCTACACTAAACTTTGATTTTCTATATTTATTTGAAACTGGAAAGACTAATTATGACAAAAATTGTACATTAAAAAGATATGTAAAATATAATGTATGGCCATCGGTGCTTACAGTTAGAAAGTGACATACTGTTTGGACTCGCAGTGATCTTAACACAGAATAATGATAAATCTCCACCAGTTCCACATAGTGAGGTTTAGTGGCTTTTTATTGAAAAAGAAAAAGAAAAGCACCTCCATCACTGCATTTAGCTATTGGAAGAGCAAAAAACAGAATCTGTGCATTCACTTATTTAACTTGTTCAAGTCTGTCATCTCAGTAGGCAAAGCTTTGCATTGTGTGTTTTGGACACTACCTTTGAGCGCTCTACATAAAGTAAACTCACATTTAAAACCTAAGAAATAGCAAATATAAAGCACTGAATGGAAAACAAGGAGTGTGTTGGAGCCATATGTTCAGGTCAGCACTTCTAAAGTCACAATGTTTGTTTCTTTGGAAAAAGACTGAGATAAAGACTAGGCCGTTTTCAGGGTCACATTAACTTTGGTAACAAGCCGACACCCACACACACACCTATCTTTTACTTACTTTCACTTTTGTCTTGTTTCCTAGTTAGTTTTCACACTGTTTTTCCAGCTGAGAGCAGCAGAATTACAAGAGGAAGTTTGAATTCTGTGTGTTGCTAACAAGCACATCAGCAATGGGATTTTTCTCCCCTTCTAGTCCCTTTAAAGCCCTAACTAACTCCAATCTCCCACGAGGAAGGAGAGCAACATTCACTAAGACATTTTCTAAAGAAAAATTACACAACAGATCCTGGCGAATGAGTGTTTATTTTATGGAGCCCTCTTTCAAAATCAATCAGCGCTCCCTCAAAAGCCAGATTTTATCTTTAGGGGCTGCAGACCCAGCTGTGCCATGGTCCAGGTCCTGGGAATAAAAGGCAGCCAAGCATCACAGGGGAGCAGGAACGACAACCTGCCAACCTCAGAGGCTTTCAACCACAAAATGAGAACGAAACGGCGTCCAAGAGATAAGATTTTTTCCATTGGACGTTTTATCTGAATCTTCTGAAAGCAGTTGGTCCTTCAGTTGATCCAAATCTTATGATCAACATTATCTCCGAGACACGGACAGAAGGCAGCAACTGACTGTGTGACTGAGCAACATGTAAGTATGTGAAAAGGTCACGCAAACCAAGTACATTGAAGCGATTCTAAATTACAATTAGTTAACAATATAGTAATAATATATCTCTTCCACCTGTTTGTTGTTCCTTGTCATGAAACAAACAAACAAATGTCATGACACAGAAACTTGCACCATCATAGTTTATTAGCTACTTAACCCTCCTCCACGAAACAGGACCGTTATGAGGCATGAGTCATCCTTTGAGTCGTCCTTTGAACAAACAGTGTGAACATTTTGTCCTGTAAGCAACAGAGCTAAAAAAACACAACTTGCTTACTACCAGTTAACAAGCTAGCCATCTTAGAGAATATAAAGAAGCTCACAGAGCTAGTGACTGATGTTTGCTAGCATGTTCCTGGCTTATTATAACGTTAGCCATAAGCCAGACAGCTACAGTAGTTCTTCCACTAGCCCTGCAATTTATCCACAAATAAAATAAAAAATCAAAAAAAAATCAAAAAAAAAAGAAAGTAGCAAGCTCTCGGTCCAATTCAGTACTCAACCGAAAAAATACAAATCAGCAGAAAATGGTGGCACACCATCGAAGCAATCAATGCCTGTAGAGCTTCACAATTGTAATTGTTGACGCCTCTGCCACAGGCCTCCTTCAGAGCTTTTATCCTATAATTTATATGCGATTACTTTATTTTCTACTGTTGCTTTTATTGTTCTGTGAATAAAACCCTCAGGACAAAAGAAACACATTTAAATGTAATTTAAAAAATATTCATGTCCATCTGTTGAGCACCTTGCCCTAACCGGCCCTGAAGCTGGATGTCTTTTGTGATCCTCTCAGCTGTCCTCATTGTTTGTCAAGGCAATGTCAGGACCGTACCGCTTACTGTGGTGACATCAGCGGTTAGGCCTGATTAACAGGGTTCAATGCAGTTTGTCATAAGGGATACCAAGCACGCTAATCTGGGGGACTCACATTATCCCTGCTGCCTTATGATGATAAAGCAACCAAACTGCAGAGTTTATTTGGCCTTGAGCGTAAAAAATTTCTTTTAGCCTTGTGGCATTCAGAGGAAATAAAGATCACAGCAACAGAAATGTTAGTCACCTCATTTGGCCTCTTGAATTTGTTGCTAACACTCTAAATAAAAATCCTCCATTTACTCCTCATTAATTCACAATTGTCTCTCTCTAAAGCTTATCATTGAGATTTGTGTTTTTCCAGAGGCAGAGCCCCAAAAGAGACCAACTAAAGGATGGACTCAAGCATGTGATAGAAAAGAAAGAAGACAAGAGCGAGGGGAAGGTAGGGAGGGAGGCAGAGGGTGAGGACTAATCCCATTAGGCTGGCAGCTAAATGATTTGTTCCACTGAGAGAAGGAAAGATAAAAAGGTGTGTTTGGGGAAGGAAAGGGGTCTTTTGGGAGGGGGGGATGACAGAAGAAATGAGGCACAAACCTCTTCCAAAAAGGAAAACCCTCTTCTTCTGTCCCTGTTAGCAGCCCCAGGCTGTCCACACGCCACTTTAGTCCCAATTTGAAAGTCTAATGTATTCCCATAGGGGAAGCAACAAGGAAATATTAGAACAAAGATAGACAAGAGGTGATAGATCTGGTGACGCGCCAAATTCAGCCACCCAACCAAACCCACAAATAATAAAATACTTTTTAAACTGGCCTAACAACATCTCATCTATTGTTAATCTTCTCAGTCTAATGGCAAATATTATATATGATTTACAAGATTAAAACAAAGTGATTACATGTCTAGTTAATACCAAATTGTTTTGTAATAGTAAATGTTTTTTGATACCTTGATACCTAAAATAATTTGTTTAACGTAATAGCTCAAAGTTAAATGCTGTCCAAACACAAGCGGTCTAAAATTAGCAAAAAAATTCAGGGCTGAAACAATTCATCAATTACTAAAATGGACTGACAAAAATTCTTTGCATCGGGCTTCGTTTAATCCATATAACTATATAGCACACTGTTTTGCACGGACGTTTATTACTGTCGCACTTTGGGCTTACACTGTGTGAACAAGGCGTGAATATAATGCCGCTGTTTGCAATGTGGAGGAAGAGAGAAAAAACCGAGGGACGAATAAGAAAGTGTCCAATGTATGGGATTATTTCAAGCTAAAAGAAAACAACTCTGTAATGTTACAGTCCGTCCACCGTAAAACGAAATATATGTCATCTTGGCAACAGCACGACGGCACCTGATCAGAAAGCACCGGTGTTTTGCCAGCGGACCACAGACAAGGAAACAGTAACAGCAACTTTAGCATTTAACTGAAATCATGATTGATTGTTGAGTTGAAGGCTAGCCAAAGTAAGCCGCAAAGTAAGACGCTTCTATAGATATAATCTATAGAAGCGTCAAATACTAAAATCATCGTTAGCTGCAGCCCTAAAAAAATTACCAAGAATTAAATAATACAAATGTGACCAGACATCATCTTCCAGCTTTTGGTACGTAGTTTCAATACTCCATGCAAAAATTTACCCAGCCTTGCACAGACACATGGAAAATATGCTGTATCCTGTCCCACTCAATCTCTGAGAGGAGTGTCACTTTCCGTTCCCCAAGAATGACAACAAAGAGACTCTCCGTACAGTAAACTTCAACAGCTTGAGGAAGTCGTTAAAAGAGCATATGGACAAAACAAACTTTTTGGATACTAATTAATCATCACATGGACATTTGTTAACATGAAAAGTTTATATCATCATAGATTTTCACTTCACTTCAAAAGATAAAATTGAAGATTTCCAGTCGTCAATGTGCAGAGAGGAAGCTGTATTAACTGTGGGACTAACTAATCACTTCCGTGTCATCCTTTCATTATCTTGGCCTCAGCTCGCAGTCACAGGGTCATAGGCTACGAAAACAGTAGCATACTTTCAAAGGTAGAATGCAACACAATGTATTGTGTTGGCAGTGTAGGGGTGAGGGGTGAGGAGGGGGGTCTCTTCCCTGTGGGAGTCATCCTGGTCGACAATAGCAGTAACATTCCAGTGGAAACACTGTGGCATTATGGCTGCCCTCTGTTTTGGTGGAAGTGGGGATCCTCCCGGCGAAGAAAACGGATTAACTCCCAGGGTATTCTGGGAATTTTCAATGTCACGTTTGGGCATGATTCAGATGGGGTGGAGGGGATGGACAACAATTCTTTCAGTGCTGTCAGAAGTATTCAGCATCAATTTTTTTTTTCCAAGCTTGTATTGACAGCTCTAAACAGGGGCCAAATATTCTCAGTGTCCCACACCTTAAACTACTAAATGTGTTTTATTTGTTGCAATTTATCTTCTTTTTGCCTTCATTTTCTTTTTGGCCTGCTGAAGACAGTGAAGACTGCAGTACTTTCATTACATTGACAGTGTATTCCTTCTCTACCACAGCTGAGGATTCACTTCGCAAAGACTTGAGCATTTACTTTTCGAAATAAAAGTAGATCACAATTCTTTGTTGGTAGCCACAGGAAAAACAAATCACTGCCATAGACTGTATACAAAAAGGTCACTGCATGTGTTAGTGGAATCAGTGTGATGGACCAACATGGAAGATTACTGTGTAAACAATACACTCAGGTGAAGACTGAAGAGGTTCATTACATTACTCAGTGATGGTAACTAAAAGAAAACTAAAACTAAAAGAAATTCATAGGTAATACAACGCTTTAACAGTATCAATTCAGGGCAGTATTGTGGTTTAAATTGCTGGGTGTCTGTTGCTTAAAAATGCATACTAAGTAACCGCAATGTACCTGGTTTGAGTTTGAAATTAGTTTTAATTAGTCCAGTGTTTACAGCGTTGAATACATCTTTGACATTTTTCAAGTATTAACTTTTTAAAATATGTCCACTATTCTGCAATTAAAAAGCACTATTGCCAAATATAAAACGTGACTTTCTGATCAACATAATGCCCATCTTTCAAGTAAACTTAATTTGGCGTCAAGGGAAACTATACTTTATTAATAATAAAAAAAGTTGTAATCGATCAAGTTTGTTGCCAACAAATTTAATAAATGATTCGTTCATGACGTCATCGGACCGTAACGACACTGTTAGTTTAACGGACTAAAGTGATTTGACAGTAAAGTTACTAAAACATCATCAGCGCTGCAGTAACACCTTCACCACCTAAAACCTCCAGAGTGTGGCAGCACTTCACTTTTCACTAAGCCAAAAAAGGTTGTGAACTGCAGCGTCTCCAAAACTAAAAAAGCTCTCCTGGAAACACCAGAGCATCAGAAGAGGAGGCGCGTAACGTTGTTGCTCTGTGGATGAAGACTCATCTTGGTAAGCTAGTTAGCGAGCTAGCTTCCCATTAACGCCATGTTACTTAACGTTATGAGCTGTAACGTTTTCTATGTGGTTTCCTTTAGTCAGTTTGATTGATTATGGCGCTGAGAGTAGCACATAATTATGATACACAACGGCCGCATTCACATTTCAGATGTGCCCTGACTTTACAATCATAAAACATGCAGCGCTCATGGCGACGTTCCCAGCTGGAGAACGTGTTGCTGCCGAGTGCGCAAGAATAGACAACACCGGACAATTTCATACTTTCTAAAGAAGAGAAAACCGTTCTGTCTGTCTAAACTCCCATAAAAATTTTTTAAAAAAATTACAGTTTTGTAAATTGTTGAGTTAGGGGAAAATATATAAACATTGTAAAACGCTGTTTACCATAAAATTGTTAATTAATAATTATAATAATTGAATTGACCCACCTGTAAATTCGGCAAATGTAATGCCTGACGTTATTCCTTTCTTTGTATATAGTGTCAGTCTGTCCCGTTATGTTGCAGTACTGGTGTGTAAACTGCTCCATCACTAAACAGCAGATCAGCTGCTGAGATCAGGACTTGATTTCAGAGGAACTTTCTGTTGCTGCAACAGAAAAGTTCATTAAAAGATGCATTTTTGAAAGCAGTATTTATTTTATTGTTGTGACTGTTAATTAACACATGCCTAAAACAACCTCAAGTTTAATTTAAAAGCTGATAGCTAAATGAGACGCATTGTGTAATTTTGCTATTCATAATCCAAATAGTCGATTATTCGATTCAATAATCGATAGATTAATCGACTATAAAAATAGTAGTTAATTGCAGCCCTAGTGGACAGTAGACAGGTTAACACTTAGTACTGGTCTTCGATTGTTTTTTTTGAGTCTTTACTATAAATTCTAACATCACTAACATCACTAACTCTAATAAACAGACAGCCCCTGGCCAGAAGGCGCTGTCCATGAACAAATATTGACTCGAGTGGTGACCCGTGCTCTGCTATTATTACAGTGATGCTGGAGGGCAGGAACAATGAGCATTTGCCGGTGTAGAGGTTTGGTGGCAGATGTCACTAAATATGCAAAACAGCTAGACGACGGAGGAAGGGAGGGTAGCTGTAGCAACAATGAACAGATAAACTGGTACTGTCAAAACTTGGCAAGGAAATGTCATACCATGATGCATGTTTTTGTTTAAAAAAAAGCTCCAAATATGAGCTAATTGGAAAAGTGATCCCATCACTCTGCAACTCCAAAATATTAAACAAACAAAATCATTATCCAGACCTGTTAGTCGGAGACACCACCACATACACGTTGAGGCAGAAACTAACCACTTCAAGAGAAAGTCCACTTTCTACCATTTAAAATATCCAACCATCTTCAGCTGAGTATAGGTGTAGAAGACAACAATATGTCATTTTGTTGTTCAGTCACCTTGTGAAACTAACATCAGTCACTTTTAGCAGGTAAAAATCAATGATTGACTGCTACAATTGAAATATGGGATCATATGAATAAATAGTCAATATTAAAGGAGGTCATATTATGGTCATTTACAGGTCCAACAGCTTAATTTACAAACACATATTTTTGTCATACTGCACATTGCTGCAGCTCCTCTTTTCACCCTGTGTGTTGAACGCTTCGTTTAGGCTAGGGAGTGATACATCTTGTCTCTAAATGATCTTTGTTGGGAGTTGCACAGTTCCTAGTTAAGGGCTACTTGTCAATCAGAAGCAGAGAAGGGCGGGTCAGTGAGAAGCCGGTAAACAGCTGTTTAATGTTTCCAGCTTAGTAACATGGACTGGAGCAAGAGTTTGAGAGTGGTGAGTTATTAATCTGTAACAAAAGTATCTTTCATCCATAAAGTTGCCTCGGCAACAGTACGACAGCACCTGGTGTTTTGCCAGCGAACCACAGACAAGGAGACAGTAACAGCAACTTTAGCATTTAACAGAAATCATGATTGATTGTTGAGTTGAAGACTAGCCAAAGTAAGCCGCAGTCCAATCCCCTGCTACCTCCGTGTGCTAATCCATCATTTCACCCAGATTCTTTGTCTTTATAATTGCTATCTTTATAATAGCAAACAACATTTGTGTGTGTGACCCCCTGGGAACGCCACGAGTTCAAGACTCCTGTCACAAGACAGCAAGTTGTGTATACTGAACGGCGGCCATCGGCCAACACTGAAAGTTGTGTAGTCTGCACAAGCCTTTAGTATAACTTGTATAGCACTCGAGTGATGTTTGTGTTTGTAAAGCAGCTGTCTGGTTGTTGGTCTGATGTGTACTGTGTGACACACTTTGAATTTCCGACTAACAAATATCAGTCATCTATAAGCGTCCACAAATTATCCCGGGGGGGGCTAAATAACTAAAAGAAGTTACATATTTGATCTGGACTGTATTTATTTAAAACAGCTGCAAAGTAGGCAATTCACAATTAGCACTCTTGTTGCACGTGCTAACAGGAGCTAGCTGATAAGACAGGCAGGGTCCATGTGTCTTGATACATGAAGGTTGCTGAGTAGGGAGTTTGCCTTGTATCCTAACAACTCAAATGTTATACAAAGTTATTAAAAGAACAAGCTCCATCTCTAATTTGAATAAACAAAAGAGGCTGACTTTCTACAGGCTGTTGGAACCTGTTTGGTGATAAAGCATCTCAGTGGCACATGGCCATCTTTTGAGGCTAGTTTTTGACACTTTGTTCTTCCAGGAACAAAGTGTGTCATTGTGCACGACTCCTCGGACGAAATGATATGAAGTGCACATGACCGCTTGGACAATTACCCATTTACAGGTCTGTAGTGTTACATTTTAACAATCAGGGGACAGTAATAAAAAGGCTACTTCTCTCAATAAAAAGTGTCTATAAAGCATGACATTTTTAAAACAGTGACAAAAGCTATAATATATACACTGATAGCCATAATACAACTTAATCCCAATTATGTTACTACTTTGATAAAAGGATTTACAACATTTTATGTCAACAAAGCAGTATCCGGATCAGTATTCATCCCTCACAACAAGGCAGAGTATATAAATGATCATGAAATCATGAAATACCTCATTCAAACAGACAAGATCTGTGTAACATTATGAGTTAAAAGACAGTGGGTACTTTCACTCAACATTAGTTAATAATTAGTCAAACTAAATTGATGTGAACTACTGGGATAAGCCCCTCACTGATCAACCGCTATATTTCTGCTTCTTTCCAAAAGTCTCCATCTTGGTTTTAATTGCAGTTTTCCTTCTGTGTGTAAAACTGTTCACCATCTCATGCATTAAGCACTACATTTACTGTAATTTAAGTCTGTCCAAAATGTCTACCTTTTCCCTAAAAATCTCACAATGTTTTTTTCTCTTGTTCTCTTTTGCGTGCAGTTTATTTTGACTCAGCTATACACACACACACACACACACACACACAAGCTATGTACAGCGTGCTAACCGCGACAACTCAGCTGTATTCTGATGTTAAAATAGCTAACCTTATTAGCGAGCTTACTTGAAGGATGGGTCTTCAACATTGACAGCTTTGTGTTGGACAGATTTGTGTAGCAGTGTTCATGATACTAACAATTCAACTCCATATTGATTCAGTAATCTTCTCTGCGCAGAAAAGCTGGCAAAATTTTTTTGTATCAGGCTGTTTATTTCTGTTGTAAAGTGCCCAATATAATGAACTGCAGTTTTTGGCGGTGGCATCGTTCTGGAGGTTGCTGCTTGATAGGTATCTAAGGCGCGATTGGATCAGGTATAAATCCAGCTTTACTCAGTCAGTGGAGATTGAAGTATGGATTAAACTTTAACCCTATCTGTTGTGTCAAGCATATGAGAGATTGATAACTGGAAAAGGCCTGGCAGAGTAGTTCTCTATGTCTAAACCCCTCAGAGAGGGAACACAGGATTGGTCAGGGAACCTGTGGACAGCGTTGCCGTGGTGATCTGCCCCTCACTTTGTGGAAACTGAAACCTGAGAGGGTACAGGGCCATTGTCATGCCTACTTCACCACAACATTGAGATGAGGACTAAAGTCACACAGCCATACACTATGGACATCGTTCAATGTACTAACAGCAAGTTTTCCTTTTTCACTTTAAATTAAGCAAAAACTATGACCACTCTAAAGACAAAGCAAATCATTACACATTCCCTCAATCATCTGTGTGTTGATTACAGATCATTACAGGGTGTTTTCCTGGCTATAATTAAAGTGGGATGTGGAACTATAGCCTCCTGCAAACACAGCCTCATATTAAGACGCTCCCCATGTGGTGTGCTGAGAGCAGGCCTTCATGTGCACAGTAGTTTTAACCACATCAGATAAGATCAATGGTGTCACCAGGGAGTCAATTTCCACTGTAAACAAAGCTCCACTGACCGCAACAGGAAGTAATTTACTGCTGCACTTTAACAGTTTAATGAGAAACGCCCGACGTTCTTCTTTGGGAAGATGTTTATACATTTAATCCAAATCAAAAGCATCTCACTGCAGACAGGTTTTATGAAAGACCCCTTACTGTAAAGACAGCCCTTTTCTTCTGATTTAAGGAGTCACATCAGAGTGATGCTGTCTTCACCTGACTTTAGTAATTTGATGAGAGTTTGGAAAAACAAGAGGGGAAAATTGTCTCATGCCTTTTTCAAAATTAAAGAATGTGATGACAATTTGCTAAAAACAGCTTAAAAGCATTCACTTTAAATTATGCTAAAATACAATCCTGGGGTTGTTTTCATACCACAAACAAACAGCACCACAGTCAAAAATGTGGGTCTTGGTTTGGCTGTTTTGTCAGAACTGGAGCTCAACTGACAGCTGTCACGCCAACCTTGACACGAAGAACCAAAGAGTTTTTATAACCCACAACTAACAGATTAGTTGTGAAATCCCTGAAACAAGTAATATCAGTCAGGGTCTAGTTAAAAAGACCACAGCATATTGATGTTTGCACATCTGCACATCCCAGCCAAAAAACTGGAGCTCCAGCAAGCCATCAGGTCAGAGTCTGGGCCTTCACTGGGACTAGAGCAGCAGCTGTAGACACAACAGACACCCCTCACCCAAAAACTGTGACTAGACCCTCACACTAGTTCCCAACATCTCTCAGATATCAACAGTGCAGCTCTGGCAATCAGAACAATAATAACAGCAACAAAGTTTGATATTTTTCCATTTAACAAGCTAGTGTGACAGAAGTAGTTGCAATGCACACATGTTCATAGTGGATAATCTTAGTGCATTTTCTCTGGTGTATGCAGTCATCTTTTGCATGCAGAGAAGAGTTCAATGCCGCATTCAGTGGCAGCACTGAGCGAGCAAACTGAATAAAACCAAAAGATGTTTGTCTGCAGGTTATCTGAATCCAAATAAGCGGCTCAAAAAATGAAGACTTCAACAGAATACAATACAACAGTTGTTAGAAACTGCATACTTGTTGCCTGCCTAACTCAAATCATATCTTGCACTCACCTTGCTCAGCTCATAAAAGTTATTTTTGTGAACACACATCCTTCAGCTGCAACTCACAGACAGCTCCCAGTACAATCAGAGGACGAATTGCAGCGAGAAATAAGGGATTAACATAGAGACGTCACCCAGTGCTGTCTCACACGGCAGAGCACGAGCCAATCACAACACAGCCGGTCAGACACCAAACACACACATTGTAACCTGACAATACCAGCCAGTGAGGGAGACTGTAATATGAGCTGCCGGGTGACTAGCAGGCCGAGGCTCTGGGGCTCTCTCAGCCTAAACAGTGGCATCCCAGGAAGCTCTTTTTGTGGTGTAGAGGATGATCTAAGTGTTGACAAATTTGGGCGTTTCAAATAGCCAGTGGGTTAAAAAGGTGCACATGGCGAGATTTTCATGTAAAATACGCATTTAAAAGTGATACTCCCATCAAAATTTATCTTTTGAGAACGAAACATCGCCTTTAAGGCTCACAGTTAGTTTGATGTACTGCGGATTGAAAGGGTTCCAATGGTGACCTTTTTCATGACAGGAAAAGAGCATTAAGACTAATTATTCATTCTATCAATTATTTCTCAATCAATCATTTGGTCAATAAACAAAATTACAATGAAATGTTCTGAAAGCCTGAGGTTGACACCTTTAAATTGCTTGATTTGTTTGAGAAATTACTTAAATGATTAATTATCAACACTGCTGCAGGACAGAGAAATTTTCGGAAAAAAACACCATTTTTGTGTGTCGAACTAATAGACTATACAGAAGAAGAGGACGTAGTCACCCATGGGTTTATGGACTACTGTTTTCAAGACTCGAGTTGGCCATTGCCAGGCAACCAGGCAACCAGGCACCAGACGTGACCATATTTGGACAAGATGATGGCGGTAGTTAGCAAGGTGCATCTGTAATTCACGTTAACTGTGATTTTAACTGGCTGCTAATTTTGGCTAGTGAAAAACAGATTTAAAACAGAAAAAATTCTGTCATTATTGTGCCTATAGAGATCAAAACCTCAGTGTTGGCATGTTTATCTCTTTCTAGGAGCTTACTACTAATTTCGCCATTTTAAATTGTACTTCATTCTCCACCTTATTTTTGTGTTTGCTCACTAATTAAGCTGACTCATTTCCCGCCTCACCCTGTCTCTTTCTCCCCGTACGTGCCCGCTTTGTTGCCCTTTTCCCCATCAGCAGTCCGTTTTATGAAGTTGCCGAAAGGACACAGATAACGAATGCCATCAATGGTGTGTTCATTGTGGCTTTAACTGGTCTGTGCTTTTAAAATATCCACCCTGTCCACGTGTTGTAACGTAAAAGATAACAACTCTCTCCTTGTTGCTCTGCAAAATGCAAAAATGGGTTGCCAAACATACCTGGGTGGCCAGCTCAAGTAAAGTCAGGAATCCACTGTAACAGATCTGAAGCCCACAGCTGTGAAGAAGCAAATTACAAACATTTCAAAGCCACCTTTAAAGCCCACAGAGGGTGAGCATATTTACAAGAGAGGCTGTTAGTGGAGTAACTGTCTACTCTAAATAAAAAGACACCGTAGATTCACCTACATACGGGCTCAAATGGTAAACACACGTCCACCCACTGAAGATGACTTTTTTTAAGCTTTTTGACTGAAAGCAAAAATCTCTCCTGATAAGGGCTGAGTTTTGGCTAAATCTAATCAGTCTGCCAGACTGCCTTCTTGTGGAATGCTTCAACTTGACAGGCGAAGTCTGTGCATGCCCGCATAGTTGAGGGATTATCACAGTATCAATTGAGCCCTGAAATCCCATTGCACCTGCCATGTCCTGCTTAATGTACAAGAAACGGTCGGGATTTTTCACTCCTCCTTTTCTCAGACTGATTGCCTTTCATTCACAAGTAGTCCTGATGGGATAATAACAAGCTGCGGGTGAGCTGCTTCTACAAACTGACACTTCCTTCTGACAGAGGCAGCCATGAAAGAACTGTAAATACAAGCGGTCTCTATCATTTCTGCAGCCCTACTTCAGATCCACTGAGGTCACTTGGTGTATAAAGACAGAGAAAGCTGCAAGCATTGTGGTGGTCTTGTGGTTAGAGTAAGTGCAGCAGTAACCACACGACTGCTGGTTTAATCCCTGCCCAGAGTGGCAGATTGAGGGATGATACACTCCCAGCTCCTGTCACCTGATGCAGCTGGTCCATGATTTTTTACTTTGTGAATCATACAGAATTTTGATGGTTTTATGTTTAATGGTTGTCACATCAAAGCCACATAGTATATACTATCATTATAGGAATTCACAACAAAAACTCTTTAAAACAGATGAAAGCACCAGACGGTTGCCTTCAGTGACGTATTTCATCAACATTGCCAGAGTAGTTTAGAATGAAAAACATCATAAGATCAATTATTGACGCTTGTCGTGTTTATCGTATGACGGATTGTTGTCACCCAAGTGTAATATATTGATTTTGGGTTTTGTTTTGGTTTTTTGTTTTTTTACATAAATGGTTTCTGGAAAACTGACGTGCTTTTTAGCTGTTAATTGGGTCTGTTCACGCACAAAATCTCAGTGAAACCACAAACCAAGCAGAAAGCTTCACACTACCATATGCTTTTGTCCTGGTCTATGCAAGCAGAATTCATGGTCATCCTTGAAGAACAAATACAGCTCTTGATCACTTCTGGCTCAACAGCTACTGTGATCCCACTACAGTGCTTGGTGGGTCAACTAAATAACAGAAAGGTCCAGAGTAAGAGTAAAACCAATGTGATTAGAGCCAGTGTAATTTGCTGATGTTGGCTTTACCTGCAAGCTTGACAGATAGAAATGTAAACACACATTTTAAAGGCACCAGTTTTGAATCAACTTAATGTTCTTCTAGATTCAAGTTTAAAGTATTCTGTTGTAGCTGGGCTTTGTAAATTTTTTTTTGTACAAGCTGGAAAATCTCACGCCAGCGCTGTACATGCTTTTTGCCACAGCTATCACAACAATCCCTAGATTTGATGGATAATTTCCAAAAATAGTCATTAACTGGTTTTTATGTTTTTAAAACAGTTGTAGTATTAAGCCACATATTGTATTGTGATCTTAAAGCTTGAGTTTTGGCTTTAAAACTGCTTTCACTTCTCGATGTTGTTGAAGTTGTACCAGAGACTCCTGCTGTACACTACTAAATAGTATATCAGCAAATATATTATCAGCACAACTTTCTTCTGTGTGTGATAGTTTAGCTATTTTCAGCATTGAGGAAATGTGAAAATTGTCTGCATTATCCTTATAGCATGGGTAAGAGTGAAAAATAATTGAGGTGTTCGGGGTTCGCTGCCTCGCCACATTCTGTTTTTTTCTGCTACTCCTCCCTTTGTGGTCAAATATCAAAACAATAATTTACAGCAAGCCTCGTCAAGCAGCGTGCCTTTTCCTTGGGGCATCTCTTCAGTGTGCAAGTAATTTAATTCACAGGGTCAACCCATTAGATATGGCAGAAACCACGAAAGACAAGCAAAAAAGCACCAAGTTTTGTCCACTCCAATCCTACAAGTAAGGTTGACGATGACCCTCCTTTATAAGAAAGCATTAATAAAACTAATGTTTCTTTGGTCTGTACAACTTCTAAAGCACATTTAATTACAGCCAGTTTGAGATGGCATCAATTGTGTTTTGTTTTAACATGTTGGATAAACCACACGTCATATGGGTGCGGTCAAAGTTTTGAGTAACTGTCAAACATTAAGTTTATGAAAAGTAGGTCAAAATAATATCTTACTAATAATATCGACTATCCAAACAACTCAGTAGGTATTAATGAGGGATGGGTATGCAAAGGTTAGGAAAATGAAGGAAAAAATTTTTTCTTTAAATAAAGTGAGAGAAATTAGCTGCAAGAACAGGAAAAAGATCCTTGCTTGTAAACGGCAAATGTCAGTGATCTCTGATATAAAGACCACATGATGACTGAGAGGAGGCATGAATGAAAGAAAGGATTAGCATACCAGGAAACAAAACATCTTTGTGAAACACACTTCAAGGTTTACCCAGGGTTAATCCCAGCTAAACAGAGAAATACCTTCACTCATTCATGTTCACCTCGACAATTTTCCTCCCGACAGAAATCTCATAAGATGAAATATTGTAGGACTCATCTAACAATTCTCCATATGGTGTAAAAGACTAGATCCTCAGACTAAAACAAAATAAAAATGAACATACAGTGATATTTAATATGAGTTTTAAGCTCAGCACACATCTGTCTGTTCTCTTGTAATGCCTTTGTGATGGTAAGTGATGCAACAATTTCAATTAACTCAGTTCACAACCTCAGCAGATGCCACTGACGGGAATGTACAGGCCTTAAAAATGCAAAAGAGGTTATCTGTTTACCATCAGCCGGACAACAACTTCCTCCCATCAAGCTATTTTTAGACATGAAGAAGCAGAGCTATTCAGCAAGCCAAAGGAAAAATTGGGTTCTTAAAATTGACGTTTAACAGTCTACAGTACTATATTACACTTATAATATCTTTAAAGGGTCATTTTAATTGGTCAAACCATCTTAACACTAATAATGTTTGTAACACACTGGGAATCATGAACTGTGGCAGAAACAAACTTAAACATACTTAAATTTCTACAGCCACATTAGCAGCACCACTAGTTGGGCAAAAAAGGACAACATTTGACCTGACGGCAGCGAAAGGAAAGGCCGTGTAAAAGTAAAGGGTTTAAAGGGAGAAGTTTGACATTTTGGGAAATACATTGATATCTTTGTCATTGTGAATAGCGAAAAGGTAGATAAAACTCATGTCTGTACAGTAAATGATGCTACAGTTAGCAGCCAGCTAATTTAGCTAAGCATAAAGACTGAAAACAGGGAAAACAGCTAGCCTAGCTCTGCCCAGTGGTAACAAAGCAGACTAATTAGCACATAGTTTCTTATTTGTTTAATCCGTAAAAAATGTGTAGTACCGAAAATGATAATTCGATAAAATGTTTTATGTGCTGCGCTGTTATAACACCCCAAAAATGTTAGCTGTGTTGTGTTAGCATTTTTTTAATTATTTTTTCAACCTGGAACACAATTCAAAGAACAGGAGAAAATACATTAGATATTCTAAGTGAACAATGTCTGATCAAGCATTCAAAATACTGTCACAACTCAAAAAAAGATTTGACCTTCTTTACATCAACAATAAGACACTGTAACTTAAACATTTGTACAGCATTCTATATAATATTTGTGATCAATGAGTGCATGAAAAGGCCAACACATACACAAAAGTCTCCCAATCCATCTCAGGCTCTGTTAAGTCCCTAAATCCAGCAAGCAGTGATTTACAAAGATTTTCAAGCAGTTCTGCCAGAGCTTTGATCACTCCAATAATGACTTCCGAGCAAATTTGCAAACAATGTGGGGCTGGCCTGGCAGCTGCCCCAAACGCCTGGAAATCTTTTAGTAGGATTCCCTGAAACTTGACTTTTCTGTTTTGTTTTTCTTACACTCAACAAGTCCTCCATTTAAAATATGTTGTTGATCTAATTTTACCGGTGTATTCCGTGTATATATATAATCTGACATCGAACTTCTTCATCAAATATGTACTTTTGTACAGTTCTCAGTTACGGTGGGTTTGGTTCAGTGCATCTACTATTCAAGGTTTGAGAAGGTTTGATCTTGTAATAACAGGGCAGTCCCTGAGCCTCATGTAGGTCTTCATCCCACTCTTAAGACCTGAACAGCTGTAACAACTCCCTTCACATCCACAGTCAAATGCTGTGACCAGTAAGAGTGTTTTTTTGTTTTTTTCCAGGGAGTACAGACGGACAGAGAAAAATTCATCTTTTCAAGCTAATGCAGCCAAAAAAGCTGTATTTTAAGCACCAAAACATGCAAGAGAAGCACAAAGGGGAAAGAAGCATGCACAGATGTTCGACCAAAACTAAAATTACAACTTAGCACCCCCTCAAAATAAAATTACAGAGAAAACACCACAGCAAGGATTCCACAAAAACTGTACAGCCGCAAGAAAAGCAGGGACAGATTTGATGTGCAGCCCGCTCAGACGGTGTATTGGAGTGGAAGTCATTTTCTCTAAACAAACACTGGAGGGACGGGAGTCATAACCACAGGGAGGTGGGAGGCTGGGGGTGACACATCTAAGCAGCGGAGGCCCCGCTTTGATCATGTGGACAGAAGGGTTGTCTCACTAAGGTGTTAATTGAGAGACCTCAGCCATATGTCCTCGAAGCCTGAATAACGAGGCTGATGATGTGGACCCAGAGCTCCGCTAAGCCTGATGTACCAACCGACGCCTGGCTGTGCTTCCACCCGATCTGCTTACGTGTTAGTGGGAAACCAGTGAGAGGCTGAGGAATGCTCTGCGTTTTGCTGGAGGACATGCACAATGCACAGATTCAACACTAAGCTTGTTACAGTTTGAACAAGGCTGAGCTCAGAAACGTCAGTGAAAAAAACAAGAGGCACATTGAGCAGCTTACATACGGTGATACATTTACACTTAAAGTCATCAGTTAACCTAAACCGTGCATTAATTGGCAGATATTTTATAAAAGTACTTCCCTTTCTTTGACAGTAATTTTACAGTATCACAGTACAGTTTGACAGTATTTTAATTACGTGATTAACTTGTAACAAAGAAAAACTGCTACACTTTTGACACTTTGACAGACAGATGAAGCCAGCATGTCAGAAAAAGGCTTTTTAAATCATGCTGACTGCAGAGTGGGTTAAAAAAAATATTTTTTTTAAAGTATTGATTCTGAAATGCATCGACACATGAACAGACAGACAACACCTTGAAGACATAATGTCCCGTACATAGAGTACCTAAAACAAACTTTTTGGCTCCTGCGAAGGCCCGGTAAGCTGAAAAGAAAAAAAAAAAAAGATCCATACAAGATTTAAATTCACCACTTCTTAAGCAAATATACGTCACATGACAGTTTAGTATTAGGTAAACTTAGCTAAATCTAACACTGAACTCAAAATTACAAGAGCTTTTGAAGCACTTTGGGGAGTCTGATGACTCCTACAGATTTGGAAATGTACCAAGGTCAAGAGAATTGGTATTTAGCTACATTCTTTTGCAATCAGTGCAGGTCTTATTAGGACGGCATCAGTGTAACTTAAGTGTCTTCATATCTTAATTAATTGAAGCTTAAACTATTGTCATATTATACAGCTAATGAAAGGATTTTTTAATAAGCTTTTAATTCATTGAAAATATGATATTTTCCCAAAGTGACTGTACAAAAGATCACCAGGTTCATCAAAGACACACCAGCTTGGTACTTTAATGTCTGAGGGAATGCTTTGTTTGGTCTCCTGGATGAAAGCGCTGTTTGTAATCTGTATTTCTATTATACCCAAGTGTAGAAAAATGGATTCAGGGATATGCCAGAAGTGCCACACTGGAAGCCAAAGAATTTCATTAAACTGCTGTCACAGAGCTCATATTCTTCCCCTTGACATATCAATTCAGTGCTTTGTCGCTAAAGAACAGTGGAAAGGCCTCCGAGCACAGCAGAAGATGAAGAGCCCTCTATTTGATCCTCGTTCATTACCAGCACAATAGGGACCACCATCCAGGTCTATATCTCCTCTACTCTGATCCTTAAATGCTTTAGCTCCCCGCCACAAGCGTTTGCAGAGCTTTCATCTGCCTGCTTTAATCTCTGACAGTAAAAAAAATAGGTGGTGGCATGCCAGATCAGAAGAGGAAGAGTGAACTCTTCTCTGAATGTATGGTTTAGAGACCAGATACCACTCATGACCAACAGCATCTTCATTTACACTGTGTGCAACATTTCAAAGTTGATGACAACCCCTTTCTGAGCTGCCCATAAGGACATGTTTGTTAAGAGTCAAGCACTGTAGTGCAAAATAACTAACTTATTCTTTTAGAGGCTTTGAGGTGACATGCAGATCTATGGTGAAACCTGATTCAAGCCTTTAAATCCACGACTAAGGTGAGTCAGTATGGGTCATATAATGGTGAGGGATTACTAGAACACATAAAAGACTGGTCCGTGTCTGAAGAAGTTTTAAGAACATAAGCCTTTCCAAAAAGGAGCCACCTTAATCAAAAGTTCATGAGTTAAATCTTAATGGATAAACTGCCCTTTCCCGCCTGTAATGTTCACAGCACATTTCCCTGCACTTGGAGCTCAAAGTTCAAGCCCATACGTGAGATACTGAACACGTCCATGACACCTGTCTGGCGCGAACAAACTTTGTTTAATCGGGAGTGGGAGGTGGCAACCAGATTACCACAACTAGGAACAACAAACACCATATGACTTTAAACATAATCCTGCTTAACCAGCAGCGCTTCATGGGATTGTCTGGTCGCTGCAGGACCACCTGACCCAGAACATGCATCGAAGACAGATTGAGTTTAACCAAAAGGTTCGTGCGTGTTTAAATAAGCGCCCGCACACACACACGTCCTCAAAGGCGTAAGATAAACAATATAAAGACGATAAAATAAACGCATCCTTTGGATTTATCAGAATAACCCAGCGACTGCAAAGCGTTTAACTTACCCGACGCCAAGTGTCTCCCAAGCTCTTTTGGGACCTAAATGCAACACCTCCTCGCTGTTAAGTCAACCGACTGTCCTTGGAATCAAATTGTCGGAGAGTAAATCGTCAGGACAAAGCATTAACTCAACGTCAATCTCTACGAGGTTGTATCCTGTGGCACACGACACGTCCCGTCCGTCCCACCAGCAGCAGCCTCTTTGTACTTGTCCGCTTCAGCACTAAGTTGTTAACCGGCGGTCATGCGCAGTCGGTGCTCAGACAAGCTCAGCCCGCTCCCTGCTAATAATGAAGGTCGGTCAGTGCCACAGGTGTAGCTTACCTGCGGCAAGGTCGGCCTACTTGTACTGCCCCACCTGCACGTGGCTAAGCAACCTGAATATTTACCTTGTAGCCTTCCTAGTATAAAGTTAAAGCAGTACGGTAATAATGCTAGCGGTAATGATGCTAGCCATAGAAACGAGTTTAAGCTAGTTAACTAAGTTAGCTGTTTGTAGGTAAAGCACTTTAACCACTGGAAGTTAACGTTAATTTACACATTATCTGGCAGCTCACCAAGATTTAGAGACTTAACGTTACCGCTTTTATTTAGTGTGTTTCTTAATTGTTCTGTGTCACAGAAGTGGGTTTTTAGGGGCTAATTTTAACTATTTCTAAGACTGCTCAGCCTGTTAAATGTTTAAAATGTTGGAAATGTGGTACAACCACGACTTTACATAATTGTAACGCTACACAGTGTTTTCTTTACAATAATAATGGTATTTCTTGGCTACCAAAGCACACCTACTGTGATAGAGCAAAGCGTCCCAAACATGTAGACTGGCCAAGACCGCCATCTTGTGGCGTCTTGTGTTAATAGTTCAACGCCTTAGAAAATGTATTTGTGGTTTAACTTCACTACAAGCAGTTGTGAAAAGTACATTTACTCAGGTACTGCACTTAAGTTAAAAATATATATTTAAAAAATGAGGTGCGTGTGCTTTGCTGGAGTTTTTCCATTTTATGGTAGGCCTACTTTATAGTACATCTACTCCACTTACAGTTTAGAGGCAAATATTGTTTTAATTATTTTCTCCACTACATTTATTTGATAAATTAAGTTACTGGTGACTTTGCAGATTTAGATTAATAATATAAAATATAATCAATAAATATAGGCCTATCAATATTATAGTTTGTAAGTTTAATTTAGTGAGAAATTCACAAGCTACCCTATAGTTGGCCTAGGCTATAAAGAACACTAATTAAAATGAGCTTCACCTGAAACATCAAAGTGAGTGAATGAATTAATGCATCAATAACTATAATCCAATAATATAACATACATTATTCTAAAATGGGTCACTCTGCATAATGAGTAGTACTATGAGAAGTATATTTTGTTGATAATGTTTTTGCATGCATGACTTTTACTTGGAACAGAATAGTTTGACACTGTGAAATTACTACTTTAACTTAAGTACAAGATCTGAGTACTTCCACAAACAAAATAAAATAACACCTATACAAAATATAGAAAGAATAAAGCATGTAATATGTTTTACCCTTTAGGAAACAATGGCTTTGATTACATAGAGATTAGTGGAGACTAACAGCTAGACTGCAATTGGCTTCATATTTTCACAAAAGATTAACATGTGCCTTTACAGTAACACCATTTAAAGGCTGTAGCCTTGTTTTGCTCAGGCTCTCTTCTTTACTTTTTATTTTTTTAACCAGGTCAGATGTCTCTTTTTTTCTCATTAGAGGGCAGTAAAAGCCTACATGTACAATGGAGAAAACCAGATCTGTTTTTTATTGATTTATGTGAAGTTAAGAGGATATATAAATTCATAAATACATGGATTACATGGCCAAAAAATATGCGGGCACCTAAAAATCCTCCCAATTGTTGAATATCTCATTACAAAATTATTAGCATTAATCTGCTGCTACAATTCTTCTGGGAAGGCTCTCCACAAGAGTTTGGAAATCCCACAGGTGTTGGTGATTCCAATTTATCCCAAAGGTGCTGGATGTGGTTGAGGTCAGGTCAGGACTCTTTGAGGGGCTTCATCCACACCAAACTGGGAAACACACTTCACCTGGCTTTGTGCAGCAGGACACTGTGAAATAGGGACAGGCCCTCCCCAAAAATGCTTACATAAAGTTGGAGGCACTCTTTTGGTCAAAATACTGTTTTATTTAGCATTAAGATGTCCTTAATAATTGCAAATGATGGGTCTAGCATAAAATATGAAAGCTAAAAACTTGATCTATCTAAAAGCAAGAAGAATGTGAATGCACTATCAGAAGCAAAATTATGAAACCGTTCGTTCACACTATCGTTTGCAAACATCCTGAAAAGTACACGGCCTGTCTTGCGCAACGACAGCTTGAATGCAGATATGAGCGGCGTCTATTATTCTGGTCACATCCTTCTATTGGCAACATTATCATTTCTTAACTACCTAGTTGTGTTTATACAAACGGGTAGTGTTTCCAGCGGGGCCACGCCTCTCCTGCAGCTCTGGATTGGCCCTTGTGTCTTCACTCCCTCCACTGAGTTCCGCGTTGCAAAGCATTTAAGTTCTGCAACATTACCTGCAACTTCTACTCTCAGGCTTCAGAGGACCATCTGCCGCCATGTCTGAACGAGGATCCTTCGACACTGACGTGGTCACCATGACCCGGTTCGTTATGGAGGAGGGCAAGAAGGCGAAAGGCACCGGAGAGCTGACAACGCTGCTGAATTCGCTGTGCACGGCGGTGAAGGCAATCTCCTGCGCTGTACGCAAAGCTGGGATCGCCCATCTGTGAGTAAACAATCACACTGAGTAGAAGATATCGTCGTTTATAAAGTAAAAGCACAGTAAAAGTACCATTAACTGAAGTTTCAGTCCCATGCATCCACATTGCTAAGCAGGAGATTCAGGTTGTTTGTGGACCAATCAGGAAGCGCATACCTGAAACCACAACGACCTCTTTGTTATGGTTTATGAGACATACAATTTATTACAACAAACAACTTTTCCATTTAGTGTCGTTATGTGCATCTTTACTGTCAGAATAAATTAGAAATTTCAATGAATTACCTCCCTTCCACCGTTTAATTCCTCATGGTCTACACTGCTTGTATTTCAATAATTTGCAATTGTACAAAAGTGGAATTTTAGATTTTTTACACTTAAACACAGGTGATCTAGTTTTGTTTACAGAGAGAGCGCATTTTTTTATTTTTTTTATTCCTTTCATTCCAGTTTTCATCCTCACTGTTTTTTTAATGTTTTATGTCTTATCAGTTATGGAATTGCTGGCAGCACCAATGTGACAGGTGATCAGGTGAAGAAGCTGGACATTCTCTCCAATGATATGATCATCAACATGATCAAGTCATCTTTTACCTCCTGTGTGCTGGTGTCTGAAGAGAATGAAAAAGCCATAATTATAGAGCCAGAAAGACGGGTAAGTCGGTCTATGTGAGCAGTGGAGTAGTTAGTAGTAGTTAGAGGTTGAAACAAAACCAGTAGACTTTGTAAGCACTAGTAAGTAAGTAGTAAGTACATAATATATAACAGTTAAAAAAAACAATAAGCAATAAAAGACCTTAAATACACATTACACAGCACAAGGTAGGACAAAGGCCAGTTTGAAAAAGTGTCCGGTCTGTAAAGGCCGCAGAATGTATGTCTAAAGGAAGACCGTTACACAGAGCGGGTACCATCACTTCAAAAGCTCGATTACTTTTTGTTTTCTGTCAAGCACGAGGGACAACCAGTACCCGGGTCAGAAAGCCTAAGTGACCCAAGGGTGATATAAAGGTGGAGCAGGTCAGGGATGTACACAGGTGCCTGACCATGCATCGCTAGATATGTGAAAAGAAGAACCTTAAAAATTAATCGTGAACCTGACGGGGGGCCAGGGCAGATGACAGGATGGGAATGAGCTCAGTTGACCTACTGGACCTGGTCAACAGCCTCGCAGCAGCGTTCTGGACAGTATTAGTATTTTTTTGGTACACCTGAAGCTGTTTGAGTAGGCTAAAGTTTGAGGTCCCTTTGGGCTTGGTAAAACCTGCTTTCAGTTATTTGGGTCTCATTTCTGGAGTGACTCCAACAGCAGACTGAAACAGGCTCATCTAGTTTACTCTGAATTAATGTTTTTCAGATCTTTTTCATCAGATAACTGACTCAGTAAAATATGGCTTGGGTTTCTGTTGCTCAGAAAAAAATATCTATCTATCTATCTATCTAATACTATATTATTCTATATGTGGTCCATATACTGTTATGTTATATGAAATTAGATAGCACAGTCTCATGCACGCCCACGAGGGTGATGTGATACAGATTCCTACTCATGGTTTTATACTAATCTGCTGATCTGCAGGCTTCAGTAATGGATGAAGAAACACAAAATAGTTAACGCCCTAATGTAAACAAGAGGATTTAAAATACTTTAAAAATCAGCTGTAAATGTTTTAAGATGAAGGAAATGCATTCAACATGTTTGTTTGACCTCACACAGTGTGTTTAGGCGTGTAACACAACAACGCTTTTGTTTGCTTATAAGAAAACCCAGAGTAATTTCTAGCTCTTGTTCTTCTCTTACAGGGCAAATACATTGTGTGCTTTGATCCTTTGGATGGCTCCTCCAACATCGACTGTCTTGTCTCCATAGGAACAATCTTTGCCATCTACAAAAAGGTACTTAGACACGTTTAAATTCCCACGATTAAGTGTCTTTGTTCTTGATTTTCAAAGTCAAAACAGAATAATCTTTTAATTAGCTTTAATAAATGCATTGAGTTTTTGAAGGCCAAGACAGATGACTTAGATTAATTGATTGTTGCTGATGTTCACTGTCTTAATATTGTCTAATTTCATGCCAAATTGTCACATTGACATACCCCCCGGAATTATATTTTCCAGGTCAAAAAAGCTTTCAAAATAAGGTTTGAGTCACTCAAACTCAGCTTCTTCTTCTTTTATGTCCCTCGAGGGCAAAGCGTTCCTTATCAGCTGTGTTGTAAGATGTGGTAATGCCGTTTTACTAAGATGGTAAACTAAAGAATAAATGTGAGAAATTCGTTTGCAAGGGGGAAAGAATATCATCTGAAACAGAAACTTTTTATCATTGCTGCAGATGTGAACAAGTTAATATCAGCGGTTTAGTCCAGACCCAGAGTAAAATAATGCGGCAGATTCCATTCCTCTCTATTCCATTATTTTGATAATAAAGTAGCCTTCACTCCACTGAAATGATAAATGAAAAGGGAATAATTCCTGGATGACATTAGTTTATTTTTTCCTTTAGAACACAGATCACGAGCCCTGTGAGAAGGACGCCCTGCAGCCTGGCAGGAACCTTGTGGCGGCAGGCTACGCCCTCTACGGCAGCGCCACCATGATGGTGATCTCCACCGGCCAGGGAGTCAACTGCTTCATGCTCGACCCAGTTAGTAGTCTCTTGAAGGACCCGTGTCACAAAAGTCTTGCAAATTGGTTTTGTTTAAAACATGTGGTTCTGGGGTTACTGATGACTTTTTCTACTCATCAGGCGATTGGCGAATTTATCCTGGTTGATCGGGATGTGAAGATCAAGAAGCGAGGCAAGATTTACAGCTTGAATGAAGGTTATGCAAAACACTTTGAACCTGCCGTCACAGAGTACCTGCAGAAGAAGAAGTTCCCTCAGGTAACAGACCTCAGGGCTAGTGTGGGGAGCGCTTCAAGCTGAGTGATGTTAATATTTATTTCATAAAATGGTAAATTAAACAAATTATGTTCAGCTAATCTGTGTTTCCTCCTGCTGTTCAAATTTACTGCTTCACTGGAGCAGTTGGGATTCAGTGCCTATGTTTAAGGTATTTTGGTGGCATTTGTTGCAGTTGATGAGGGTCAGTACTTTTATTCATGAACAAATACCAAACCGAGAAGAATATGGTGGAATTGAAATGTTATTGGATTTATTAATTTGGGGCAGTGGCCATTAATCAACATACATTAACATGTAAAAAAGTGCCAGCATTTGCCAAGATTGTCAAATTTTTACCTGCAGTCTCAAAGAGGTTTTTTGCATTTTCAATTGTAGATCTTGTCTAGTTTCAAATGGCATACTAATGCAACATTTTAAATGACTGTAGGATGGCACTGAGCCCTACGGTGCTCGGTACATTGGCTCCATGGTGGCAGACGTCCACCGAACGCTGATGTATGGAGGCATCTTTTTATACCCAGGAAATGTAAAGAGCCCCAAAGGAAAGGTAAGGTCCCAGTACTGCTTTCTGCTGCTCCTGCATTAAACATTTTAAAGACTTAATAATGAATGCCCTATCTCAAATGTTCTATCCTAAAACAAAATAAAGTAAATACAGTCATAGAAGTATTTGGATATACTAAGACATGAACCTCCATTGTAAAAGTTGAATTTTTAAAATATCTTGACGAGGTCTGCCTCCTGTAATTTATTCACAAAAGTATAAGGCTGGTGATTATTATGCATTTTTGTTGTCAGTAGATCCCATAAAAAGACCAAAACTCTGTGTGTATCTCCTCAGTACTTCTCGATTTCTCAAGCCTGTCTGTTGCTTTCACTCTAAGGCCAGTAGTTCCTACTCAAGATACACTTTTACTAAATACTGGTGGTGAATTTACAATTCATGTTTTTTTTAAAGGGTAAAACTGTATTTGTTGTATTTGTATGTTTTTATGGACAAATGAACTGAGATGTGGAGTCTGACGGCTGCAGATTCGGGGTGGTAGCAAGTATTTACAGCAGTGCTACAATGCACATGGGTCCAACTCAAAACAAACTATTGTGTCCATGTTCATGTTCCGTAGGATCATTTAATTTGTTTGTTGTAGGTTTTGGTCTTTTCTTGGGATATCTTGAAATTAAGAAAAGTGTAAATTATTACCAGGTTTAACCTTATAATAAAATCATCAACCATGAATGGCGATAAGTAGGCTTTAACCCCATTATTTATTTTTAGTTTATAAAAACCAATAAGATTTTTTTTCTTCACCTTCACTTACTGTAATATCGATACTTTTGAGTCATTTTGACGAGAAATTTCCATCATGAATAGTTTGAATGTCACTTGTAACATGAGACCATACTGAAGAAAGTGTCACAATGTTGTTTCTTCACTCTCCACATCCTTCCAGTATTTGCAAGACTGAGCCAAACATGTTGTCACATTTAAAAACGGTAGAAAGCACCTGTATTTCAAAATGCAAAAAAGCAGAGAAATATAGAATAAAATTTGCAGCAGTAACGTTCAGTCAATTAAATTCTTACAGTTCTGTAGTTTAAGTCAACAAACAAAAGTGTATTAGTATTAAAGTATTAAAAGCTTTTTAATGATACTTTGGACAATTATTAGATTTACTTCTTACAACTTACAGATTAAAAAGTTAGTTATTTTATTTCAAAATATGAACAACATAAAATATTTAAATAAAACAATCAATCCAACAAAAAACAACTTAAAAGCAAGATTTGATGAAAAGTCTTTCTTGGGGAAATTTACAGAAGGCAAGGCGAGTTTATTTGTATGGCACATTTCAACAACAAGCCAATTCAAAGCACTTGACATAAAACATAAAAGCAACATAGGGCAAAAAAACACATTTGAATACAATTTAAAAAGTTAAACAGAAAATAAAAACAAGATAAAACAGGGCAGTAAAAGTTACAGTGCAGTGTAAGATATTAATCAATAGCCTTAAATTTTGAGAGTTTCAGCAGTAGTGGTAGTTTTCTGGGAGTTCTTTCCAGATATATGGAGCATAAAACTGAATGCTGTTTCTACTTGTTTAGTTTTGACTCTAGGGACAGAAAGCAATGTATTTTGACATTTCATGCTTTACACACTAACAGTAATATTTTAAAATCAACTCTTTGATAGAGAGTAAGCCAATGTAAAGACTTCAGAACTGGAGTGATGTGATCCACTTTTTTGATCTTGGTGAGGACTTGAAATAGACTTTTTTTTTTAAATTTCTTTAGAGAGACCTGTAAAGATACTATTACAGTAGTCAAGTCGACTACAGTTTAGTGTCATGTTGTTCCACAGTTTTTATCCGTAGTCGTTGTTTCGCCAAACGATAGGTTCACAATTTTCAAGTCTGTCTTAAAACAATAGTCAGGTGCTCATATGAACATTGAATCAGGTTTTGCTTACTGTAATGCTCCTGTTCATACTGTCCATTAAGAGAGATCTTCCTATAGCACTGCAGATGTAAGTGATAAAAAATTCAGTTTTCTCAGTGCTCACTGTGGACAGTGCAGTAGACTACAGTACACTTCCATGGACAGTGTTTCTGTACAGAGCTGTGGAGGATCGATAACAAGGAAAGTGGGGATTTGTTACTAAATAGACTGCAACTTTACAATCTACTTGTCTAACTCAGACTGCTAAAGCCTCATATTACCTTCAGATCAACTTTGTCTCAAGTGCTAAACCATTCTGAGTGTTGCAAACTAGTGAAAACATTTAGATTAGAACATTCATTTCTCAGAGTTTGAGATTAGAAAAAACACTAGAAACTAAACTCCCCCTCTTCCTCACAGCTGCGGCTGCTGTACGAAGGAAACCCCATGGCCTTCATCATGGAGCAGGCAGGTGGCATGGCCTCCACCGGCTACGAGACTATCCTGGACATCCAGCCTGAGAGCATCCATCAGCGGGCTCCCGTGGCTATGGGTTCCCCAGAGGACGTGCTGGAGTACGTCGCCATCTGCCAGAAATATGCAAAGAAGTGAGACCGCACCAACTAACCTTCACAGCCATCACTCTCCGCCGAAAAACCTCATATCTCCAAACTGTCCACTTTTACAGGACTGAGGAAGTCGGCCTCTTTTTGAGCTTGATGTAAATCAGGGTTTTTCAAAGCCTGAGACTGGGGGCCTCCCCTCAGATAAAGACAAGCTTTATCTTGATAAAGACAAGCTTTATCTGAGGGGACGCCCTCAGATAAAGAGTTTACTTGGTAAGTTTCACTCAAATCCTGGATGCCTATGGGGTGGTGATTATATTATTTGATCCATAAACACTCAAGATTTGAGCCAAAATAGCCTAATATTTCTGTTTGACATTAACTTCTGACTACACCGAATAGTTTTCAAAAAGGTCTGTCCTAAGGCATTTACTGCTTGTTGCTCATCTCAGGGCGTCAATACCAATACACTTTCAGAAAAAGTGACAAAACATAGTTATGTGACAATATTATGTAGCTGCAGTACCGCTGGCTGCAGTTTCAGGACCACCGCAATCCTGGGACCGCAGTTCTAGGACCGTAGTTCTTTTGCAACAGCGCCATCCAGTGGAGTGGTGGTAATGCACAGCAACACAAAGGAGGTTAAGCATGTGTGTGTGTGTGTGTGTGTGTGTGTGTGTGTGTGTGTCAATAACTTAGGTTTAGCCACACACCCGGTGATGGTTGTGGTAAGGGTAATTGGCTTTGGGGGGGGCGGCTGTCAAGAGTAACACGGCAATATCAAAGTAATCAAGGATCCTAAGAATGGAGTCCTGAAACTGCAGCTACATACTATTAAGCCCTGGATATACTTGCTTTTTAACAATGCGTAGGCGTAGACAGGCGTAGACAGGCATAGGTGGCGCAAACTGCTTTGTTCACATACTTGCCTGCGTACTTTGCGTGACCCTGGAGGATTAAACTTGAATCCACTAGGGGGCAGACCAGAACCGGGTCATCCCTTGACGACACTGGATTATATTCCTCTGACAACCTCTGAATTTGCGCATCATAAACAAACCAAACATAGCGACACTCGAGGAGGTTGTGATTTTAATGAGACATCTTAGTAATTGCAGACTAGAGTTTTATTGTAAACGTCCTGCCATAGATCTCCTCTTTTTTAAAGTCTGCTGCTGAACTACTTCTTCTTTTGCAATTAATGACAGTTGGAAATCCAACTGCATACCACCACATCCTGGGCTGGTGTGTAGAATGCTGGTGACCTGCCGGGCAGATCAACACACTGCTCCCATGTTCATGTGCTGAATTACATTTTGCGGACGCATAGTGTTAATTTCTGGGGACGTGCACAGCCTAGGCTCCAAAGGAACGCAGGATATACGTGGCAGCCATTTTGCATACTCGAACGCGTAGTTAAAAGCAAGAATATCCAGGGCTTTATTTGACCCCAAAGGTACCCGTCTGAGACGCTTCCGGATTCAGTACTAGCTAGCTAGCTACTATTCGTGTTAAAGGTGTTGAATGCCCACCCTGAAGCCCCCTACCCTTACCACAACCATCAGAAATGTTAATACCTAAACCTAAGTCACTGACTTTATGCATGTCGGCCGGCTAAACCTACAGCTGTGCACGTCGGCCTCAGAGCCGGTAACGTTAGGGTTAGCCTCCTTTGTGCTGCTGGGACGTTGCATACGGTGGCATTTCATACGGACGCTGAAGGGTACCTTCAACATAAAATACTTTACGCTTTGTCACGCTGTCTGAAAGTGTCAGTTATGACGTATTGAGATGAGAACGTGTTGGCCGTTTATTAGTTTCTGATTCTGATGGGGGGGGGAAACAGTTCCCAAAAACTACTGTATCTCTGAACTCTCACACATGTAAGCTATTCTATGTGATGTCCTTTGGTAACTAATGCAGTAAGTAATGTCATATTGTTTTACTTCCATTCACTGAGCTTCCCCTGAACCTGCTTGGAGCCCCCCTAGGGAAGCCTGCCTCACACTCTGAAAAACCCTGATGTAAATGTATTGTGGGTAATGTCATGAAATGATTAAGCCCAATAATGTCAGGGGATTTTCTCAGTTAAAATACAAAAACAGCCAAATTTGGTGTTACAAGGTTTTAATGTCATTCCAGCAATATTCATACTCTGTAGAAAGCTGACAGAGATAATGGAAAGAAGGTGGTTCAGTGGAAACATAAAAACTGCGGCTCATAAGCACAATAACGCACACAACACATTCCACAAAATAAAATACCAAATGTGCTCCCAACAAAGAAGTACTTGATTAAACAACCTGGAGACTTTTACTCCTCACTTTACCTCCACTTGTGCCTTTTAATAAGAATAAACACTCTAGATAAGTGAAGTACCAAATAACAAAGCCTTTTTTGTTTTTATTATGTGAACAACTGCTGCTTGGATTGATGAAGTCTGTCAATAAATCAACATGAGTCTAAGAAGAGAAAATCTGTGTTTTCATCTTTTTAAAATGCATGCTTGCAAAAATGTGTCCCATCTTTAAAACTCACCTCTTCACAAATAGGTGGTTTGTGCATTTTTTGGCTGCTGGACAGTTTTGTTATAGCATCAGTACTCCAGCAAACATGCAGGCTTCACATACGTGGACAGAATAAGCAAACCCCTGAGAAATTAAATGGATTAAATTAATTGCATCAGACATGTTGAAAAGTTGAAAGATCTACTGTGTACAAAAGCTAGGAGATACTTTATCCAGAGGAGTTGACCTTTAAGCTGAAGGTCAGTGGAAGCTATGAACCCTAATGACATTTAGAGCTCACTGCTGCTGTTGTACTAAAACCAAGCAACAAGAGTCCCTCAGTCTTTAACCAAAGTGTCTTGTAACTCAAAAACAAAAAATACTGAATCCAAACGCCTTTTGAACTAAATCATAAGAGTTGTTTGGAGTTGGTAGTATGTGAAATAAAACATATTTAATAAATAGCTGACAGGATTATATGTATTAGGTGGTGAGTGGCCAGTTCATTTAAAGCACCAAAATCTGGGTTAACCCTTAACCTAAATGAACATGATTTTCAGGCTTCATTGTTCAACACATGAAGTTGGATAAAGAGTATAGAAAGATGTTCCTCTATTGTCACAGAACCAAATGGTTCTTGGGTTCATGTGCACACAAATGTGGTTAAAATATCGAGACTTTATAAGAGCTGTCATGTTACCCAAGTTTTGAGTTACTGGTGTCAAACATGTTGCAAACCTTTTGACTAAATAAATAGCAGTGCTGGTCTTGTGCAGGACTAGACTGTGCCAGTCTCTACAGCTGACACCTGACACCCCCCTTCACCCATCTCCAAGTACACACACACACGCCCTTTTCCTCTCGACTGCGTTTACAAATAGATCCCCTGGCTTGCCTTCATGGCTCTGGGTATGAAAAGGACGTGGCTGGTAATGATGTGGCTCACTTACTGTCCGTCTTCCGACCGATCTGCCGCTTCCCAGAAGGGACAGAAGGACCGGAACTAAGCATGTCGGACCAGTCAGCGTTTGACACGGACGTATGGACCCTGACCCGGTTCATCATCGAGACCGGCCGCCAGGCTAAGGGGGCGACTGGTGAGCTGACCCAGCTCATTAACGCTATGCTGACCGCAATCAAAGCCATTTCCTCTGCTGTGCGCAAGGCAGGCCTGGCCCACCTGTAAGTACTGAGGTGCTGGAGGATGGGAACCTCTCATGTATGCACCATTATACTACTAACTAATATAAAGTGATGCATATCTATGATCTAACTAATCCTGATGTGCACATTTGAGTTTTCACAAGACATAATAATGTGATGATACCATATTGAACTGTGTAAGACTTGTGTTGCTCACCACAGAGAGGGTCAAGGTCAGCTGCAGGACAGCTGTCATAGAGCTTGTGGGAATTCAGTGTGTCGCTAAAGCTGGTTGTTTGACATTTTGCTTCACCGCTACAGTAGATTTACGAGCCAACAGGGAGTTGAGGGTTCAGGCTGTGTTCATTTGAGGATTTAGAAGTTTACCACTGAACCCTAGAAGCAGTGGAGCAAGAGAGCCAGTTGCACTGATATGATTGATTGTTTTGTGTGACATAGAAGTCATGCTGCAAGACAGTGAGCTTTGTATGATTTTCGGGTGCAAGTTCATTTCAACTCTCTTATCTGGACGTGATAAAAATAATGTGCAGCTTTCTCAGTGTCTTGCCTAGCAGGCGGTCAAGTGATAACACTATGATTGCAAAACATTTTTGATTTGTTGACACAACACCCAGTTCTTTGTTAAGGGAAGTGACCTTTCAGAGAAGCCAGTGTTTTGGAGGATTATGTGAATTCACCGAGAGGATAAAAAAGGGCGATCTCTGGCTGGTTCTGAGTTTAGTCTTTTTAGCAGCACTGCCTTTTAGGCTGCATACAAATCTTGACATCCAAGCATGACCTTGTCCCTAATCTTAGCTCTGCACAACCAAAGCCTCAGCATAAAGTAAGTAATTTAATTAATGGATGTAACTGTTGAGAGGGACACACTGGCTGGACGTAAATGTTGCTGTTAAGGCTATTTGGTATAGAGTAAAGCACCTGTGCCATCAAACTTTGATCAAGTATAAATTAACATTTTCACAATTCTTAGCTGATATTTATGCAGGATCATGGTTCATTACACACAATAATATTGTGGTACACAGATATTTGCGCCGTCTACGCCAGTAGTTTTTACAAGATAACGTTTTACTATATTGTCATTCATAATCTGTTTATAGCCTTATGGGTGCCCACAGGAGGAGTTACAAGTTGACAAGAAATACATTAATAAACACTTATCATACATACAACGATATTATAGTATGTTATTACCATTTTTAAATTCATTTAGATTATTACGTTTAAGTCAGAGACCATGTACAAAAAAAAAAAATTAAAGGAGAAGAGATGTACCAGATTTAGCATTTCATCTGCAGTCGCTGGGCAGATAAACACAAACACTATTGCAACTAATGCAATTAAACAAATACACATTGTTTATCTGCCTATAAATGCTAAAATAGAGGGATTTAAGTAGTAGAAGGGAAGTTTTCTTCCGTATGAAGGAGAATTACTGAAACTGTGCCAACTCATGACTGAATACATCTTGTCTGCAAGTGTCCGCTACAGTGGCCGTTTTGCTTATAATTAATCATGATCCATCTTGTCTTTGTTGTCCTCTCATGACGAATAGCTAAAAAACAATGTCTTTACCAGCTCTTCCATCATCTACGAGGAGCTGACAAGCTAATAAGTTGTTTCTCAGTCAAGTTGTATGTGTGTGAGACTAAAGCTTGGTCCACACAGACAGGGCTTGGCGGGCTCAGTGAACGTGACAGGGGACGACGTGAAGAAGCTGGACGTGTTGTCTAATGACCTGGTCATCAACATGCTGCAGGCCTCCTACAGCACCTGCTGCATGGTGTCCGAGGAGAACAAGGAGCTCATCATCACACCCAAAGAAAAGAGGGTGAGTGGTGAACTCTGCTAAGGAGGACAACAACACAGTCATGATGGATACTTTGTTTTCATGTTTAAGTTGCATTTTGCAGACATTTCGTGTAGGAATACACCTGTCCTTGCAAGTTAGTTAGACACGATATGATAAGCCTTTATTGATCTCCAGAGAGGAAATTCAAGTGTTGCAGTAGCACAAAGACAGCAAAAATACTGCTATATAGATGACTAAATAGTTAGAAGTACACAATAAGAATATAAATACAAATAGAAACTTTAAAAGTGAAACGGAATTCAAAATTATCAGACAAGCAGTATACATACACTCAGTACCCACAACCAGTGTACTTAAACTAATAGTACTAATAATACTAATCTACTATAACTGTGTACACCAGAATAATTGTATTTTGTATATATTGTAATAAAACAGCATAACATAACACAATATAGTATAATATAGTATGGGATATAAAAGGTGAAATGAAGTAATAGTATAACATAATATATAAACAAACTGTACTTCTGTGCTTTTTAATATATGTCACAGTCACACACTGATGGCAGACGCAAGGTGCCAACTGCTCATCAGAAAGATAAACAAATCATTCAGACACACTCACAGAGCAATTTGGGGGTCAGTATCTTGCCCAAGGACACTTCAACATGTGGGGGATGGGGGAAGCTGGGGATATCTGGGGATTAATGGCGACCCACTCTACCTCACCCCCTATATAATATATTCTATATTACAGCAATATAACACACATAGTATATTATAATATATAATAAACATATAATCATTAGATGAGTGCTGTGTGAACATTCACACAGATATTAACAAATAAAAATTAAATCAGTGAGCGCTCCATTCAGAGAAAGTTTGGCTCAATAACTAAATCTACTGAGAAGAGAAACATGTGTTGCAAGTTCAGTGTACTAATCGGATTTTAAATGATCTCTGGGTAAAGACGTCCTTCAGGGTTGAAACAGTTACATCTTGATTCCACTTGGTGCAAAAAAAGTGTGAGTTTACAAGATGCAGCTGCAAACAGATAAAACAATATCTCTGTTATGATTATTACTCCTTTTTATTGGTGGATCCTATACTATTTCACCAGATTTTCATTGTGTATTATTAATTAAGAATTACATAAGAATCTGGAACTTTCCTGGTTTGGTAGCCACTGCTGAATGACATCTGGGGTCACTGGGAGGACGGAACTGCTCATTCTGAATTGCTCTCCTGTGTGTTTTAACCGATATCTTGAGAAGTCAGAGTGATAGAAATAAGACATTTTATTCTGGAATATGTGTTTCATGTCATTTACAGCACATTTAAGAAGAGCACATGCCTGTGCAGTATGTGTCTGTTTTCAGTAAAACTGAACTTAATCAGTCCACACAGACTAGAAATCCCCTGAGTGCTTCTCTGACCTGTGACTGTATTTTTTTTATTCTATTCTAATTTTAAATATTTTTATATACTGCATGTTCTCTGTGTGTGTAGCGTGAAGGTAGCCACAACTTTAATTTCAATGTGCAGCCTTGTGTTGTTTAATAAATTAACCTCAAACCTTGAAAGTATATAGTATGAAATAATAACTTGTAGTGTGCATATTTTTTACTTTATTTTTTAGAGTATATGTCAGAACAAAATTCAAGTTTTTTTATCTAATTCTTAATAACTTCTTGGCCTGTTTGTGTATGGTCACAGGGAAAGTACGTGGTCTGTTTTGACCCTCTGGATGGTTCCAGCAACATCGACTGCTTGGCCTCGATCGGCACCATATTTGCCATCTACAAACGGGTGAGTCTGACCTCTGCGAAGATACGAAGCCATGCAGGCACTCAAGAGATTAGTCTGATAGTATATTCTTATTTAGCATTAAGTAAAAACGCTTTTTAAATGTTGTTTGTGTATTGATTATATCATTATGGCACATTGTAAATAACTAACCTCCTCTGAATGTATTTATTTTAGTACAACTCCATGTACAAAAAGAGAAGAAATACCTTAAAATAACTAATACATCTCGAAATACAAGCATCAAACAAATATATGTCTATCTCTGTAGAAATAATTATGAAACATTATGAAACTATGAAACATTAGAATGTAAGAATAGTTTGATTTACAATATATAATTATATATTAATTATAGTGTAAATACACAGCGTGAAAGTGCCGTTCTTATGCTCTGCAGACACAAGGAGGCACTGCTGTCCAGCTAATCCGGGTTTTTGCTCTCCAAACTGCATGCAAAGGGGGTCATTTAATCATTTGCAGAATGACAGTCTGCTTTATTGGCCTAGCGAGCAGAGAAACCCTAGGAAGAATGTGACGTTCTCATGTCAGACATGTTAATCATTTCACATTTCATTTTGCTTTGTGTTCGTCAAACTCTTTTTTTATTGTGAACTGCACTTTTTAGTGAAATACACTGACAGATACTGTAGACTCAAACAGTATACTTAAGTATAGTTGTTTAAATTATAACTCACTGTGTTTTTTTTTTGTCTTCTCTGTTTCTTTGCACGTCCATCTGAATTTACACGCTTTTAATTTGAAATACTGATTTAAGATTGTTGCTCTGTTGTTTGTACATTAGTAGATTTCGCACTAGAAATTGCACTACTTTCTGAGGCTCTACATACAGTGTGTCCCCGTTTAGCAACGTCATTATTGTTGTTAATTGAATTGCAGTAAACATTTGCATACAGTCCATGAAACAAACTCTCCTAAGTTATTGGTCTGTAGGAAATCTCTCTTCATGTTTTCTTCTTTGTTGGTTTATTTCTCGCCCTCGGGTCGTTCAGGTTTCAGAGGGGGAGCCTACAGAGAAAGATGCCCTGCAGCAGGGAAACAACATTGTTTGTGCAGGCTACACCCTGTACGGCAGTGCCACCCTGGTGGCCCTCAGCACCGGCGCTGGCCTCAATTTCTTTATGTTGGACCCTGTGAGTACTTCACACTCCGTCCAGTTAAATTAAATGTCTCCAGTTTTCCTTGGAGATTTGAATGTAAAAAAGTTGTTTGTGGTGGTGAAATGACAGGACGTGAGATACAGATGGACCTCCACTGCTGTCAATTTCTTAAAGTAGTCTTCTCTACCCAACATTATTGTCTCTCCCTTATTGCTGTCGCTGTTTATATATTTTTATTGCCCTATAGCTGTTTTTATTTAAGAAAACACATTTTATGCTGTCAATCATCCCTCCGTGCTGCACGTCTCCACTGTGCAATCAGGGATGTCGGTGAATGTAATAAACATAAATCCCTTTTTAATTGGCAGAACATGTGTGCCATCTTAACTAGCCTTAAGAAATCCAGCCATATAATCATAGTATATAAAGGTCTCAAAGGTCTACTAAGGCAAAGCAGAGCATAAATTCAATGCTGAGAGAAGAATTTCAACCTTTTTTCATTAGTTAGTGGTTGTGTCCCTTTTCAGTTACCCAGATTGGATGGAGGTCATAGCTCCTCTTTTGTCATTTTTACATTTTTATTTTAAGTAAGTTAAATGCTTTTATCACCTCACACACACACACACACAACGTCTTACCCGTGTCAACAACCAATCATTGGGAATTGGCCTTTGGAAAAGCAGCTTTAGTTATTATTGGATGAAACAGTTCCCTGTATGTTGGTGAGTAATCTTGTTGTTTTTGTTACACATCCAGAAAACCAGAGTGTGGTGCTGTGTTCAAGCATGCAGTTCACTGATTACAAGAGGCCTAAAGCCAATAATGCTGTTCTTGCACTCTCATTACATATTACATTATGTTTTGTCTTTTTTAATGGACTGTACTCTCACCATAGGCATATTTAGGCTGTTTCCCTAAAAAAAATATTGAGTCAAAAACACAGTACATTTTCCAGATAAATATTTTTGGCACCAAGCATTTCTTACAGTTTTTAATATTATTATTAAAAACTGTTTTTAATATTATTATTTTAAAATTAGGATTCTCTGCCGACTGATTTTTTTTTCAGTAAATTAAATCTTGTGGTTTGCTCTGGTGTGGATTTCCCCACCTAAACATTCCATTGGTGTTCCTCAGGCCATCGGTGAGTTCATCCTGATTGAGAGGAACGTGAAGATCAAGCCAAAGGGAAAGATCTACAGTCTTAACGAGGGCTACGCCAAGTACTTCCACCCCTCCATCAACGAGTACCTCAAGCACAAGAAATACCCAGAGGTGAGAGAGCGTGTTACAAAAATAAAAAAACCTTCTGTAACTACACACAACTCACACTTTGAGCCTAAGTTTTGACATTGATCAGTTCTACTTTGTGTTTGGGGTTTTAAATCTGATACCTTTAATCAAAGCTGTACAGTAGAAATGTGCCTCGTCTGAGGCAGGATTTCAAACACCAGCAGCCTCTCCCTCTCATGTGAGTCCTGACAAAGCATTTGCTCTGGTAGAATGAGTTTACACAAGGACTTTTGGTTGGTAGCACACAAGGAGCTGTTTTATTCAAAGGATATTAGCAGAGTTCATTAGGAGTATTAGGAGTTCATTAAATGTTTTTCAGCAAATAAATAATGGACATTTATGTTAAACCTCAAGAAGAAAAGCTTCTTTTACACATTTTTTTTCCTAAGAAACTGTCATTTTTAGTTAATTTCTTTAGCTGAAATAAGACATTTCCATTTCATTTTGTTGTGAAAATGAATAGTGAAATAGTGAAATTATTTGCCTTTTCAACAGTCACTGATTGAGTGGTAATTTTACACTTTACATTTAGACGGCCACAAACAAAAAGATACAGCATACATATGTTGTCAGTTTAAGGAATCTTAAAAAGTTCAAAGATGCTTCATGCAGCCAGGCACCACAGGCTAAGAAGGGGTGCAAAGAGTAACAACCCTGACCCAAACATGGGTACGAACAGTTGAGCGTGACAGTTCAGTCAGACAGGATGAGGAGCAGCGGCTCGGTCAGCTGATCTACAGGATGGCGACACAGTTACTGCAGGAAACACTGTGTTCTTCAGGAAACTATAGCTTCTCATCTGGAAACTCTGAACTCTACATGCACACTCAGCACTTGTCCAGCACTGTCACAAATATGACCGCAAAGTTTGTTTGGTCATCAGCATCCGTGTCACCAGGGATCACACTGATAAACTGCCCTTTGTGAAATGTCCGCTTTAATGTCCATCCCTGAGGCTTCTTCTTGACCAAAGTTACACTAAAAAAATCTGATATTTTATTTTCATTTTATTAATACTATTTATGCAGCACCAACCGACCTGTTGGACTCAGCTGTGCTTTGAGATTAAAGAAGCCCTTCATTTAAAATCTGTACCAAACTGACTGTAGGCTTGAAAAGTGATTCTGAAAACTTTGTTCGAGAACAGCAGTTGTTTGTCAGCTTAGTTAGAATATGTTAAAACATTGACCCCGGGAAATTAACATGGATATCTGTTTGTGGCTTGCTTACATTGGTCACAAAGCGTTCTTTTGCTGAAGCAGCATGTCAAGCACTTTGAATTGCCTTGTTGTTGAACGCTGCTATACAGATTAACTTGCTTCACATTTGAAGGTATTAAAGATGCAGATTTCATTTAATGATAACACATAAATAATGCAGCTCAGTGCATTACAAAACAAGAAGTGTCAGTGTTCCTTGATAGTTTAAGAGTTGTTTCTGAGCCTTTTATACCTTGCAAAAGTACATTTTGTAGAAATCGTAGTATTTGAGGCATGAAAATAGAAAATGCCAGTAATGTGGCACTCTCTTCCACCACTTTAAAACCTACATTGGCTGCACACTCATCATCACGTTACACTTGACAACCATTATGACCAAGCACAATGCAGTAGTAACCACAATGTGTGTCACTGTGAAATATGCATGGTGTTGTGAAATAACAAAAACTCATCTCACAAGAGTGAACTGGAATGCAAATGTTGCTCAAGAGACATAATAGTGAAGTCTATGTCTAAAGTAAAGGTGGTATCCTCTTTACTTTTTTTAAAATCTCACTGTTATGATCAGTCCTCTCTTTTGTAAACCAGGTGTGCTCGTGTTATCACAGGTTGCAAATGCAGAATGATTTTCAAATTTGATGTCTGGAAATCAGGAAAACAGACATAAAAAGAAGTATCTCTCGAACTATCCCACAAATCTTTTCCTCCTAAACCATCTGCCAGACACACTAATATAAAATCAGAGAATTTGTCCTTCTGGGTTGGATTTTTATCAAAAGAGTATTACGTATGTGTCAGATGATTTTAACAATAGATATTTGTCTACCACTGACAAAAAGAAATTTTAGGTTGAAAACTCCTTGAAAAACCTGTAAAGCCAGGTTAACAACACCTTACGAGTATTTTTATGTGTACTTCAGATATTTTTTTATACACAGGTCACCCTAATAAAGCTTCCCACACTTTTTTGCTACTTCCTCAACAGTTTCGTTTATTTTTTTTTTATTTAATTTTAGTTTCAGGCCTGTGGCCAGCTGCATGTGGGTATGTGGGTCTATTTTTGGGAAATACTATTATCACATGCTGGCTCAAAGGAAGGACAAAATGTGGAGAACACATGACTCTTTACAGTAAAATACATGTATTGTGCAGTCAGTTCAGCAGCAATGTGTATAGTGTGTGGGTTTGTAAACATGTACAGGTGTAAGAAAACAAAAAAATTTCCCACAATTCAACTAAACCATGTTACCTATATGTATAGGTGAGCAGTCACGCCACCCTACCTGTCCCCTCACCTGCAGCCAATCCTAAAGAGCCACTATCTTGATGTCAGCATATAGAAAGGAAATTAGCCTTAGGGCCATGCACGCTATGCACACACCCCTCCCTCGTGATGACTGAGAAATGACTCAGCAAGCACATGCCTCTGTGTCACGTTGTACAGGTCTAAACACGACACTGCTGTTAAGTACTCTGTTTATGAAAGGACTTGGTTAATCGTTCATTAAAGAGTGGAATCAGTAAATGAAAACATACATTAAAGAAAACATACATTAAAGAAAAAGAAAGACACACTTTCCACTATGAAAACTTCATAAAATCACAAGTGGACTTTTCACAAGTCCAGTTAATTTTGTTTGTTTGAACAAAATGCTGTTCTTTCAGTAGCCTTTTTTTGTAGGTTTGTGTAGTGCAGTGAGTCCCTTCCTTTGGCAGGCTCATTGTATGCCCCAGTTGCTGCAGATGCACTTTGACCTGTTGTTTGCTGTATGGCTCATGATCTCTGAGCGAAACAGATCTGCCATTGCTGTTACTTTCAAATAAGCTGTGTAACTGACCTGTTTACATGCCCTTTATAATTATACTGTATACAGGAACGCTAAATGTGTGTTAAAACCAGCTGTGTCAATCACAACATGAAAGTCTATGTATGCAAACCAGTTTTCTTGCATACCAAAACCCAATTTTAAACAATATTTGTTGAATGCAGAAGGGATCAACACACTGTATTTCATTCACTGATGCTTTGTAAGCTGAACAGATGCATGTCTATTTCAGTGTGTGCAGGGTAACAAATAATTTTTTTAAACCACATTTTCCTATTTAACATTGTTCAAACATTTCATTTAAAGGATGTTTTAGATTTAAACATTGAATGACCACAAATTGGATGAGCCAATCAATACTAATATTTGACAAATTTTAGTAATACACACGTATTTCCATCAGTTCTTAAAAAATACTGAGTTTGATATCCAACCCCAAATAAAACATATTGAGGTTGTGAGCTTGGTAAAAAAGATCTTGTGTGTTTTGAATTTTGGAAACTAAAAATGGGTTTGTGAATCATGAAAATCCTGCCATCCAGTCCTGGAAGAGCTGAAATAGAGTCTTGTTACAATCTTCCAACAAACAATTAAAAAGTAAATATTAATAATAAAAAAAACATTCTTCAATCCATGCACAGATATTTTACATTTAACCCCTTGCATCACGCAGGATGGCAGCTCTCCTTATGGAGCTCGTTATGTGGGCTCTATGGTCTCAGATGTTCACCGCACCATCGCCTACGGAGGGATCTTCATGTACCCCGCCAATGAGAAGAGCCCCAAGGGAAAGGTAACCACTGGCCTCCAGGACGTCATCTTAAGGAAGCTTCACCAGATTGTCAGATTTTGTGAATTCCCATAAGACAGAGGCTCTTGAATAATGCCAATCATGAATAGGGAATTACTGGGTCTATACATGAGACTCAGAGCAGCTTACAAACGCCAGCACTACAGTAAACTAATGATCCATCCATCGTCAACCGCTTATCCTGCGTACAGAGTTGCTGGCGGGGTACACCCTGGACAGGTCGCCAGTCCATCACAGGGCCACACACAGGCAAACAACCAGTAACACTCACATTCACACCTAAGGACAATTTAGGGTCACCAATTTACCTTGTGGGCATGTCTATGGACGGTGGGATGAAGCCGGAGCACCCAGAGAGAATCCACGCAGACAGGGAGGGAACATGCAAACACCACACAGAAAGGCCAGGGCGATTGGGATTTGAACACGCGACCTTCTTGTTGTGAAGCCACAGTGCTATCCACCAGACCACTGTACCGCCCTAAACTAATGATGAAGTAGAAAAATTGTTTTTTACAGGACAAAAATAATTAATATTGACATTCCTTCATGTGAATAAATATAAAACCAAACCACAAAATCTTTGACCAAACAAGTGTCGTGAACCTCAAAATGTTTGTACCAGAAAGTTAGGTATGGAACCAGTGAACCAAACCTGTATATTAAAGAGCCAGTTGTAGCAGCAGTCAAGAGCTCAAGTCTCCACTCATAACTTCCAAGACAAACTGTGCAGTGGGTCCTGCAGTAGTGTAACCTGAGGTTGTCCTGTGATAAATAAAGCTCAGAGACAGTCCACACCGGTCATAAACATAAATGAGAACCTCTCACCCATTTTCTTTCAGGCAGCTCGACTCTGTGACCCATTTATCCAGGACATACTGTAATTATTCACATGTCTAACAGTATTTTATTATTAATGTGGTCAAATGACCAAACAACATTAAAATTAGATTCTGATTTAGACTTTAATAACAGCATGTGGTTAAGAGAAGTGGAACAACTCCTTGATCCACTAGTTCTGATATTTTTATAGCACATCTGAAACACAGTGGCAGTTAAAAGTGATTTATGAATTGCACAGAATAAGTAAGATAGAATAACAAACATTAAAAAACAAACAAACAAAAAAGCAATTAGAGCATTGAAATGGGACTAATGAAAACATTTACAAACAAACAAAGAATAGGCAGTGGTGACCAGGTAGATTTAAGGTTAAATGTGATCTTAAGAGATGTTTCAACGTGTAGTTCGGACCTGTGTTACACAGTATAGTCTGTATTAGACATATAGTCTCTGAAATGAAAGTTATATTACTAAAACCAAAACACTTTCACGTTTCAGCCAAATATACCTCCAGTTTTAACATACATGTCTATCAGCACTTACTGGGAAGTGAAACTGTTTGAACTCGGCTCACCTAAATGAGCAGAACTCTTCCACAACCTGGTCTTAGAATCACTACATGACTGTCGTTGTCTATACATGATTTCACCGTATTGTTGCTCGTATAGATGTGGTGACATCTTGATGCTGAAGTGTGATCGAGATGTGGTATCACGCTATGTATTTCTTCTTCTGCTTCCATTTGTGAATGAAGATGCCTTACTGATCACTGACATCTCTCTTATGAGAGCATAAATGTTTGTATGCGTAAATTAAATCAAACTTTTGGTACAAGCAGGAGCAATAAGTAGAATAAAATAGCAAAGAATCGAGGAGAAAAGTCTTGCAAAAAAGAATAAGGTAAAATTACTATTTTTTTCAAGGGAGTCTGGTAGCTTTGACAAGACGGCTAAAACAACTGTTTCTGGTTAAACAAAAAGGATCTTCCTCTTTAAAAAGGTCTCCAGGTTAAAAAAAAATACCAAAGTTAACCTTTAACTGTGTTTTCCCTTAAATTTTCTCCCCAAAGCTGCGGTTGTTGTACGAGTGCAACCCCATCGCTTTCCTCATCGAGCAGGCGGGAGGACTTGCTACCACCGGCACTCAGAGGGTACTGGACGTACAGCCCGAAGCACTCCACCAGCGGGTGCCCTTTGTGGTCGGCTCCCCTGATGACGTCAACGGTACCTGTCCTTTGTCAAGAAGTACCAGTAAAGTTGCAACAGTTAAAAAACACGTTTAAATTTTCCCAATATTTTTATGAAAGAGTAAAGAAAGAGGTTTCCTGAGATTTTACATGATAATGATTTTTTTTTGTTGCAATTACCACAAATGTATGATTTGTCAAATCTCCTGTTTCATAAGTCTAACAATTTTTGAAATAACTAATCCTTATAAAATAACTGTGCTACACAATTGTGTTCCTTGAATATCAGGATGTAGAACATTTGTGATAGTCAGAAGACATCACAGCCACAGTCAAGAGAAGTGTTTCCTCTACGCTTTCCATACATTTCAGCTCATCCTTGCACCTCTTTTAGAACATTATTACAGTATTGCTGCCTTTCATGTACTTCAACTTTTGTTGTCAGTAAAGTCAGTAAACATACATTTACCAAAACTGATGATTATGGTTTGGTTCAGTCAAATGTACAGCAACATGATGAGGATGTATTGCTTAAAAAACTAGAGCTAAATATTTCTCAGTTCCCTGAATCACAGAATGTTTTTCTTGGTTTGTGCAACATGTATTTACCATAAGAAGAAACAGGAAGAATCCAGTTTCTTATTCACAATGTATTTTTGAATCTCTGTCACAGAGAAAAGCCTCAATGAGACTCTCATTTTGAGCAACATCCTGACACAGCTGAGCTGAGTTGCACTTCAGTGAGCTATTGATAAAGGTTGTAACTCTTTAACTTGGCTCAACTATATTTTATCAACACATCCACAATTCAGGTCACAATCCGTCCAACAGGTGTTCTGCAGTAGTTTATTTTGCCAGTGGCGGTATAGAAACAGAAATAAAACTACAGATTATTTGCATTCATATTCACTCTTTTTAAACATCAGAGAAAAAAAATGCTGCTTTAACTTTTGGCTTTAATATTATGTCATGATTGGAACTGAACTGAAATGTCTCTTGGTGAAACTCAGTCTGACTCTGGAGTTAAAGAAAAGTTTTAAATCATCTACTTAAAGGCAACTTATCAGCGCCCTAGAGATGCAGAATCAAGGAGGAGCGGGTCAATAAGTATTGTAAAAATGTCCTCTTAATTCATAAATCACAATATCAAAAATTAACTCATAACAACAGTTTTCTTATTTAAATTTAAGAACTCTCAGTATGGCTCCAACAGTGAGTATTAACAACACACTCTTGTCTGATTGTACATGATAATAAGGAAGACATTTTATTACCACGCAGAATTGGCTAAATCCTTCTTTCTTCTTTTGTTGCCTTGTTTTCAGTATGTGTGTCTGAGTCAATAAACCAACCAATAAAATACACATTAAAAATGTAATAACGGGTCCAGACAGACCCTCCTCCTTTAATATTTTAATTGGAGCTCTTGTATTTTATGTATTCAGGTAACTGTACAATTATTCTGCTTACATTTTATGAAATGCCAGGACAAAAAAATGGTGGGGAAATACTTAATATTTTGTTAATGTTTTGTTCAAACATTTATTTAAAAAAGCTTTACACTTTTTTGAATGGGGACGAGTTAAGAACTCTGTTAATAAGTTAATAGTCATACATTTCATGCATACATAGTATCACATACTATCACATAAAATTTACCTGTTTATGATTTTTGTTTTATTGATTCATATTTTCACCCTATTCATCAAAGATGCTAAAAAAAATTACAGCGGACATGACCTCAGGTAGCTGTACGGGACTTTCTATTTGTGGACTTCCATTCACCTCCACTGTATTTTGCAGCAGCAGCAGAGGTTTCAGAGGCAGATATCGCTAAACTTTGGAACAGAAAAACAAAACTATCTGCATGGACACCACCAGAGTTTGTTTTTGTTGTGATTGGGTGAACTGAGCCTTTAATCTCTCCCCCTCAATCCCCCTGTGCCTTTCTTTTAAGTTGCACAACACCTTCCTCCAGCTGCGGTTATGTTTGCTTAACATATCAACCTGGTCTGAAATCTGAGGTAAAGTAAATATCTTACAGAAACATGTACACACTCACACACACACCTTCACCCTGACCAGACAGGACACTTTTTTTCTTGGATTTTTGGTAAAGGCAACATCTGAGCTAAAATTACTCATTAAAATAGAAAGTTCGGTGTTAAAGGGGCACATTGTGAAACCTAATTGCTATGAATATGTTTCTCCAGAGATTTTAAATTTTATGTGATGATAATTTTAACATGATTCCTTTCTTCTGAATTTGTGCAAAACATCTAAATTAACTGAAATGAATGATCTAAAAGAATTTTAATTGTGTTCACTATTAAAAGACAACTTTTGGAATGTGTAAAGTACTGATTCATGTACATGACACACTATTGATACTTTTAAACCTAAAAGATTATATATAAATGTGTTTTCTTCTGCTATGTGACTTAAGTGTATTTTTAAGTAACTGCGCTGGCGCCGTCTTATGTTTAAGTACAACAAAGACACCTGAGTCTCAAGGAATTTTGATAGACTAAATAATACAATTATCTTGAATTCATTAAGTTTATTAACCTGAACTAATCAACAATAGAAGTTGTTAGTCGCAGCCCTACTTACACTTGATGTAAGGTAACGACAGTAAAAGGGGCAGCTTGTTTCCTTATGAATCAACACCACTGTTAAAGAATCAATAATCATATAAGATCCCAGTACCAGACATCAGGGAGCACAGCTGCTTTTCCTGAGATCATGTGACTCAGTCTTTGTGCTACATGTCAAACCAGCATGTGAGATTAACAGTACAGCACTCTGAAGAACACAGCTACATCTGAAATATTGTTTAGTTACTCTAGTTACAAGATTTAAAGTTTTAAGGTTAAATCAGGCCCAATGAAGATGCCCAAACATGGCCTTGAACCCCTAACTGCTCCCCAGGCACTGCACAAAGGCTGCCCACTGCTTCTAATTAGGATGGGGTAATTGCAGAGAAAAAGTTCTGCATGCATTGTACTGTGAATAATTGTATGTGGCAAATAAATTTGATTATTATTTATCTGTAACAGCTTTAGAAAATCCTCCTACTTCTGTTAAAACAATTTTGAACTACCTGAAAAATACAAGCTGAAGCTTCACAGGACAGCGACAATGTAGAGTGCAATAGAAAAATACTCCAGACACCAATCTAGTGTTTCACAACTTTAATTGATCACAGTAAAAGTAGAAAATTAAATCATTTACAATGACCGAAGCAAGTGTCAACGTATCACTTACCAAGTAGCATACACATATTTACAGAGAATAAAACACTAGACTAAAATCTTTCAGACAAAAAGTGGCATAAAACCAGCCAAAACAAAATGGCGCCATTTCCATAAAAACAGTGTTTCTTTGCAGAATCTCCTGTTAATGTGTCGCTCTGACTGAAGACTCGTCCTTCAGCCAAACAATTGCAATAAAAACTACAAAGAGGAGCTGTGCAAAACGTTAAACGAGAGGATAACTGGCTGCTGTGGCAATGCCACAGTGGTTCTTTCGGTCTTTAGCCATGTAGATGTAGCCTTTGTCTCCCCACTTTTCACTCCAGCTGCAAGAAAAACAGAGAGAGAAATGAGTTTAACATTTTTATAATTACAGAGTATCTGCAGTTCAATTAAAAGCCAGAGACAAGTCCTATTTACACTGAATGTTAATTGACTTTGTAACAATGCTTATCTGTACTGGTCCTGTTAAACAAGTGAACTGAAATTCCTTCGTAATCAGACAAAGTCACACTGCAGTTTGTTTCAGTATATACTGTATCTTTCAAGCTGAAATTCAGTGTGGGCTGTGGGGATAAAGGGCTCTATTTTCCAAACAGCAAAGTTGCTTTTGACTGACCTGTTCTTCACGATCCAGTATTTCTTGCCGTCCACGTCTTCTCCCTCAAAGCCGTATCCCACCACCAGCACACCGTGGTCCAGCTCCTCACTGCTGCATTCCTTCTCGTAGTAGATTCCTAAAGTAACACCCACAAAAAAAGTTACATATAAACCATCTTAAAACATCTGGCAGATGAAACCAAGAAAATGTTTCTTTAACTTTGTCTGTTTCTCAAAACCAAGAACTGACCTGATTGGTAGAACTGGAAAGACTCATGTCCAGCATCAATGGCGACTGAAACAGGTCCCACGGCAGCCACGGCCTTCATCAGAGCGCGCTCCTTACCGCTAGGGATGTCAACGAATCCGGTGTCATTGGCAGAGTTGTAGTTGGGGTCATAGTGGCACGGCTGGTCATCCTGAAGAGAAAAAAATAATAATAGAAGGGGAGGGCTTTCATTGAAACACCTGAAAGTTTACTGTACAAGTTTAAAAGTTTTCGAACAAAACAAATTAAGATTTTTGGCTTTTGAACTGTTAGTTGGACAAAAGCCATTTGATGACGTTACCTTGTGCTCCAGGTTTTCTGATATTTTTCAGACAATAAAATAACTGACAGGTCAATCAAATAAAGTTAAAGTTAATTAAGCCCATGTTTCATGAATGTAAATGTAAGGTATAGGACTTTTAAAAACACCTTCCTAATGCCAATTATGTTGGTAAAAGAAAAATATCCTGATGATCATGAAGATTCATGATTTAAGATCTATGATTAAAAAAAACAAAACTACATTAACATTTGATTTCATAAACATGTCCAGTTGACGTTTCCCCGTCCTCCTATACGTACTGTTCCCAGGTAAGGATAGGCATCCTCGGAGTCCAGGCCTCCATTGTCCTTGACGTACTGGAAGGCCTGGTCCATCAAACCCCCCGTTGCAGCCCTCATTGCCCTCAGGTCTGGAACAGTCCACCAAGTTCTGCTCGCTCAGTGACACCATTTTCCCCGTCTTCCTGAATTGCTGACCTTCCAGAGCCCCGGTGGTGCTGAAGGCCCAGCAGGAGCCACACTGACCCTGGGAAGGAAAGGGATAAAAATTATAAAACATCACCTGTACAAGTTATTTTTGATAAGTTTTCCTGTTCTAGTGTCCCTTTCTGTTGCTGTTATTCTCTTCTGCGTGGCCCTGAACAATGTAGAGTTGAAGCAGAGATTCAATTAAATCTATAAAAATATGCACCTGCTTCCAGCCAGTCAACTTTGATAAGTTGATAACTTCAATATTTTAACATTTAATACTACAATGTTTACAGCTCAGTTTCCTTAGTTTTGCTGGTTTCAGTCTTAAATGGATTCTCAAACAGCTGTGCAAAGAACAATGTGCCTTTGAACAATCTTCTATTTTAGCATTTGTCTGCTGGTACTTTCCTGTATGAAATCCTGCCTTAAATACATTTTATACAATCACCGACTAACACTAGTTTGTGTGATGCCATCATGTTAATGATTGACTTTAAGCCCCTCCCCCCCCCTTACTATCATCTTTTTATTCTTACATTTTGTGCTTAAATAAATTTTGTTCATTAATCTATTTGTTGTGTTATTCAACTTTATTTTCTTTGCATCTATAAATAAAGTTGTGTTGTGCCGTTGCAAAACAGCATTTATACCCAGTGTACGCTTCACCCTGGCCTGGTTTACAGAGAGCTGATTGGGCTGGTTTCAGCTTACAGGCTGGTAATGTATGCAGAGGTGGCTAAGAAAAAACACAAACTGTAAAGTCAGTGAGGAGGTGGAGCGTGTGTGCAGCATGCAGATAACAAAAACTACCGGCGAGTGGCCATCTTATCTCTCTGTCTGAGCAAAACATTTACTTTCAGTCAACAAAGCGCCATTGTTGCTTCACATTAGCTCTTCTTCAACAGCTGAGTTTACATCATGCCTTTGGATCTCCAGTAACCCTAGCATAGCTATTACAATAAGAGCTGATTCATTCACTGACTCTCAGTGTACATAAAGACTATAAATAAAGTTATATTGGTTGTTGTGCTGTCTTTTAGCTGTTAGAGAATCCAGAGTTGAAACTGTTATAACGCAGCTCCCTAGTTTTTCTTGTAATGCCTCAATGCCTTTGCATAATCCTGTCAAATGAGACAAAAGCAATTGTTACCTGGTCCTTCACTGGAGTGACATAGCCGTGATCCCTCCAGTCCACAGAGCGTGGGGCTTCCAGGAAGTTGGGCTCAATGAACAGAGATCCCTTGATCTTCCTCTCTGGTTTGTGCGTGTAGCCGTTCATGACCTGCCTGAACTCCTCGTGAGTCTGTGGAAAGACAGAAGTTGGGTTAAGACAGTAAAATGTGAATTACGCAAAGAGCAGGTGTGGTTTGTGATTGTAACTTGTTTTTAGCCGCAGACTTTAATAGAGTAGCTTTATTTTTGGGAATCACTCTTGCAGTCCTCTATCAGCTTTTACAGTTTTTAATCTTGGGTCACTCCGAAAGTATGCACAACACTGTGTTCCATGCCACGTATAGTTGAAACCAGGGTCTTACCATGTCTCCAAAGTGGTTCATGCCCAGGCGGTAGGTGTGTTTGCCCATGGAGTGCTCCAGGTTGTGCAGCTCGATCTTCTTCAGGTTCTTCTCCCACACCATTCTCCTCCAGCCCTCCTCCTTCTACAAATAAACAACCACCATTCAGACCTTTTCCTGATACCTGGCAGGCTAGAAAAGTGTGCTGGAAAGAAAAGAAAGAAAGACTTTACCTCATGATATTTCTTTGTGTGCCAGCTCTTCCACAGGTCCCAGTGTTGATCCAGCTGTCGGTCCAGGCTTGGGGCTGAGATGGCTGCACTCAGACACACAACAAACACAGCTAGAGGCAGCATCGTGGCTTCCTACTGGAAAACAACAACAAGAGAACAAAACATGTTAGGACTCCATTTCCAAAGTAGTGAGTCATGCTGGAGGCCTGACGAGACAAACTGACACATACATAATTTCTAACGGAAAGCGTTGAGTCATGTTCGTTTACCATCGAAATTTCTCATCACATATTTTGCCATCGTGATTCTTACTATGCGACCACAGCCTATAATACAGCTTGTTCACTCCCAGGATTCATAAAGAAAATGGGATCCGCATTAACGCTGCAATTCACATTCCCGACAGTACAGTCATCTCCTGACTGCTCGCCCCAAAGCAGGGAAATTGGTTAGGCAAACATCAGCGACAAACAAAAAAGACAGGGACCGTTGACCGTGTGCAATTGTAAAATAATGGATTGATTGTTCTGCTTCAAGTTGGGGAGCTGAAACTTCGCCAGATCGCAATAATAAACCGGGGCCTATTTTGTTTTTTTCGCAGGTCACGGGATCCGCTCCTCGGCCTGGACATCGAAACTGTACCAGGAAAACGAAAAGAAAACCAAAACTTTGACCGGCAGCTAGCGGCATTCTCCACCGGATCTAACGTTACTAACGATGCTGGTGGATGTAGTTTCTTTCTTAAATATAAAAAGAGGGAAATAAACAATGGCAGCGTTCAGCTGAAGTGAGGGAGACGACGACAAAGGCAGCCGAATGAAACAAGATGGCTAAGGCTGGGTAATAACAATAAAGAATTAGGTATGTTTGCCTAAAAATATAAATTACAATGAGACATTGGCTTAAGTAGGCTTTTTTTAAACGAACACTGGGATATTGGTATACTGTGCTCAAATAACCAATATAAATCCCTGCCCAAAAAAATAAATATTTATCAGTATTTTTGTCCTACGTGTAGGCATCAGAAAGAGTAAAATTACAAAGTGCAAAACTCACCGTATATTCCTTATTGTTGCAGACGACGAAGGACAAAATAACTCCCTACCAGCGAAGAACACAAAGTTTATAAAGGCCCGACTGGTAGCAGAATAATGTCCCACCGAGCTCTCTGATTGGTCCGCTCCTTGTTTATTACACCGATGACCCGCCTCAATGCGTGATGTCATCGCCGAAGCACGTGATTCCCTCCCTCTGGAATGGAGAGGAGGACATTGTGTCTTTTTTCAGGATCACTGCAGATAAAACTGCAGGGGGGAAGGCCCTTTCATTAAATCAGCGTTGTTTGTTTGAATTTGTTTGATGTTAAGGTATTCATAGTGATTTATAATGCTGCTAACCTGTTTAAAATACTTTTTTAGTCATCAAAGCAGTATTCAGATTAGCTGACAAAAGCAAAAACACCTAAGACACTGTGAAGTCCCTAATGAGAAAATATCTGTCAATGGATATTATTTGGAATAGGTCTCATCATTCATTCATATTATAATTGAGGGGATAACAATAGACTGAGTGAAACTTCTCTTTGCAGCTAACTTACTGCCAGTGGTGGACAGTAAGTACATTTGTCAACTAGGCTACCTATTAAAGTACACATTTCAGGTACTTCTACTTCACTAGAGTGTTTTCTTTTCATTCAACTTTCTACTTCTACTCCACTACATTTCAGATGTAATATTATCCTATTTACTTAACTACATTTATCTGACAACTTTAGGTTTACAATATACTTTTCCTTTCATTAATTTTAATGTAGTCTATTGTTGATAATGTTGTGTTTTGGACTGTTGGTTGGACAAAACGAGCATTGTGTGCGACCCATTATTTCACGAGAGACCCATTACAAAGTGGTTACCACTTTCTTTGATTGTGCGCCTCAGACAAAGCTGATTCCCCTCAAGTTTACCAAGAATAAGAACACCCACATGAGAGAATACTTGTTTTTTGTTTACTCTGTAGACAAGGAGATAAGAGTGTTGCACTGTCCTATTTTTAAATCTAGATTCATTTAGACAACTGTCTAAATATTTAAGGACTTAAGAAGAAAACTGGGCATACAGGAAGAAAATAGCATATGTGTAGCCCTACTTCAGTGGGAGGTGGAAGAGGGGATGTAAGGAGAACTACTGTGTATCTTGCAGACGTGCGGTGTGCCCAGCAGTGCAAATTGAGGTCAGTTTCAGCCAAGTAGCCTTTTAAATTTGATCCCTCAGTTAAAGTGGATGATTGTCTTTGTTAAGAATATATGAGGTATAATTCTATCATCATCAAGGCTGTGGGAGGACATGAATATGCATCATAGCAGCATAGACTTTCAATAACTGCTGGGACAAAGTCTGAGTTAATCAAAGTTGATGGTCATGTGATTGACAAGATTGTGAAACTGTGAACAGGCAGAGTTGTTTATGCATTTAGATCAAAACCTGATCCTGTTTTTGGAGTTCCTAATGCTTTTCATTCAATCAGTGGTGGACCAAGTAACCAAGTTTTTTTTTGTATTTTAGGCTACTAAACTTCTACTTAATCACATATTTTGGTCTTACTCTTGGTCTAAGTTCTTTTTACTGGACAACATTTATCAGACAGCTTTGAAAACTTTGAGGGTTTATAATTAACAAATAAATTAAGATGCCTTTTTATAGATTTAAGAACAAAACAGTATGAAATAAAGTTACAATTAGCCCAACATCAACCAGGTTCAGGAGTAAAATGCTGCTTACACTTTAATACATCAATAATAGGAAAGTATTTGAGTACTTCTTCCTCCACTGTGATCCACAAATAATGAAATAACATTTCATTTATTCAGCTTGGAATAATATATTTGTGCAGGGACTTTTGTTTGTTAATAAATTTATTTTTTTTTTAATTTTGGCTTTGTTTGACTTTGTTACAATTGAACAGAGCAGGCTAGCCGTTTTCCCGTTTTATGTCTTTGCGCTAAACCAAGCTAACGACTGTTTGTTGTAGCTTCATATTAACTGTACAGACATGGGAGACAATCTTCTCATGTAACTCTTGACAACAAAGCAAATATGTTTATTTCCCAAAATATTTAACTACTGCTTTAAATATAATGAGTTCCAAATTACTGGAATCAACCAATTTAACACCACGTTACCACCACAAGTTTTTAGAATGCTAACTTCCCCCAGCTTCTAAAACGGGATTAAAGGTACTCGAAAAAGTAAATTGATTAAATCATACAAATCTCATACTACCAAATACATTGAATGCTAAATGCTGAAATAATATGACATGAATGTGTCCATGTAATGTGTCATATCTTCATGTTGTCACATGCTGGATGCATGATGTTCCAGAATGTTTGTGGTGCAACTCTGTGGTTACGTTTCCATTCTTTACAATAGGCTAAAAATACATAATTTCCTTCCATATTCAGAAATATGAAAGCAAAGTGTGTCCACAGCCACTAATGACTGGATCATGCTGCTCAAGCGCAGTGACACATGACAACTGAGCATTTCCTGTATGAGCAGGCACGTGTGGTCAGTTAGCATATCCATCTTTTTGCCTGCCGCTGACTCTTCCTGTTGACTATTGTCAGCAGGGGCTGCTTAAATAGCCTACAAGGAGCAATACATAAAGTGCAAATGTTTTAACAGAAAAATTAACTTCAGTGTCAAATTAAAACACTTTTATGCAAAACATGGGTTTGAAGCAGACAGCATCCAAATAACAGAATGTATTTTCTCTGTTTATCTGTTTTAACTACAAAGGAAAAGTTCCGCACTTTGGGAAATAAGCGTATTCACTTTCTTGTCAAGAGCTAGATGAGAGGATTGATACGACTCTTGTGTCTGTACAGTAAATAGGATAGTGCCAGCCGATTTTATTCATTTAGTTTTATGTCCCAGTGACCAGTATAACTGCAGTTCTGATTAGCCTCCAATTCATTCAGATAGGAGCCTGGTCTTGTTAGTCCAATATAGCTGCCCGGAGACGTTGCCAAGATGGCTGCCGAGTGGGATGACTTGCCTATAAGGACTTTGGCTTAGCTTAGCAGAAACACTGGAAACAGGGAAACGGCTGCCGTGTCTGTGTCCAAAGGTGACAAAATCAGCACTTATAGAGCTTACTCATATGTTATATCTTTATTTGTTTACTCAGCATAAAATCCAAAGAGAAAAAAAATCACAAATATCATGAACAAACAGATAAAGATCTTTTACATTTGTCTTGAAAGTACTGTGATCAAAATGTCTTGGTACTTATAAGACAAAAAAGCTAAGATAACATGTGTAAATAAATAACATTTCAACAACAATTTCATCACCATCACAGCTAATCCTTTAGTGTTGTTGTATTACTTAATCAACTACCTCTTGGATCAATAATATGAACAAACAAGTGGCTGTTTCATGCAAAAACACAGACATGTCAATCAGTTCAGGTCAGTTAGAGGTTGTCCCTGGATGGGAAGACCAGACAAGCTGCTGATAATCTTCCTGTTGTGCTAGCTGAGCAGCGTCCTAATCTGAGGAATTTATGAATGATACGTTGGTGGTTCACAAAACACATCAACAGGTCTTTTAGAGTGAAGATAAACTAAATATTCATGAAATTACAGATTACAAACAACTGGAAAATCCTTTGACTGCACAAACCTGTTACCAAAGACATTTAGATAGTGAGACTACCTTAAATTTACACGTGGTAAGAGCAGTGGCCTTCCACTGTGTAATAAAGACATTTAATAGCTCAGCACAGATTCGCTTTCTTGCTGAGAGTGTTAATACCACTCTTTTATTTCAAATATAAGGGCCCGTGTCACCAAAGCTTTTTTGCCAGCTGAAAACGCCAGCTGCTATTCTCAAAACGCCCAGCAGGGACCGCTAGCGGGCGTTTATGAGGCGCAGCATTTTATCCGATTGCTTTGGTTGCTATGATACATTTGTTGCAAGTAGTTCTGCCCTGGTTCTGCCTAACTTTACTGTATGTAAAACTGTCAACACAGAGCACAGTATGGCTACTTGATCTGACCCTTGCTCTGTATGAAGAGAAGGCTGAAGCAGGTAGAGAGAGAGGACGGACTCGCCGTATGTGGGTTCATGAGATTCAAAAGCTTGAGGGTTCAAAAGCAGGAAAATATACTGACACCCCCCGACACCCGATGATCCAACATGGATGGTAAAGCAGGACCCATAACTTATTTAATAGTTGTGTTGCAGTGGGAGTCAAAGACAAGTCTCTAATCCACTGCGCCATCGTCACCTCTCTGTTCATCCATCCATCCATCCATCCATCCATCTTCATCCGCTTATCCGGGGTCGGGTCGCGGGGGCAGCAGCTCCAGCAGGGAACCCCAAACTTCCCTTTCCCGAGCCACATGAACCAGCTCTGACTGGGGGATCCCGAGGCGTTCCCAGGCGAGTGTGGAGGACAAGTTGGAGAGATTGTAATAATTATTATTTTGTATTAACATTTTACCAAACTTCAGCAGCCAAATGTGCAACATGGACTATCTGAGTCTATAACTAAATAATATAACGACTAACTTTCAAATTAAAGTTAAAGTTAAAGTTTATTAAAATCACCAGCTGTGTAGTCCCAATACACTTTACAGAAAACAGAGACACAAGACTTAAAATAGCAATAAAATAAACAATATAAACTAATAATAAAACAATATAATATAAAATAAAAATATAAAATAGACAGTTAAAATGTATAAAAATTCTATATTATACTATAAGCCTTCTCACAAAATGCAGAAAAACCATCCCTAGCTAAAAGCTTTACTAAAAAGAAAAGTTTTTAGCCTACTCTTAAGTATGAAAATGTTGGTTGCTTCCAGAACCCAGACAGGGGTCTGATTCCACAGCTGAGGTGCCTGATGGCTAAAGGCTCTGGCTCCTATTCTACATCTGGACACCCTAGGCAGTACAAGTAGCCCTGCATTTAGGGAACACAGTGTTCTAGTGGGGCAGTATTGGTCTGGGTATCTCTGGATAATCGTTCCAGTTACAACCTCGCTCGGCCAGCTGTTTACAACTAGCCAGGTTAGTTATTGATACGCCGGTTGATTAAAAAACGCATTGTGTAGTATTTACTCACACTAAATACTGTAGAAACACGTCCACAGACAGCTGTTGGACAGCACTCGGACAGCAACATTTCTGAAGCCGCCAGGTTTGCTTCTGGGAAAATTTACTTTTAAGAAGCTTCCCAATGGAAAATTCTACAAGACTAAGGCTGATGATACACTGGGCAACTTTTTGAGCAATGTTGCTGGGCAATCTTGCTAGAGGCAAGTCCGACTATGTTTTAAATGGATAGCAGCGGTGTGGGGCGGGTGGTGGAATGGTGGGGGAAGGGGATTACAGTTGTAATCTTTACTCATTACCATTGACAACAACGTTGCCCTGCACGAGTGCTCTAAAAGTTGCTCTGTGTATCATCAGCCTAAGGTTCTTTGCACCTTGTGCAATGCGGAATTAGTTTACTGTAGGAGATCTTCCAGTCTCAAGTACACATAACACGCTACACATAGGTACATCTCATTGAAGATGATTTATTTTCATCACCAATTATCATAGTAGAACAGCTTTCTCAAGCAGTTTGTGATGCATTTTGGAAACAGGAGATGAGCCCCTGGTCTAATGTGCCACCTGGCATTCGCACACATATTCTGAATGCCTTAGGCAGAATTCAGCCATTTTAATTTCAAGATTACAGTGAGATTAATCTAGATTAAAATATATTATATATATATATATATATCCCTCTCACCCTTTGCAGGGTGGTATGAGGTGGTTTGAGGGTTCTGCACAGTATCTTAGCTGTTCTGGGTATCGTTCAAAGATTTTCGATATCGATGCCAATATCGATACCTCAGCTTCGATACCGGTTCCTGAACGATACTTTTTTCGATACCATGTGATGTATATTTTCTCAACAAACGGAGAACCATTGTTGTTTGTATAAAGTAACTTAATCTATAAAGTAACTTAATCTTTGATATTGGCAGAAACAAGTTTCTGCCAATATCTTGGATGTCTGCCAATATTCCAGAAGGGTGAAACCCTCCATGCATTGTGAGGAGCTTTCTCGTCTTGATGTCAGTAGCCTCTATCTCTTCCTGTGGCCAGTTTATTATACCAGCGGGGTATCTGATGACTGGCAGGGCGTATGTGGCTCGGATCTTGTTTTTCCCATTCAGCTGGCTTTTCAGGACCTGCCTCACTCTTTGTAGGTATTTGGCTGTGGCGGTCTTCCTTGCTGCCTCCTCATGGTTTCCGTTAGCCTGTGGCACCCCAAGGTATTTGTAGTTGTCCTGAACATCTGCAATGTGGCCTTCTGGTAGTTCAACCCCCTCGGTTCTGATCATCTTCCCTCTTTTCGATACCATGCGACCACACTTGTCCAGTCTGAACGACATTCCAATGTCGTTGCTGTAGATCCTGGTAGTGTGGATCAGTCGATGTCTCGCTCATTTCTGGCATACAGCTTGATGTCATCCATGTAGAGGAGGTGACTGATGATTGTTCCGCTTCGGAATCGGTATTCGTAGCCAGTCTTTGTGATGATCTGGCTGAGGGGGTTCAGGCCTATGCAGAACAGCAGCGGGATAGTGCATCGCCTTGGTATATGCCGCACTTGATGGTGACTTGTGCAATTGGCTTTGAGTTGGCTTCCAGACTTGTTTTCCACAGCCTCATTGAGTTCTTCATGAAGGCTGTTAGTGTCCTGTTGATCTTGTACATCTCCAAGCATTCCAGTATCCATGTGTGTGGCATTGAGTCGTAGGCTTTCTTGTAGTCAATCCAGGCAGTGCACAGATTGGTCTGTCTGGTCTTGCAGTCTCAAGTGACGGCTCTATCCACCAGTAGCTGGTGCTTGGCTCCTCTGGTATTACTGCCTATTCCCTTCTGGGCCCTGTGCATGTATTGAGCCATGTGCCTACTCATCTTAGCCACTATGATGCCTGACAGGAGCTTCCATGTTGTGCAGAGGCAGGTTATTGGCCGGTAGTTGAATGGGATTGTTCCCTTCTGTGGATCCTTCATGATCAGGATTGTCCGTCCTTGGGTTAATCATTCTGGGTGGGTCCCATCTATCAGCAGTTGGTTCATTTGTACTGCCAGGCGTTCATGGAGTGCAGTTAGTTTCTTCAGCCAGTAGGTGTGGATCATGTCAGGGCCTGGTGCTGTCCAGCTATTCATACCTGCCACTCTTTCTTGGATGTCTGCCGTTCTAATTGTTACTGGTTCTTGTTCTTGTTCTGGGGCCTTGTGATGCCTCTTTCTCCCATATGTTGTTCCAGTACTGTTCAGTCTCAGCTCTGCGTGGATCTGATCTTGTGTTATTACCCTGCCCTATTAGTGGTGCATTTACATCTTCTAGCAGACTTTCAGAGGGTACTTTGTCACTTAGCCTTGGCAGTCTTGGTCGTTGTAGGGGGGTCCAGCTTCAGTGATCAATTAAAGTTCCTGCTAAGGGCAACTTATGTTGTTGTTGTTATGTGGTTCTGTGCCGTAAGGGCTTGTTATTGTTATCTCTGAGTGTGGGGATGATGAAATCTCCCCGCTGACCTGTCGTCCCCCCTTGCATATTTGTTGTACCTCATCAATCTCTAGTTGTGACAGGAGCTGCCGTTTGCGGATGTTAGAACACTGAGCTTTGTCAGTGTTGATGATGGATTTCAAAGCATCCATATATCCCATACAACCCTGCATATATATTATCTGCATATACCTGCATATATAGTAGCTATGTTTTCTGCTCTAGTCCATGTATGTCTTGTTCCGGTAGCCCATTTCTCATCAGGTTGCCCTGGTTCCCTAGCAGCTGACACGGACCTTGTTAACCGGTATGGCTCTTGTATTTGCGGTTTCACTCATGCCTGAGGTAGGCCAGTAGCATTAAGGACCCTGCCTTAGGGTACCCCCCACCCTGACCGGGAATCGCACCCACGATCACGATCACCTATATATATATATATATATATATATATATATTTATATATTTAAACAAAACTGGAGTGAACTAAACTGAGCAGCGACAAAGACTAAAACTAACACTAAAACTAATAGCATTTTCAAAGACTAAAAACTAAATTAAACCAGCAAACCCACGTTTAAAAGTAATTCTAAAACTTGGTTGTAATGTGTTGTGTTGTGATCTATTTGAATGTGTTTTTTTAATTTGCAGTGTGTTTGGCCTCTCAGTGCCACCGTAGATTATTAGCTCAAGAAATGCTGACATTTTGGAGATACACTATTTTCACAGTGCAATAGAAAAATACACCAAACTAGTTTTTCACAACTTTAATTGATCACCGAAGCATGACCAAAGCAAGTGTCAGCATATCACATACCAAGTAGCATACACATATTTACAGAGATTAAAAACACTAGACTAAAATTCTTTCTGACAAAATGAAGTGACATAAAACCAAACAAAATGGCGCCATTTCCATAAAAACAGTGTTTCTTTGCAGAATCTTCTGTTAATGTGTCGCTCTGACCAAAGACTCGTCCTTCATCCAAACGATCGCAATAAAATCATGATGGTCCTACAAAGTGGAGCTGTGCAAAATGTTAAACGAGAGGATAACTGGCTGCTGTGGCAATGCCACAGTGGTTCTGTTGGTCTTTAGCTATGTAGATGTAGCCTTTGTCTCCCCATTTTTCACTCCAGCTGCAAGAAGACAAACAAAACAAAGAGAGAAATGAGTTTAACATTCATTTCCTTCGTAATCAGACAAAGTCACACTGCAGTTTGTTTCAGTATATTCTGTATCTTTCAAGCTGAAATTCCTACTAAACATCAACAAAACAGTGCAGACTGTGGGGATAATGGGCTCTATTTTCCAAACAGCAAAGTTGCTTTTGACTGACCTGTTCTTCACGATCCAGTATTTCTTGCCGTCCACATCTTCTCCCTCAAAGCCGTATCCTACCACCAGCACACCGTGGTTCAGATCCGTGCTGCTGCATTCCTTCTCGTAGTAGATTCCTAAAGTAACACCCACAAAAAAGTTACATATATACCATCTTTAAAAAGCTGGTAGATGAAAGCGAAAAAATGTTTCTTTGTCTCTGTTTCACAAAACCAAGAACTGACCTGATTGGTAGAACCGCAAAGATGAATGTGCAGCATCGATGGCGACTGAAATGGGTCCCACGGCGGCCACGGCCTTCATCAGAGCGTTCTCCTTACCGCTGGGGATGTCGACAAATCCGGTGACGTTGACAGAGTTGTAGTTGGGGTCATAGTGACACGGCTTGTCATCCTGGAAAAAGAAGAGGAAGTCTTTCATTGAAACACTTGCCTGAAAGTTTCATGAAGAGCTTCAACGATTAATAGATTAAACAATTAGTCCATTGATTGGCAGTCTTTTTTGACAATCGATTGTTTAAAGCAGAATATTTGATTTCGGTTAACTGAAAACATTTTTGCACTGTTGATTGGACAAAAGCCATTTGACGATATCATATTGTGCTCCAGGTTCTCCGATATTTTTCAAACATACAATTACTCAAGAAAATCAAAATGGTCAATCAGTAATAAAACTACTGTATTACTTTAATTTCTATGCTAAAATCACTGAATGATCACATTCAGACTTTACTTTGGGGCTTGTTGTTTCCGTAAAATGAACCGAGTGATTGAATTGTGGAGAATCTAACACTGTGTATCATGTCCATACTGACAAACGTTTAAACATGTATATTTCTACTCACAATCTAAGCAGCTTAGAACTAGCTAAAGCGGGTGACCCGGTTTATACATCCAAAGAACTTCTATGAAAAATTGACAAGACGTCTAATTGATTTATTTTTTAAAATGTGTACCCACACCAGGCCAGTAAAGGTATAGGCGGCTATTTGAGACTTAGATTTTAATTTAAGTTTTACAGAAATAGTTAATTAAATCCATTTTCATAAACCTAAATTTAAGACCTTTAAAAACTCCCTTTTTAATGCCAACGTGTAATGACAAGTCTTATAGTTCAGGGGTTAAATTAGGAGAACAGGAACTACATTCTAACTAACTACATTAAAATTTATTCTTGACATTTTGAGACATGTCCAGTTGCCATTTCCCCGTCCTCCCATACATACTGTTCCCAGGTAAGGATAAGGGTCCTCAGAGTCCAGGCCCCCGTTGTTATTGACGTACTGGAAGGCCTGGTCCATCAGACCTCCATTGCAGCCCTTGTTGCCCTCGGGTCTGGAACAGTCCACCAGGTTCTGCTCGCTCAGCGACACCATTTTCCCTGTCTTCCTAAACTGCTGACCCTCCAGAGCTCCGGTGGCACTGAAGGCCCAGCAGGAGCCACAATGACCCTGAGAGCGAAGGGGATAAAAGTTATTCAGTTAATCATCACCTGTTCAAGTTATTTTTGCTCTTTTTTTCTGTCACTGCTGCATTTTTATCAAATTTCACATTCTTGTGTCCCTTTCTGATAAATCTACCGGACACCTTGACAAGCAAATATATTCAGTAGAGTAGTGAGTTGTTTGTGTGCTTTACATGCTGATTTTGCAATTTGAGAATTCAGATTTAAAAATATCTTCTGTTGTACTGTCTCGTTGCCTTTGAACAATCCTGTCACATGAGACTTAAAAGCAGTTCTTACCTGGTCCTTCACAGGAGTGACATGGCCGTTTTCCCTCCAGTCCACAGAGTTTGGGGCCTCCAGGAAGTTGGGCTCCATGAACAGAGATCCCTTGATCTTCCTCTCTGGGTTGTACGTGTAGCCGTTCATGACCTGGCTGAACTCCTCGTGAGTCTATGCAAAGGCAAAAGTTAAGTGAGTAAACGACAGTAAAACTTGAATTACAATATCTGTCAAATGGTTTAAGACCTGAGGTTTTGTGATTATAAAGTGATTGTGTGTTTCAGCACCAGACTTTAAAGGATGTAGTTAATCTAAACCTGATTTACAATTTTTTTGTTTTCCCCTCATTATATTGTATGCCCCGCACCACATTGAATCAGTTTTTCTCATGTTTTTCCTTTATTCCTGGATTTGTGTTGTGTTTCTACATATTTATTATTTATCTTTAATTCGATGGTACACGTTCACGATTCAAACCTTAGTCTTGTTGTTGTATTGTCTATTTCTCCAGTTATCAAATCCATTTTCCCTGGATATGTGTTTCGAGGTGAGATGTAGCCTAAGTCTGTCTGTGCGTTGAAACCAGGGTCTTACCATGTCTCCAAAGTGGTTCATGCCCAGGCGGTAGGTGTGTTTGCCCAGGGAGTGCTCCAGGTTGTGCAGCTCGATCTTCTTCAGGTTCTTCTCCCACACCATTCTCCTCCAGCTCTCCTCCTTCTACAAATAAACAACCACCATTCAGACCTTTTCCTGATACCTGACAGGCTAGAAAAGCGTGCTGGAAAGAAAAGAAAGAAACAACACTTCACCTCATGATATTTCTTTAGCGTGCCAGCTCTTCCACAGGTCCCAGTGTTGATCCAGCTCTCGGTCCAGGCTTGGGGCTGACAGGGCTGCACTCAGACACACAACAAACACAGCTAGAGGCAGCATCGTGGCTTCCTACTGGAAAACAACAACAAGAGAACAAAACATGTTAGGACTCACTGCTGGACGCTTGAAGCTCTGCCGAGACTCCAGTAAAATGACATAATGTAAGACTCACTGTATATTCCTGTCTGTTGAAGATGAAGGAGAAAATAACTCACTACCCTCAAGAAACACAAGTTTATAAAGGCCCGGCAGGCATTAGAATAACGTCCCACCGAGCTCTCTGATTGGTCCACTCTTTGTTTATTACTCCGATGCCCCGCCCGGACGTGTGATGTCATTAAGAAAGCACATGATTCCCCCTCTGGAATGGGCATTGGTTTTTTGTGAGAAAGATATTCATAGTGATATACAATGGTGCTGATTAAAGACTTTTTACTGATCAATCAGCTTTCAGATTAGCTGACTGAGGGAAAAAAACACTTGTATAACATATAAAGTAATGTAAAGTAATGTAATCATGATCCATAGAAGCTCAGCAATTGAGCCAAGATTGAACATCATTTCACACTAAATTAGTTTCTCACTCTGGGAAAGTTGGAAAAACTATCTGAACTATCTTTAACCAAATCACACACATTTAAGCTATGTGATCTGCTTTAAATAATAATGAGTAATGTAAGGTAATTTCTTCACTTGCATTCACTGAGCCTGGAGAGTCCCACCTCTTACTTTGAAAACCTCTGCTCCAGACAGTCCTACCAGATATTTATTGTATTTTGCTAAACTTTTTCCCTACATACATACATCGACTAGGTTACAGTATACCTACATCAGGAAGTAGGAAGCTTTGGAGTTATATAGTCATCTTATCTTCATTGAGCTCATGTGAAGTTTTAAACTGCAGAACTTTAATGTTAATGGTAAGCTGCAAAATGATGCTTAAAAATACTCTAAATCAGTCCAAAGGGTTATTTTTGTGTGTCCGTGATCAGTGACCGATTATCTGATACCTGACCCGAGTAACCACTTTGTTTGATTGTGCCTCAGACAAAGCTGTGGTTGTGAAGCCGTCGATGAAATTAAAGTGATTCTAATCAAGTTTAGCATTAAATAAGAGTGCAAGGGAAACCACATTTGTTTCTGGTTTACACAAGGAGACTACAGAGTTGCCAAAATCTGTCCCATTTTCAAATGCAGAAACTACATTTAGCCAAGTGTCCAAATATGTAAAGAAAGAACAAGAAAATTGGTCTTTTGATTCATAACAGTGATCCACATAAAGGATATATAAGAAGTATTCTATCAGTGATGGACAATATTTTCATCATCAAAGCTGTGGGAGGAGGTGAATATGCATCACAGCAGAACTTTCAATAACTGCTGGGACAAAGTCTTAGTTGATCAAAGTCGATGGTCATGTGATTGATAAGACTGTGAAACTGTGAACAGGCAGAGTTGTTTATGCATTTAGATCAGAACCTTCTGTTTTTGGAGTTCCAAAGGCTTTTCATTCAATCAGTGGAGGAAAGTAACCAAATACATTTACTGAATTTATGAGGTAGTTTACCACACTTAGATATTAGTATTTTAGGCTACTTTGTACTCCTACTCAACCACAGATCTTGGTCTTAGTCATGGTCTAAGTTATTTTTACTATCTTATGTATTCATCTGACAGCTTTAGTAACTTTTCAGGTTGATGAGCAACAAATAAACCTGCATGCATTTTTTATAGATTCAATGTATAGTCAATGTATTGTAGTACATGCTAATGTCTCAGTCATAAGCTGCAAGGAGGAATTCTTTTCAAACTGTCTTTACTCCGTATTTCCTAAAACTGTGACAATATCCTGACAGTTGTACATGAGACAGATAATTCATGCTGAGCAGGAGTGGGATGAAGGCAGGAGTCAGACCAGGAATCTTGTATAGTTTTAACTACTATCTGGCGGTGTGGTGGTGTTGATGCCCTGTATATAAAGCAGAGGAGGCTGATGATCATGATTAGCAGCTACTGCCACAACTGAGTGACACCACTCCTCCAGGGCTAATTTAACTGTGAAAGCTCTTTGGGAGAAGAATGTAGGTGTAGTTTATAATCAGAAGGGGAACATTGAGACAGAACTGTGCCTACCCCAATTTGGGCATCCACCTCCACAACAAACTAACGTAAAGGTGAGGAGGTGGGGGTAAGAGCCGTGAGAGGAGCAGCAAGCAACTGTTGTTTAATGAATCTCCTATGGAAGGTGGCAAAACCCATAACGCACTGCCGCAACTCATGGTTGATGGGTGCTGGCTATTATGTAACTGCCGTTACCTTGGTGAGGTCCATCAGCACCTCACCCTGTACAATGATATTAACAAAGTAGAGATTTTAGGACATGAAAATCACATTTCTCTGCTGTCACAAACAACCTGGTGCACATGATGCTCATGTTCAGAGAGGGTCTTGGAAAAAATCAAGATCCATCCAGCCATCTGATTAGTGGCAGAGTGTATTTGTTTCTAATAATTGAGTCCATGAAAACCTATGCAAAGTGTGAGAGTAGGCCTACCGCATTTTTAACTAACAAAAAAAACACAATTCCTGGGTATACTTCTCCATGGTCTTCTTTTCTGGTGGAGAGAGGTTGTAGTGCTGGCTGTTAGGGAGGGGAGCCCCCAAGTGGAGGTCAACTGCCCAATTCTACGGACAATAATGTGGTAGGAATCCGGTCTGAGATCATGAAAGTCTTCCAGAACCCCAGGAGAGACGTGGAGCCTCCAGTTGAAGGCTGTAAGGGCAGAATGTGAACAAGTAGACTGACAAAGTGTGGTCCAGGACAAGATTTTACCTGTGGTCCAATTCATTTGAGGAATGTGTGTCTTACCCAGGGGATTCCTAGTACCAGAAGGGCTTGCAGCCAGTCAATGAAGTCACGTGAAGTCTGATCCTCTCTTGATGGTTACCAGGAGGGTAATGGAGCCTTGAGCGACCTGAGTCAACAGCTATTCCGTAGCCTTTCAGTTCATTCAGAGCCTCAGCGTCCAGGTGAATGTCAAGCGACTCCATCACGAGTTTTGGCCTAGTGACATTCCGATCTAAAAACCAGAGGTGTGGATTCGAGTCACAAAAATGATGACTTTAGACCTGACTTGACAAAATCAAAGAAGACTTGCAACTCGACTTTGACTTCAACACCAATGACTTGTGAATTCACTTGGATTTGAGCCTTTTGACTCGAGCTGACTTGACACTCCCCATGCCCAAATATATATTTTAATATAAAAAAATATGCAGCGCATCAACATAGCCTCTGCAATTAATTAAATTTTAACATCAATTAGGACTTTGGCTACCACCCAGGATGCAAACTGGGGGGGAGCCAGGGGGAGCTTAGCTCTTCTTAATAAGACATGAACTCTCTAAAATGTTGACAGGATGCTTTTTTTGCCATTAATTTATATAGTTCTGAGCAATCACGACCCCACTCCCTCTACAGTACCTACAATGGGTTGTATAGTACAACAGGCGTTCTGTAAACAGTTTGTGATTGTACCCTCTGGCTGGATGACTTTTACATATGATCTATGCACAAAAGCTGGAGGCTCTCTGCAGCGGCACACAACTTTCTAAATTCTTCCATCTCACAGAGAAAAGAAAGGTCAGGTCGAAACAGTGCAGAGAGACTGCCGCATCTGTTGTGTGAAGTTACTTCCACCAATTATAAAAACAAATTATTTAAGATAAAATGTTTATTGTGCCAGGCGCCGTTTCACAATGGCACTCAGCTTGTTTTGTAAATCCAGCGCACCCCTTTCCTTTAGAGGAATTCAACTCGAGCCAACATGACTAGGGGTTATGCTATAACTTCCTGTTAAACATTAATAGCTTAACCATTGGCATTTTACACTAGCCTATATAAGGATAATCTGCAAACACACACACACACACACACACACACACACAGTCACAGAGCCCCCTCGGTGGCCCATCCGTTCCCCAAAGCAGTCAACTTGGGGGAAACTGCGCTGCTGTCGTCCTCTTGCACTCTAGATGCTGCTGAAAGTTAATTGTGTATTACTATTCCATATTTCATGGGCAATTTGGGATTTTGGAGTAGGCCTAAAGCATATAACACAGTATTACATTTTTCATTTTAAAAGTTCAATAGATTAATGTTTCCTAAGTCAGTAAGTAATCCTGTTAAATAATAGTGGTCTCAATATTAACCAAAATAATTAGCAGCCCTGCATGAAAATTAAATTTAATTCATGAAAACATAGTTTTTTTCCAATTTGTTGTTTGAAACTGCACCTCTGCCTTCTTTCTGCACAGGCTAATGCTTCATTCAATACATTTTTTTTATTTTTAACTTGACTTGTTTAGGACTTAAAACTCAAAATTTAGGACTTGGGACTTATTGGTCTTGACTTGAGACTTGACTCAGACTTGCCTGTCATGATCTGTCTGGACTTGGAACTCGACTTGGGACCTGAGTGCTAAGACTTGAGACTTACTTTTGACTTGTGAAATGATGATTTGGATCGTTCTCCGTGAGGGCTTTGAAAACATTCTGACACTGCCCCAGCATTTTCCATTGATTGCAGACGGCCTTTTGAATGTGAGAAATATCAAGTTGCATTTTCTGTTCATATTAGAGCCTCCTGGGACTTCCTGTCATGTCATGGTACACACAATGAATCCATTTTTACCTGTGACCTTCTGTCACATGATGAGTTGAGGCAAACTATAGACAAACAGATAGAGTTTCAGTATACCTATAAGGAAGTTGTTGGCAACAGAACAAGTCTTACTTGTTATTACCATACATACATTTCCTTAGTACTGTAAATATTCACGGCTCTTGAATGAACAGTAACAAATAAAAATTTACTTAATATTTTCAATTTTTTGTAAAAGGTCTGTCTCAAAACAACTTGACTACGTTTTTATCTCCTGCATCATGTCTCTAACCTGCTAAATATTAATATATAAACGGGGTAACACATTAACACATAACCTTCCTGGATGGGTCTAGATGGTAACCCTGTGAATGTGACGAACACAGGACTTTCATGCAGGAGACCTGGCTTTGTGTGATACAAAAAGTCAGTGCTGAGGCTTTCATGTGCAGTTTGGTTGGATTTAGACAACAGAACCACTTGGTCAGGTTTAGGAAAAGATGATCATAGTTTAGGTTAAAATAACCAGTCAGTTAGCTTAGCTTAGCACAAAGACTGGAAATGGGGGGAAACAGCTAGCCTGGCTTTGTTGAAAGATAAAAAATCCACCTCCCAGCACCTCTAAAGCTCATTAATTAACACATTTGTTTAATCAATCCAAAGTATTATTGAGGGTTCTGTGTTGAACTGTTTCATTCTCAAGACCAGTTGCCAAGAAACAGCATGGTCTGTAGGAAGTTACTGGTCCAAATCAAGAAATAATTCGTCCCCAGTTATGAATTAACTTATGAATTAACACCAAATGTAAGGTGCAAAGCTGCTTTCACTTTGATCATTATTAGATTACATTCTTTATTGTCCTTTCCACCATGTAAACGTACATCGCCTCACCTATACACAACATGAATATACATAACAAGTGCTGTAAAACTCCTGCTATAGTTTTATTTATGATGGTAGCAGACTTGAGAAAAGTCATGTGACTCAGTCTTTGTGCTACATGTCAAACCAGCATGTGAAGAACACAGCTACACATGAAATATTGTTTAATAGCTCTGAGAAGAATCAACAAAATAAAATGGCTTCACTTTGTGCAGTATTTTATGTCCATCACTGCTGCTCATTAAAAAACATGTATCCTTAAATGTTGTCATTTTGATTTTTTCCAGAAGAACTGAAATGTTGCTTTATACAACATCTATGAAAATCTAACTACCTGAAAAACACATGCTGAAGGTAAAGCTGAAATGTTGACATTTTGAGATACGTGGTTTTCACAGGACAGCGACAATCTACAGTGCAATAGAAAAATACTCTAAACAGTAAACTAGTTTTTCACAACTTTAATTGATCACAGTAAAAGTAGAAAAACAATCATTTAAAAATCTCTAAGTGTTAACGTTATCATCAAGTAGCATACACATATTTACAGAGAATAAAACACTAGACTAAAATCTTTCAGACAAAATAAAGTGGCATAAAACCAGCAAAAAACAAAATGGAGCCGTTTCCATAAAAACAATGTTTCTTCCCTTAAACCATTGCAGAATCTTAACTTTAATTGATCACAGTAAAAGTAGAAAAACAATCATTTACAATGATGAAGTAAGTGTATCCCCAAGTACCATAAACATATTTTCAGAGAATAAAAACATTAGAAGTAAATCTTTCAGACAATATAAAATCGCATAAAACCAGCCAAAACAAAATGGCCTTTTTCATGTTTCTTCCCTTAAACCATCGCAGAATCTTCTGTTAATGTGTCACTCTGACCAAAGACTCGTCCTTCAGCCAAAAAATCGCAATAAAATCATGATGGTCCTACAAAGTGGAGCTGTGCAAAATGTTAAACCAGAGGAAAACTGGCTGCTGTGGCAATGCCACAGTGGTTCTGTCGGTCTTTAGCCATGTAGATGTAGCCTTTGTCTCCCCACTTTTCACTCCAGCTGCAAATAGACAAACAAAACAAAGAGAGAAATGAGTTTAACATTTATACAATTACATCAGAGTATCTGCAGTTTAAGAGCAGTTCAATTAAAAGCCAAACTAGCTTCAAAGACATGTTACATTTTATGAATTTGTTTTTTTTTTGTTTTTTTTTACAGATCTGTACTGTTCATGTTAAACGTTTCAGCTAAAATTCCTACATAATTAGACAAATTCACACTGCTCTTTAGTGCTCTTCTAGAGTGCTTTATTTCCAAACAGCAAAGTTGCTTTTGACTGACCTGTTCTTCACGATCCAGTATCTCTTGCCTTCCACATCTTCTCCCTCAAAGCCGTAACCCACCACCAGCACACCGTGGTCCAGTTCCTTGCTGCTGCATCCCTGCTCGTAGTAGATTCCTAAAGTAATACCCACAAAAAAAGTTACATATAAAAACCTTAAAATCAGCAGGCAGATGAAAACAAGAAAATGTTTCTTTAACTTTGTCTCTGTTGCATAAAACCAAGAACTGACCTGATTGATAGAACTGGAAAGACTCATGTCCAGCATCGATGGCGACTGAAACAGGTCCCACGGCGGCCACGGCCTCCATCAGAGCGTTCTCCTTACCACTGGGGATGTTGACGAATCCGGTGACGTTGACAGAGTTGTAGTTGGGGTCATAGCGACACGGCCCATCCTGGAGAAAGAAGAGGAGGGCTTTCATTGAAACACTTGCCAGGCAGTTTCATGAGGAGCTTCAACGTTTAATGGAATAGTCAATCAATAGAAAAGCCATTTTTCAGTCAAAGCTAAATAGTTTTTTGACAAAAGACATTTGAAGATTTCACCTTGTGCTCCAGGTTTTCAGATATTTTCCAAACCATGAAATTAAATAAGAAAATTGACAGGTCAATCAATAATGAATACTAATAGAATCCCTTCTTTCATGAACAAATTTAAGACTTGGGATATTCAAAAACACCCTTTGTAATGCTAATGATGTTGTAATGACATGTCTCATAGTTAGTGTACATAATTCCAGTAGAACTTGATGTTATAGACATTTTAAGACCTGTCCTGTTGACGTTTCCCCGTCCTCCCATACGTACTGCTCCCATGTAAGGATAGGCGTCCTCAGAGTCCAGGCCCCCGTTGTCCTTGACGTACTGGAAGGCCTGGTCCATCCAACCTCCATTGCAGCCCTCGTTGCCCTCAGGTCTGGAACAGTCCACCAGGTTCTGCTCGCTCAGTGATACCAGTTTCCCTGTCTTCCTGAACTGCTGACCCTCCAGAGCCCCAGTGGCACTGAAGGCCCAGCAGGAGCCACACTGACCCTGAAAGGGAAGGGGATAAAAGTTATTCAGTTAAACATCACCTGTACAAGTTATTTTGACTCTTAATCACTGCTGCATTTTTAGCGTATTTCATGTTCTTGTGTCCCTTTCTGATGTCGGCCATTTTGTTGACGTTATTCTCTTCGGCATGGCCCTGAACCATGTAGAGCTGAAGCAGAGAGTTGATGGTGGTCAGTAGTGCTTTCTGTTTTTAAATCCTGCCTCAAACAATTTCACCTTACAACCTGTTGTAATGTGACAAATAAATCTAACTTGCAAAACATTTTATACCATCATCTTGTGGACTGGTGACCTGTCCATGGTGTACCCTGCCTTTCGCCCAATGTCAGCTAGGATATTTTTTTTATTTACCATGCTGTTAATTTGCTATAAGGTATTTGATTGGCTTAGAATGATAATAAATGTTCCACTCTTTCCGATTACACTGATTGCTGGCATGTCTATTTAAGTGGTGGTTTGAATGTTGGTTTTAATGTATCAAACACGGAATCAAAACTAAGAAGGGCGAGAAAGCCCAACTGGACAGAGGAACAGTGTTTACTGTTAGCCCAGTTAGTGGATTCACAAGGCCACTCTAAAAGGAAAATTCGGGCCTGGTGTCACAGCACGGGGCAAGAAGCAGACGTGGGAGCGTACAGCGCAAACTATTAACGGTTCATTCCCCCTGCTTGTGCGCACCAGGGAATTCAGCTATATTCATAAATGCAGTTTCCAGTGGAAACGAAATGAACTGCGACACAATAAGAGGTTCTGAAAGTGCTGTAATTGTTTGTGTGATCACGCTTACAGAAGGTTGTGACAGACCCAAATCATTACTGCTGCATTGTTGACAAATATCGTAATGTAGTGATTGCTCTCATTTCTGGCGCTGTGGCATTCCTGCGCTGTGTCGGAGATGTTAGCGCGTCTCTAATAAGATCAGTCACAAACATGATCCATCACGATCTATGCACGATCTAATCTATAGCGTCTGATTTACTCACTGTCATCCGTTGTCTGCAACACATTTCTTCTCCCTCTTCGTCTTTCTGCCATTTTCTCGTCTACTAAAGAAACTCTTAAGCCTCTTAAAAGTCCTCGTCGTGTTCCTAACAATTCTGACCTTAAGACCTCTTTTAAGGGTTAAGATACTTTCTGAATTACTTTTTTCTTTAATAGGATTTTTCCTTTAATTTTAAGAGTAAACGCCCACTTTTCTAAGAATTTTCTTAGAATTTTGTCACTAGGAGCTACTCTAGGCCTATGCCTTAAGAGTCTTTATGAATACGGGCCCTGGTTTACAGTGAACTGGTTGGACTTGTTTCAATTTATATGTAATACACAATGTATGCCAAGGGGGTGGCAGTTACACACTTCACCCTGTTATACAGCCCTGTGTTGTAAAATAAAATAAAAAAAACTCGACCTCATACCTTGACAAGCAATTATATTCAGAGATAGTGGGTTGTTTGTGTGCTTTACATGCTGATTTGACAGTTAAATACAAATGCTCATGTAAATTACTGTGAGTCATCAAATGTGCCCCTAACAACATGATGAAACAGTTGGGGATGGGTTTGTTAGTAGTCCTGACCACAACTAAAAAGAATCTCTAAAAATATCTTCTGTTGTACCGCCTTGTTGCCTTTGAACAATCCTTTCACATAAAAACCAGTCGTTACCTGGTCCTTCACAGGAGTGACATAGCTGTTTTCTCTCCAGTCCACAGAGTTTGGGGCATCCAGGAAGTTGGGCTTCATGAACACTGATCCCTTGATCTTCCTCTCTGGGTTGTACGTGTAGCCATTCATGACCTGCCTGAACTCCTCGTGAGTCTGTGGAAAGACAAAAGTTAAGTGAGTAAAACCTGAATTACAATTTGGCCTGAGGAGAAAAGACAAGCAGCTGTGGTTTGCGATTGTAAAGTAGTCATGTGTTAAAGCTACATCTGTGCACTGCAGAGACACTATCCACAACCTGGAGGAGGAACTGGTATAACTTACAACACTGAGAAGTAGGTCTATTGCTTTATGAAAAGTTAAAAATGTTGAACAAAAGGCACTGATAATGGCCATCGAGCCAAACCCAAACATTCCTTCATCTCTTCTGTCTTGTCGCGTACCTGCATACATCTCTGTCACAGAGCGACAGGTGGTAGCCAGTCTGACTAAGCACACAGAGACGGGGGTGTCGCACACTCGGAGCACACTTTTTTACGTTTCATTTAATCGTAACCTTTTGGGGTTGTGTAATCGCACAAGATGGCATCGAGACTGCGATTAGATCTATTGCGCAGCCCTAGTTTTTATCCTTTGTAACTTCAAAGCTATGTAACACTGGGCCATTTAAAGACCCCCGATTTTATCATCATTGTATGCCCCACACCACATTGAATCAGTTGTTCTAATGTGTTTTCCTTTATTCCTGGATTTGTGTTGGACACGTGCTTTCAGCATATTTATTATTTATCTTTAATTCGATGGTACACGTTCACGATTTAAACCTTAGTCTTGTTGTTGTATTGTCTATTTCTCCAGTTATCAAATCCATTTTCCCTGGATATGTGTTTCGAGGTGAGATGTAGCCTAAGTCTGTCTGTGCGTTGAAACCAGGGTCTTACCATGTCTCCAAAGTGGTTCATGCCCAGGCGGTAGGTGTGTTTGCCCAGGGAGTGCTCCAGGTTGTGCAGCTCGATCTTCTTCAGGTTCTTCTCCCACACCATTCTCCTCCAGCTCTCCTCCTTCTACAAATAAACAACCACCATTCAGACCTTTTCCTGATACCTGACAGGCTAGAAAAGCGTGCTGGAAAGAAAAGAAAGAAACAACACTTCACCTCATGATATTTCTTTGCGTGCCAGCTCTTCCACAGGTCCCAGTGTTGATCCAGCTCTCGGTCCAGGCTTGGGGCTGACAGGGCTGCACTCAGACACACAACAAACACAGCTAGAGGCAGCATCGTGGCTTCCTACTGGAAAACAACAACAAGAGAACAAAACATGTTAGGACTCACTGCTGGACGCTTGAAGCTCTGCCGAGACTCCAGTAAAATGACATAATGTAAGACTCACTGTATATTCCTGTCTGTTGAAGATGAAGGAGAAAATAACTCACTACCCTCAAGAAACACAAGTTTATAAAGGCCCGGCAGGCATTAGAATAACGTCCCACCGAGCTCTCTGATTGGTCCACTCTTTGTTTATTACTCCGATGCCCCGCCCCGACGTGTGATGTCATCATGAAAGCACGCGATTCCCCCTCTGGAATGGGCATTGGCGTTTTTTTAGCAGGGTTGTTGCAGATAAAACTGTGAGAAAAATATTCTTAGTGATTTACAATGGTGCTGATCAATAAGCTTTCAGATTAACTGACTGAGGGAAAAAAACACTTATATAGTTGTATACTGTTAACATATAACAGTTGCCTATAACATTCAAGCTAGGCCATGTGATCTGCTTTAAATAATAATGAGTAATGTAAAGTAATTTCTTCACTTGCATTCACTGAGCCTGGGGAGTTCCACCTCTCACTTTGAAAACCTCTGCTCCAGACAGTCCTACCGGATAGTTATTGTACTTTGTTGAACTTTCCCCTACATACATACATCAACTAGGCTACAGTATACCTACATCAGGAAGTAGGAAGCTGATTCTAATCAAGTTTAGCATTAAATAAGAGTACAAGGGAAACCACATTTGTTTCTGCTTTAGACAAGGAGACAACAGAGTTGCCAAAATCTGTCCCATTTTCAAATGCAGAAACTACATTTAGTCAAATGTCCAAATATGTAAAGACAGAAGAAGAAAATTGGTCTTTTGGTTCATAACAGTCATCCCCATAAAGGATCATCAAAGCTGTGGGAGGATGTGAATATGCATCACAGCAGAACTTTCAATAACTGCTGGGACAAAGTCTGAGTTCATCAAAGTCGATGGTCATGATTGATAAGACTGTGAAAACTGTGAACAAGCAGAGTTGCATTAAAATGCTGTTTAAAGTAATTTTGTTATACATGAGACAGATAATCTGTGAAAAAAAATCAGGTTCCTGTTGCCTCCTTCTGCTTGTAGTGTCATTTGCAAGAATCCACTGCGATAGAATTCAAACGAACTGCCAATCAGAGCCAAGAGGAGTCTCTAATGTAGTTTCAATCACTGCTTTTGCACAAGCTGCACAGCCCCCTCAGTCAATCAAGGTTAACATCTTCAGCAGTATTATAAATCTGCAACATGTCATTATTTTTTTAGTTTTTGTACAAATTAAACAAACAACACATAACATATTAGTAAGCTTCAAAGGTACTGGTATTGTTACGTTCGAACAGAGCCAGCTAGCTAGCTGTTTCCCTGTTTCCAGTCTTTACGCTAAGCTAAACTTAGCTAACTGCTCACTGAGGCTTCATATTAACTGTAATTCTTGACAACAAAGCACATATGTGTATTTCCCAAAATGCTGAACTACTGTTTTGAATATAATGAATTTAAAAATACTGTAATCAACCAATTTGACACCACCCCATGTATGTGTTGAAGAGTTATTTGTAGGCCTACTCAAATAAGTTAATTGATCAAATCATACAAACCTCATACTAACAAATACATTAAATGCTAACCAGTGATATGTGACATCAATCTGTCCATGTAATGTGTCATGTCTTTATGTTGTCACATGCAGGAGTCTTTTACTTTTGGGAGAGGCAGTGGCTTGAAAGGGGGACCAAAACCAGGTGAAGCTGGTGGACAGGCAGCCCAGACGATGTAAGTAGCTAAGCCGAGGAAACCTGGGAACCAGGAAGAGTTAAGCAGATCCAGTGCAGGCTCAGACTGAGCAGGAGTAGGATAAAGGCAGGAATAAGCCCAGGAATGGTATATAGTTGAATCTAGGATCTGGTGGTGTGGTGGAGTTGACGCCAAACATCTGATGATTAGCAGCTGCCGCCAGAGTCCTGCACACCGTATCCCACTCCTGCAATACAGAACACACTGACAGACAGCGAGAGATAGGAGAGAGACCCTATGCTAAACTGAGGGCAAGACAGACTGAAGTTGACAGCAATACTTTAACGGCAAAGGAAAAATTCCATATTTTAGGAAATAAGCTTTTTATTGTCAAGAGCTAATTAAGCGCATTTTTCCCACTGTTGTCTCTGTACAGTAAATAGGATCTACCAGCAACTGCTGGTTAGCTTATAGCTTAGCAGAAAGACTGGGAACAGACAGCTTTGCTGTGTCCAAAGGTTACAAAATCAATGTCAATTTTTTAAATATAGCACACTTAAAACAACAAGGTTGACCAAGGTGCTTCTCAGGTTAAAAATACAACAACAAACAGTAATTACACAGTAAAAGCACAGCAATAAAACATTAAAATATACAGTATTTGATATATAGTGATATTAAAATCGCCAGGGCTAATAACTGACTTAACAAGGACAGGCAGGAACAATTCGAACAATAGGAAGTTACGAAGGCATTAATCACCCTCTCTAAATCTCTGGGAGGGAGATAGGCCTTTACCTTGGCTATTGTTCTCAACTGGAAGAAGCACAATCTCACAGTGGCAGATATCTGTTTATCAAATTTAAACACACTGTCTAACACAGCACCAAGACTCCTCACAGCTGAGCGATTATTTGAATTTAAAGAGCAGAGAGAACCTATACATCAAGCAGTTTGGGGTGTCCAAACACTATGACTGCGGTCTTGTCTCCATTTAAGTTGAGGAAGTTTAGGTTCATCCATGTATAATGTCCTTCATACAGTCAAGCAGGGGCTGCAGTGAGCCCTTAGTTTTAACATTCAAATAAATTTGAATATTGTCTGCAAAACAGTGGAAACCTTGTGACCAGTGTAACCAGTGGAGACCTTGTACTTCTCAAAAATGGAGGCCAGGGGCAGCATATAAAAAGAAAATAAGATGGGGCGTAAGACAGAACCTTGAGGGACAGCACAGGTAAATGGGGGTATCTCAGCATGTCTAAAGTCACTGTTATGTTATATATTATTTGTTTATTTAGCACAAAAAAACAAAACTAAAATAACAAATTGCAGTTTTACATGAAGTTATGTTATAAGCTAACTGGCTACCGGCACCTCTAAAGCTCACAACTTAACACGTCATTTTTCAGCTGTTTAATCCAAAACCTTGTTTGTTTAATAATAAGTGTGAAAATGAAAGTTGCCGTTCATGTACGACATATGCTGATCATGTCACAGTACACACCTTAAATATCTGTTAACGTCTGTCACATGATGAGTTGATGCACACAACTATAGAAAAACAGGATGAGTTTCATTCTTGTCAATGGACCTATAAGGACGTTAGCAACACAACAAGTCTTTTGCTGATAATTACCTTACATACATTTCCATAGTATAGTAAATATAAATATATGGTAAGTATTCACTGTCCTTAACTGTAACATTTACTTAATATTTTCATATGTTTGTAAATGTTTTACTGAGATCATGTGACTCAGTCTTTGTGCTGCATGTCAAACCAGCATGTGAGATTAACAACAGTACAGAAGGCCTAAGCGGCCATCCATTCATTTTTTTGTTTACTTCACTATCTTGTGATCTCGAGACAACGCTTTGTTTTCCTGTGATAACAGGATCATTTTTTTGTGATCTTGAGATAACAAAACAGTAGTTTAACACAGGGGTCGGCAGGAACGTTTCTTAATAGTAATTTCAGCCTGATTTTCAATGTCACTGGTTAGCCCAGTTGGTGCAGGACTTGTAGTTGCAGGATTGTATGTTTGATCCTCATGGAAGACCAACTCTTTAAAAAAAATCTTTTTCGCAATCCTCTTCAACAAAGTTCTTATGAAGAGATTGGAGATTGGTCCACATCCATCAATCTATGGACTTTTCCCATCATTAATTCTTTTTTTTTTTTTTTTTACAGGCAAGTCATTAAGAACAAGTTCTTATTTACAATGGCGGCCTGACAAGTGGGATAACCACTTAGGCAAAAGGAAATAGGGCTGAAATAAATACAATACATTAGAAATACATACATTCACAGAGAGAGGAAATTCCTGTACTTCTCATTCAAAGGTATCCATTTAACATTACACATTTTCTGACGGCTATTAACTTTTGAAATAGCCGTTGTAAATGTGTATGATTGTGTGATTGGATTCCTCTGAATCTCTTCATAACAATTTTGTTAAAAAGGATAATAAAAAACACACAGAATAAGAAAAAAAGTAATTGAGAGCAGGAGTCAAACACACAATCCATGGGTATCAAGCCCTGTGCTCTAGCAACTGACCTAACCAGTGACCATAATAATTTATCTGAAATTATCATAAAGAAACATGCCTGCCAACCCCTGTATTCAGCTATGGTTTATTATCTTGAGATCACGAGAAAGTGATCCCGTTATCATGGGAAAACAACAGTCATTATCTCGAGATTGCGAGATGATTATCCCGTTATCACAGGAAAATGGAATAAAAAAAATATTAGAATAAATGGCCACTTAGAGCGCTGTCCTTTGTTGTACAGAGGACAGCGCTCTGAAGAACACAACTACACATGAAATATTGTTTGGTAGCTCTAGTTACAAGATTTAAAGTTTTAAGGTTATAGGGGGTCCAGAAATGATTTTGTGATCAATCCTATTTATGTCAATAACACGACACAAACACCCTTCATCTGTGACCCTTTGTTATACCTTCTGAGTGAAGCATCTTGTAGTAGTTAGAGATCAATAGAGGTGACTAATGACTTTTTTGTAACACCCTTCACACAGATCAAAACAATGCTTAATTGTAATATAATCCTTAATTGTCTTGCATCATTATGTCTACTTTTTACTTTTTTCTAATTGATCTAATTTAAAAATGTTATTTAAATAAATGTTTGTTTAATTTGTTCTGATGTTTTAAGACAATAAATAAAATAAAATGGCTTCACTTTGTGCAGCATTTTATGTTCATCACTGTTGCTCATTAAAAAACATGTATCCTCAAATGTCATCATTTTGATTTTTTCCAGAAGAACTGAAATGTTGCTTTATATAACATTTATGAAGATCTAACTACCTGAAAAACACATGCTGAAGGTAAAGCTGTTAATAGCTCATAAAATGTTGACATTTTGGAGATACATGGTTTTCACAGGACAGCGACAATCTACAGTGCAATAGAAAAATACTCTAAACAGTAAACTAGTTTTTCACAACTTTAATTTATCACAGTAAAAGTAGAAAATCATTTAAAAATCTCTAAGCAAGTGTTAACGTTATCAAGTAGCATGCACATATTTACAGAGAATAAAACACTAGACTAAAATCTTTCAAACAAAATAAAGTGGCATAAAACCAGCAAAAAACAAAATGGAGCCGTTTCCATAAAAACAGTGTTTCTTTTCAGAATCTCCTGTTAATGTGTCGCTCCTCCTTCAGCCAAATGATCGCATTAAAATCATGATGGTCCTACAAAGTGAAGCTGTACAAAACATTAAACGAGGGGAAAACTGGCTGATGTGGCAATGCCACAGTGGTTCTGTCGGTCTTTAGCTATGTAGATGTAGCCTTTGTCTCCCCACTTTTCAGTCCAGCTGCAAGAAGACAAACAAAACAAAAAGAGAAATAAGTTTAACATTTATTTCCTACGTAATTAGACAAAGTCACACTGCAGTTTGTTTCAGTATATACTGTATCTTTCAAGCTGAAATTCAGTGTGGGCTGTGGGGATAAAGGGCTCTATTTTCCAAACAGCAAAGTTACTTTTGACTGACCTGTTCTTCACGATCCAGTATTTCTTGCCGTCCACGTCTTCTCCCTCAAAGCCGTATCCCACCACCAGCACACCGTGGTCCAGCTCCTCGCTGCTGCATTCCTTCTCGTAGTAGATTCCTAAAGTAACACCCACAAAAAAAAGTTACATATAAACCATCTTAAAAACATCTGGCAGATGAAAGCGAGAAAATGTTTCTTTAACTTTGTCTGTTTCTCAAAACCAAGAACTGACCTGATCTGTAGAACTGGAAAGATGAATGTGCAGCATCGATGGCGACTGAAATGGGTCCCACGGCGGCCACGGCCTTCATCAGAGCACGCTCCTTACCGCTGGGGATGTCGACGAATCCGGTGACGTTGACAGAGTTGTAGTTGGGGTCATAGTGACACGGCTGGTCATCCTGAAGAAAAAAGAAGAGGAGGGCTTTCATTGAAACACTTGCTTGAAATTTTCATGAAGAGCTTCAACATTTATTGGATCAAACGATTGGTCCATCGATTGGTAACTACTTTGAGTAGTGATTTTTTTTGTGTGGTTGCTTTTTGGACTGTTGGTTGGACAAAAGACTTCTGACGATGTCCCTTTGTGCTCCAGGCCCCTGTTTCAGAAAGCAGGATTCGTGAAAACTCTGACTTTGTTTAGCCTGAGATCAGTTAACTCTGAATTTTTCCATTCCAGAAAGTTTCCCCTCGTGCGGAGCGTGAAGCAGCTGTCTGCCGTATTCCTCATTCATAGAGTCAATATCACAGTACAAATCATATCATATTAATTTGCAGAAGTTTACACCTTAGAAACATCTAAATCCTGGTTAGTTAGCATAAGATATTAGACGTAGTTTGTTACCAAAAACATGAGCTCTAACATGACTGCTTTTATGATCAATCTGTCACTGATGTAAGGACAGAGACAGTTAACTCTGGACATCGTGGATTCATCCTCAGAATAAAACCAATAGGCTGCACGGGATGAAGAGATGAACAAAACATTGTTACAGCAGAATATCAATAACTTAAGATAAAAAAAACCTTAACTATGTTCAAATTTTAAGAGATGTCAAAGTAACTTTTCCCCGTCCCTCCTATACATACTGTTGCCAGGTAAGGATAAGCCTCCTCAGAGTCCAGGCCCCCGTTATCCTCGACGTACTGGAAGGCCTGGCCCATCAGACCTCCATTGCAGCCCTGATTGCCCTCAGGTCTGGAACAGTCCATTAAGTTCTGCTCGCTCAGTGACACCAGTTTCCCTGTCTTCCTGAATTGCTGACCCTCCAGAGCTCCAGTGGCACTGAAGGCCCAGCAGGAGCCACAATGACCCTGAGAGGGAAGGGGATAAAAGTTATACAGAGTTAAACGTCACCTGTACAACTTATTTTGCTCTTAATCACTAGTGCATATTTATAATTTTCCACTGAAGGCTCTATACAAGTACAGAGCATTTACATAAAAGCAGTCATTACCTGGTCCTTCACAGGAGTGACATGGCCGTTTTCCCTCCAGTCCACAGAGTTTGGGACCTCCAGGAAGTTGGGCTCCATGAACAGAGATCCCTTGATCTTCCTCTCTGGTTTGTACTTGTAACCGTACATGACCTGCTTGAACTCCTCGTGAGTCTGTGGAAAGACAACATGAAATAGGAGTTCTCTCAACTTTTACAAATGTATGTAACACAGTGGCTTTTGAAGTTTTCCCCTCATTTTATTGTCATTATATTGTAGGGTCCACATTAGATTGAATCAGTTGTTCTCATGTTTTTCCTTTATTCCTGAATTTGTGTTGGACATGAACTTCCTGCATATTTATCCTTAATTAGATATTATACATTCATAATTCAAACTAAACATACTGTTGTTGTTGTATTGCCTACTTTGCCAGTTATTTTTATAAAGTCTGTGCGTTGAAACCAGGGTCTTACCATGTCTCCAAAGTGGTTCATGCCCAGGCGGTAGGTGTGTTTGCCCAGGGAGTGCTCCAGGTTGTGCAGCTCGATCTTCTTCAGGTTCTTCTCCCACACCAGTCTCCTCCAGCTCTCCTCCTTCTACAAATAAACAACCACCATTCAGACCTTTTCCTGATACCTGACAGGCTATAAAAGTGTGCTGTAAAGAAAAGAAAGAAACAACACTTCACCTCATGATATTTCTTTGTGTGCCAGCTCTTCCACAGGTCCCAGTGTTGATCCAGCTGTCGGTCCAGGCTTGGGGCTGAGAGGGCTGCACTCAGACACACAACAAACACAGCTAGAGGCAGCATTGTGGCTTCCTACTGGAAAACAACAACAAGAGAACAAAACATGTTAGGACTCACTGCTGGACGCTTGAAGCTCTGCCGAGACTCCAGTAAAATGACATAATGTAAGACTCACTGTATATTCCTGTCTGTTGAAGATGAAGGAGAAAATAACTCACTACCCCCAAGAAACACAAGTTTATAAAGGCCCGGCCAGCAGCAGAATAATATCCCACCGAGCTCTCTGATTGGTCCGCTCTTTGTTTATTACTCCGATGCCCGGCCCCGACGTGTGATGTCATCACTGGAAACACGTGATTCCCCCTCTGGAATGGGCATTGTGTTTTTTGCAGGATTGTTGCAGATAAAACTGTGAAAATAATATTTATAGTGATTTACAATGGTGCTGATCAAAGACTTTTAACTTATTAAACTTATTAAACTTATAAAAGTGAAGGCATCACTTTGGGCTTTTCTCACTGTTTTCAAATTGTTCACATAGCTACCAAACAATCCATCAATCAATTTGTGGAGAAAATAATCACTAGGTTAATCCATAATGAAAATAATCATTAGTTGCACTATAATTTAAAATTGTTATAAATTAGCTCCACATCAACCAACTACAACATTAAAATGCTTTTACATTAATGCAAGAGGAATTATCTTATGAGATAATACATAATAGTACAAAAGTCACAGTTTACTGCTTTGAGTACTTTTCATGATACTTTTAATTAAGTTACATTTCCCATGCAAGTCACATTTCATACTTTTACTTTTTAAAGTTTGTTATAAGTATTTTTACTAAAGTGAAGGATCTGAATGCTTCGTCCACCACACCTTACTGGCAAGATTTGACAGACTTTTTTCAGAGCCCTGGTGCAGGATTTCATCCCTCTCCCCTCAGCACTGTTCACATGCATTTAGATAATCAGGGTAGTGTCGGCTTTCTGCAGTCATTTGATTTCCTTAGGAAACCTGATCAAAGTATCAAAGTAGTAAAACCAGTTAAAAAGGAAACTTCTTGGCCATGTAGATGTGTGACCAGGGTTTCTAACAACATTAAATTCATGCATGTGCATGGTAAAGACTTTTAAAAGTAGTTCTGTGACAGCAGAAAATAAAGGCCATTAAATGTACCGTAGAGATACGATCAAATCTGACTAAATCGGAAACATCCCTTGAGAGAAAGCGCCCCCTTCTTAGTTTACTTGCTTAGTTTCACTCAATTCCTGGATGCCTATAGGATCATGATTATGTTATATGATCCCATAGACACTCAACAAGACTAATATTGCTGTTTGACACAACATCCGACTACACAAAAGACATAAAAAAAGGAAAGTGAAAATGAAAAGATTTAGAAGAAGAAAATGAGGCTTTGGTTCATAACAGTGATCTCTAGAAAGTGATGGCCAATATGTTCATCATCAAAGCTGTGGAAGGGCGTGAATATGCATCACAGCAGAACTTTGCAGAACTGCCGGGACAAAGTCTGAGTTGATCAAGGTTGATGGTCATGGTCATGTTTTTGTTTTACCTAATCAGCTACGTCCTGGATCGTTAATTTGAACAAGCAATTCAGTCTGTTTTGTGAAAAAAACATAGACGTGTTAAATACAAGTAGCAATACGTAAAAGTGCAAGTTTTTAATTGCAAAATTATAACTGTCAAAGTTAAAATAATTATTTAATTATTTTTATTTATCACTTTAATGCACTTTTATGTTTGATATAAAGCCGACAGCATGCAAATAACGGAAAATATTTTCTCTTACATGTTTTAACTGCAAAGGAAAAGTTCCACACTTTGAGAAATAAGCTTATTTGCGTTCTTGTCAAGAGCTAGATAAGAGGATTGATGCCTTGTGTCTGTACAGTAAAACAGGCAAAAACAGCTAGCCTGGCTGTGTCCAATGGTAACAAAATCAGTTTGCAAATATATTACATGTTGTTTGTTTAATTTGCACAAAAACCAATGTAAAATTGACACGTTACAGTTTGTGCGATGCCAGATTATTTCTTGGTTGGGACCAGTAACTTCCTGGAGACAATGCTGTTGCCTGGCAATTGGTATGGGCATGAAACAGTTTGACACATGATAAAACATTGATTTGTTGAATTCATCCGTTGTACTGATTAAACAAACATTATAATGTGTTAATTAGTGAGCTTCAGAGGTGCTGTTTTTGTTATATTTGGACAAAGCCAGTCTAGCTGTTTCCCCCGTTTCCAGTCTTGTGCTAAGCTAAGCTAACTGGCTGCTGCCTAGTTTCATATTTGCTGTACAGACATAAGAGCGGTATTAATCTTCTCATTTTTCTCTCAGCAAAAAAGCGTATCTCTCCTGAACTATTCCTTTAATTATCTTTAATATACTGAAGGCCACTGCTCTTACAAAATGTAAAATTAAGGTAGTTTCACTATCTAAATGTATTTGGTAACATGTTTGTGCAGTCAAAGGATTTCCAGTTGCCTGTAATCTATAATTTGATGAATATTTAGTTTATCTTCACTCTAATAGACCTGTTGATGTGCACCACCAACGTATCATCCCATTCCTCAGATTAGGACTCTGCTCAGTTAGCACAACAGAAAGATTGCTTGTGTCCAGATGGTAACCCAAGATTTGCGAAACTCTCCAGAGTTTTATACACGTTGTTCCTACACATAGGAGTTTGCCTTCAGGGCTTTCTCCCTGAAAGCCTTTCACAAACACAGGACTTTCACCCAGGAGTTTGTGTTTGTGTCACTGTGTGAAACCAAAAGTGAAACGTTAACTTATTATTTTAACCCAAACCATGACCTTTTCCTTAATCTAACCAAGTAGTTGCCTAAACCTAACCAAACTGCAACGGAAACTGAAAATAATAATTAAAAAAATTATAATAAAATAATTGGTCAACTAAGTCTAAAAAAATAAGTCGGCATTGACTTTTGGTTTCACACAGGACACAAACCCTCCTGCTTGAAAGTCCTGTTTTTGTCCCATTCATCGCAACCTCGGATATTGTTGCTCTTTATACTACGTTTACTACTTTAAAGTAATTCAGACACAGATATTACTATACAGCAACAATATTTATTAGGTTCCTTCTTCCATCGACCATTTTGAAGTGGCCATTTAAATATACTTGCATTATGGCCAATGGTCGATGATGAAGGTTGTTTTGTAAGATTAAGCTTCATCACCGTCACTGCTTAATATTTACAGGTAAATAAAATTGATCACAAAATAATTTCTGGACCTGCAATATTAAAACAATATATCATGTGTAGCTGTGTTCTTCAGAGCGCTGTTCTCACATGCTGGTTTGACATGTAGGGCAACGACGGAGTCACATGATCTGTGTGGGGAGGTGACAAAGCCAGGCTTGCTGTTTCTCCCCGTTTTTCAGTCTTTGTGCTAAATTAAGATGGCTGCTGGCTAATTTTATGTTTTCTCACTATATAAATGGCTTTGGTAACATGTTTGTGTAGTCAAAGGATTTCCAGTTGTCTGTAATCTGTAATTTGATGAATAATCAGTTTATCTTCACTCTAACAGGCCAGAGACATCCAGAGACAAACGCTAACTGACCTGAACTGATTGACACGTCTGTGTTTTTGTACAAAACGGCCTCACTTGTTTGTTCATGTTATTGATCCAAGAGGTAGTTGATTAAGTAATACAACAACACTAAAGGATTAGCCGTGATGGTGATGAAATGTTATTTATTTACACACGTTATCTTGTCTTGTAAGTAACAAGATATGTTGGTTCCAGTTCTTTAAAAACAAATGTAAGTCATCAAAAGACTTGAGTTCTTCCTTATAGCTGCAAGAATGAAACTAAACCTGTTTATCTGTAGTTTGCATCAACTCATGTCAGAAGTTCACAGGTAAGTATGTATTTAGTGTGTACTGTACATGTACTTAGAGAAGCAGTGAACTAGAGAATTATTAGTATTTGCACACAAGCTATTGTTGATTATTCAATAATTGATGCAGGTTTTTGCAACTGTAAAGTAGTCTGCTTTGTATTGTTATTTGCTTGCATTAAAGTGGCTTTATTTCCATATCCCCACCAGTGACATAATCTACTGTACTGTATATCTTTAATATTTACTGTAGGAGGGGAAGGCAGTATTTTTTCTTGGCAGAACTGATCCTAACAAATGGAAAAATAAAAGTTTGAGCTCGTGCTCAGATTGAAACAGTTTTGAAAAGGATTGTCTTATCAATGTTTGTAAGGAACAGTTGAAAACGTTTTGAAAGTATAAGAATTTAAAAAATGAAAAAGTTTTAACAGTTCAAACTGAGTCTGATACAAAAAAAATAAAGACCATCAAAGGTTATTGGCTTCGTTTAATTTTAATAAATTCATTTTGGTATTAAGTTTACTGTTCATGACCAACTTAACCCAGTTTAAATCAAGCTGGAGTACTCATCAAGTCTAAGTTTTAAATCCTGTTCTGCAAAACAAGAATAACAAATTCTGATTCATGGGCTTCAAACATTCTTCTGTTCCCCCTCTCCCTGTATAAAGATTGTTGAATGATGGTTGGCAATGTCAGCAGTTGGAGCAAGTTGAGGCGAATCACAAGTGTTTCAGGTGGCAGCTGACGGGTGAGTCTATGGTCGGAAGGTTGCTGTGTGAATACCAGCCTGGAATCTGGTGGAGGACAAAAACAGTAAACACCCAAAAGACAAAAAGTCTGTCCCTGATTTACCTAAGAGATTTAAACAGAGTGGCCACCATTTACACTGGTGGTGAAATATTTTATTGTTAAATAAGAAGAGTGTTTTCCCAGCAGCAGTCTTCAAATTTATCCAGTTATAAACAGCTTAGAGATTTAGCGCCATACAACAAAGCAAGCACTTTTTTGGTCACATGGCCTTCAAAGTCACGTAAAAAAATTGACTAATTTATTTCTGAAATGGCTTTTAAAAAGACTGTATCATGGACATTTCCACAGACTAAAGTTGTGCTCAGACCCTATCTTGCAGGATCCCTATACAGACTGGCTCTAAGCTTCTGTCTCTCTCTTAATGTTATTTATTTTTTCATGTCTGCTGTACTCTGTTGTTTCACCTCTCCCCTCCCCTGCATGTTATTGCCTTGTCGGTCTATTATGCTTATGTTAAAAAAAATACCTTATACGCTACCTCAGGAACCTTTTAAAATATCTAAATGTCTTCAATTAGGACAGAGACAAAGATATTAGGTAAAGAATTTATTATAAAATGTGTTACACTATAAAGTGTCAGAAGTACTAAGAACATGGCATTCCAAGACATGCTAAAAATAACAACATAAATAGCAACAAAAAGACTTGTGCAATGTGGCAATTAGACGGGAGTCTCAGGAGGAGGGGATTCACCTAAAAGTATTCATTCCTCATCAAGCAGGGCAAAATTGTACTTGTTTCGGTCAGACTTGCAGCCAGAACCATCCAGGGAAAAGACACCAATCAGAGACGAAGTGATTCCCAGCTTTCAAAAAAAACCCCATAAAACATCACTTCCCTTTCTGAAACATCACTTATCAGATTATGTACTGTACAAGGCGAAAACAGAGGAATGAACTAGTGTGTTTTAGGCAGACAACCTTGGCAATGATCATACACAACCTCAACAAAGCAAGAAGAATTAAAAGAAAATGTTTCAATGTTTCTCACCAGTTTGGAACATTTCATTTCATCATGTTTTTTGTATACGCGTTTTTTCGAGTTTTATCACCATATCTTTGATTTGTTTTCACCGTATTCGCAGGAAAGATGTGGAGTACATTCATGGTGCCTTGTTTGAATTAACTTATTTGGGGGGTGAGCTGGAAACTAACAGAAAAGTGAAGATGAAGTCGAAGAAACGGGACTTGAGTATTTACAAGTTTACTGTGTCAACTGGTAAGTTCAGGCTGCGAGTTCAGTATTTGAAATAGTCTTGAAAGTCTTGTTTCACACTGGGGAAGTAAAGCAGACAGGATATACTGCACTCGGGGACAGAGCTTATCTTTTAAAAAAAAAAAAAAAATCAAACTGGGACTACTGAGTCCTGAAAAGGGCCCTTTACATCCACAAAGGCTAACTTTTTGGAATAAAAAGACTTCTTTCCCAAACTTCAACATATGTACTAAAAAAGAGCACTTTCTTCTGGTTCACAAACATTATAAAAGTACCAGCTTACACAAAGTGAAAACATCTTCCTAGGACATGTCTTTCGTCAGCAGCCTTTGGCCTCATTTCAGCTAACAACACTATCTTCATGCCATCTTTTCCCTGCTTTTGCTGACGGAGCCGAGCTGCATCTTCATGTTACAGAAAAGGACAAACTGAAAGAAGAAGTAAAGCCATGCATGGCTGACCAACTCTTACAGGAGATCAAATTTAGCTCGGCAGAAGCAGCGTCCATGCCACTGTTTAAAAATCTGACTCTGTTGATGGTAACTCGATTGTTGACGTCTTTGCACTGGTCTGTAGTTCAGAAAACCTGTTGAGGGAGCATTACAAAAGGTGAAGCGTCAGGTGTGTTTACTGAAACTGGCGGCTCAGGATGTAATAAATTACCTTCTAGCTTAGTAGAAAATGTTAAAAATGTACTTTAGGTTATTTCTACCATTTTTGGTGGCATTTTCTTGTCAAAGTAATTAGTTAGGAGTGCAAAGTTTGGGGTCTCAGTAGGACCCTGAAGCTCTGCAGGATGAGCTCCACCCTGTCTGCCATAATGCTTTATAACATCAAATGCTCTTAGCTTTGTGTAGGCAAATACATTTTGGTACTGGAAGGATCAACTATAAGACACTGTACTTTGGGGAAAGAAAAACTCCTGTTCTTCTGTTAAAATGGCTAAAGGTCCCTTTGTGTAAATTGAAAATGAGTAAAAACAAGCCTGTTAATTGAAAACATTTATAGTAACACTTCATTTTACAGGTCCCATAGCTCGCAAACAGTTCCAAGAAACGACCTGATATCTAACTGTAGACTCTTTGGAAGGTTGCTGGGAATGACAGAATCTCTTAATTTGGTAATGTTTATAGGAAAAATTTATAATTTTGAGTGGAAATGTGAACAAATGAAATATACTCAGTCAGTAAATGAGCAATTTCTGATTTCCTGTTAGTATAAAATGGTAAAAGGACATTGATGTCTTGTCTTCTAACTAAGATTAGTACGATAGCTGAAACAACCTATTTGTCAAACAATTAAAAATTAACAAGCAACAAGTTTGATAATGTATAGATTGTTATTAAGTTATTTTTAAAGCAAAAATTCCCAAAACTCACTGGTTTCTAGGTTAGCTTGTTTTCTGTGGTAGAAATCTTTGGAATTTGGATCTCAATGGTCAACTTGGGCTTTGGCAAATTTTGGCAAAGTTTCTGATATTTGATAGACCACACGGTTAATCGATTAATAAAGAAAATAATCCTCAGTTGCAGCACTAGATAGCGTAAAATGTAGCATTGTGACATAGCTAATGTTTTAATTGGTGCAATTAATTAAAGCTGCATTCATTGCATTTTTTAGAGGTCAGCAGAACAAACAACACTGACACATTATCACTTTATTAGGTTGATATGGCTCACTTGTTAGTAAACACCAGAGCAACATTAGCATTTACGGGGAGTCGTATTTCGGGCCACTTGACAAATTCCAATATTCATTCTGTTTTGCTCCCTTACATTTACCAACTAATGCTAACTCTCTTTGTCTGGCTGTTTGGTGCTGGGCAGGTAGGGTGCAACATGTTTATTGTCATTTTTAACTAAAAAAGCAACTGCCCTCTGACAAGGGGTTGGTGAGAGCAGAATTTAGGGCCAAAAAAATCAAATCAATGATCCAAAATAGACTACAAATCTCTGTTGGGTGATAATTCTCTGTGGTGATAATTATCATTGGATCCATTGTTAATCTAAAAATATTGATTAGTGCAGCTTTAATTCGAACTACCGCCCCCGCTAGTGTAACCCAGAGATCCTTTAGTTCGTGCACAGCATGTCGGCTAAACCGTTTAGATATGAGTTTCGAACAATAAGTGAATATGTATTCCAGTTTTTTAGACTCAACACAAATAACTAAACTCAAATAACTGTTGAAACTGTTAAAGGTAATACCACATTACATTTTCAGGAAACTGCCTAGGAAAATATGAATTTATGAGAACTGTAAAATAAAGTGCCACCAGAAATTTCTGTTGGATTCATGATGAAATAATCTGTATAAACCCACAAATACACCAATTTAACATGAATGATGTTTCCCTTTGACTCTGCCTATAGTTCCCGGAGAGCATGCCATCGGCTCCACGACTCAAATACTAGACAAGATTGAACGTGTTTCGTCTCCTCCACCTACAAACACCAAACAAAACACATCTGATCTCAGCTTCATGTTTGTGTCTTCTGACAGTAAAATTTAATTTTCATTGTAAGATGAGCCGAGCTTTCGTTTTTTTCTTTCTTCATGTTTGTTCTTTGTGAACCTTTTCTAAAATGTAAGACTGGCCTTTCCCCTCAATATTTATTGATAGTGTCAACAAGGCACATTTCCTTAAATGTTTGGAAAGAACTACTGTTTTTTTATAATAACGAGACTATTTGTGCTCTTTAGGGAGGTAGAAGGCCACAAAGGCACAAAAATGCTGTTAATTTCTTAAACACTAAGCTGAACGGTCACATCAGGAAAACAGAAGCTGATATTAAATGTAACTGTGATGGATGGAGTGAGTCCAAATCAGCAGCCTTCTACATGTATACTGATACAATTAAGTTTCACTTGAGGATGAAAGAGGTCCAAAGATGAGGCTGCCATATTTTTAACCGTGTCCATTCCTTCATGTAGAATTTCTCTACTTTCTGTCTTTTGGCTGTAAGATGACTGAGACGTGGGTGGTGCAGTAGAGTAAGGGAGATATTAAAAAGCAGCACAACAAGATTAAGAACAGAATAAAAGCACTGGATTCCTCTTTGGAGCTCAGGACAATCAGCTCTTTCACAACATTCGTGGTGGAAGGAAAGGTCAGCTGTACAGGTGTGGAGAGCACAAACACAACATCTGGTTCATACGCCAACTTAATGGTGTGATTAAGGAGCGAGCAGCTGGACTCTCTGATTGCACTTCATGTTCATTCACACACAAGTCTGTGACTGTCCTTTAGGGAAAATGTCAGACCATCGGACGTTTGGCGAGGACAGAAAGACGATCCCGTTCAGTTCAGCGGGAAATGACAGAGCTGATGGAGTTGTAAGATGTGCCGCCGTTGCAGGTCGGGGGGTAGCCGTTAGCGGCCCCTACCAGCGCTTCCATGTTGACCCTGAAAACAGGAGAAACCTTGAGCAGGAAGTCGGCGGCGTCTCGGCGGCCAAGCTCCCTCAGTTTGGCCATCAGCACACCCACCGAGCTGCCTGCCAGCCCGCTCCACTCCTGTAGCAGTGCCGCTGTCGGGCTGGGCTGCAGAACAGCCTGCTGGGAGTCCGAGTCCAGCTCAGGGGTCCCATTTGGAGTCCCATTGCTGTGTTTGGCCACCAAGTCTGTGAGGCCGAGGTTCATGGCCAGGAGGCACCAGTCTTTCCCCAGAGCGTCAGGAGGGTCCAGCATGCGGCAGAGCTTCCTGCGCGCCAACAGGGGGACTTCTGATATGTGGATGTCTGTTCCCAGAATCCCTAGCTGGTAAACTTCAGCGCAGCCAAAAGTCAGAATGCTGCTGAAGCTCTCTCGGTAGCCGCCCATGGTATTCGTGAGTGAGGTTTCCCGCTGGACTTGGGCCCGGAAGAAATCTTTGGGTTGGTAGATCATGATAGGGGCGTGGTGTTCCCGCAGCTGCTGAGGACTCAGGTAGTATTTGGCTGTGAGCAGTCCGGGCAGCGTGGAGGCCAGCAGGTTCTCTGTTATACTACAGATGGTGTCCAACAGGGTGTAGCACTTGGCCCGCTCTGAGTCGTGCCCACGCACCTGAATCTCCACCCCCTGGCCGTGGTTGACCAGCAGGATCATGGCCTCCACTCCTGCCTGGCTCACCTTGGCTCCATTGGTCCACAGGTGGATATCTCCATCAAAGTCGTCCCCACCCTCCTCCTCAGGCTTCTGCTGGTGGCTCCAGCGACACAGGTTCACCTGCAGTTTGTGAAACAGGCCACAGGGAAAGGGGGTAAGGTGCTCCGCAGGGACGAGTCGTACCCCGCCGTAGAGCAACGACTCCTCCTCATCTTCTTCTGTCCAGGAGCGGTGGAGGCCATTTGTCTTGATGAGGGCAGGAACGTCCACCATGGAGGGGTTGGTGGCGTCGCGGGCGCAGACATCCATGGCATCCAAGATCTGCAGCAGCTCGTCCACATCACTTTCAGGAGCCAGAGCCTCGACCTCCTCCAGCCTGTAGCGCCCCCTGTAGTGGTGGATGGCCTTAGGCGTCTCCACGGAGAGCAGCTTGCCGAGGATGTTGCTGCAGAGCCAACGAGGCTCCAGCAGAACTACATCCTGCACCGTCTCACTCTGCATGATGTTGATCTGCATGGAAGAGGGAGGAAAGAGGAAAGATGGTGAGAGAGGAGGAGGAAAGGAAACAAAGAGTAAGTTCACAGTAAAATAAAATTCAGAAAAGGTATGGAGACCAGAGTGAACAGAGGGAAACAGTTGTGGATATATAAATAAATAAAACATATTGAAAAAAACAAACCAAAAAAATAATATAAGATCCAATAAAAATGGCAAAGGTTGCTGCAATGGAGGTAAGATGTGAGACCCAGCAGGGCTGGAAGATATGACCTAAAATCAAAATAATGATTAATTGAACATTTTAATGAACAATTATTTTGCAGTCTGTTGTTGTTTTGATGCCCTCATTGTTCACTGACAAGGTTTGTACTGTAAATATGCTCATCTATTGAAGGTGGGATATTTTTCCTATTCACAACTGTCAAAAGTTGATTACGTTATCAGTTACCATTTAGGTAATGTTTACGGTACGCAAAAGGTGGACCTTGGAAGTGCAGCACCAGATAGTCTGTGCTGTGCACATAACAGAGACAAGTTCCCCACAATATTCAACGCATCACTGCTGCTGAGAGAATGAGCGCTGCTACTCAGACTTACTGTGCTTATTCTGACGCAAAAACAACAGCAAGTACACAAACAAACACTTTTCTAACTCAGGATGGTTCCTTATTTGACTTCCTATGCTGAGTCATTCCTGCTTCACAGCAATTCTGAGAAATTGTTTTCAGATGAAAATGTTTTGTTTTTGTTTATTCATGAACAAATAGTGCACCCTGGTGGCAGTCTGACAGTCTTGATGATTTAAATATTTAAATAAATGGGGCTGTTGCATCAGAATACATTTGTGAGCTCATCGTTTTAATAGATATTTCTATTACACATCATTACAAAGAAATGAATGAAGACAAATTGTACAATATGATTTTAACCAAAGAAAATTAGCTAGCAAAGTAAATTTGGAATCTGAATACAGTGTATAGTTTTCCTATTTTTAATTACTATTTTAATACAGATGTTTTGTGTGGGATTATTTTGTCTCTGTTTGCAAAGTTTTTCATGTTCTGTGTATTGTTCTTACCCAGCAAAAGAACACAATACATTCCATTTCCTGAAGCTACGCACAGTCTGGTTTGAAGCTGATAACACCCACCTCCCCCATGCTGTGGAGCTGCAGGGCCAGTGTGCGCAGGTGATCCTGGCTGACCAGAGGGTTGATCTGCTCCTGGACGTCGCTGACAAACTGCTGCCATGATGTCAGCTGGTTGGGTCCGCTCAGCTTCCTCCAGGTCGGCAGGGTGTTTAGCAAACGCTCCGACAGCAGCGTCATGGGGCTACAGCTCTGCAACGATGGAGAAGGAGGAGAGACAGTAAATACATGGATTCACTGTATGTTAGCATTTCATAAGATTAACTGAATAGTTTTGATTCAGTCGCTTGATTTCAAGTATCTAAAGATACTTGGCTGTAGGAATCATGAAACAAAAACATTTCTAAGATTATTTTCATTGGTGTTAAGTCTAGAAAAGGTTTTGGCTACTTCAGACTTACAATGAATTCATATAAACAAGATTATTAAGGAAACTGTGTTACTTCCAACCAGAGACTGTAGTTAAAACACTCCCTCCCCCTGGACAAAAATGAAGCCAAAAGCGCCAAAATGTATTTGATGTGTACTTTTTTGTTTTTAGTTTGGTTGCAGAGGTTCTATAAACTAGCATGGAGGGTGCAGGGTTTATGACCTGTAGTGCAGCCAGCCACAGGAAGGCGATCAAGATGTTTTGCTTCAGTTTTGGGGAGCTGTCATGTTGCCCATCTTCATGTACAATCAACGCTTTCGACCAGGTTAAACGGTATTTTCATTGAAATATGTTCTTGGGTTCACAAGACGAGAAAGAAATCTTCACTGATGAAATATGTGACTGGAAAATTTGCATTTTGTGACTTTCATTCAAATAAAAGACTATTTGGGGTATTTTGACTATTTGTTCGTGTCTTGTCTGTCTCTCTGTGGCCGTTTATTATTTCCTACGGGTATCCAAAATGCTGCAGCTACACAAACAATTTAAAAGTGTTTGTGTGGCGGCAACGCTAGTAAATTGTGTTATGCGCAAATGTTCTTTGAGAAAGTGAAAGTAAGTGGTTTTAAAAAAACCAACACAAATCAGAATGGGAAAGACATTGTGCGTGTAATGTGTTAATAATGAGCTCACAGAGATGATGTTAGTGCGAAGTTCCTGCAGGTGACTCCTCAGCAGCTTCACTTCTTTGGAGTTTGAAGCTCCAGCATCCATCACAAACAATTTGTCACTGATCTGCAGGTCAACCCCAAACCTGAAAACAAGAAAATCCACCACCATTTTCAAAACTTAAATGTCTTTACAGGAGGACTGAGATTTGAGGGAACATCCCTCTTATTCTGAAAAGGCAGAGAACAGTCAGGTGCTACACACGATTGTCATTTTGAACCTTAAAACGCGTAACTACCAATAACATTAATCACAGCAACATGCAATTTTATTAATATCAACAACTATGGTGAAATAGTTTGTTCTCCACAGCAATGGTTGATGAGGCTCATGGGTACTGAAAATTTACAGCTATTTGACAAAGCAAAAACACTTTTCCTCACCTGCTAAAGTCAGTTTATTAAGGAACCATTAATCCAACAAAAATACACAAACATCAAAATAATCTCCATATCCCTCTTGTGTTCTGTGGTTAGAGTCCCAACCTGTTCCTGACTTCCTTGAGCAGCGCTTTCTCCTTGTCGTAGATGAACTCTCCAGAGAAAGCTCTGGGGATGTCAGCAAGGTCAGCGTGTGTCGCCACCAGGACGACCACAAGAGGCTGTTGGATCCGACCTCCGAAAGCTGGAGAGAGACATGAAAACACCCCCCCACACACACACAGTCAGACCAAACTAACACAAGACCTGGCCAGTCATGTGAAATTAAACTCTAGATTGAACTCATTTACAAACACAACACAATCTGACAAACCGCCAGCAGAGTCAGTGTCCATCAGAAGAAAGCTTTGTGTTTCTCCCACACATCCAAGTAATAACTTTTCTATAACTTTTTTAGGTATTTTTGGTGAAATTCAATGACATGGTAAGACATGGCATGATAAACATTAGGTATCACAAAGGCCTCGATTTCACTAATGATCTTTTCAGCTCTCTGTCCAGTGAAACTGTAGCTCAAAGATTGTTGTCAGGTGAAAAACTCCAATGTCAAGAAACACCTTTTCAAACAAGATCTATTACTGAGATTATTCTTAAGTCCAAAAGCACTAATATAATAATGAGTGCGGAAAAGGCCACCTCTATCTGTGACCTTATCGCCAGTTCTCCGCATCTCTCTCCCCACCTGACCCTCTGCCTCACACGGGGCTATCACAACCACGCCCAGATTTGCCCTCTTTCACATGAAGCACTCCCAAACTCTAGAGACTGCTGGACATTAGGGGTGTTAAATCCTATTTCAACTCTCAACTGGTGAGAGAAGCTATACGTTCCTCAGCATGAATGTTCTTGCCCAATTGGTTTTTACAGGGTGTCTGCGGGATCTTAAAAGGTGATGAATAAATTTTGCGAAAATTAAGGCCATTAAAAGTATTAAAAAGTCTTAAACGCTAATTATTAAATTTTAGAGAGATTTTTTTCAAAATTATTTTTAAAAAAAGGTCTGAAAAAGGTCTTAATGACATGATTCCTGTATATACCCTGTTTTACCTCAGTTGCATTACAATTGCTGTTTTTCTGTAGGTAAATCAGATATCACATATTTAAGTGTATTTTAGGATATAAAAGATATATTTTAAAATTTGATAGTCATTGAAAATTATGACTGCCCCTCACTGTCCTCACCGATGTTGTCCTGTGGCAAGGTGAGGGCTTTCAGCAGGTTCAGCCAGTAGGTGATGTGGCCCAGCTGGGTCTCGTACGGCTCCTCCAGGCTGAACAGGACCAGGTGGATCGCTGTGGCGTCGTTGGCTGCAAAGTAGTCATAGGAGCAGTAATAGACCGGGTTCCCCGAAAACTCCCACACGCTGAAATCCCCCACACCTACAACGAAGGAAATAAGTGACATGAGCAACATGTTTATTAATCATCACAGTCTTAGGCATGTACTGCAATATCTAATTTATCATAGTAAGTAAAGATTATTTTATAGAGTGTAAAAGTAGCCATGAATTTTCACACCAAAAAACAAAAAAACAAAGCATTTCACATAAAATGTTCCAGCTTTGTTTAAATCTAAGCTTCCTTGGTTCTCACCAGCGGTGGACAGAACGTTTACACGAGCAATTTGACCAATTTTACTCCTTTATTTTAATGAGTTTAATTACAAGGCACAAAACATGTACAAGTGCCTCCAGCTGAAATAAAAAACAAACAAAAGATTTTGGGCAACTATTATGACAATTATAAACATTTCAGCTTCTCAAATGAAGATTTGCTGTGTTTCCTTTTAAAGCTGGAGTAGGCAATTTTTTTCGGAAACATTTTTGTTATATTTGATGTTGTCTCTTTCCATCCTGACAGCAATCAATAAATCAGATGCTCTGATACAGAAAAAAAGTTTCTAACTGGAACCTGAGCTGTCGCAGGACTGTAATAAGCACAGCCAATCATCTCATTCAGTCTGAATGAACACTGTCTACCCAGCTTTAACTATTTTAACAATAAAAGACTGTTGGTTAGACAAAAGAAGCATTGTGAATGTGGGCTCTGAGTAACTGTGATGGCATTTCTCACTTCAGAATTCAGTTTTTTTTTTTACAAACCATGCAATCAATCGATTAAAGGAGAAAATAAGCAGCAGATTAATCTATAATGTAAATAATCATTAGTTGCTATCCAAAATATTTCAAATTGAGAGCAATAGAACAAAATAAAAAATGATAGAGCTATAACAGTTTACATTAAAGCATGAGAGAATATATAATCAGAATATATAATCAGTTACATTTCTCTGCATTGAGTACTTTTACTTTTAATAGTTTAACTACATTTTCCTAATATTTACATACTTTCACATTTTTAATGCAAGTTTTATTTTTACAGTTGGGTATTACTACTTTAACTAATACTAATAATAAACTTTGTTTTCACCGTGGATGTTGGCGTGCTGGATGTCGATGGCCTTTGTGGCCTGTTCGTCAGCTGCGGACAGAGCGTTGTGGACGGGGGAGAAGACCTCCAGGACACCTTTGGTCAGGCTGGGCTCAAACATCATGCTGCGACTCCGCACACTCACATTCTCACAGCCAGGGTATAAGTTGGAAATGCTCACTGACACTAAACACAGAGGAAAAGACACATGAAGAGGAGACTTAAGAGTTAATGTCTACAGCAGGGTCAGAATTAGCGAACGTTTAGATTATTGCTACTACTGCTATATTTAGATGACATCGGCCTTTCATTTCAAAGTCATTTGTCATCATACAGTACATTTCAACCGAGATTCAATGCGTCTTTTTTTGTATATTTTAAATATCATTCTACAAAGTGTAAATGTATATATATATGTATATATATATATATATATATATATATATATATATATATATATATATATATATATATACATATATCTATATATAAATAAAACAAATGTAAAAAACTTAAAATCTGTAAAAACAATAGCTATTGGTTTCTATAATCTTCTTTCTCTGAATGTCAGAGGCAGGTTATTTTTCCACTCTTTTTTTCAGGAGAAATTTTACAATGATGACTAGAGCACCGCAGTATAACACAACGACCACAGGATTTGGATCAATTTGGATTAAATCAACTGCTAAAATATAAAATAAGAGTAAATATTTCACAAATCTTAACTGCACTTGTGTAAGGTAATACACACTTGACTGTTCAAATATTTCAGCTGTTTACAGCACAAATCCGAACAAAGACATACACACTTGCTAACACATGGGGGGTGCCATTTTATTACAAATAAATCCACAATGCAGACACAACATTTGGATTCTGTAGGACCACACCTAGAGCTTCTTTTATATGGTCTTCAACAGCAGTCTTTTTTTGCTGCAGTTCTGTATTTGTTCTGGTCCATACTGTCTTATTTTGACAGAATCAGGGCTGGAGGCAAAATGTTTTCACATGTAAGTGTAGTGGTTACTTTTCGTAAGCAGTCTCTAGTGAAAAGCTTTCCGAGCATGAGCAATCTGATGTTGAAATTCATCTGGAAAATGTTCTGTTTTGTGGTTGTTGCAGCCAGTTGATGTTCTCAGTCCTAATCAATCAGTGAGCTTATTACCGGACCAAACACACAGACTTAAAAAAGAGGACACATGCTTGAATTGTTTCAGGCATACTTGGTGCAACAGCTCCCTGTGACAAAACAACTACAAAAGCATGCTGAGGTTCAGTAAATGTGATGACGTTCAGGGTCTTGACATAATGATATTCAGCTGTTTTAACAGTTATCCCAGCAGAAACAATGTGGCATTGCATCGAAAAACAAAAAAAATCCCAACCAAAAACAAAATGCTTATCTTCTCAGACCACTTCAACTTTGGTGAAATTAGCTAAACTGTTTTCACCCCAGCAACAGTCTTAGTGTGAGTCATGTAAAAAAACAAACAACAAAAATAACCTGACTAGTTGCCAAGCATTGAGTGACACCAGTAGTCAAGGCCTCTCCCTTGTTGTTTTGAGACATCTTTCTGCATAAGCAAAGAAGAGGGTGAGAAAAATGTTGAGGTACAAATTTCTTGATGCCATATTGGTTTTCTGGTTTTAGGTCAGGCAGCTTTTTAAAAAAAATAATAACAGCTGATGCAGGTTTGGACGTCAGGGATGCAAAGCTGTTCATATGTCAGTGTCAACACCTTTTCTCTCTGTGACTAAGTATCTTACAAGAAAGGGTGATTTATAAATGTCTATTCAAGAAAAGCTCAACCTCCCTTCAATGTGTTTCTGTACTGTTTTAGAGATAACTGAAGCGGATGAATAAAAGATCAGTTCCTCTCAAGTAACTTAAGTACGAACAACTTGAAAGGCCAGAAATCAATGCACAGTGCAAAACACCTTAAGGTGTCAAGTTGAGTTTTGCAGCCAACATCACTAATACTGACACTAGCTGAAGGTAAATATGCATTTAACGTGCCACACTTGGACTTTTGACGACGTACAAAAGAACAGCATTTATGCTTGTATTAAGTTGGCTTGAATACGAATAGAAAAACTTGACAAATGGACGTCATGACGGCACTTGTTCCCTCTCAGCTCTGCTTCTTTGTGTTTCACTGTGGACCCATGTCACGTAACACTGCAGTTATAACGCAGAGTCAATAACGGCTGTTACTCAATTCATCTAGAATTGAAAGAAGAAGAAGAAGAAGAAGAAGAAGAAAAAAAATCTCTTTCAACGCACCTTCAGCTCCGACAGAGGCTACAGATTTCCAGATAGTATAGAGGATGGGGTTGGTAACACTATACGGCTCACGTAACTGACCATTATCTGAGAGAGCATCGTGTCTGTCTAGGACGTAATGGGACTGAGGGCTGCAAAATAGAGCGTTTAAAGGAATCACAATGGTGTGTGTGTGTGTGTGTGTGTGTGTGTGTGTGTGCTTGTTCGTGTTTTTCAACACTACACTGAACATGTGTCTTACCACAGACCTGTCACAGCAGGACTGACCTCCACAAAAAAGCTTTTCTGAAGGACAGGAGCAGTGAGAAAGGATCGGGTCTTTCTATTTAAAGGTTCTAGTTAGTTTTACTGGGGTTAATATATAGGGTTACTGGAATTGTGGTAAAGGGTCACTGGCTTAATTTTTGAGTGAACAACGGTGAGAAGCAGGTTTGTCTTTGTGCTTTACATTTTGTGTGGACGTGTGTGGTGTGTTTTGGGATTATAGTATTTTTCAAATTTGTCTTGGCACATGTTTTTCTTTGTAAAAAAAAAAGACATGGTGATGAAAATGGGTGACTCTCTATGTCTTTGTGTTTCAGTCCATTCATCTCAGATCTGTGAAAGGCGGCAGGTGTGTTAATGTCATCCACACTTCTTCTTTGATACGCTCACTGGAGGCCACCAAATTCAGAAATTCTACACATACAGTGACAATAATGGATGACACAAAGCAGATAATTGCAGTTAATACGGTTAATACTAACAGTATGAGAGGGTGATGGCGCAATGGATAAGACGCCTGCCTTTGGTGTGAGAGACCCGGGTTCAATCCCCCTCTGTGACCCATCCACCATTGTGTCCCTGAGCAAGAGACTGAACCCCTAGTTGCTCCAGAGGTATGCAACCTCTGACATGTATAGCAAAAATGTAGGTCGCTTTTGGATAAAAGTGTCAGATAAATGTCAAATGTAATGTAAAAATTTGTATTTTCTTATTCAGTATATGTTATGAAATGTAACCAACTCATGTAGACATTTTAAAAGAGAATCACAAACCACTGAAAATATAAATTTTTGGATTAAATGCAGAGTTGTCTGCATTTTTAAGTTCTCTCTTGGCCAGGGTAGGGCTATATAGTGATATATACCATGAGATAAAAGAAAATGGTTAGCCTAAAGAAATGTTTCTTTACCTTTTATACCAAGTATCCCCTCGGCATGTATCAGGTCTTTTCAGGAAATGTTCTAATATTAAAGCAATACTGGTGTTACAGGATTTGTCCCCAGGAAACTCATTGGATAAATTAAAAAGATATATTCTCATCAGTTTCGTCCGTTAACTGTTTCTATATTGAATTTCAAGTAAAAGTATTAATTACATCACCATGTTTTGCATTAATATTGTAATATGAATATGCAAACACTTTAACATGATAGAAGATTTAATTCATATATCCCCTTGCTGATTCTGCATCTTTTTCCTGCACTACCCTCACACCTTCACACCTCTGTTCATGTACTGTTCATATACTGACCAGCTCTCTCAGAGAAAGTTGAGCTAAGTGTCTTGCTCAGGGGAACTTTGACAGAAGCTGCTGAAGGAGGAAGAACATGGTCATAAACACCAGCATGCCAAGATTTTTTACACGTCTAGGTAAAAAAAAAGTCAATGCAAATCAAAGATTCTTCTAAACAGGCTTCTGATAGTTTGCTTTTTATGTTGGCTGGACACAATGTAGCAGCAGCAGCAGCTAAATTTTTGTAGCACCTCCCCCTGCTTCTCATCTTACTTTTTTCTTACTTAAAGAATAATTCCAGTTAATTCCATCTGGTGTCATCATTTCTATCCGTTATGATAACACTGTACTCTGCAATTTGCCCCATCTGAATTTTTTTAAAATTTTAGCACTGGATACTGGAGTCAATTAAATATTAAAAATACCAAAACAAAAATAAGAATGAATAAGAAAGTTGTGGTAAACTGAAAATTATTGTTTTCATGCTTCAACATCTCTTGAGAACGTGAAACCAGCTTGCATGTCATGATGGTCTTGACGAATGTCTGAAAAGGGGAACGAGCATTAAATGAACACTGTTGCTATGCACCCAACAGTACTGCAAATTAATTATTCTGGCTTGTTTTTGGCAGAATAAATCATTCTGGTCCTTGACAGGTGAACGCTTAATCTTGTGAAGGATTATTCTCAGCCTTACCAGAGCAGTCTGTCACCTACCAGCCGGTTTGGAGTTGATGGGGGAGTTGGGGTGGCGGGCTGTGTTGGTCAAGCGTGTCCTCTTCCTCCGGAAGAAGCTGCGCAGGATGCCACATTTCAGAGACTCCAGCAGGGTGCTCTTCCCGTCTCCAGAGTGCCCGAACAGCTTCAGCTTGATCCTGGGCTGGACAGTCTGAGTGGGTCGCAGCTGCTGGATATAGCTCAGTTTGTGGTTGTCCTAACCCAAAAAAACAAAACACACACACCACAGAGGAAGAAAAGGATTTGTTAAAAAGCCACTGACAGCTCAGGTCACATTGAGATACACATTTATCCACTGTATGGCATGAACTCCCACATGTTTTCATTTCAAGGAGCTCCAAAAATCAGATGCCAGACTTCAATTTATCAGATTTTGTTCCAAATACTGTATCTTCTTTTTGAGAGCATGCCAAACACGCCAGACATAGTAGCAGAATACTTCCTATTTCATGTTTGCAAACTCACAAATTCTTTTAAACTCAATGTAACTGAGCAGCTGTGGGTGATGATAAACCTCGGGGGCATGACAGGATGTAATGAAGAAAAATGCAGACAAAGTTCAAGGTAATTAGCACCAAACAAGACTAATGCTGTGCCTCAATTTATGTTCTTCCGTACCTACACTTGCTATTTTGAGTGCATACGTGTGTTCAAGGTGGTACACTCATAATGGTGAAAAACACGAATGTGACAGGCTGGATACTTCTCAACCTCAAGGATCGGCATCTGGGCTAAGTAGAGGAAGAGGAAGGACCACCAACCTGTTTTGAAAATTTGCTGCAGCGCTTCTAAGCAAGCAAGTAAATGCAAGTTCATTTTTAATAACAGTGAAATGAAGTCAAGTGAGCAAACAAGCTGGCAGATATTTTGACAGACGACAGTCGTGGTAAAAATGTTAGATAGTGCTCCGCTCGGGTGTGATTAAAAAGAAGAATGCTACCCTGTCCAAATTCATGCAATACTCAAGCAAGTACATACCGTACACAGTGCGCTACATGGACGTGTACTAACGGATGTATAAGAAATGACACACAGCGTAAGAGCCTACAGACATGTTAGGCTCGCATCAGCTTGTTAATGCAGGTATTGGATGAATACAACCACAAAACTGCAAAACAATGACCTGATAATGGAAAGTAATGGTAAAGTACAGGAAAGTGATTGCAAATGATGTGGGTACACGAATATCTGTTCCACCTTTCATGGCAATCCCTCCCATAGTTACTGAGATATTTCAGTAAAATATTAAGATATTTATTTGCTTTTTTTGCTGAATAACAAAGGTAATCCAACCTTCCTGGTAGATTGTGTTCCATGTCCCGGTTCAACACAGGGGTTGTGAACCACTGTGTTGCTGAAGGATGACCAGGGTTTCACTTAGAGCCAAGTATTTAAAATGTATATTTCTATGGTTCAGACTGAAATTATTTAGTATTACAGATTTTATAATGAACAACAACACCAGCGAGTCACATGTTGAGTGGTTAATGTTACTGTTTTAAATGCCTGGTAGCTGAGAATGTGGCTGGTGAATTGTCTAATAGACTGAACTAACCCTAACCTTTCACCAGACATTAACGATATTTAAATGGATCTGTCTGTTATGGATGTTATGTAGCTGAAAAATGCAACCATAATGTACGTTGTGTATACATAATCATCACCTCACACAACCACAATGAATTATGTTTATTTTTTGACATTCAAATTACCCTCTCTGTGTAAATAAATAGGGCACACTGTACACTCACATTTATATAAAAACAAAAGGCATTTTTAAAGATGGCTGGCTTCTCTGTAACCTGCACCAATCCAGCTCATTCAACAGGTAACATTTGTTAACATGTAAGACACTTTTAACCATCCAACAGATGAGTCACTCTTCAGAAGTGGCCTCAAATACTGCGAGCGGCTGTGTGGGGTTTGAAAGCACTCCCTGCTCCCACATGGGTTATGTTAACACATTCAATAAATAAAACTTCTAATTTCAATAAGTGTGATTCACATCTGAGCAGAATACAACTTCTCATTTTGAAATTAATTATGGTGAACTCGATGTGTACTCTTTTAAAGTTATTTATTTATTTCTCTCTGGTCTCTTGGTAAGTCAGTCTTTTTGTCAAAACTGGCATCGATGTGCTACAGAGTCTTAAATTAGCCCAGCATATGCAGAGGATGACTGTTTTCACAGTTGCTGCTGTCATGTTTTCACGCTCTGCACTGAATCTCAGCAGGTTTTCTGGAGAAATGGATTAGAAGAGAAGTTGGTAACATTTAGCTTTAGGTAAAAGAAAAAAACAAGCCTCTGGTGGATGTGACTCGAGTCAGACTGGGAACACGGGACAGAACTCTCCAAACACCTCTGGAACAAACCAGTTTAGAAAGTCATCTAACTAGAAGGTGGTATATATCCTGTCCTGTTGAAGACACTGAAGCCCAGCCAGTTCCTTCAATGCACTTTGTCACTCTTGATAAAAAAGTTCTCTAAGCCACTAGTAGTAGTAGTAGTAGTAGTATACTTTATTGTCCTCGAAAGGAAATTTGTTTTGGACTACATGGTTGCTGCGTGTACATAGAAATATACAATATACAAGTATAAAAAGAGGAAAGACAATTAATTACAAATTTAAAATTAATAAGATAGACTGTTATTCAACATACGTGTAGACACAGGAACAAAATAATTTTTATACCGGTTTAGTTTGCACAGTGGAACTCTATATCTTCTACCGGAGGGGAGCAATTCATACTGAGAGTGCAGAAAGTGAGTTTGGTCTCCCACGATTTTCTGCACCTGATTTAAAATGCTATTCTCAAATAACTGTTGGAGATTCAAAGATTCCTCATTTCCAACTGTTTTAACTGGTGTTTTGTCAACACCAGATGTGACAATTTGGATTTTAGCTGTATAGATAGGTTCCCAAACCATACTGTAACACCATACTTAACAATACTTTCTAAAACAGCCTTGTAGAACAGCATCATAATTTTCTTATTCACCCCATAAAAACGTAGTCTACGTAAAAAATACGTTAATACACTAGTTGCGTTATTGTCATAAATATTGTCTCAAAACTAAAATAAAGATGAATAGTATTATTCTTCTCAAGATAAAAAGCTGTTAGATAAAGAAGCTATAAATATTTCATATGGTACTTAATAATTTATTCTACCTGTATGTGTGGAGCAAAGTGCTGCCACAAGTTCTAAAAATGGTGGGATGCTCAAATCTAACACCTTCCTGATGCAGACGTCTCTTTCTCCACGTCTGAACTGAAATAGACCGAGTGTGAGGAGTGTTTGTCAAACCTGGTTTTGCATCATATAGTGTTTAGGTCTTTTCTTTCCCGTTCAGTACATTGGAATAGCGACGTAATGAAGAAAACACTGTTTTAACTTGTCATGTTTATTGAGGTGCGTGTGTGTGTACCTTTTTAAGCTTGCCCAACAAAGAAACGATAGGTTCATGTTGATCAGTATTAGCCAAATCCTCTGCTGTCTTTCCATCCTGGGAGAGAGAATGAAGAAAAAGAGAAAAAGAAAGGGATAAATATATATGCATGGGAAATCTTGAGCAAACAGATAATCCCTTACATTTGTTGTGCATGTGCACTCCAGTGTTTTTAATCCATATTTTTCTTGACATTTTATTTAGGCAGCCTAACATTGCAGATTTTTAAGCTCAAACATGGCAATTTAGGCAGCGCTGACTAACCTTCTCCTGCACATCAGCTGTCTGATTGGCTTTACGAACAAAGTGCAGCATAGCTGGTTGTATAGTCCTCAAAACTATGGTTCATCTTTTCATTACACCTTTGTGTTTCGCTCCAGCAGAAACACAGTGCTACTGGAAGAACCACAACTTTGGATTTACTGTATCTTAGTTTTGACAATATTATGATTCAAGCAGGGTGTTGTGTGTGAGCTGTGTATCATTTCGCCAAATCACAAGAGGAAATTACAGATCACTTATTTTTCCAAGAGACTTAAAAGACAACCAGATAAACAGGAGATATGAACAGGTCTTTCTAACTTCTTCTGAGCATTCTCCATTTTTAGCCATCTGTACAGGACGATCATTGGTTCCTGTCAGACTCACTACGGACAGTTAAAAAAAAATAAATGGATTAGAACCGGTTTAGGGGAGGGACTACGATGTCTGGTACTTCTGCACTTCTTTCTAACTCCAAACGCCCAGATCTTTTTCATTTTCCAACTTTTAGTCTTCAGCGCCGACCCAACGCTGTGAAGTGACAACACTTGAGTCAGCTGACAACATTTTGTGTCCCCTCTGGCGCCCCAAATGGCTTAATACAACTTTTTTTCTCATGTGCAGTAGAACACCTGAAAACAGACTGTAAGACTATAACTGTAAATTTGGTGGAGTTCCCCTTTAAGCACTGCGCTCTCACAGCTGATGCCAGTAGATTAACTACAGCTGCAGAGTCTGTCCACACACACACACTTACAGTACGTGCCCTCTCAATCTTTCCCTCTGTCCAGCTCTAGAACTGCCCTAATTTGTTACTCTTCCCATTTTCCTCTGAACACACTGACACAGAAACACCACAGACCCGACAAGTTTCATGTTTCTTTCACTAACACAGCCATCTGTCACTGTCCGGCTCTGGCTGCTGCTCCACAGGGAAAAACTGCACCGACAGCCTGAAACGCCCACAGAGCGCTTCCTACTTTCACACACCATTACGGCAAAGTATGTTCAACATATCTATATTTGGTCAAATGTTTTGCATTAATAGTGCAATGTTTTCAGTTGCTGTTATTCTGGTTATTAATTGCTAGAATCAGGTGTATTTGTGTTATTTGTGACAGGTGATTTTGCCATAAAGCAGTTTTTTAGTAAGATTCAGGGAAGTCAGCAAAGCTGTGGATCAAAGTAAGTTTTTGAGTATGTGATATTGATTTATTGCCAATTAAGAGAAGAAGTTGTATTTCATTCAGTGAAACATGAGTCAAAACTAATATACTTTGCAGACTAAGACTTGGAGCCTGGTAAAATGGCCACAGCACTGATTACTGATTGTTTATTGTTAAATAATCAATTAAGAAAAGTTTTAAGAATTGAGAATGCAGTTTTAAAATGAAGCCTTACAAATTCATTTTCTGGCTTTTTGGGGTTTTTTTAGATTTGTCTTTTGGGTATTTTTGCTGGATAGAGATAAGTGCAGTGAAAGACTGGGAAAGTGGGAGAGGGGAGAGAGAGAGAGGGGATAATATGCAGCAAAGAAATTGAACCCGGGTCACTGCAATAAGGACTTGATGGCATGTGGCCTACCAGGTGAGCTACCGGGGCGCCCCTAGCTTCTTAGTATTTTTTCTCTAGAGTGCCTCTCTAATAAGGTCACATAATATTATAAGAGCACGAGAACACTGACCTTTACGTTGGATGGATCAGCTAAATGTCAGAAATGTGAGCGTGAATGAAGTGCAGCTCTAACCAAAAATCGACCACTTAGTGGGAATTACTTACGTGAGCAAATTCACGAGACTCGCTTCTACAGATGGCAGGGTGTTACGACTATTACTATCACTGCTTGGCAACTGACAGATGATGTGAACGGCTGGTGGTGTGTTTGCCCTAAAGCTGGAGATGAATATTAGATCATCTATAGTATATCTGTTTTAGATTAAATATCTGATGAAACGCTTTAGGACAGTTAGATCGGTTTGTCCAAAGGTCTCCGTGTTGTGCTGTGTTTATATACAAGATAGAGCAACAGGGCGAAACTGAAGCCAGAGAGATGATGACATATGGGGCTGAAAAATACATTCAAACTCACAATGCTGCAAATGAGTGACATTTGGTTGAAGCTACTAAGCCACAAATGTATTCTTTCACCATCCAATAACACATTAAAACAGAGCAAATTGTAGAAATCGAGCCTTGGGCTGACTGTATCCTCCCTCAGCTGCTCCACAACAAACCACTGACTGGACAATGAATTAAACATCTCAATATGTGCTTTACAGATTAAACATGCATAGCACATCAGCTGGCATACAATATTAAAAGCTAGATAATGCAGAGAGAGAAAAAGAAACCTCAGTTTGGGACTGACAGTGGAGCCTCTGTTTCATTTTTAAAATGTTACATTCCTTCTAATATCTGATTTTCTAAATTCAAGTTCAGAACTGAAGTAGCCTCTCGGATGAATGGCGAAACGTCTTCGAGGTTCTTCAACCAAGATTCAGATTCCCTTGATTTTAAACTTCCTTGGATAACCTGGATGACTGAGAACTTTCACAGACATCTGAATTTAAGCATATGAAATTATATTTACTCACAAGATCAGAGTGAATTAATTCTTAAATTCTTACAGGTAAAACTGTTTGAAGAGCAGCTTAGTACAAAAATACTCAAGATCGACCAAGTCGAGTACAGTTTGGGTGATGGGAATAATTCTCTGTACGCTACACAGTATGCAGTTTCTGATGTGATTCAAATAAGTACATTAAGATGAAATATTTATAGTTAGAGGTTTTGACATTATAGATTCATATAAAAGACTAACAAGAAACACATTTCTACAGTCAAGAAACTGTAAATTAATGTGATGCAACTTTTTTCCTCTGATTCCTAAAGTATATGTCAATACTGATGATCTTATATCGATCTGACATCAGTGCTCTCTATTTTCTAGACTTTACTGCAGGGCTGCAGCTGATGATTATTTTCATTATCCATTTGAATACTGTCTTGATTAACTAATTTCCCAAAATCAACTTTAAAATGTTAAGTTGTGGTGTTTTATCAGACCATCAGTCCTAAATTCAGACTCTCAATTTACTATTTTATTAGACAAACATAAGCATTAAAAAGACAGATTTGACTGAACATTTGACATTTTTTGCTTTAAAAAAATGAAGAAATTATTGATCAATAATCCAAATATTTGTGTTGATCAACTAATCTATTAATTGCTTCAGCTCTACCTCACTGCAGGGAATTCATCAGAATAAATTCCACAGCCCGTCGCAACTTAATGAATGTTAATACATAAAAACTGAATTTAACGTGAAGTGGTCAGATACTAGATCAGCTTACTAAGGTCAGTATCGGCCCTGACACAGATCCATAATAACCTACGTGGTCATGATTTGGAAGGTTGTAAAAAAAGCCTGGAGAAAGATCATCTGACAGAGCGGAGGTTATGAACACGATTAAATTCTCCATTACAGCAGAGGGAAAACATGCCGCAGCAGAAAAAGAGTTTTATGTATAGCGTCTAAAAATCACTGGACACGAACTCCTACCCATCTCAGAGGTCAAACACACTCGCACTGTGATGAAATGAGTGAATCAGGTCTCTGACGCCTCGTACCAAGTCTGCTCTTTATTTGATCCTGAACAGTTAAAAGCTCTTAGCCTGCGGATGTCGAAGCCCTCAACGCCTTACCTGCTGTTCAGACTCTGCAGAAACAAAAATCAATCAAGTCATGCAATGTAAGAGCTTTCTTTAGGACTCTTGACAACTCCTTTACTACTTCATTGTACATTATCATAAAAGACTGACCACGTGAATGTGAGTGTTTTTATTTTGATCCTAACAAGGAAATCCACTGTAAATTTGGATTACAAGAGTTAATTAAAGTTAAAATTTACTGAAATATCAAGACCAACACTAGTAAGTAAAGTGGACGTACTGAATTCAAAATATATATTCTGAATGTTTTTGTCCTAAAATTAAATCCAAAGTTGGCCACGCTTAATTTTATAGGTCCATAATTTCATAATGATTGCCCAATAATTTCCTGCAAACAACTATGTAATTTGGTGCTAATTATAGGGGGACATGACAGTGATCGACACCTCTTGTTAATTAATGCAAATGTACTGCTACAATAGTCTGTTAATCAGTACACAGCAGGTTGAAGAAACATCTACAAATATGAAATTTGCAAGCATAAAATTCAACTGAAGAATAATGGTTTTTAAAGAGGTGGTATTATGCTCATTTTCAGGCACAAAATCGTATTTAGGGGTTGGACCTGAACAGGTTTACATTTCAGAAAATTAGAATATTACATGAAATCAATAAAAAAAAAAAGGATTTTAAATACAGAAATGTCAGGCCTCTGAAAAGTGTAATCATGCATACTGTATGTACTCAGTACCTGGTTTGGGCCCCTTTTGCATGAATTACTGCCTCTATGCGGCGTGGCATGGATGCTACCAGCCTGTGGCACTGCTGAGGTGTTATGGAAGACCAGGATGCTTCAATAGCGGCCTTCAGCTCTTCTGCATTCTTCGGTCTCATGACTTTCATCTTTCTCCTGGCAATGCCCCATAGAGAATCTATGGGGTTCAGGTCAGGTGGGTTTGCTGGCCAATCAAGCACAGTGATCCCATGGTCATTGAACCAGGTTTTGGTACTTTTGGCAGTGTGGGCAGGTGCCAAGTCCAGCTGGAAAATGAAGTCAGCATCTCCATAAAGCTCGTCTGCTGAAGGAGGCATAAAGTGCTCTAAAATGTCCTGGTAGACGGCTGCGCTGACTCTGGACTTAATAAAGCACAGTGGACCAACACCAGCAGATGACATGGCTCCCCAAACCAACACAGACTGTGGAAACTTCACACTGGACTTCAAGCATCTTGGATTGTGTGCCTCTCCATTCTTCCTCCAGACTTTGGGACCTTGGTTTCCAAATGAGATGCAAAATTTGCTCTCATCAGAAAAGAGGACTTTGGACCACTAAGAAACAGACCAGTTCTTTTTTTCTTTAGCCCAGGTAAGACGCTTCTGACGTTGTTTGTTGTTCAGGAGCAGCTTGACAAGAGGAATACGACATTTGCAGCCCATGTCCAGGACCCGTCTGTGTGTGGTGGCTCTTGATGCAGTAACTCCAGCCTCAGTCCACTTGCTGTAAAGTCCTCTCCAGGCTACGGTCATCCCTGCTGCTTGTACACCTTTTTCTTCCACACTTTTCCACTTCCACTTAACTTTCTATTAATGTGTCTTGAACATCCAGAATTTTGTCCTTTTAACCAATAATTAGAACCAAGTTCTACACTCTTCAGTTAACGTCTTAGAAAATTATTAGGAAATGATGAGCACATTACAGACCTGTATAATAAAACATTACCATCATTTTAACATTTTGACCTGTAAGTTTATCATAACAACTCATTATGTTGGGAAACTGTATTTCCTTCGTAGACAGACAGTATATATTTTCTCATTAACTATTTTCATGATACATATTTTACGTGTATTTAACATTTAAGTAATCATTTTGAATTTTTAAAAATTGTTGCATTTTACATTTAATTTCTCAGGATTTGTTTTGACGACCACTTTCATTTCTGCTGCACTAACATCTTCCACCACGTCACTCTCACTGGTGAGTATTAATCATCAATTGAGCTGCACGTTATACATCTCAGCTTTGTTCAGACATTCAGAAGTTTACCTTCACTCCCCATGTAGACCCCAAAGTTTCCAAAGATACAAAATATTCTTCCCTGAATTACACTAAAATGTGTATAATGATGAACAGGACATCTAAAACCTTGGGTTTGAGTATTTCAGCCAGTATATGAAAAATACAGAGCTTAAAAACAGTATTCAAACTTAAATAGACATTTAAGTCAAGAATCAGGGTTCAAGAGGTTAAATCAATTTCAATAATAAAAAAGAAGGAAATTTTTTTAAACTTTAAACCCACCGGCACAGAAATTGTGGAGAAAAGGTGGTGCAGCTCAGGAAGGCGGTTCTAATAATGAATTTCTGCAGATTAAATCCAGTTTGAGTTTAAAGTCAGCTTTTCTGCTGTTATTATGTTTGTGTGTAAAATAAGTGAGCAGTGACTTGCTCTGCAGATCAAGCAGAAAATTAACAACTCACCAGCAAATAAGCCATTATTTGAACAATCAGAGACCAAGTTAGACCGAGATAACCACGCCAACATCCCTCAGAGGACACGTATGATACAATCTATCATGGTGGCAAATCTGCTCTACATAGTAATGCATTCAGCTCTACTGAGAGCAGCAGCGTTCATATATAAACCAGTCAATACAGTGTAATTAATCAAAATGCCACTAAAGAAAATTGCTTCCACAATTACCTGCAGTGCCTGAGATAAATTCTCGCCATAATGCATAATGATATGTGTTAGGCTACTGCTACTGTAAACTGAATGGAAACAGAGAGAAGAAAGCTGTGCAGTGACTTACGTTGGTGACAGCGTCAATGTTAGCTCCAGCCAGGCAGAGATGACGGACAACCTCAAGGCTCCCGTTGTTTGCAGCCAGGTGTAGTGGAGTTCTTCCATACTGGATAAAAACAGAAAGCACATGACAGAAGAATTTCAGTCAACACCAGGTGACACCAGACAATAAAAGCACCTATAAAGTATGAAGAAGACTTGTACTTAAGGGCTGGACACATTTTAAAATGTTTGGCTGCCGTCAGCTTCTACATGGCTGCGAGGGTCACCGTAGTATAAATCATCTCCCCAAAGGTCCATGCGAAGGATACTTACTGACACGGACATGTCGATATAGGCACTTTAATTTTGGTTTATCCGTCCCTGAACTAGGACATTGGACACACATATGGTTCTGTTTATATTACACAGGTTTGGTCTGTTCTTCATACACAGATGTGTTCACATGTTTGTCGGCTTGAACAAATGTGTAACTTTGTGGACATGGGTAGTAGAGGCTGACAAATGCGGGAGAGAGTGTGAGGGGATGACATGCAGCAAACGGCTGCGAGCTAGACTCGAACCCAGGCCGCTGCGATAAGGACTCAGACTACTACATGCTTAAAGTTACAACTTAACTCAGCACCCACATGGTCATGTTTCAGTTGGCTGACTCGTTGCTGTTAGCACGGCTAGTGGTATATAGAAAAGGACTCTACTTGCTGGACTTGCTGCAGTTACTCTGCCTCTGTGACAGAGACAATTATAATGACATTAATAAAAATTGTTGGCAGTGTGTTATTACATCACTATTTTTCACCACAATATATAGTAAACCCGAAATACAGACACCTCAGTTTTTCCAACCATTTGAAATGTACCAAAAAAGGTTTTCTCTGCCAAAAGATAAAAGAAAAGCTTTGGAAAATATCAACAGCCACAACAAAACAAGCATGTTTGAAAGCAGCATTTCAATCAATTCCCATTTGTCACAACTTGAAAAAACAAGGAAGCGTTCGTCCAGATCTCTTCTGCTGTATACAGAACAGGAGACAATTTGAGTTCCACCCGTCTCATTTTTCTCCTGTGTCACAGCTGACAGTGAAGTCAAACACAGGCACAGACTCAGCAATGTGTGATGTGCTGCTTTAGATAAGCTCTATAAAAACCCTGAAAATAATGAATAAATCACAACATCTCCGGCAGTGCTGCCTGCTCCCGGATACACATCACTTCCCTGAACTACTCGGCGAAAAAGTCTGAGAAAAGCAATCCTAACGCAGAATACATTAACATGGTGTCAAAATAGAATGTGAAATCACCAAAGGCAGAAACATGTGTGGGCAGTCGTGCCTGGCAGGGAGGCAAAGCAAGATGGGATCTTCAGTCAAATATAAACCAGGTATGTGAGCGCTCCCTTAAAGGACCAGTTCACCCAAATAAGAAATAAGCTGCCTTTTCCATGATGTCGGCCTTACAGATATTAAAACAAAGAACATCTGCAGACCAGATAAAATCCTCACAGTAAATCAAAATTATGTCAAATGCATTCTGAATTTCAACTACTACCACAGTAGGTAGACAGACATTAAATATTTGTATGTACTACATGGCGGATTTATGTGCTCAGTCGTGATTAGATTAGATCACACAGCAATGTAGGCAGCATGTATTTGCAAACAGAAATCCTTTTAATCCCTATAATATGTTTGCTTTCTGTATTTATCCCTCTGTTTGGCCTGTGATTAGCCCTAGTTTAGCTTGGACGGAACAGCTACATGGTCAAACGTATGTGGAAACATGAGCACTGAAGCCATACGCAACTATATGTGCCTCATTTTGCATGTGGGGTCAAAGGAAAGGAAGGAAAGGATCTCCAAACTGTTACCACAAAGTTTAAAGAATGCTATTTTAAACAACTGTCTAAAATACCATTGTACGCTGCAGCCTTCACATTTCCCTGTTAGAAGTGGGACCTTGCCCAAAACATGAAAAAATGGGATGCACCAATTGTGAAATTCTGGGACCATACAGATGTTAAAAATAACAATTTGGCCGATGCCAATGTTTTTTGTTGTTCTTTATTCTCCCTTTTGTGCCATGGCAACAAAGAAATCATTATTAAAAAACCCAACTGTCATTCAGCCTTCATTACACTATCTTTGAATGAGCACAATTTCATGAAACAAATTTAATACAACCTTTATAAAAGATAAAGAATTGAAAAATAACCGTAAAATTAAAAGTAGTGCACATACCTTTTGCCATAATACTGTAGCCTGGTCTGCCTGCTTATAATGCTTTTACAAAATCTCAACAATTTCATCAAAATGGTGAAATGCATCACATAATGTTGCTTGTGCGTGGCTGGCAGCTATAAACAAAAGCTGTGTTTGGAGATTATGTAAGAAACTTTTCAAAATTGCTCATAGTGCAAACAGGAACATTTAAATACTAATGTCATTACAGTTTTCAGAAATTAACATCTGGATGCAAGACATGCCAACACCACAAATATACACGCACTCTGGCTGAAAAGTTTGTATGTTTGAGGTTGACGGACACATTTTTTACAGAGAAATATTGCCTGTGAATATTGTGTGTTGGTGAGTCATAAAAATAAATAACTTTTCATTTGTATGCATAATGCAATATGCAGCTTCTGGCAAATATGGTATAGTATATCAGACCCAGAAGCACCTAAGGAGCATCTGGAAAAACCTACAGTTATATTTCATTTTCCCACAAGTTAGTTGCTTTTGATAAAAATGTCTGTCAAATTAATGTAATACAATCACACTTATCTTCAGTGGTATGTAGTCATTCAGATGGGTTTGTCTTATTTGTTCAAGTTTTGAGATATCTACCTCTGACATTTGAGACTGAAAGCCCAATACAATATACAATGGAGGTGAGTGGGATTTAATGTGTCGAATGTTCCCGTTATAATCCAAAGACTTCACGTCAACAGTGTTCTTCTTTCTACCTATGGAAATAGTTATCTGTGGAGTTTGTGTGAAGACATTTTAGAGGTGGATATCTCATATATCTCTAGATACCAAAAGAGTTTAGTGATTTTATTTCTAATTTTAGTGACCTAACCAAAACTAACTGAACGAATGCTGTTATATCAGTCCAGCTACTCTTCTTCTAAAACATGGGTGTGGTGAGAAGTGGTTGATCTGACCTTGTTGGGGAGGTCAAGGCTGGCCTTGGCGCTGCAGATCGCCATGACGATGGGCAGGTTTCCGTCCTTACAGGCGATGTGCAGTGGCGTGTTGCCATGGCGATCCTGCTGGTCCAGGTGGCAGTGGTGTCTGAGGAGGCAGCGGACTACTTCAACCTGACACCTCCGTACGGCCAGGTGGAGGGCTGTGTGGCCGTCCTGGAGAGAGAGACACACACAGAACATGACGTAAACCCTCACCTCTGTGAATGTCGGTGCTTTTTTGCACATTTGTGTTTGTTCAGGTTCATGTGAAACTAACAGCAGGGTCAGGGCACTGCAGACATGTAGGCAGTCAATCAGTCTGATGTCCTGATACGTGAATGAGGCCCTTAGGTTTTCATCATATATACAACTTTTACAACCTTTATTAGATAGCACACAGGAAAGAGAGTCAGGAAACAAGCAGGGGAATGACATATAACAAAGGTTCCCAGGCAGACTCGGGATGTTGATCATATGGTCAGTGTATTAAACGCCTTGGTCACCAGGAAGCCCTGTTACTGCCTGTTAACTGTGCTAGAAGGGCTCGTGAGGCCATAATGTCCTCTGGGGATGTGTTAGTGTTGTGTTGTCTTAGTACTGTATGTCTTTCATTAGTTCCTTCTAACCCGTCTGACTTGTTTTTTTTCCATTTGTTTTTCCCTGTGCAGAGGTGACCACACTGGTTTAACCTCCGGGAATTAATATAGATATCTATCCATCTATGTTAGAGATGGGAACAAACGAAAGGGAGGACACTGTTGTTGGACTGGAGGCATTCAAGCAGGAAGATCTGAAAAAACCCGGCAGTAAAAAGGATTCCTGACCTGAATAAATAAAATTAACTCAAATGAACTCATGCCAAAACATTTTTTGCATCCGTTTAAAGTGTTGCTGAGCTGAAGTGTTCAGGGCTGATCACCTTGTCAGTCGCTTCTAGATTGGCCTTGTGTTCCACGAGGCACTCTACAATGTCCACAAACCCACGAGCAGATGCTGTCAGCAGTGGACTCTCCCCCTCACGATTCTTTGCGTCCACATGGCAGCCTGCCTGGCAGAGTGCTCGGGCCACTGGCGAGTATCCGTGCCATGCAGCGCAATGCAGCGGGGGTCTCCTGCTCCTGAAATAAGAAACGTAGAATTCAAAAGAATTTAATCTGGGTCAAAGTTTGTTTGAAGAGAGGTCTCTCTAAAAAACACTAGGGGCATTTGAAATGTGCATGTGCTTACCCTGTCAGATAGGTCTGGGTTGGCCCGGATGCTGCACAGGTAGCTCACCACATCAACGTTGCCATAGCGAGCCGCCACGTGAAGAGCAGTCTCCCCAGACTGGAGGAGACAACAAAGAAGTTAAAATACACAAACAATGCTTTTGTCAACACAAAGACATCTTATTTTTTTTATTTCATGTGGACATTTTCCTACAGAAAATGACATGCTAGTATGTTCCTGTTAGTCATGTCATTTCAGATGAGTCAGCAACTTTCCAACACTTCCACTTAAACATGGCGTTCTGAATTTACTGCCCCCGTGTGTTCAGACATCAGACTTATTAGAAATTGATCAGTCAGCTTAAACTTTATGATTGCCAGTCAGAGCAGAAACTCATTATAGCAGAGAAACTGCTTAGTGTAGGTGGGAAAATGCTAAAATATAATCTAATAGATTTATGTTGAGGAACAAAAACCTTTACAGATCAATTTATTAAGGGAATTAGATAAAAACACAGGTAGGAGAAAATATTCATCTTGTTGAAAAGGTGTTGAAAAGGTCTTTCACTTTCTCACAAGGCAATTATTTGGTTCCACACAGACACCTTAGCTTGTGATTTCAGGGTTCCAGAGTAATAAAGTAAGATGAAACTTTAATGATCTTTGGACAGGAACTAGATAATAATCAGGAAAGTGCCTGGAGTGCAGATTAGCTCTGGTCTGGTGGAAGAGGACTCTGCATCACTGTTCACAGACAGAAGAGGACACCACCAGCGGGTAAAATGATTGAAGAGTTTGGAAAATGCTTTTGGGATTTCGTCTGCCCAAGCGAGCTCTGTGATTGAGGCTGCGAATGCACACACACACACACACACACACACGCACCACAAAAATCTTTCTCAGCAAGACCTGTTTCTATAGCAACAGCAAATAAGCTGATAAAGTGCCAGAGTAACTGGTTTTCTCCCCAGGTGCGTGCTGTGGTGAGTGCGAATGTGTGAGTGCTTATCTGGACATTTAGGAGAATCAAAGTAATGCTTCTCATGAGGTTTCATGGGTAGGAGTGTGTGTTAGTAACTACTGATAGATAACTGTGTGTGGTGAGTAGTAGTATGTAAGTGTGTTTCTGCACATGTGTGCGTGTTGGTTTGTGTGATTGTAAGGGTGAGACACTATGAGAGCAGAAAAGAGGCACTTGATTCACCTTATCTTGGACATCCAGAGGGCATTTCTTTTCATGGAGGAATTTCAGGGTCTCGACATGGCCATGTCTCGCTGCGTAGTAGATAGCGTTGGCTCCACTCTGGAGGTTTAAGAGAGAAGAAAATTCCAGGATTCATCCCTGACCTTTACTTTAAAATCATGCTCTCTGGGAGTGTGTCTGCTGCCACATGATACAAACTTCCTTCTAAATACTGCACACATAGTACGTCTGACAAAGAACTTGGAACCATGTTGAGGATGTGCAAGCATCAACCAGCCTTTCCAGTTAAACTATTCTGAACAAATTAGAGCTGTGCTAGCTAACTTGTTGTTGTTGAATGAGAGATTGGTTAGACTAACAAGTGCTGACTTGTTGGATTTTAAAGTCCTTCATGGACTAGCTCTGGCCTATGTCACTGATCTAGTGAAGCCACATGCTCCTTCAAGGTCATTAAGAACAGAGGCGATCAAGCTTTCTCAGTCAAAGCCCCAAGACTGTGGAATGAATTGCCTCTTCATGTCAGACTGGCCTCCAGCCTTCAGGTTTTTAAATCGCGACTTAAAACTCATTGATAGTCCTTTTAATCCAGGATGAGAGCTGTATGTTTCTGTTTTGTTTGGTGTTGTATTTTGTCTATTTGTTGATTCATGTCAATGTACAGCACTTTGGTCAACTTGGTTGTTTTTAAATATGCTTTAGAAATAAAGTTGGATTGAACTACCAGTTTATTTCACCTTTTGTTATGTCACTTTTAGTAGATAGAAAAGTGACTGTAAATAAACTAGATGACAATTTGATCAACCAGAGAAGATTTATTTAAAGCCCCTTAAGTAGTCTGAAAATCATTAGTTTTTGGACTAGTAACCTGTGATGTTTTTATTTGTGTCTTGGCATTTTTGCAATGTAGCAATTATTCGAGAGAATAATCAGATTATTCAATAATGAAAATAATTGCTAGTTGCAGACCTACCTCCAGTGTGTACAAAAGAGCATGTATTACTTATTTTGTTATTTCACTATAACAAATCACTTGGAATAATGAATTTAGGCAACATAATTATGAAAAATGACAACACTATATTCTAATATAATTACAATACAATCCGCAAAACAGTGACAGCCATGTTCAAGTAAGTTTCATTTATGTAAAAATTCAGTTTTTTATATTTAGCTAAAACATTTGTTATTTAGGTAGTTTGAAGCTGTTCTGCATGTATAGAAAGATTAAGTATCTATCTATCTAAAAGGACTATTTAAAACATTATCATTACCACATTTGATATTCTCTACAGTACTTTGTGCATTTAGTTCATGGTTACATTCATTTATACTGTAGATTGCCCCGTCATAATCTAAATGCCAGTTTGTCACATTCTTCTGCCTTCATAACTGCAGCTCTAACGCCTTTAATGCGTATCTATTAAACTCCACAGCTGGCTGTCACAGCCACAATGATCACACCAAACAGATGAGTCTTCACCTTGTCATGGGCCTGGATCTCTGCGCCTTTTCTCATCAGCACCTCAATGATCTGAATGTTGCCGCAGCCGGCTGCAATGAGAAGGGGAGGAGTCCCGTGCTGCAAAGCACGCGCACGCGCACGCACACACACACGCGCACACACACACACACACACACACACACACACACACACACACACACACACAGAGTTAATTTCAGTTTTCAGTGACCATGATGTGTTTATGTATCTTTAATGTGTGCTAAAGGTGGAGCTGTAAACCTCAATCTGACAGCACGTAATTACACATAAAAATATGGGGAAGAAGACTGAATTTCCCCCACAGGTTCCTCAGAAGTTCAGGCATTCAGGAAGTGAATTTAAACAGATGTAGCTCAGGTTTTTGACAGCATCGACTTCTTATGTGTATGCGTAGTGAAAGAAATACAAACTGACGTAAAAGAAAAGAAGGAAATGGGATGGAAGAAATTGGCAAGATGACCTTTACTAAACCAGTTCCTGAGCTTACACGTAGTAAAAGAAGTTTTTTTCTTTTGCTCTTTTACATTCTTTATAAACCTCTCTCAAGCTCTCTGTCACTAATGGTAGTGTCTTTCTCCTCTCCATATTGCTATATTCTCATATCTCCCTCTCCTCCTTCCAATTTCTCTCTTCTCCTCTACACTTCACTGACTTTAATAACATCACGTCCCCCCATCGCCCATCAGCTGTCAACAAACTGCGTCTCTTCTCCACTGCAACAGCAAGCAGAATGAAGAGGAGAGAGTTGTTAAGTCTGGAAATGTACCTGACTATCAGGATGTTGGGTATAAAAACAAACAAACTCCTCTCTGCACTTCATAACTCTCTCTCTCTCTTATACAATGTATTTAGCTGTGAGCCCTTTTTACCTATAATATAAATTGGGAAAAGTGGGAAAATTGACTGCATACTTTTTTAGACATTTCAAAAAACATGGTTAAAGGAATATAATATTTTTGTATATTATCTTTGGGTTAGTCACCTTGTTGGGCTGGTTGACATCGTAACTGTTCAAGGAGCCGAGTAGATGCTGCAGACCGGGCACGTTGTCGTCGTTTATAGCGTGGATGATGGCCTTCATCACAAAGGAGTCTTCCTCATCCTAGACGGGTGGGAAAGACAGTTACCCTTCTACTGTTCACAGGATGATCAACTCCTGTGATCATTAATCCAATAAATTCTTTCTATCACATGCCCCCCTAAGCCTCTTTCATCTTTTCCTCATGCATGATTACACGCAGAAACAAACACACTTTGCATCTGAAGTTCAGGTTCAAAATACACCAAGACATTTTTTTTCCTGTCTGTGACATGTGACCCAATAACCTTCAGCCAGAATCGGCCGAACGGCACACAAATCAGCTGTGACGCTCTGCTGCACAAAGAGACGAGGAGGAGGAAGGCAGGGAGGGGAGGAGGAGAACAGGGAAGGGGGAGGGAGGGAGGAAGGCAAGGCTGATGTGGCGTTTGTTCGGCCAAGCGTGACACTCCTGCTACATTCCTCAACATAACCTCCCTGCTGGGGGAGCCATGACTAAACCACCTTAGAGAGCTACAAACACAACACAAATATGTTCAAACAGCAAACCGCCTTCTGGGACTTCGCTATCCACACAGTCATTTGGGATTTTTACCTTCAAAAAAATTGTAATTCATGACACAGAATGCAAAGGTTTTAGCAGACTACCTTAGTTTCTTTTTTATGCATACTAATTCCAGAGTAGGCTTCTGGTAGCAGTCTGCTGGTAAGTGACCACTTAAGAACCTCTCCAACAAAAGAAGAAAACATGCAGTGTGATGACTGTGTTTCTTTCTGTACTGACGCCTAATGTGACAGAGGAACTTCTGGATGACATCACTTTAAAACAAGGAACAAGAATGAAGTTTTGCAACCGGACAATAAAGATGTAATCTTATGACTAAAAAAGTCAGAAGTAAGCGTTTACAGCAACTCTTGCGGTAATTTGTTCAGATGGCTAAACTTTATATGCTTGCTTACATTGGCAAGCTAACGTTACAATATCTTTTGCCGAGGCAACCATTAATTTCTGTTGAACAGAGTTGGCCGAGCAATTGATTTGTCTGCTGACAAAAAAATTTATTGCAAGCCAGTGTGATTTGATTTATCTTTTAGGCCATTTATCAAGCACAAATGGTTTCAATCCTTTGAATTTGTTAAGTCACATATGAAGAACTATAGCAACTAAGAAATATCACTGAATCGCAATCTGGGTTTGAGCAGTGTTCACAAATCACTTTTGTGAAACAGGTCTCTGATTGGCTTCAGAGAAAAAAAAGTGGTGAGGCTCATGAGTAAAATGGCGTATTGGAAACAAAGTTGAAATATTAAAACCGATAAAATAAAAGCATCAATAAATCATCCAATTTACTCCTCAATGTTCCTTTACATAGAAACAAAGGTTATCAGGAAAAGAGACCTTTGCACTAGGAATTCACAGTGATAAAGTTACTTTCCACTTTGTAACTCTACTTTGGCACATTTTAAAGACTAAACAATCAAATACGAATAGCAGATTAATCAATAATAAAAAATAATGATTGGTTGCTGCCCTACACTATAGGTACATTATTATCAAACACACTCGTCATACAACTCTTAATAAAGAGTGAATTACATTACAATACAAGTACTTTAACAAGAGTTTCCTTCTCTGAAGGCACATTCCTTAAGGCTCAACCTGGTTTTAAAGTTACACACACTGAAATTCCAACAATTCTACAAACACCTGACCTGTGGGGAAATGAGGAACAGATCAATTACATGTGGGAGCTCAAGATTCTCACAGAGATTGTCGAGATAGAAATACCAGAGCTGCAACTGAGAGCTTAGGGTCCTAATGAGAAAATGTACTTCAATAAGAGCAATCTAAAACTCATTAAGTCTCCAGTCTCCTGTCAGTTATATTTTCTTGGCTTATATTAAGGATATGATGCAGAGATAAAACTAATCGTTCTCTTGTTGCAGATGTTTTACTCAAATGCAGTTTAAAGCCTTGATGGTGTTAATAGTTTCAAGCCTAATCAACTCAAATGAATTGGATCAAGATCTTGGCGGTCCTGTAATTTAATGTCTTTTTGTAATAGTTCAGATGTTATGGCTGCCATTCTAAATACAAAACAGAAGCAGATCTCCAGGTTCTTACCAGCGTGTCATCACTGCGTGCCACACTTATGTTGCTTCTGGACAGGAAGGAGCGGGACAGGCGGTTGCATAAGGAGATAAGTCGGACGGATTGCTGGAAAAAAAGAGAACAATGTTGGTTCATGAATGAGTTGGACATAAAGCAGTTTTCTGCTCTGGAACAAGTTAATGTCAAGTTGTGTTTACTGGGACCATGGATTGGCAGGCAGGTGTAGACATAAAGCAATTTTCTGCTCTATTTAAATTGAGTTACTTTACTCTGTAATAGATTCTTTAATAACTGACTTCGGACTTCCTTCATACCATTAGGTGACTTGATTCTAGACCTTGTCCTGCTTTGCATCGGTAAATTGGATCGTACTGCATATAAAAACTTTGTTGATCCTTAAATTCAGTTTCATTACAGTAGTATCTTATTTGTCCCTCGACTTTGCAAACACAAATGTGCACAAAACATTCATTCACATATAAAAATACAAAATATGATAATTTAAGAAAATAGCGGAAATCCACAACGGTTAATGTCAGTGGCCTATCTGCAACCAGCCGACAAAATCTAACAGCAGCCCAAAAAGGACTGTAGTGTATTAATCAATCTATACACGAGGTAAACTGACCATCTCTTCTTCACAAGTCAAACAGTCTCTGGAATAAAACCAAACATCCTTCTATTTGTTTTATATACAGACAATCTACGATGCATTACTGATGGTATTATCTTAAAGCAGTCATAGAGACAGCTGTAGGGAAATATATTATCTTATGTGTTTTTGAGGACTTTCTGTATTAAGCTCTGCAAGGGATCTTTGTGTTTTTGTCAATAATTTTAGAGTTGAGATTAACAGCTACTTGCAATCGGCATTTATCCCTTTCATAAACAGATGTAACCCAGCAAATAAGTTAAGTTACAAATAAATTTATTTGTAAACCTAAAAAGGAAAAAAAGACTAAAGCCCCTGACATACTTGCTTTTTAACAATGTGTAGGCGTAGACAGGCGTGGGCGTCACACACAGCATTGTTCACATACTTGCCTGATTAAACGTGAAACCACTAGGGGCAGATCAGGGCCGGATTATCCCTCGGCGATACTGGATTATCTTCCTCCAACAACCTCCGAATTTGCATATCGTAAACAAACCAAACATAGCGACACTCGAGCAGGTTGTGATTTTAATGAGACATTATAATCATCTTGATAATTGTGGACTAGCTCCAGGAGTTTTATTGTAAACATCCCGCCATAAATCTCCTTTTTTTTTTTTCTTCTGGAGATGCGCAAAACCTACGTTCCAAAGGAACGAAGGATACGTGTTGCAGCCATCCTGCGTACGCATCATTGTAAAAGCAAGTATGTCCAGGGCTTTACAGATTTTATAAATCAAGAATTTTATTTACTTAATTTATTCTATAGTGAGATATTTCATAAGGCTGGCAGTAAACTTAAATCTCGCTTTAACAAAAAATACTAATGTCTGTGCTTTGTCATGTTTTGGGGTCAGTTATGCAAAAAAAAAAAGAAAAGCTCGAAGTCAAATCAAGGTTAGTGCAATGCCAGAAGCTACCAGTGTGCCAGATTCTTAGTGGCACCTCGAGCTGAAGACAGAGACATGGCGTGACAGCACGGCCAAACCACCATGGATAAACAAACCCCATCATTTTTTGCAGACTGGGAGCAGTGCTGGGTAAGCCGTGACAAACCAAAACAGACAAGGGGACAACCACTAAAGCAGCACCGGCAGTAAATCTGATGGTTATGGCGAGACGGCAGCAATTGTGGTGACATAAAAGTTCAACATTTGAGGAATATTTTTTGGCAAGAAGCTGTCAAAGTGCAATGTTTTGGGAATGACTGATGAGTTACTGGGCAGGTTTTTTTGCATGCAGTAATTTGCATGCAACAAAACCTAATTGTCTTTCCTGAAGCTCAAGTTTGGGTGTGTTTAAGTTAGAGACACTTACTTTCCATTTTCTTCGAGCTGCAAACTTCTTAAACTTCTCCATGTTGACAGCAGACTCCTTTCGGCTCAGTGCTTGTTGGGTGTCTTTTGGCTGTTTTCACAAACAACAACTGTACTGATAACCAAAACTTCTGAATATTTCTGGCAAGATAAATCTGTAACAGATTCATTTGGTTGAGGCTTGGAAATATTCAACTCAGCCACGGCCACCAAATACATTTTTTAAATGTTAACTGATGCAAATGTGAATTTTATCATTTAAATTTAACAGGGATGCCATCATGCAGCAAAAAGAGTCCAACCTTGATCCAGGGGTGCTGGAGGCTGTCCTGAATTGTCATTCTCTTTCTGTAAATAGAAAATGTACAAAAATTGAGTAAGCAGAAAAATATTTGGTGAGTGTCTTTAGATATTTAGCAGTTCCAGGAGTTGCTAGTCAATCGTCTCATTCTTGGCTTTCTGATGTGACACAGCATTTACTTAAAGCAAAAAGAATTACTATTAATTATAATATTAAAGTTAATTATTTTGAATCTTAAATAGTACAAGTCATCTTCATGTGGTGTGTTGCACAGAAGATTCACATTCCAGGCACTCATGGGTGGTTAAAAAGAAAGCGGTTAAAAAAGATGGGCTAGCAGATTATAAAACTACATCAACTTGTGTCCCCATAGTTGCCTTCCTCAAGGTGTCTTGACACACAATTACTAAGTGCAACTGAAATTGCATTTTTTTGGGGATTTTGGATATTTCTTTCGCTTTCAAATTATTTTTTTTCCCCACTCCAAGAGCACCAGGTTATGAGGGACACCAATGTCAAAAAGATTTACATGTGCGCCTCAAAAGATTTGCATATCATGGAAAAGTTTGTTTTCTTCCGTACTTTAATTCACAAAGCGAAACTTTCATTTATTCTACATTCATTACACATGAAATATTCATTTTAATCTTGAGGATTACGGCTTATAGCTCATGGAAATCAAACTCCAATTTTAGAAAAAAAACTAATACAGAAATGCCAAACTGAGAACAGCTCTAGTCAGCTAATTAACTCAAAACACCTGCAAAGGTTTCCTGAGTCTTTACTCTCTCAGTCTGGTTCTGGTGCTCACAACAAACTTTTCCCACAATCTTCAGTTTTTTGAGAAGCACCTGTAATTGATAAATGCAACTATCCTCCTGTTCATAGTCAGAAACAGTGATTGCTGTCAACAGTCCATGACAGCTGTGGACAAGCTGAACGAGGGATTACATTAGCACAGACAACACACACACAGCTGTGTGCACATAACAAATTGTCACTCCCATCGAGCTGTGAAGAAATGATCATGCTACAGTTGTCATCCAATCATCAAACCCAGTAGCAGCAAAATGAGGCGAATCTATGGATGTGTTCATACCGACATCAGCAGCCCTCTCAGTTATAATGAGAATTATAAGAATTGAGTAATTTTGTTCTCAACTCATCCCCATTTAAAAGAATGACCTAACATTTTTTTGACCTTTGCTGACCTAAAACATCTCATTTCCTTTTTGAAACGCTTCATACTTCTCTTAAACAACACCTCAAATAAAAGGTATTGAGACAAATCATCTGAGAACGACAGGAAACAATTAGCCTGACAATCAGTTTGTTTACTACTTCCCCGGATGCATCCATCTTAACGGAGAGGATGATTTAAAAACATTAAGTCAGCACTCCATCCACTCACAGATTATATTTGATTAACATTTTTTAACAGCCTAACGCTCTGAATGTCAATCTACAGTATATTTGATTACCATTGGACATTAAATAAAAGTCAGGCTAGTTGTTATGGGAACTAGTGTGGTCGAGAGTACACACGCCACTTCCCTTATCACAAAGACTATAAACTAACAATGAAAACAACAAGACATTGTTTTGTTTCAACTTAAGCCAATAAAACCATTAGGGAAACTGGTACACCAGTACACCCACCAACTTCCTCCAGTCCACGTCTGTCCAATACCACATCCTGGTTTCATACACACACATGACGCAAAGTAAAAACCAAAGAAGCTGACTGAGGTAACAGTCAACAAATTCACTGGTATAATCACAGTGAACAGCAGCTTTGCTGGTGCCGTCTGGTGTCATGGTGAACATTATTAAACAGTAATGCGTGTCTTCTTTTAGGGAATCGTCATTCATCATCCTGTCAACAGAGTGGATCCATATCTGCTCACAATGTAGATCAATTAAAAGCCGTTCCATTTTGATGCACTCAGTCAGGGATTTCTAAAAGCCCCATTAGTTGAAGTTTGTAAAGTCACTGTCCTCGTTCGCCCACTGTCTGTTTAAAGCAGCCCGCCCTTTACTGTCTCTGTTCTTACTTTATCCTCTAAATGAAGTTATCTCCACACCCATAATTATTCACACCAGTTAACCCCCTCGCTCTCGCTCCATTGTTCGGAAGAACAGGAGCGGGAGCGTAGTCAAAGTGTAGTTGCTACAGCAGCTCGGTAATGAAGGAGAGAGTTTAAGGTACCCAATTGTCTCTAGTGACAGGGAAGTTTTATTTGGAATATCTGCTGTGTCCCTATATAACATTTCTTTGTCAGCGTTTTAAAAAATGAGACAGGTCAAACGGCTAAGATCTAGAATTTCTAAAGTAGATTATATACTAGTATATCATTTTATATATAATTGTGCATTACTTTTGAATTCCAAATGTCAAACAGCTGTTGTCTTAGTAATCTGAAGTCCCAATTTGACACTCTTGTTCCAGATATACTCAGAAAGATGAACTTCAAAGAGTGATTTGCCGAAATAGATTCATGGGATTTTAGAAATTAAGTCAAACAATAATAATAATAATAATAATAATAATAATAATAATAATAATAATAATAAAGTCAAACATTTGTCTGAGTTACTGAGTCTCAAAGCATTTTCCTGTGAGTCAAATTGACTGATAGGTTCACTCTTGTGCTGAAAAGATTAGCTGATTAATTCTTTATTCAAATGGCAGAAAATGAATTCCTTTTGATTCATCATTTAAGCAAAACTAAAGCACACTACCACAGTACAACTGCTGGATGCAAAATACAAAACACAATGTCAGAGCATTAGCAGAGATCTGACGTGTCTTACTCAATAAATTGGGTGTTTGCAACAGAAACAAATGTGCAGACATCAAGCAGAAACGCGAGAGATTCTCTGGACTATTGGTTGGACAAAACAAGTGAATTCAAGACTTCAACTTGGACTGCGGGAAACTGTGATGGGCACATTCCACTATTTTGTCACATTTTAAAAAATGTTCAAAAATTTATAGCCCATGTAATGCAGGCAGTAATGGAAATCTGTCTCTGCATGGCACACGTAAAGATATAATACAGTACAAATGAGAGCATCGAAGTGCACATAAAAAGGCAACACAATTTTTATTTAGACTTATTGATTCATAGAAAGAAACTACATAATAATAAATTGTATGAAAATAACGATCCCTACTTCACTCTTTTTGGAAACTTTCTACATTTTTTCCCATCTAGCTCATGCTGTGCTGTAACTATACATTAGAGAGCATGCACATGATAATCTCAAAGTCACCGCCTGAAGCAGATGTTTTTCAATTCTTGTCTCAAATATCACAAAGAGGTGTCCTACATACTTGGGATCTTTGACAAGGAGTCTTGCTATAAACTCCTTGGCCAGGGCGCTGGTGTTGCTGAAGAACTCCTCGTCGAACGTGTAGTCCACGGCCGACACGTTTGCCAGAGTCTCCTGCTTGTTGTCACCCAGGAAGGGAGACGCACCACTCAGACTGCAAGACAGGAAAGACAACAACGTTAGAGGTGTACACGCTGACTGCTGTTTAGCAAAGATAGAATGAAGGCAATCTAGTCCCAAGATAATTTTACACTGATTGATTGATTGCATGTAAAGCTCTGCATGTATTGCTTTAATCAACTCAACAACTTTTAGAACCTCCTGTCTAATATATTTTAACAGCAATGCTCTCTTGTCTAACTTGCCCCGCTGGGTCTTGTAATCAAAGCGAAAGGGAAAAAATTGGCTTTCAGTTTAAACACTAACTCACATGCTCGCTGATTAGCTTTGGCCCTCAAAACCAAAATCGAGACTTTAGTCCTTACTGGGAATATGATTACAAAGCAGCGTAGCAACTAACGGTGACTCATTAGTCAAGCCTTGCTATCAATCTGAAGTATTTGGTGTGTTACTCAAACATCATCACAGGAAAGCCAGCTGGACAGCTTTCAGTTCCATGGATATGCGGGGGGTTTGAGTGGAGTACAGGAATTTTAATGTACTTTCACACCTTTCAAGTGAACGCACACATAAAAATAAGCAGATGTAGTAAGGAGATATTGTGCGCACCAGCACAGGGACAAAAGCATGTCTTAATGGTCAAACCAAGACACCGTGTAGGCACGCACAAGGGCTGAACGGTCATGCATGTTGGATGAGGTCTCTAAGAGCTCAGGCAGTTAAACCAAACACCAGTCCGTGACAGACCTTCCCCCTCTCAACCGACACCTCTCCAGCTCGTCAGCATGAGCCATTAATTAACATGCCAACAGGGACAGACTTAGAGGTGGTCAAGCTCAAGTTGGCTGAAATGTATGAATTTATCGTCTCTATAAGGTGCAGCTGCTCAAAACAAACAAGTAATCAAGGCAGTTCTTCATCAAGCCAGGCGGTGAAACCAGCAGGCAAGTGTTAAGTCAGGATTCTGTGGCAACATATTATCCTCAGTTTTCCCAAAATGCTTCCAAAATGAGACTTAAAGATGCAGTATGCACAATTTTTATTTTATTTTTTAAACTATACTCGTCTTAACAACATAAAACCCCAGTTGCCTCACCACTTGCTGATTCACCACATTTACCCACATTATGTCAGGTTAGCAAATCCTTCAAACTCTCATAAAAATGGAAAACTGTAGTATGTTTTTGTGCAGCTTTCATTACACTGTAGCAATCGGGTCACCACTCATGCAGAATACTCCCAATAAGGGTTTGGAGATGCTCTGCGAAATCATACCAATTCACTTATTGAGTTATTCCCAACCATTTTTCCCCCCACATTGTTTTTTTTCCCCCAAAAGAAGATGAGCAGTAAGTGCACCTCACTGTTGCTCGGCTGTGAAAATAGGCAGCGAACAATCTATTTTCTACCTTGCCAGGCAGAGCTGTGACAACTGTGTGGGTGGACAGCATGAACAAAGATCGTGTGTGTGTGTGTGTGTATGAGTACTGTATGTAGCCTATGTCTGCATGTGTTCCAGTCATGCAACGTACTAGAGACAAAATGATGCATCATTATAATGGCACCTACATATTACTCCTCTGAAATTAAGCGTGTAATGTATGCAGCTACTTATTATGTAATAATTAAATAAGATTTGTAGTGGCGTACCTCTCTGTGTTTTGGCAGGAGCGCTCAGCATGTTCGTGAGAGAAAATACACCTAATTTATGCTTTGTGTTTGGCTTCGTGTAGGTGTCTCTCTGAAGGATAAAGGTGTGTGGGAGCTCTGGAAACCTTGCAGCTGGAAATAAAGAGGAGGACGACAGCACCATCAAGAGCCAACAGCAGTTGATCTGTGGGTTGCCGAGGGTATGAACTTTTCTCTCGCTGTTGAATTAAACTGTGCTGACATGTCTGTAGATGGCTGCTTCAAAAACACTCGCTAGTTCCCTGAAAGCCCTTGGCTGTAGAGAATGTTGTTTTAAAGATCAATTGTTTAACCGAGTTATAATTTTGAGACTTTAGTATAACAAGCCTCTAAAGCAGCGTGGTCATTAAAGTAAGCTGTATAAATATATATATATGTGTATATATGTGTGTGTGTGTGTGTGTGTATATATATATACACACACAACTATATATGTAGTGATTCAAAGGGGGAATATCGAATCAGGGCTTCTGTTCTGAGGTCAGATCCCCTCCATTAACTGAACAACATGCCGACAAGATCAAAGAAGTCTTACCAGACCTTGTGCAAGTCCAGAGTCAGTTAGCTAGACTGGCATCTGGCAGCCTAAACATATTTAGAGTTCATTAGGGATCCAAGCAGCAAAGCTGCTGGAGTCCTATTGTTTTACTCATTCTTTCTTCCTTACTTTCTTCCTTCCTTCTCTGCTACAACAGTTTGTGCAGAAAAAACTGCTGCAATCTTCTAAAAATCAAAGTAAATCACCCGAACATCCTAGAGAGCTGAAATTTTTTCAGCTCATCCACTGATGTGTGACAAATGTTTGCCTCACTGCAACCTATGGTCGACTCAGAAGTCAGTCACTCTATATTTTGCAGAATATGCTAATTCAATTAACATCTATATCTCCACAAGTCTTTCTTCAAATACTACCAAAATCAACACCAACATTTTCTAGATGGCCGATATCAAGTGTCGCAAAGGATTTTTAGATCGGTCAAACGGTGAGTCTGCAGTGATATTCAGTATCTAACTATTACCTTTACAGTATGCCCAATATTTTCTTTTTTGCTCAGTGTTGGACAATTGATACAACAATTGATAACACAAACAAAATAAGCAGAACGATTTTTTTTCAGAATTTTATCACTAACATCTTGACTCTTGTAAGCGTTTTCAGTTTAAACTGACAAAACTATCTGCGTCTGGCACATGTGACGTCACTACCTCAACCTGTGAGAAGGTGTGTGGAAACAGCCTCTCACCAGTGGCTCAGTCAGTAAGTCACCTACTTACTGACTGAGCCACCACCACTGACTTGCCGACAATAGGCGTGTTCATATCATAGTAAGTCAAAGTTATCCTCTTGTACTTCTTGGATTCTGTGACACTTAGATTTCTCTGCTAACAAGGGCTTAAACCTTTAAACAAATCAATCAATTGCAATTGAAACTTGCTTGGATCCCTATCATTGCCGCTTGCGGCTATATTTATTTTAGTTTTTTTTTAAAGAAATCTGGAATTTTCTTAATGTTTATTTTGAATATTAAAAAAACATTGAAATCAGATTTTAAAAATAAATACTACAAAACAACAATAATCCAGATTTTAAAAAGCCATTTAAAGCTCAAATGCATTATGATTTTATAAAGCATTGAGAGGAAACGTTTCAGCTTCCGAAAGAGGTTTGACAGCATTGTTCTCCGACTGTGTTCACAGAAATGTAAATGTGCAAAGCTTGACAGAGAACTAGATTAGAGAGTTTGAATCCTGTTGGGTTTAGTTTATTTTATAATTATACATCATAATTTATTTGTTGATTATATATATTATACATTAATAATCTGAATCTGCAAAGTAAATAGTAACAAAAGCTTTAAATTTAAATGCAGTAGAGAAAGTCCAATGAAGTAAAGGAGAAGTATAAAGTAGCATAAAATAGAAATATAATGAAAAGTATCTTAAAATTGTACAGCACTTTAATAAATTGTACAGCACTGACTACAAAACAACATATTATTGTTCAACATAGCCTTTAAATAAAGTAAACTACAAAAAACCTTACTGAACAAGTTCATGAATACAACAATATGAAAAGAGAGTAAAACTAACAGTAACTGCAGGTTTTACAGTTTGATGTAGCCATAATGAGAAAGGAGCCTGTCTGATGTGGTCCATAATGACTCACACATTAGATATTTAATAAGAAGCCAATATCAGAGAAATAACGTTCACACATCTTCTGGAACAGCATCACACTCAAAATGCCGTTTAATGCTCGACGGTCCATGCTGCAGGCTGCTAACTTTATTCAGAGAGGTCAGTGAGTAACCTGACCCTGGTTTTTGATTCGTGCATGTTTCACATTTCACACAGTTATCTGTCATCTCTGACGGCTTTTCTGATACTTACAGGATGTAGGTTATCACACCGACGCTCCTGAGCAGAGGCAGGGAGAAAGAGGAGATATTTTTCACGTCACACAATAAATCTCTTGTGCATTCTGACAGCAGTGCATCACGCAAAACATATATTTACTTAACAGCAGATGCTCTTCTTAAATTAGAACAAATGCAAACAGCTTATATACATAATGCTCATTGTAGAGCAGACTGAGGTTTTGTGTACTCACCACATGTCTGCCTCCAGGCCCAAAGGTTCATAGTTGACTACTTCTGGAGCTGCAACGCAAATGCATAAAATGGAAGATTACTACTAATTAGGTCAGCATGCACAGGACTCACACATGCACACACACACACACACTAACTTCACCTTTACATTTCTCTTATTATTTCTTTTCCCTAACTAATTTCTATTCAACTTATTTTTTCCTCTGATGTCTTGATGAGTTTTGTTTGAGTGTGTTATCAGGTTTTGTTGTTTTTTTTAAATCACACCTGCCAGAACTGTGATTATTTCTATTCTTTGCTCTTGTCACATGTCTTCAGATGTGTGAGTAACTCAAACTGAATCAGTACATTCATGTCTGATCAATTTTAGATAAAACAGGTTTTATATAAAACAGGACTTCTATAGTATAGAGGAGGCCATTGCACCCCCGATGACGCTGACATTTAGTTAATATTAACGAATTTTGTTGCTCCTATCATATTTCTTTGTCTTACTTCTATTTAAGGAGTAATCATGCTCTAAGTGTTGAAACTAAAGTTCACATAACTCCAGGGATTTGGGGGATGTAAACATTTTGGCACCAATAAAAAGTTTGCTGAATTAGCCTAGAATCAGCCTTTCCTGTTTGCAGTGTCCCCCTTACTTTAACACTAAAGAAAGCTTAAAAACATGACGATTCTCAGGTAAGTTCTGGAGTAATGGAGAGTGAATGTTTTATTTTTATTTTTAATGAATGTCGGAGCTAATGATGGGGACGTGTACATCACACCGAATCTAAAAATATGTCACACACATGCTCTTGTTATGACTCAGAGATAGAGCGTGATTTTGACGCAAATTACATCAATTGGGTGCTAAAGGATTAAAAGCACCTTGATTGCCTTCATGAGCTTAGTGTCACAGTTGCTGCTGTGTTGCTAAACACGCCAAATCAGCGGGCCAAACTACAGTAAGTGACTTCAACGTTGCCAGGTGCAACGTTAGGCAACGTGAAGTCACTTACTGTTCCCTTCACCTCACACAGTCCCTTTGCCTCATGTCTCATGAAGTACAACTACTAAACCACAAGCTGGAAATACAAATGCAAAAGAAAGACTGATATTCATTTTAACCATGAACTTAATAGACTTTTCCTAATCATTTACATTGAGGTACCTTTTTGATCAATTTCAGAGTTTCTCAACCCGTCTTCCAGCTTCAGCAACCCGACTCATAATTTTGGCTTTCTGCCACTTGATCTATTTAGACCATTTAACTGCTGCCACTCGCTGAACTGTAATCAGGCTCTGGGCTGGATGGCGCTGGCAGTAGGTGCTGGCGCTGGGCAGGGGGAGATTGGGAGTGTTGGCGGCGGCCCCGGGCAAATAGGTGAGGGGACATGGGACAGAGCCACTGATGTGTGTGTATGTGTGTTTAAGCTGGCAAGAAGAAGCAGCACTGATAATCTCCAGTCTATTATCAGGTCTCTCTCACGTAGTCCCTATGGCACAATTGGCACCTGCTCACACAATACGCAACCCCTGGGACAAAGCCAGGAAACAGGGTGGTGCAGTGAATGTGTGAGCGTGTGTGTGTGCGTGCTTGTGTATGTATAGTAGAAATATAGAGACTTTATCTGCACAAAATCATCAGAATATGTTAAATGAAACATAAAACTAGATGCAGATCAAGAAAATAAGGAAGGATCAAGAACACAATTCTTCAACAATACAAACACACACAAACAAACACACAAACAGACACGCAGAGATACTGACCTACAAATTCTGGAGTTCCGAAAATGTTTTTAAAATCATTGCCAAAATCTATCTTGTGGGCCAGGCCAAAGTCAATGAGCTTGATGCGCGGGTGAGGCACTGAGCGGTTCAGCAGCATGATGTTCTCCGGCTAGAAAGAAAGAAAAAGAGGGAAAGAGTTTCAAAGGTGAGAGGACAGACAGAGGCAGAGAGAAAGGTGGTGTGACAATTTGGACATTTTTTTCCCACCAAACTTTCTTTTTAAGCTGTTAGCGTGCAGCCAACTGTGGGTCATGATATCAGTGAGGAACTGTTACGATGCGAGAGAAATTAAAGAATGAATGTTGAAAATTAGTCCCTTAAATGATCAGTGTAGGACACTAAGAGTAAACGAGAGAGCGAGCAGCAGTCAGACACAAAACCAGGAACAGTCTGGCAGGAAGGAGGCTCATCAGCCATGGAAATGTCATGCAAAACACGAGTTAAAAACCTCTCGAGGAAGTGGGAGAAAGGCAAAGATGTGCTTTAAGCAAAGCCAAACAACAGAAGCCGGACATTCCTAAGGACACAATGCCTCTTTTAGACGAAGCCATCTTCCCTCCAAACCTCACCCTTTCAGCTTGACTAAGAGCCGAGGATTTAGTCTGGGAAGGAACAAGAACAGATTGGCTGTGGGCAGCAGTGGCAACAGGAGGCGCTGAGAAAATACAATCAATCTCCAACTCAGCTCGTTGGTTTCGTTCTCTGCTCTATAAACACTGATGCGCTTATGTTAATGTTGGAATGAAGGAGAATAATATCAAACTTGGGTTACAAACTGTTTTAGTTCTCCATCTGCATAATTTCAATACCTTAAATCCAGAGGTGGAACGTAACTAAGGACATTTACGCAAGTACTGTACGTATTGTAATTAGAGGTACTTATGCTTAACTTGAGTCTTTTTAGGCCACTTTCTAATCCGCTAAATTTCAGAGTGAAATGTTATTACAATAGATTAATCATGAAAATAATCAGCAGACAAATCCATATTAAAAGAAATTAGTTGCAGTCTGATACAAAAATTCAAAATTAGCTCCACCTCAAACAAACACAACCGTAAAATCCTGCTTTTACGTTCATGCATGAGTAATAGTTATAATTACAGTGTGGTATAAACAAAGAATTTGAATACTTCCTCCACTACTGCTTAAATCATAAGAAAAGTCAGAATTTCTGTGAAGCAGTATTGCCACTTCTGCTGAAAGCTCAATCAGCAAAAACATGTTTCCATTCAGATCTCTCCTCGACAAGGATTAGAGCATTAATCAGAGTATTAGTAAACAAAGACACAGTAGATGAATCAAAAGTTTGGGGGATTTGTACAAACTGGGTCTTTTCCAGTGTTTTCCAATAAAGTAACAACTGACTTTAAAATCATTGTGGTCCTTCAGTTCAGATACGAAATTGCATGTAAGATGACTGGTGATGAGCGAGACATCATTATTCGGCCTTGGCCAACATTAAGCTCTTGAGCATGTTAAGTACATTGATTGGCATTCTCACTGTCGCTGTAGAATTGATTTTACTCTAAATAGAAACTAATTTTCTGAAAACTGCCTTGTTCAGTCAGGCAGTCACATTTGAAACGGTCTAAATGGTGCTTTAAAGAGGTCAGAGAGAAGATTTGGTGTGCTTTTATCTCTGACCATGAATGTCTACTACTGGAGCCACGGTATTATTATAGCTGCACAATATTTAGATAAAAATAGCCTTAAACTAAAATTAAACATTTAAGTCCTAATCTAAGCCACTGCTAGACAGTGAATAACAGTGGCTAATATCCAAAGTGGAGGCTGCGGTGGTTGGTAAAAGCTCTAGCATTGATCAGAAGTGGCTGACTGGCCACAGAAGTTATTCTTTTCTGCAGACCTGGAGGCTGAATGTCCAGATTGTTCTGTAAGTGGAAGAGTTAGTCTGGACTGATTATTCTGAAGACGCCGTATGTACAGCCGTAAGTGGACAACTGATTAATGATATTGATTGACATTTAAGAAAAGAACTATCCCAACAATACACCAAAACATAGAGGTTATAAAATGTTGAAGAGCCTCACATGTACTTAAATAGTGTGTCTGTGTAGTTCTGCTGTGAGCACAATCTGTCCTTTACTCTTTTTCCCCCAGGTGTTTTAAATTACACATACTCCACGATAACAAGGAGAGAATCCAAAAATAAGCCAAAACAGATTAGTCATGGTAATTAGCCTCAGATGCATTGGCTCCAAAAACACAGATACAAAGAGAAACTGATATAAAAGGCGAGGTCCACAAAGAGGCACAAATTCACATAATGCTGCAAACGCAGTTCTCCAGTGAGTTGGCATTTAGGAAAATGCATGTGAACTACTTCAGAGGGGCTGAACAACAGGCAACACTTTACTGTGACCTCTCACAACATGAGGGGGGTTTTGGCCATGCATATGTGTACGACTCCTTTCAAAGAAAATATCCAACTGTGTTGTCATAACGTAACATGACCTTTACCAAGTTAATGTCATCATATTCTGTGTCCAAAGTGATTTCATGTAAAATCTCACAATCATCAGAAGAGTGTATCTATTAACCCAAGTTTGTTGGATTGTCTGAAACAAAGGATCTATGAAGAGCAAATAGTTTGGTGTCTATCGCTCCGTTTCCATAATAAATACTAGTGTATAATCATTTCAATATACAGCTTTATCAGTTATTATACAAGAAGTCTGCATATAGTACTTTTCTGCTTTGTACAGAAAGTGAAGCAACAGATTTAAATCAAACTGCGACTTTGGGATGTTACTGTCATTTAAACTTTACAAAGAGAGAGCGAAACCATTTTCAAATGATTTTTGTTTTATGGGATCTTCAGCATTCACAATGTCTTTCAATAGTTCACAACTTTGAGTAGCTTTTAAAATTTCCAAAGGGCTCTTTCAAAGCAGACATTTTGACATGTTACAATAGGAAAAGCACAGGAGTAAATCATAAAATGAATTATGGCTGAATTCCAGTTAGTAGCTTCAGTCTCAGGATCTTGGTATTGTGCAAGCAGGCTCACTGCCACAGCTTAGCTATTGTTCGTGTTATTGGTAACACCTGTGCTTTTTCTACAGTGAAAAGTCAAAAGGCCTGTTGTGCAATGCATTAGTGTCTCTAAAAGCAGACTGACCGGAAATGTCGGTCCAAGCTAAGTCCATTTGATCATTATTGATTAATCTGCTGATTATTTTTTTTATTAATTTATTATTATTTATTTTTTGTCAATACAAAACGGGCCAATATAGTTTTCCAGAGCCCAAGGTGGCATTTTCAATTTCAATGTTTTTAACATCAGTCTAAAAGAGATATTAGGTTTGTCATATCTACAGAAGTCTGATTTTTACCCCCTAAAAAATGACCATTAATCCATTTTCAAAATAAATAGGTGCCATTTATTTTTCTCTCAGTTGAGTAATCAACTAATCAACGACTCCTATCAGCTCTAATCCTTAGTTTTGTAATTTTTTTCAATGTCAATGTACAACACTCAAAACCTGCTTAGCACTGGTATGCAGTATAGAAATGGGTTCATAGTTTAATTTTTAGTTAATATCAGCGTGTACAATACAAGCTAACCACATGGACAATATCTGAAAAACTTGCAGTGCTCCTGCTTGGAATACTTGATTGACGGATGATGAAGTACCTTAAGGTCAAAGTGAGCAATTTGTTTGGAGTGCAGGTAGAAGACTCCATCCAAGATCTGCTTGAGGAACTGAGTGGCTTCCTCCTCACTCAGCGACTCCTTCTCTGCCAGAAAGTCAAAGAGCTCACCGCCGGCCACGCTGGACGAGGAGAGAGAAAGAGGGAGAGAATTAAAAATGCGAGATCTCTCAGATCAGAGCCAGCTACAAATCCCTGCTTAACAGAGCTGAGCTGATGTAATCTAATCATCCTGGTGCATTAGAGCACGACCAATTTACACATTCCGAGTACATTTTATGCAGCACTGTTTAAATAACAAAAACACTCCATTAAGAACAACAAAGACGGAGGATATGGAAAAAGGAATATGCTCCAGTGTTTAAGCTAACTTTGTTTTCTTGGAATATTTTAAGTTTCTCTTCAGTTTTTACACTATTATCTTAAAAAGAAGAAACATAACTTTATGGAAGGTTTATGGGAAGCTATACATGAGTTCAAATGTGTTCACTCACTACATAATGAAAAACAAACAACACTCCACACTCAAAGTGAACATAATTATGGCACAGAAATAGTGAAATACTGAGACTAAATACTATCTATGACGTTCAATGGACAACACTCACTTGGACCAATTTCTGGCTAGTTTTGGGCAAAGTGATCAATTTAATAAAATCATTTATTTAATAAAACCATAGAGTGATTCATTCATGTTGTATATTCAATTTTATTATTGAGTATTTTCCATTCATTTTTGCATTCTATCCCAGTTTTTCAGTTCACTCTGTTCATGTGAAGCACTCGGTGCATGCAGTTTTTTTATTGCACTCCGATCTGTGTTTCTTGTATTAAAATGAACTATACAAAGGAGTGGGGGATATTATTTTATTATCTATTTAGATATAAAATGTACCTTACAGTATTTGGGAAAACAAATTACTTTCCTATTGCTGTACACCAATCAATGTTTTCTAAAATATTTCTGCAAGAATAGAAACGTACACACACACACACACACACACACACACACCCTCCCTTCCGGGAGGAAACACCAGACCAGCTGCACAGCTGGGACCTCCACCCCTTTCTCCCACCCGCTCTATATCTCGGATGTTTATTCCACCATCTGCTTCAGTGTTTAACAGGGTGTAAACGTATTCACACATAGGAAAGCAAGTTTATGCCCGTACATGTCACCTCTGCTTCTTTTCGTACGGGTTAGTCAATGTTTAACACCAAAGAATAGTCGCTGTCACAGTTGTATTTATCCAGAGTGCAGCAAAATATTTTTAACATCTGCATACAACTTGTTGTTTTACCTGCCCAGTGCTGGAAAAATAAGTTAATGAATATCTCAACATTATCCTCTTTTGTGTGAACTGTCAGCAGCTACGGAGCATTAATGGTACAAGCTTGGCATTAACACTGCCTGCCGATTTAATTTAAACAGGATCATAAACAAAACATATCCTTAATTCATAAAACCCTGATTTTAAGTAATTTCCTATTTTGAGTTTTAATCACTAGGTCTATGAAAATAAGCAGCTCCATCACATGTCAGTGGATAAGAGTGCTCAATGTATTGCCCAGTATAGCTACTGTGAGAACTTTACATAGCTGTACAGTCAAACAATCAAATCCAGGAAGGATAAACCGCCGTACCCCATAGCAACCTGTCCACACAAAAGCAGCCCGACTGACACAACAATGACAAACATCTCGTCATGTGAGTTCCTTAAGAACAAATCAAATGATCCTATGATATGGTTGTCAGTCACCCAAAGTCCATGGGCTAGATCACCATGAAAGACTGGTATAGAAAATAAACTGCCATGCTCCCACAGACCGCAGAACAGAGTTCATGATATTAGATTACAGTTACGTCTTTTTAAACACTGAAGCTTCCTTTTGAACCGTTGGCTTAAGGTCCTATTTCCCCTGTCACAAAACAGCTCAGGGAGTGTAACAAAATGGGAAGTTAATTACACAAAACCATTTATTTAAATTTAACTTGACACAATTAGACAATGCAGTGTGGAAGTGAGCAATATCCTCAGTGAGAGCAAAGCTTGAATGTGTGAGAGACACTATATGTGCTGTGGAGGTGTTAGATGGAGCCAAACTGAGCAAAACAATGTACAGGATGGATGCCAGCTGGAAGAGAGCGAGAGATAATGGGCCAGTCTTGTACACGCTTTAGAGTCCAGGCAGATCAGGTGAGACACATCAAAAAAAAATCCAAGTGAGATGTTTGAGTCTGACCACTCCAAAAACAGAAATAATAACGGAGACCACCCCACCCTGAATTCCCCAGCTGCTGCGAGCATCATTGACTTCTACAATCTATAAAACTCTTATGATTTATAAGATATAACAATATGAAGACATCGACAGGATGTCACAAGTAATCAAATAACTTATGACATTGCAGCTATTGGTTATAATGCATTGCATTAAAAGGCACCTCAGAAGTAATTGTCTCTCATTTCCCTGATATTTGAACTGGTAACCTTCCACTTCTTCAGATTTTGGGTTTTCTTCTGTCCATACAAAGACAAATTGATTTGATTAACTCAAAAGAAAAGCTAATCAATGGATCCTCCTTTAAGGGTTGAATGATACAGTTTCATCACCACATACTGAAAACTGTTTGCACTTAAGCAACTCTGATGAAGCAGGCTGTCGCAGGCACGGCCTACCTGCCTGTCTACTTTCATAATCTAGCTGTCTGTTGCTAGTTTCTCTAACGTTACCTACACCAGCTTTAAGGCTAATCTTTGATGTTTTAGGCTGTTTGGTAGGTTTATTAACATGCTCACAAGGAATCCAATGCCACACCACTCCACAACAACACAGCATTCATATTTTCTTATTCTCACAAATCAGACAATGTTGATAGCATTGAGGTGCAAGTAGTGTGTATTATTGCACAGCCAATGTGCTACTAGACAGATACATTTGGTTGTTGACACACTGGAACATTTTAGTGTCCTTGCAGGAGCTGTCCAAATCTTCTGAGCTCAGTTTTCAAAAGATAATGAGCTTTTAGCTGGGAAGTGGACCAAACTATGGGGGAGTACAATTGTTTAGACTGGCCATTGTAAATATAAACTCAAGCGTCATTGTGCAACTGCACAGCATATTTTCATCCACAAATATATTCAGATAACTGTTTGCAGGGGATATTATAAAGGCAATAGGACCAGTTGTTCCTGTTCTTACTGTGTGAAACAGCCTTTAAAGTTAAGAGTAGGGGCAGTAATCTAATCAGATGCGTCAACAAAAGTTGATGTCTCCTGTAACAAGAGAACTTATTTTGTGTTTTGAGAATGAGGAAACAATGTTTGCGAGAAAGAAAACATCATCATGTGCTCCATGTTTTGATTACTGACAGCTTGCCTTGATGAGGTCACTCTTTGGGGGATGGTGCAGTGCTACTACAACCGTTTATGCAGAACCTAATTATTTAAATTCTACGTTGTCTAAAATATTTTTTATAATGGCGTAAGAATGATAAGTGGAGATAATTTTTGTACTGGTAGGTGCAAAGCTAATGGTGTTTACTGACTGTCGTTCAGTGTTCATTTTGACTTTAAGAAACAGTTAATCAAGCCTTGATATATTACATATAGTAATAGTGACCTGCTCAACCAGTTAACTGAGCTGGAAATGAGCCATGGGCTTATTATTTATGCATGCGCTATACTGCAGGTCTGGGTGGATTTGCTAGCTATTTCTTCCTTGTAATTCTATCATATGTGATCAGCAGTCAGGAATGTTGTCCGGCTACTGTAGCTCCCAACCTTACACTCATTACTGCTGGGTGTAAGTATAAACTATTAATTGAGGAGGACTGTGTTATTATTTTGTGCTTCTTTGTTCTTAATCAGCATGTCAGCTGAAGTGTAGACACAAATTATCTTGTGTTTGGAGATACATGTAACCTGGTAAAACAGGTTGAACTGGTGCTTAGAATAAGTCACTTTTTCTAAGCAGCAGTTACAAACAGGTTACAGCTGCCACAGTTTATAATCAATTTACCCCGAGTAGTGGTTACTATGAGAACTTATAATCAACACCTGACGATGATTTTAGTTTTGAAAAAGTGGACAAAAACTGTTTAGTTTTAATATTTGCTTTTAAAAAAGGGGCAGTCCACTGATGTACACATGAAGTTCAGTTTACTCATCATAAGAAGTACGACTATTCTTTTTAGGCTCTGAAGGGAGCTTTACAAAGCTCTTGTCAGGTTATCAAGGCCATCTACCTTGGGCAAGAGACTTTTTAACAAAAAGGAAGGAAGGGTCTGATGAAAGCTGTGATAAAACTGAATCATGGAAAATGTAGGATTGAGCGCTTTTGGAGCTTCACCCATACTTGGGACTAATAGTGAAGATTGTTCAGCTTCTGCAGCTTTGATTGTGACCATCCCTTGTAAAACTCTTGCAAGTTTCTCTTTAACTTTATGGGAGTGCAATATCAGAATACTAAAATACACATTTAATTTGGAATTTGAACTGTAAAAGAAGTTTCTCTTCTAGTCACTTAAATAGTTTTCATATCAGACCACAAGGCTATGATCAAAATCCTGGGTTATCCCTAAATTTATTTATATTTCTCACTATACGTTCAAAATAACATTTTATAAAAGGTATGTGTTCTATCAAGCAGAACGATGGCAACATGCCTTGTTTTGTGAATAAATGGTGTGTTTTTCAGTATCTTTTATGCAAGTCATTAATTATTTCCCCTATTATGTTTTAGGAACCTTATACTACCATTTTGTGAATCTAAAAACTTATAAGCTGTTAATATGTTGTAAAAAATACGAAAACTCCTATTTCTGCATTTAAAAACAAAAACCTCAATTTGCCCAGTTATAATGAGTACAGAAGAATAAAAAAGAAGACAACACTCACAGCTCCAGGATCAGGATGACCTCTGCCTTGTTTTCAAAGACCTCGTGGAGCATGATGATGTTGGGGTGCTGGATCTCCTTCAGGATGCTCACCTCGCGCTCGATGTCCTCCCTCGTCACCCCTCTGCGACTTGACTTGCTGCGCCGCTTCTTGATGAATTTGGCGGCATACTCCACGCCAGTACTCCTGTGACGGCATCTTCTGACCACAGCAAACTGGCCGCTAGCAAGGGGAGGAGAAGAGATTGTCAAAAGGTCCATCTAGCCATGAAACATTAATACTGAAATAAAAATAATCTGCTTACATGCACCTCTGAAGCTTACTAAATTAACACATTATATCTCATTAGTTTAATCCATACAGCAGAGGTGCTGGCAGACAGTTTTTACAACCTTTGGACAGAGCCAGGCTAGCTGTATCCCCTGTTATTTATCTATTTACCATACTGATATGGGAGTGCTATCAATTTTCTAGGGGTGACCCCGAATAGTCGAAGATACAATGCTGTGTGTTAGGAGCCTGATTCGACCACCCATCTCACAGTTGAATCTTCACAGAGGCTTCAAGGATCATGGTATTTTGGCTTTACGAGGGTGCTCAATGACTTTAGATGGAACTACCGATTTTCTCCCAATAAGTTAATATACAGTCTATTTTGATATAAATATCAACATATAATGCTGTAAGTGAAAATGTGAAAAGAAAAATGCTTTTGATAAATCTTTTTAAAGTGCGTGAATAAATCCAAAATTAAAACCCTAACCTTTGAGGAAGGAGGTCAGCGTGCAAAATCCAGAATTTGAGGATATGGATATAATATAAATATATATCATGTAATAAAAGAGTCTGGAAGTGCTCTTTAACTGTTAACAGATGTGTAACAGAAAGAGATCGGAGTGAACTAATCAATCAGCTGCTAGAAAGATTCTCTCAGAGTAAGTGTAAATGCTCTGTATTTGTCTTTGCAAACACTCTACATCATTCCCACATATTCACACACCGGTGGAATAGCCACCAGTATCTTGCACAAGGACAGTTCGACATGCAGCCTCAAGGAGCCAGGAATTGAACCGTCAATCTTCGGATTTAACAGGCAACCCTCTCTACCTCCTGAGCCACAGCCGCCCAATACATCAAAAAACTGACTTTTAGCGGTGACTGTATCAGTTTTAAAGTGGTAAACACAAACAACTGAGCCAAGCAGAGTGGATGGGATTATCAGAAATAGCTCTAATTAATAACTGCCTGATGCTTCGTGATAGACGCTGTCTGGAAACAGAAATTGTGATGAATGCAATGAATGAAGAGGCTAGTATTCAGATCTACATCGAGGCAACATTAGGTGTTTTGGAGACTTAGTCTAATATCAAACATCAAAACTGTGGTCTTCTGTTACATACATGAAATAATAATCAACGTGAGGTTATATCTAATACCTCTTTTCCTCTTTTGAGCTGCAAATCAGACGCTTAAAAAAAAAAAAAATATTCGTGTATCCTTACGAAGGAAACCCCCCAACTTCCTTCACCCTCATCATCCGTCAGAGCTTCCCCTGTCAGCAACACACTGATAAGAATAGTCAGCTGACAGGCATCCAAGCGTAGTAATCCCCACACATAAATATTCACTTGTCTTAGGAGACCTTTACTGCTTATATAAGATGCATTATTGCCTACAATTAAGTGATTTAAATGCTGTCAGTTGTAGAATATTAGTATTTTGTACAGAAAGAACTAAAGCTGGATACAATGTACTCAGTTATACCTTTCATCTGAGTAAAAGGGGTTAAATATTATGTTTTAGAATGAAACTCTCTGGAGTGAGTAGATAACTCTGAAAACTCATGTTTTCTTGTCAGCAAAGAAATGAATGTGACAGAAAGTTTGTACCTCCACAGTTAAAACCAAAATAACCAGTTGAAAGGCTACCGTGTTTTAACTGGGTTGAGCGCTTATGGTTGCTATGTTTATATGATGTACTGGCTGCAGAAGCATCTTCACCCACAGTAATCGTAATGATTTAAAAACACTTTAAATGTAAAATATTAGACAATCAACACCTAGATCAGATACATTATTCAGTTTTCTAGACATTAAAAAATTAGGGACTATTGGTTGAATCTAGAGCACAAATAAGTAGTCAATTAATCCATTACAGAAGAACATCAACATTTATTTGCAACAATTTTGATATTCAAGGAATTATTTTAAGTCATTGTTTAAACCAAAAATAACACAAAATCACTTGTTCTAGCTCTTTAAATATGAATGTCTTGGAGTATAGAGTTTTTTCTTCATTTTCTGACATGTGTCAACTCCACATGAAGCAGCAGTATGACAAAATGTTACCCTCTAGGATAGACAAATACAGGTTTTGTTTAATTTTCACCAGAATTGAGAGGATCCAAATGAGAAACATTTGTCAACTCTCTCGCCTTACCAGGTGCTTCTATATTTTACAGTGTTAACAGGCTGCAGCAGATGGCTGAAATACACATAAGCACTTTTAATGTCTGGGCATTCCAAATGCGGTGAGCTTGCGTGACATATTACTCTATGTATGAACAACACAGGAGTTGTTATGGAAAATCCTCCATCATGTTGCCATGCAGAGTTGTTGTTGAACGCTACTATCTGGACTGGATAACGTGTCACTCAACCAAAACACTGCCAGAAAAACCACTTGGGGAAGCAAGGACACTTGGCTGAGGGCTGCTGACGCCTCTGCCGATTGTGCCTCCTCACGGCCCTGGCAATCATGAAGCACTTAGTGTACCAAACGCCCACAGAGGGAGTGAGAGAACAAGGGAGTAGGGTGGAGAAAGAAAGACGAGGGAGAGAAAAGGAGACACTTTTTTTTGATTTCCACAGATTTTCACGCAATTTTACAGCAGAGAGGAAGCTATCTGGCAAAGTGTGCTCCGCCTTGGCAAAAAAGAAAAATGACCACAATAAAGAGAGAACACTGTCATCTGCCAAAACTACAGTGCACAGTTGTCAGGAAGCAGTTTAGTAATTTAGCTATATGTTCCCACTCTAATCCTCACAACAATGTGTCTCCCAATATTTGATGAGTAAAAGCAGGATCCAGACTACAACACTGCCAGAACTGTCCCCTGGACTGATCAGTGGTGTCTGCGGCCGTGTCCACATAAAACATATCAATCTAAACATGCTGTTTAGATGTGAAAACTTCTGCATCCACACTAACACTTTCAGGCAATTGTGAAATGTAGTTGCTCACACCAGGGCTACAACAACTGATTGATCGGTGAATCGATCGGTATAAAAATAAAAATGCCAAGTCTGTAATGGTCAGAGCTTCATAAATGTGAGGATTTGCTGCTTTTCTTTGTTTTATATCACAGCAAAGTAATTATATTCAGGTTTTCGACTGTTGTTTGCGTAAACAAGCAATTTGAAGAGATGACTTTGGGTTGTGGGAAATTACATTTTGACATTTTATAGACTAAACGATTCATTAATCAATAAAATAATGTGCAGATGAATCAATAATGATAATAATCACAGATAAGTCATAAGCGCTGCCAACTAACTAAGGCTATCAAAAAGTTGTCAGCCATATAGGTCAAAGGTATAGAAAGCCTTATTTCTCATCTACTTTACTATGTGAGAACAGTGTTTCTTTCCAAATGTATTGGCATTAGTGTGATTAGATGTCACCAATGAATAAACTGACAAATGTACTAAAGAACAGTGAGTGAAAAATCAGACTACCAGTCATCACCTTCAAACATTTCTTACATGGTGAAATAAACGCTTTACATTCGCCTCTGGGTTAAGAATAATCAAACTCATTAAACTGATATATTTTGAAGGGAAGTAATCTGATTCTGATGGCTGGAAAATTGTTTGCTGACAAACTGAACTACAGACCAGCTAAAGGGAATGATGTCTCTTTAAGGAAGTGACTTGTCCCGCAACTGAGCCAGACACACGAAGCAGACAATGTGAAGAGGAAGAGAGAGCTGAGGATAAGGGCTTTCTCATGCTAATGACACTTCCACCCCCATTCAGACTGGCTTCATCCTAATGTGACTCCCACCTCCTTCAGTCAGACGTTCTTCATGCAGATAGAGGGGACAGAAACTTAAGGATTTGTTCTGTTTCTTCCAGAGAAAGTAGAGGGCTGTTGTTCACACTGCATATGTAAATATTCTACACGTACACAAACAAACACAACTCCACAGTCGGTATTCAAATGACTAAATACCTGTTATACACATGCCTGGCTGGATGAAGCCACAATAAGCCTATGAAATAACTCATCATACCTCTGCTATCATTCCTCAAAGAATAATCACTTTAAGTATAAATATGGATCTGTAAAGGCCATATTCAGGCTGAGGCTTTATGTCTAATGATATGTTTGGCCTACAAGTTTAAAGAGTTGTGTAGTTTGCAAAGGTGCATTTAATATCTACTTTTTCAACAGCTGAACTGGTAACGTCATGTGTTAACCACTGAAATTGGAAAAGAACAAACCAGAACCCAGACATAAGCAAGCAGGTTGCCGTCAAACTTTCAACTGCTGAAAGTTCATGCAAAGGACAAGTGTAATCTGTGATGCCGTGGGCCCTTACTGTGGAGGATGAGAAAGGAAACGCAACTGATATCCTGTTCTTGATAATATACCATCTGTGTAGTTTTGAAACCTGTGACACTCTAGAAGTTACATTTTTTCTGTTTTTCCCACTAAGAAAAATTTTCCCAGTCAGTGCAGCGCTCTTGAATCCTTACAATGGATTTATTCCTTCTTGACAAAACCTGCATGTACAATGATGCGTCTGAAGAGAAATGAAGCATGAAGCGAGAAATGAAAGACTGCTGGACTCTGTTGCACACTGAAAGGTCCTGTGCACAAAGAAAATGAATCATTGCAGACACTTGAAAATATTCTGTGTGATATTTTGTAAGTGCTCTTATGCTGCCTGGCAATTAAATAGGCAAGTGAAGCCTTGTGCATACAAATTCAAGCCAATTCACACCACCCCCAAATTCACTCATACAATACACTGAAAAGTTCACTGTTGCAACTATTTCTCGCTATCGGTTGAGCATTTTGTGAATTGCCAAGGTCAGATCATGCATGTTTCTCATCTTCTTTTGCTCCATGAATGCTAAAATTCAGCAGATATTAATGTGCTCTAAACTCCTCTGAACTTCACACTATCAGAAAGAATAAATATTTTACATATTGATTTCAAACTACTTTTACCAAATGGGAAAAAAACAAACAAACAACGTAATGGCTATTATTATACTAAACTTTATCACATGGACTATTATATTAAAGCACCTGTTAGGTGTCAGGCTCTGGCAAAGACAGCAGCGGAGCATACAGTGACTCTGGAGGACTACATCATGATGGCAGGAGGCTGAATAGGAGTCACACCTCTAAAGTTGGGTAACAGCGCAGATTCAGTCTCAACAATGTCACTACTTAGTGGGTAGTTGAAACAACGTAGTCAAGGTAAAAAAAAAAAATCATGCTCTAACTCTCTTGTTTGTTGAACGGGGATGTTTGCCGGATGCAAATGTGTAAACTTGTGTGAAGCAATGCAGTAAAGACGATGTATAGAGGTACAAAAAATACTTCAGGTTAGTATAATTACAGGTCATTTGTTGTAGTAGTGAATTAGTTCACATGTGTGATAGCAGAAACAATCTGCCCCATATCATGAAAACAAAACTCAAAAGATAGGAATGTTTCCAATCACCCATTTACGCACAGAGCTCACATGTAACAATAACGTAGGAAAAGGAGAACGGCTACATGTTCAGAGTGATGCCATGTAGCCTATGGCAATCAAACTCCTCACTTCTGTTATTTCCAAATCCCTCCCACTATATGACATAAAGAGAGGGGAAAGTGAGCCCACCCTTTGTTAACAACACCAGCTGCACACACACACAAACAAGGGGAAAATGGCAGCAGTTCAACTGAGCTCTCTTCCCTTGGTGAGGTAGTGGAAGGAAACCAAAATCCTTGGTGGAGCTTCTCTTTCTGAGACTTAGCTCTCAAAAATCTAGCTAGGAGCAAAGTTAACAGGAGTTAATGTGGTGGATTCCCCCGTACCATAGACCCCTTATGTTTACTTAATAGCAGAGGCTATCTAGGAAATCCTTCTCATCCTCCAGAGATGTTGAGGGAGGGCAGTGACTTGCACGAATGCTGCTGAATAAGCGCAAAGATGGGGCAGAAATAATGAGCATGCAGAGAAGAAAAACCTTTCCTGGGAATCACTGGCAAACAGAGGCAGGGAGGCTGTTTTTCAAGAGCAGCCCCCACCATGTGCAGTGCGAAAACCCCAGATAGTCTGCAGGATCAAATTGCTGAGTTCCCTTTGTTGTGCTTAAAGCACAGACAAGGCTTCCCACTTTTGGCCTACTTGTTTCTGTAAAGCAGCTGGATGGGAGGGGGATGATAGGAAAGGAGCTGGTTGGGAAAGAAGAGGATAGGTTTGTTTGCGTCTATCAGAGCTGCCTGGGCGTGTTACAATACCTTGCAGAGCCTTACCATTATCTAACACTGCTGGGTGGAGAGTGTTTATCTGTGGAAAGATACTGCGGCGGTTAGCAGATTTATTGCTGCATACTTCTCTTTACCCTTGATACAGCTGGTCTGTCTGACAGACAGTTCAGTACTCCATATTCGTCATCTGATATCTTAGGTTTACTACATACAGTCCTGTCCTGCCTGTTGAATGTAATCACATGGAAGCACAGTTGAATATACAAAGTGACTGATGCGGCATCTTAAAACAGACCAGCTCTCAGTCAATTTACATTCAAACAGTCAAAGAGAAGTCAGGCTAGGACCATCAGTTCAGCCGAATTAATTATAATCGTTTACAGGGTTTTTTTCAAGCACAAATACAGAGGATTTACTGCTTTTCTTTGTCTGATGTGATCTTGGATTAGTGGAATAAAACGAGATATTTGTGGACCTCAGCTTAGGCTTTAGTAAAGTGTGGTTGACTTTTTCATTGTTTTCTAACATTTTATAGACCAGTTAATATAGTTAATCAGGGCAAGAATTGCCAGATTTAATTGACAATGAAAATAATTTAAATTGCAGAACTGATAGAATGTTCTGCAAAAATATACCTACAGCAGAACGATTCAGTGATGTATTTGGTAGTGCAGCATTTCACTCTAACAAGTTTTCCTGAGGTTTAATATGTGGAAAATTAAGAAAATAAAATAAAACTTAAATAATAGAAATATAACCAAATTTTTCCTCTGGAAAGTCAAATGTAAAATGCTTTTTGCCCAGCTGTTGTGTTAGAAATTAAAAGATAACTCAGGATTACAAACAGTATCTTAACAGCTAATAAAGACAGCTTGAAAGCACAGAGATATAACAATAGTCTTTCGTCCACTCAGAAGGAAGACTGACCACTGGACACTAGTGAGCTTTCAAATCAGAGCAGCCACAACCTGGATGACTGGATGAAGTTAGTTAAAGGTTGCTACTCTGACTAGGAGCCTGGACTTGTTGAGATGAGGCATCGCTGGAATGAACAATGTTCAGTGGTAATGAGCAGAAAGGCCTTGTAAACACAAATCAGTGAAGTGGGAGGGGGCAGGGTGAGGAATAAATTTAATGCTAACAAGCACACAACACAGCCCAATGCAACTCAACACAAAGTGCGGCCAGTGTGTAAGCTGAAAAAACAAGCTGCTATAGATGTTTTCTACATGACTACGTCTGTATTTTTCTGTGTGAAACCACATGGGAAATACAGACACACCCAGGAGCAGAAGCTGCTCTAGCTGTGTATAACTGTAGATAATAATTTCAAGATAAAATTATTTCAACATCACAAGATTTAAAAAAAAGGAAAATAACCTGGAGGTGGGGGTGTCCCGATCCCGATATGAGTCCTTTAATATCTAACACATTGAAATAACAGCCTACTAAATCTGACACACCTTGTTTTTCACAAGCTTCTTGATCCAAATACTGGAGGTTCTGGTTCAAAACTATCACGTTACAACATAAAGTTACATTTAATAAGTTTAATTGGAAGAATGTCTCCACTCTGTTGGAGTTGTTGGAAATACGGAAACACTCGCTTTACAGTAGTGTTATAGTGAGGAGCTTCTTCCCTCATAAACAGCAATTTGCTGAAAGCACTTACACCAGAAAATGTATTTTTGGCCCGTTCAAGCTACTTATGGAATTAACGTAATGAGAGAAGCTGCTACCTGAATGTTATGCACACTGCTCTTTGCTAATAAAAGAGAGAGAGAGAGAGAGAGAGAGAGAGAGAGAGAGAGAGAGAGAGAGAGAGAGAGAGAGAGAGAGAGAGAGAGAGAGAGAGAGAGAGAGATAAAAGAGGTGTTAGCGTTGGAACTTGAATCGGAGCATTTCGCCAACCTTGATGTCAAAACTCTGCACTCTGTGCGCCCAAATAATTTTTGCACACGCTGCAGAGCCTGGCCGGCTGGCATCTCTAACTGGAAGTTTACTCGCCAACCAACGATCCGCTGGAATGAGACTCTTGCAATGGCCAAGAAAAAAGGGGTGCACAAACAAAATGGAAGCGTCTGAGTTTCTCATGCAAATAAAGACACAAGCATTCAGGCAATATGAGCAATAAGTCAGAGTTTCTTTTTTGTTTTCTGAAAAACAGCTTGACAGGAACCTTTCTCTCAAGGTCAGAAAGCACTGACTGATAATCCATATATTTAGTGGTTTATCATTTACTCTAAAGCTGATGATACACTGAGCAACTTTTAGAGCAATCATGCAGGGCAACATTGTCGTCAATGGTAATGAGTAAAGATTACTACCGTAATCCCCTTCCCCCACCACTCCGCCCCGCACCGCTGCTATCCATTTAAAACATAGTCGGACTTGCCTATAGCAAGACTGCCCAGCAACATTGCTCAAAAAGTTGCCCAGTGTATCATCAGCCATACACTCAAGTATTGACTACACCAGGAAACAAAGACTTTGACACCTCAAGGCGATAATAAGATGTAGCTGTACCTAGCGGGTAACAGTTTGGTCTTAATTAAATCTGTTAAACACTCAGCACTCTGTTGCACAACAGGCCAAACTGGGTCTAGACATTATGACTTATCAATTAATTAATTCTGCAGACAAGAAACACAAAATATTGATGCCATTAACTGAAAACATAATTTATGCAGTAGCAACTAAGCCAGTTACAATGTCTTGTTGATGGTAACTAGACCAGAATCAACACTATTTGATCAAATGTGCAAAATGTGCATTTCTTATGTGAGTGTTTTTTTAGCTTTAGAAGTAGACCCAGGGTTGTGCGGAAAAGGCAGCTTCCTCGGTGAAAATGCGGTGATAACAAGCTCAAGTCGTCAATGCGGGGTGTCTGGCACAGCTTGGGCTGACAGCAGCTGAAGATGACTTACATACATCTACTTTTCTAACACACACACACACACACACACACACACACACACACACACACACACACACACACACACACTACCTGCCTAGAAAATCTGTATTCTCACTGCAGGAGAGCTGATTTAGACATACGCTCCAGCTGGCTTTAGGATCTCAGCGGCAGAGAGAAATCTCCTTGATATCTTTATGTATAACATTCCTGACATTAAAATGAAAGACAAAATAAACCTGGTGTTTTACCAATATAACCATTTTTTCCTAAGAAAACAGTGCATGAACAAGACATTTCCAAGACTAAGTTTATGCTTGTCTGGACAGCATTGGATGTAAGTCGTTCCGTGCAGAATAATCTAATATGTAAGTAGAGACACTGGACTGGAAAAAGAAAGTATGATACAGACCCTTCTAATCTTGAGCCTCAATCCTGCCATAATCCATCTATACAGCCTGTTAAAAAGAGCCTCCACTCATGGGCGTATAAAGGAACGTAAGACCACTACTCACTCCCACATACGGCCAAAACATATCCCTCACAATTTATAACAACCTAATAAAGGCCCTACTTACAATACATTGTTGTTAAACACTGTTCCATACATGCAGTTTATGTGAGATAATCATCCTTTTTCTTGCAGCATCTCAGATAATAACAACACCTGAACTTTATGTAGCTTCCCCCTAGGACTGTAACAGCTGTCAAACCGAAAACATCACATCAGTGATTTTTTAAAATCAATTAGCAACCCTGCTAGCAACAATATCATCATGCAGCTGTCATTTCATTGATCGGAGCTGAGTCATTGCTAACTCTAAAGGAGGACATATAATATAGCGAAGTTGGCTGCTGACAGGCAATCGTTATTAGATCGAAATTAGTTCCTAATTTCATTTCCAAATTTCCCATCTCTGCTATCACACAAAAGTCAAATCAACTGTTCAGTTCAGTAAGTCTTTGGCAAGTATAAGGTCTAGAACTAACATGTGCAAACAATGAAGCCTAGACAAAATGTCAGGGAGGAGAATAAAGACTAACCAAACATTTAAAACATTGCATCACGTTTTGAATAACAATTGTGGCACAAGAAAATCAGATTTAATTTACATATAGCAACTAAATTGTGTTTTATAGATTGTTCCTTCAGGAGTCTGTATATGAATTTATACAACCCCACCAGAATTTATAATGAATTTACTGAATGGCCTTGTTGTTCTTGTAGTGACTTTTGTTAAAGAGGGCAAAGCAAAGTTCAGACACGATTTCCTTGGTCTGTAACAGCTGCAACAAATGACTGCTTCTATTAGCGGTAATCTGTCAAATACAAATCTATTTTAGTCAACATAATGTGACAAAATTATGAAAAATGCCTCTGCGCCAATGTCACGACATGCTAGAGCCAGGAAGCAGCAGAAGGCAACAAATTCTCAAATGTTTTTAAGGTGCAAGCAGGAAATGTTTTGCATTTTTCCCTAAACAATTAGCAATACAATTGGCGACGCATTTACTCTCCGTCGGTTAATTATTTGAGCAGAGGCAACAGCTCATGGCTCACTTGTACTCAAAGATATTTATGAAATGTGGATGAACAGAAAAAGAATCCCTAAACTGAGCAGCATTTTCAAGGTACTCATATTTGATTTAACTTTCAAGGATAAGAAACACTATCCTTGTGCTATAGTGGCCAGTACTACGCTGTGTATCATCTCCCTTCCACTATTGTGAGCCAGCTATTGATTGGCTCTGTGTACTACTACTGTGAAATTGGAGAGTGTGCTGAAAAGCTGAAAAGTGTTAAGTACAATAGCAGGCAGGATAGCAGAGCTCCGCGAAGGCACACACAAAGCTCCTCTGTCAAATCTGATACCGATGCACATGGACTGACGGAAGATGACACACAGATGGGAACACAATGAGCGTGATCCCACCTACAGCTTGGTCTCCTTTGGCGTGAACAGCAGAGGAAGTTTGCTTTGCTGCAGTTTTGTGTTTTGTTCATTTTGGTTCATGTTGCCCAGTGTCAAGCCGAACAAATTTTTCTGTGTCGGTGTCATGTGGTAACATTGACATTAAGTTGATATGGTGAGCTCGTTAGCAAAAAAATGCCTATTATACATCCGGCAGTTACGGAGCAAATTCATATTTCATTTGGAGTCGTGTTTATGGCCGCATGGTTCTTTTCTTTGCCTCTACAAAGAGAAATCATTTGATACAGTGATTTACACAACTATCAATTATAGCATATTTAACCTCTCCAAAGGAAACAAAGTACAAGACTAAAGGCACATGACAAAAGTAAACTCCTCAAAATCCCTATATTTTATATATCTGACGTTTCTCACCAAGCTCTACCGCCATAGAAATAAAATAGTAACAGAATATTGACAAAAATCTGCTCAATTGTCTTTATCTAGCAATGCTATGTTTTAGCATCCCAGTGTGGTTATACCTGTGATAATCTCAGCAAATTACTTAATTATTTACCAAAAGGACAGCCAACATCACCCTAGTTCTTAAACCTCTACACTGATTGCCAGTAAGCCACATAATTGATTTTAAAGTCTTATTGCTTATTTATAAATCTTTACATGGAGCTGTCCCTGAATATGTGACTAATATGCTTGAGCAATGTAACCCTGCGAGAACTCTTAGATCTGCAAGTGGTGCCCAGTCCAAATACGTAATCTACACTGTTGCCACACAGCTGCGTATTAAATCTGCTCTGTGGTCTGACATACTTTCTGGAGATGGTGTGCTGAAAAGGATTTAATGTCATTAAGTACAGGTCTACATTTCAGGTTGGATGATGCAGCCATCTGATAAAAGTGAGGTGCTGTAATCTGGCACGATCCCTGTCAGCTTTCTGACAAAGCAGCTTTTATGCAGGCCAGTGATTGGCTGATGGGATCCGTCATCACCATGTCAGCCTGGTGGAGAGCGGTCAAGTGTGGCAGGCTTTTTGTCGGCCTCAAAATGACCAAATTATCGCAGAGTAAACCCGGTTAAGTAAGTAGAATACTCATTTTACATCTGATCCGACCTAGTACAACATCAAGCGGTAGTTCCAATTGTAATTTTATTATAATTTTACTCCACAACTTATGTGAAAGCCCAGTGTCCCTTGTGAGTGGAATAAACCGAGAGATACCGTGTAATAACAGAACTACATAACCTCTCTTTCAACTGCCTTCACAGCGTTTATTCAACGACTTTAAGGCCGAAGTGCTCCACTGTGCCCACTCACACTAAGTTTGATCCAACAGCCAGTCCCAGCAAATCAATATGTGTTCCAAAGGAAACCTAAGGCAACCTAACTACTGCTTAGTTAACAGGTCTGTTTTATTAGGCAAAGGAAAGAAACAGTAAATGTTATGATGAAATTAAGAAGTGTTTTAAGGTCTTCACACTCCCCTAACAATGTGAAACAAATGTGAATGTACAGTATGAATACTCATCATACAGTTTACACTTTAACAAATGGGGGCACACAAATGAAACCATAATGAATGTTTATTCACTTAAACAGATATGTATAACTGTACTCCCCTTTAATTAGCACTTAGAGACTGAGGCCAGCCAGTCCATTAGTTTGTTGCCTTTTCACTTTGCAGGGAACGACCTTGTTAAGTGTTACCATACTTATAGAAGAAGCAACACAGTTAAACTCATCTATCCAAATGCAATGGAAAACACTGTAGCTGCCAGGATTTTTGGATTTGGTGATGAACTTGAGGTCTGAATGGGAGTGCCAAGTGTTTTGGATGACAATCCAAAGAAAAACAGCCTTCTGACAAACCTTGGATGTGCTGTGCAATGGGTGCATTTTGCTTTTAAAATCAGAGATTAATATTTCATGGGGATAAAACTCATCTTTGCTGCGTCTCTGCCAAATTGCTTGGCACTTACAGGAGCAAAAACTAGAGACAAAGTGACAGTGAGAAAGAGAGCACAGACTGTGAAAGTGGGTAATGACTCAGCTTAAACGGGAAAATCTTATTCACTTCCCATGAAAATCTTTGCAATGTTTTTTTAACTTTGATATCTGGTCCCTAAACAAGTCAACCTAACATAACCTAATATATTCCGGAGAGAATGTGGGTCATGCTTATTTTCAGTCACATCTTCACATGAAAAGAAAGAGACCAACGCTCTTGTCCGGTCACTACAATTACAGTTCTGCTTCTCTAGTTAATTAAATTGTCTTTGGCTCATGGGGGATGAATAAAGTCCTAGGGCTCTGCACACCATCTTTTGTCAGTGCCCAAATTCACCCCCTCAGCTTTGAGAACTTCCTCTATATATTTGGCAGTTCTTGGGTGTTTATGTGCTAAAGGAAACGGTAAGCATAGATGACAGAGCAGATAAAAAAACAGAACAGAAAGTACATACTACTGACAAATTATAAACCGTAATCTCATCTGTAATACTTCCCGTTCTGTGCTGTACGACGCAAGCCTCTGAATGCAGCTTTTTAATATTCTGACAAAAACAGCAAAAACAGCATATATTTTTCTTTCAGCTCTAGCTGTTCCATTGTTAGGATTTCCTGCTTTTCTTTGTCTGTGTATCTGTGGGATTTGAACTGTTTTTCAGACCTAACATGCACTGAATATCATGCGATCTCCTAAAACTTTGGGTTTTAAGAGATTGTTACAGAATTTGTTCACTATTGTGTCACATGTTATAGACCTTCAAATGTTTTGTTTTGTCTGATCAACAGTCCAAAACTGTTGATTTACAATGGCACCAGAGAAAAAGGGCCAAAAAGATTAATAGATTATCAAAATAGTTGTCAAAATCAAAATGATTTTTTTGTCCATCGACTAACTGATTAATCGTTTTTTTTTGTACTGTGTCAGACGGAGTTTACATGGTAATTAATACATAATCATATGAGGACAACATATTCTCATTATTTTGATATTGGTCCTCCTACTACAGATATCAATTCTTGTTAATAAAACCTAACCTCAAACAAAGTCAAGAATGATGGCTACTAAAGGTAAAAGGGTCCATACAGAAAATAAGTATGTCCTCTTGTGTACGTTTATGGGTTACGGTACAGCCACGAGACATGTTACTCAAACAATTCAATCAGAGACCTTTAATGTGACCCCACTGATTGATGATATTTTTTCATCAGTTTCATGCATACTTTCACATCAGTTTCGGTAAACTCATTTCTTTAGCCAGTTGAATCCCACCAGCTTTAGACAAGAATATCAACCCAACTGCCACTCCTGTGCAGTTCCACCCATGACAGAAAAGCCAAAAGGACGCTGCCTTTCCAGCAGGGCAGCAACCACAGGATCTGAAGCTCTCCTGCTGTCTGATATCATTCAGCGTGAGAACTCCCTGGTGAGGCCAAGCTTTTCATTAGCATGGAGCGAAGTGTGGGAGGGCGGCTCGGAGTGCTCCCTGCCCACTCAGCTGTAGTGTGGGCCACAAACTGCACCGGCAGAAAAACATTATGCAACCACCATGCCATTGTGTACAGCGGAAGGGTAACCACAGCAACAGGATTCAGAGACTGAGCAAAGCAACCAGCGCTGGTCGGAGAAAGGAAGAGCGTCGTAGATTATCCTGGGTGGCAGTAAACAGTGTGTGTGAGATTGTGTACAGATATGGATTTTGTCAGGATATCCTGATGTCCGGAGTTTTTTCCTAACCTCGACCCCTATTAAAGTTATTCAATATAAATATTAATAGCCATGGACACTGCTTGAGCCTGGTTGTAAAGGAAAGATGTGATTGAGCTTTACTGCAAGACCTCAGTTCCCATTCGACAACCGTTCTACATGACTGCTCAGCGTAGGGCTGGGTGAAATGATATACATCTACTTATCTTAAAAATATCTCCACAATATTTACTTATTATAATAAAGAAAATAATTGTTAGTTGCAGCCCTAGTTGAATGAGAAAACTAAACAAACCACATGCTATTGTTTTGGTATCAAAAGTCAGACAGACTCTCATACTGCAGGATTTATACAGATTTATACTGATAAGACTTAAAGAGGTCATATTATGCTTTTTCTCTTTTTCCCTTTCCTTTATTTGTGTTATATATCTTTTTTGTGCATGTAATAGGTTTGCAAAGTGAAAAAGCCCACCCCAGACAGAGTTATCATCTCCCACAGAAAACACTGAAAACCACAAAACCGATCAAAGGAATCAGTAAAAATGATCAGTCTCAGCACATTTTTATAACATGTACAGCTAATATTTAAATGCCATTCAAAAAATAAAAAATGAAAAATAAATCAGCCATGTTGGAGGTCTTGACAACATTGGACTTTCTATCCCTTGAGATCTCTCTACGCAGGTGTATTAGCTTTTTTTCCACTCACTTTTTTTCAGTCTAGCAGTCAAATGTGAACTCAGAGGGGAGGAGTCACAGTTGCAGCTTCAAAAACTACAAGAGACAGCACTGACAGACAGATTACTGACAGAAAGCTAAATGAGCGGCAGGCTGTGTTTGCCTTTGTCTAGTGGCCACAGTGAAAAGTCATTCAACATGTCAGAGGAATGTCATTCACCTCCCCCAGTTCCAAGGTTTTAAGGCAGCACCAACAATGGGTAAACTGTGCTTAGAGGTAGAGAGAGGCGAAAGGTTTCCTTTACCATCTCAAGCATTGTTATGATCTACAGCCACCAAGAATCCCAAACATTTTTCCTGTCAAGACCTCCTGAACATATTCCTCCAGCACAAACACACTGTTACCATCCCAGGGATTTGATTTTATATTTTTTATAATTCATTACAGACAAAAGCAGACATTCTTTCCAGTATGTGGAAAAGAAAATAATGATCCTGGAACCTTTGAATTCTCTCTGTGCTAGTTTTAGAAAGACTCATCTGACAAAGTTAATGAACAATGGTCATAACTGTGCCACCTTCTCTACCAGTGCTCCTAGAGAATCAAGTAATCATAATTAGGAAAGCCTGATAAAACATTACATGTGGATAAAAGGAATCATGAACTCTAAAGCTCCATGCGGATTCTAAGGCTTATAACAGTTAATCATTTGTGCAAATATTGTCTAAATCTGACCATTTCCATGCCAAAAATACTTTTATAAATGTCTAGGATTTGGTAATCATCTCTAGACTAGTCTTGGTTAGCATAAAAAGCCATGGTGAACATTAAATCTTCATGATGTCCGTATTAATATTCTGTTGATTGATTTGTATCCTCTTTGACAGAGTGAGGCAAACATCACTGCAGATTTCACACACTTCTGACAATGAAGCCACCAAGTAAAATCATCTAGTCACCTTTTAACACTGACCAGCTGATGTCCAGGGCAATATCATTCTAATTGGGCCTGTGCATTGTTGGATACTAATTTTCAAAACTTGTGCCCATACAATACATGTTTCTCCGCCAAACTTATACTCTTTTTGATACCATTTTTAAAAGATACTTGAGAAGGCTTTCCGTTTACCAAAAGTAACCAAAATTTGCTAGCTGCGCTAGCATCTTTTTGAGGCTATACTTAGGTACATCAGTGGTATGAGCTAACTGCTAGCATCACTATGCTAACAAGCTCACAAAAACAATCATGCTGATGCAGGTATAATATTTACCATGTTCACCATTTTCGGTTAGAGTTTTGCTAAATAGCCCTGAACACAAAGTACAGCTGAGCATCATTAGTTTTGAAGGTATCTGGTGATAAAGCAAAGCAGTGGGCACAAACTTTTGATCTGATGATGGTGCTAAAGGAAGGAGGAGCACCAAGGTTATTACATGACCACCTGTACCAAATGTTATGGCAGGCCATCCAATTGTAGTTGGAATAGCTTACTCAAAAATGTCAAGCTCATGGTGGTGCCAGAGGAAAAGTCAGGGGATCACAAAAGTCAGTAAGATTTATCCTCTGGGGACCATTATTGTTTATACATTTTAAGGTAAATCCATCCAATTATTTATAATCCAATAATCCATTCAATAGCTGATATTTGACAAGACATTTAATGGGAACTTTCAAAACTCAACACCTAATAAATTTTGGTCAGAATCACAACACTGAAATATACCCACCCTCTTTTCAGAGTTCAGACTTACTCACCTAATAATATTAAACACACATCCTGTATCCTCTGAATTGTACACTACTACTAATTACAACAATTCACAACATATATACAACAATACAATTCTTTCAGCTTTCCTCTCAAGCTGATATTTCATCATGTTGAACAGGAAAAAGCTTTGGTGTACCTGTCTTCTGTAGATACTAATGTGCTCAGTTAGGTTAACAGAAGGACTAAGTAGGACAAAGACAAATAGAGAAACCAACTTGAGATCAGGCGGTGCATACAAATTGAGAGAAGTGTAAGACTGTTGTTCTGACGACGAGGAGATGGAGGCAGGAGGTGAGGAGAGGGGGCTGCTGGTGCTTCAGCTGGTCCATCTATCTTCTCCTGTTTTATTTTGGTCTTGCTCTTTAAAACAGGGGGCCAATATACATCAGTAAAACTGACATTCAGTAGGTTTAAAGGTAGTTAACTCTGTCATGACTCAGGGAAAGTCAGCAGGTGGACAGACTGGTTTTGTAGGTTTTGCAAAGACGCTGTGTGTTGACCCGACTGTTATGAGACAAGGTATAAAATCAGCAAGAGATGACATTCAAATACTAAATGACTGCACTTTTTGTGCATAATTTGTGGTAACGACTGTGAGATTAACAGAGTTGAAGTTCCTCACCTCCAGCCTGACCTTGTTGAAATTAATTAACTGTGTTATTAAAAGCCCTTTGCCCTTTCTTTTGGCAAGCTTAAAGCAGAAACACATCACAGATAACACACAAGGCTGATCCTCAAGGAAAGTACCTTCTAGGAAACCAAACAAACTGTGTGAGAACAAATATTGCCAAGACAACTCGGAACACCAACAATGATCCACCTAGAGACAAGCAACAGAAAATGTTTGGCATCAAATTGTGTGAACAGAACATTTGAAAAGAAAAGTTGTTGTGCCCCCCCACAACATAATTCAATGATACTGAACCATATCAGCACTACTGACAGCCATTTGAGTCTATAAAGAGGTTGAGAAAGATAAAGCCCAACCAGCCGATAAAAGTCTCTTAGCAGTCACTCAGGTGCATGCCGGACATGCTCAGTTAATTCCAGACCAACTGACACAGGTTTAGGCCTCATGCTCCAAACAAATATACAAATGAAGACCCTTTGTGTTACGCAACATCGACTGCTGTTTCTGTGGAGCGTGCCACCTAAAAAATCTTTACACAACACAAGTTGCAGTCTGAGAATAAGAGAAAGCTACCGCCTTCTGTTTAGGTTCACTTCCACAACGAAGCTCTAGATGAAACATTCATAAGCATACTGATGACAGCTTGTCACCTCTTCAATCAGATGGAAATTCAACTGAAAATGTATATATTGTGACCATAGAAACGCTCCAATTACCTTTACATCTTCCCCAGGAGGACTGATGTTTGTTACCTCCACCAGTGCCTAAAAACGCACAATGAATATGTCCACCGGTGTCGTATGTTTGGGTCAGCTTCCCCAGTCATTACCATTCGCATACTTTGCAGACCATATTTGGGGCCTTAAAGCTGTGATACTGGTGGCCTCTCTCCTTTCAACTCATTTAAAGACAGGTCTTATCTGAGAAACACTTCCTTATTTCGCAGGACTGGGCGATATAAATGATATTAACACAGAGCAGTATAGAAGATTTTCTTGATAATGAAATAAAACTTATTGAGTTGATAAGTAAGTAGGTTGGTTGAGTTGGCTGAACACACGACATGCTGTTTTTATAACGTCAAAAATATGTATACTGTCAATGAAGCTGGTAACCTGTGCCAGACAAAGACAGGGAACACCACACACTAAGGTTATCACTTCACTGAGCGTGACAGAAACAGTACAGTGTGATTCTGTTTCTTCTGTGTCTGCAGTGCAACAGCCATCTTTTTCCAGTTAACGACTGAAAAGTTTCCTACCCGACTGCAAGCAGAATCAGTCTGTCAGTCTGCACTGCTCCAACAAGGCAAGCTTGAGCCAGACTGAGACTTGAACTAATATATTGATGCTTACAAAAGTCACATTTTAAGCCTTTAGCGTATTTTACAACAAAGATCTTTAATCTCTCTGGGGGCTGATGATCTGTTAAGCTTCAAATGATCTTGGGTGCAAATAAACCCACACAAAAAACATTTCATCCATCAGAGTGTAGAGGCAGAAGGCTTTTTGAATTATTAAGATGGAGACACGTTTTTTAATACTGCACAAAACAAAGAAACTGTCAGTGTGTTAAAATCAATGCACTTTAAAGTTGCATGTGTTGAAAACGCAGAGGTGTTCTTACAGGGTTGTATAACAAAACAAAGATTGTAGTCCCTCCATGCTACACACACACAGTACTTAACAGTTGATAAATAAATGTATATTTTAATATGGTAACATTTAAATCAAATAAAACAATATATACAGTTATTTATGTACATACATACATACATACATACATACATACACACACTCACCTAAAGGATTATTAGGAACACCTGTTCAATTTCTCATTAATGCAATTATCTAATCAACCAATCACATGGCAGCTGCTTCAATGCATTTAGGGGTGTGGTCCTGGTCAAGACAATCTCCTGAACTCCAAACTGAATGTCAGAATGGGAAAGAAAGGTGATCTAAGCAATTTGGAGTGTGGCATGGTTGTTGGTGCCAGACGGGCCAGTCTGAGTATTTCACAATCTGCTCAGTTACTGTGATTTTCACGCACAACCATTTCTAGGGTTTACAAAGAATGGTGTGAAAAGGGAAAAACATCCAGTAACAGCAGTACTGTAGGCGAAAATGCCTTGTTGATGGTAGAAGTCTGAGGAGAATAGGCCAACTGATTCAAGCTGATAGAAGAGCAACTTTGACTGAAACAACCACTCGTTACAACCGAGGTATGCAGCAAAGCATTTGTGAAGCCACAACACGCACAACCTTGAGGCGGATGGGCTACAACAGCAGAAGACCCCACTGAGTACCACTCATTTCCTCTACGAATAGGAAAAAGAGGCTACAATTTGCAAGAGCTCACCAAAATTGGACAGTTGAAGACTGGAAAAATGTTGCCTGGTCTGATGAGTCTCGATTTCTGTTGAGACATTCAGATGGTACTCAGAATTTGGCGTAAACAGAATGAGAACATGGATCCATCATGCCTTGTTACCACTGTGCAGGCTGGTGGTGTAATGGTGTGGGGGATGTTTTCTTGGCACACTTTAGGCCCCTTAGTGCCAATTGGGCATCGTTTAAATGCCACGGCCTACCTGAGCATTGTTTCTGACCATGTTTCTGACCCTTTATGGCCACCATGTTCCCATCCTCTGATGGCTACCTCCAGCAGGATAATGCACCATGTCACAAAGCTCGAATCATTTCAAATTGGTTTCTTGAACATGACAATGAGTTCACCGTACTAAAATGGCCCCCACAGTCACCAGATCTCAAACCAATAGAGCATCTTTGGGATGTGGTGGAACGGGAGCTTCGTGGCCTGGATGTGCATCCCACAAATCTCCATCAACTGCAAGACGCTATCCTATCAATATGGACCAACATTTCTGAGGAATGCTTTCAGCACCTTGTTGAATCAATACCACATAGAATTAAGGCAGTTCTGAAGGCGAAAGGGGGTCAAACACAGTATTAGTATGGTGTTCCTAGTAATCCTTTAGGTGAATGTACATACATGCATACAACCAGAACATTGCGTTGTACCCGGGGAGAAATTAACAGCAGCAGAAAGACAATAAAATGGTGTCATCTTCACATAAAGTCTGACATTTGGGGAATGTGCATCCACTTTGACTGTGTTTGACCACCAAGCATCATCGATGTTAAACACAGAGTCTGGCTCCTCTCATCTTGCAGGAGTCTTGTGCTCTGACAGCTCAGAACACAGTCTTCACGCCAAGTGCTTGATCCAGGATGTTGTTACACAGAGATGTGGGCAGCCTCTGATTTCCATGGCTTGGCCAACACGAGTCCCATTTTGTCCAGACTGTATCTTTTTGAAGCAGTCAAGCTGGGACAGCATGACTCCTCCCTTTCCTCTCCTCTGAGACGATCAACGCACAGTTCGCTGTGGTGCCTGGTGCAGTTGATCAGGGGGAGTGTCTAAGGTCTGCTGCTCCTCGATCATAGGTACTACGTGTTTTAGCAATAACGCCAGAAAGAAACAGAAGGAAAACAGAAGTGCAGCTTCTGTGTGCTGCCGCTGCCTACGGCATTATGTCAAATGACCACACCTGTGACATTTTGTCTTTACAATCCCATAACAAAACACACCCATGTGGAGTTTCTGATAATGTATACAGTAGTGGTTGAGCACAATCGGTCTGGCCGATTATCGGTGCCGATTTTCAGCATTTTCCCAATAATCTGCATCGGCCATTTTAAAAACAGATAGCCGGTATAATTAATTAATAAAAAATGCGCCCCTTTTGGCTCTGATGCAGCCGCCTCTCTGTCTGCTTGAACCCAGAGTGGCGAGTACAATGTTGCGCCCACCGTACAAGCTGATTGGTTACAAGTCACGCGTAATAGCCTATCAACACTGACTATTGTGTGGAAGCAGCCAATGGAAAGAGCGATCCACCACGCGGCAGCCCCTCCCCTCCTGCACACACACAGAAGCAGAGCTAGCGAAGGTCAGTATAGCTAACACAAGTTGACCATAACTATGCCCATTACTGTAAGTAAGAGCAGCAAAACCAGCAGTATTAGTAAAAGGCTGTTCTGCATCAGTATAACAAGCAGGAACGTGCACCAAGCGATATTTTAATCTGCTCTGTCTCATCATCTTTACACAATATTTTGATGTCAGGAATATGGTTTATTAGTTTAGTTTATTTCTTTATTTGATATATACTTAATATGGTTTATTAAACATGTTCCATTTCTTTCCAGTGAGATCTTGACTTTATGTAGCTGCTGTATACTTTTACTGTATACTTTTATACTTTTGTTGCTGCTCTGAAAACAGTTACTGTTCTAAATTTATTCTTTTTTTAAATAACATTTTAAAAGGTAATTATTTAGTAATGAAAAACCAATAACATAGTAGTATAGATAAAGAACAGAACAAATATATAGTATCAATAAATGTATCAATAAAATCCTAACAATATAAAATAAATACAAATGGCCGCAGGTAAAGACAAAGTTTATGATAATTTATCACTCATAGTAAACAAGTCCATCTCTGGGATGGATCTTTAATTCATTTAATTTACTATTTATAAAGATTACACATGACAATTAACTTGAAGCTTGTTATTTTTAACAAAGTTTTGTGTTGGATTTTGTGTTATTCTAAATTTTGACACCAAGATTAAAAATTTTAAAGAAAGTGTATATTGGTTCCACATATCAGTCACCAGTTTAACTGTTTACAAATAATCGGGATCGGCCCAGAAAAAAAACATATCGGTCGATCCCGAGTAACAGACGTAGCTCTGGTCTTGTACAAGGTGCCATGATTTTTTTTCTGACACATGCTCTTTGTCTGCTCATGCTGAGTACCCAGAATGTGGGTGTGCTGCTGCTTCTAGTAACACAATTAACGGAAAAGCTACCAAACAACAGAAAACAGCAAAATACATATTGTATTTGCTTATAATTAATTGGTCATTGCTTAAAATTATGAATTTAGGTTTAATAGTGCCAAATAACTGAAACTGCTTCATGTAGTCTGACATCGATGCTGCACCCTCCCAGGGTAATGTTTTCAACTTAAGTGGGCGGGCATGTGTGATAAGAGAGTAGATATTTCAAAAATATATAACACATCGGATGGAGTGTTACATAACTTACTTTTGAATGTAATATAAAATGTTACACCACCCCTTTCAAACAGAAAACAATTTCTCACCGATTTTTACTGACTGAACTACTCAAATTTAAACCTTTCTGAGCTGCTGTATATAGTTAGTGTACTAAAAGGCTTGAGTTAAACGTACAGCAGGTACAGTTTAGCTATGTATTGTAGGGTGGAAGATCTTGTAACAGAGTATTAGAAAGAGTGCAAAAGCAATACAAGGAGAATGAAAGTCATAAAAGAGGAAAGTTGTCTTTCCTTACAGCCCCTCAGTTTCTACACTTGACTGTCTGCCGATTTCTCCTAATTGACCACAAAGGGTTGTAGCTCCCCCTCCACCCCCACTACACACTACACACACGAACACACAGAGTATGACAACCCTGCCTTTCACCCGCAAACACAGTTGGCAGGGATCCAATTATCCTCCATTGACTGCAGAGATTAATTGAAAATAACTCATTACGCTCCTCGAGGACATTTCAGATGAGTCAGATTTCAATTTGACTCGTAAGCTGACCACAATTTGAAGGGTCTGGCTGGAGTGATCACAAGGCTTAAGCCATTCTGGCAAAGATGGACAGGCTGACCTTCGAGACACACACAGAGGAAGAAAGGGATGAAAATATGACTTGAACCCTGCAGGAATACTGTCTCAGTAGTATATTATGGTTTCAAGAAAAACAATTTACACACTATTCCTTGCTCTTTTCTTATTTTATTTTTCTGGCACTTCTCTCTTACATGACGATCTTGAAGTCACAGGAATATCATCATGCCTCTGTGACACATACACTCCTTACTACTACTACTGCTACATAATGTTGGCATAACAGTCTAGAGCTCAGTGTCCTTATGCACACTTATGTGTCAGTTAAATGACTAAAATGCAAATATATGCAGGAAGGTGGCAACCAAAGAAACATGTCTTGTTATCAATGGCGTCTTTCCAGAATATAAATTCTCAGTTTGACCTCTTGACCCCACATCTGATGCCAACAATAAACACTGGGAAGATATTTTGTTTGACGTCTTCAGTGCCAAGTAATCATTCCTAGGTAGTTTCTGCGCTGCATCTTCCCGAAATAATGTGTCAATCAACTGTCTGGGTGTTTCATAATAACACTATGCCTGGCTTTTAATTTTAAATACGTCAGCACAACACGCACAAGGAGCCAGGAGTCACCTCCTGTGAGCAACAGGATTTCGCCTCAGAGTGCTACCTAACATACATTTCTTGAAAAAGCTTCCATGAAGAAGGTACAGGTTACATCACTATTGTATGATACCCAGTAGTTTGAGGCAAAACAGGCATCAACTTGTAAGAAGGTGACAACTGTTTAATTCAACTTCTAAGTTGGAACTACTATGACATATACAGTCACATTGTGTAAACTCTGCACTTCCTCTTTTTCCAGTGTCAACCACTACAAACCTGCCTCATTTTTATTATATTTTATTAATGAATGATCAACTAACGTGAATCTAATGTACTTAAAGCCAAATACTTGGACTCAGAGCTCAAAACTGGGCAACATTGCATTTATGTGACAGCGCTGCCGCGCCTTGGGGTGAAGAGGGGAAGGTTAGGGTGGTTGAATGAGTGGCAGGCCTCATCAAGGCCACCCCTGCTGCCCAGACTGCCCCTCCAACCAATAATGTAATCCAGGGTGTGTGTGGGGGGGTAAATCTAGGTCAGTAGCTGGGGCACAGTCTGCATGAAGTGTCTGCATTAGCTGGTGTGATTGGAAAAAAAGATGTCACAGAGTGCTGTAGTGCATAGTCACTGTTCAGTAGCTTTATTTTTAATGGTCTGCATGATGACACGCAGTTTCTTCAGGGAAAAAGGAATTCTAAATTAGATCAACATTCAATCCAGGAGTCCGTGTAGATGTCTTGCATAAAATCCTATTTTGTATTCATAGAAATTTGTCTTTGGGGATTTTGCTGAGGAGTAAACCAAATGCAGGCCCAGTTACACTCTTTTTATCTTTATTTGCATAGAGAAAAAAATCCGCTACTGAAATCCACTGACCCGTCGTCCTGTACGAATGGCAGCCATATACCCAGACACACACCCACACACCAAAGACACAAAAGGAGGGCCAACTGGTAGAGAGCCACACTATGGTCACGTTAATGTAGACTAATGACAGAGAACTGCAAAAATATGCAAAGTATAAAACTGCCCTGTGGAGCAGATGAAAGGCACACACCAAATGCCTCCCAGAGACAGCCAATGTCTTCATCGTTCTCTCTCTCCAAATCAGCCTGAAAGTGGCTGAGTCAGTGGGTCTCCAAACAAATGACAACATGGAAACTAAGAAAGAAAAAACCTGAACTCAACTCACATGACCCAACAGTGATTGTGCTCCGCCTGTTTCTTCATGCAGACTTGGATGCTGCTCTGTTTTGCAGAAGAAGAGCCCAGCTAAGGTAAACCGTAAATGCTTGCATGCTATCACCTGACCATTGTAAAGGCTTGCTGATGGTCTGGACTGATACTGGCCAGTGGATATATGTAAGATCAGATATCACCCTGTCAGTGTTGTCTACTGCTGACAAGATGGGGGTTGCTCTTATGTTAACAGCAATGGAAAAAAGCTCTTGATTGTAAAGGCTGTACCATGTCCCAGATTACACCCCTCCCCCATACCCCAAATAACAGTAGAAAGTCACCTGAGAGTTGCTTGGCCACATCAGAATTTAATTAGTTTCAGTTCAGAGATTTTCTGTCAAATTATGGTTCAGAAGATGTTTTAAAAGCACTCATGGCAGTACTATTCTAAGACCACCGAATACTCATCTTCTTTGCTTATAAATATATTAGGGATGCAACTTGTGATTATCATAATTTTTACTTCATTTGCTGAGTATTCTCTGAAATAAAATAAAAATACAATGCTTATCATGTTTTCTCAGATCCCAGAGTGACAAGACATGTTCGCTTGTTTTATTTAATATCAAAACCTACGATATTCTGTTTACAATGATATGAAACAAAGAAAAGCAACAAATCCTCACATTTAAGAAGCTAAAGCCAGAAAATGTTTCCTTTTTTTATTTAAAAATATCAAAAAAGATTAATCTATCAGATGACTGACTATAATATATGCATGTTTGGGAGCCTGTTGGAAAGAAATACATGTCAAAATAATGTGCAACCATTCCTCAACTGCAGGCTAAAGAGGCCCTAAACACCAACACACTGTTTTTATCCCTGCAGTCTGACAGCCACACAGCACACCGCCACTATGAGACTCTTAAATGATCCCTTCTCCCTTCACATAACCATCTTTTTGAGGAGGTATCAAATGGTAGATTCCCTTAAGATGCTGTTAGCTGTCTTCAGTAATTCCCCACTGATCTCAGTCGTAAAGAATTTTGTGCCAATCTGTTAGGCAATTTGAGAGATCAGCTGATCACCAGATCAGTGCTTGACGTATTAAAAGGGTTTAGAAGAGACCAGCAGTAGCCCTTTAAAAATACAGCTGGGACACAGGCTCACTGGCCATTTTTTGGACACAGTTCAAAAAGGGAGAATTTGGCACTGATGAATTTGCTTGGTATTATCACACTTTCTTTAATACAGCTCCGGAGGTATAAACTTGATGCCTTATATGGAGGCTCAACAGCTAACCTGCTGTGACTTTTCTTTGAGTCAATTTACTGGTTATTTTTTCACACATCTCCTCTGGCTGTATTTACTGAATTCTGCAGCTGCATTGCTTCTTCCACACTCTCCTCCTCATTATACTGCTCGCAAGATCACTGTGGCTAGATACTAATGAAGGTTAGATGCTTGGCGTCCCCAGCCTTCAGTTCTACCATGCATACACACCAAAGCAGTCAGTGTCAGTGACAGGATAAAGTCCCTGCCTGGGTGACTTCCCAATTTGCCAAAGCAAATGTGCCTCATTCCAATTCCATCCGGAGCTGGACCTCGAGTACAGTCAGATCAAAAGCCTCTCTGTCTTTAAGCGTGCAAGACACTACAGTGCTTTGGCAATATTGTGGTTTTACATTCATGCCAACAAAGCTAGATTGAATTGAATTACAGTGCAGGTCATGCCACTGTAATCTCGCCAGTTAATCATAAACTAACTGGTTTATCCTAAATTAAGTTAAAGCATGTAAAGATAATACATAACGTACTAGTGATCCAAGTCAGATTCAGCAAACCTTCTTAACTGCACAAAATAACCATTAAGTTCTCATTTCAACGAGATGAATGTGACCTGTTCATGAGTAGGTGCCCATTTGTAAGTTTTGATCATTAGCATAATCACCATCCCCAAACTGCTGTAAAAGGTCACCTGTTCTGTGCTGTTTGTGGGCAAGTTTCATTCATTTAAGTGTTACCCAAAGGTAAGAAGAAAGTAAGCAGCCTTAGGTCCTGAAGATAAAAACAGAACAGGTTTAGCTGTGTCAGTATGGGCATTATGGGAACCGAAAAAAATGAAAATATTAATACAGGCATCCACTTTGTGCCATTAAAGCATAGCCGTACTGTGGGAGAAATACAGAAGTGATGGTTTGACACTGAAAAAAACACAAGTTGACTTAAATAAATCGTAGATACGAAATATGAACAAATGTCTGTGTATGAGCAGTGTTTCCTCTAGGATTCTTTTCAGTAGCGGGGGCAGGACAAATAGCACCCTCTCCGTCAAAGAAATAGTCACACTTCACAAAACAAATACAGTAGTGGTTATTGCGTGAGACAAAGTGCATGCCTTTTTTAACCAATGCAAAACACGTCTCTCGCAGATGATCATTCTTTTGTTTTCATGAGTACATATTATCAGATATATTTTCAAAAGTAGGTTACAGGATACTGAAGTGTACTTGCATCTACAAAGTTTTGTAGATTGAACAAGCTATCAAATGTAGATTACATGTGTTTTTCCATATTATGCAGTAGCCATGAGCTCCACCCCAAGTCACACATAATTGTGCTGTCTCATAAAAACATGAAATCCCTCCAAAAACAGACTTGTGCAATACTCAATCTGGGCTGTTCTCCAGTGGAAATGGTCTCAAAACACCAGATCCATGGGCGCCTTCATTACAGAGCCGAGATGCTTTTACAAAAAAAAGCAAAGGTTTATCAAATTCCAGTTCCCCAAATGTTGAAATATTAGTGCACACTAAGATGGTAGACAACCCAACTTAAAGTATTCACTCTCCTAATCAAACTACAATAGAGACTGGATCCTGGTGCGACAACCAAATGAGACTATCACACTCACGTAGCCGTCTCTTTACCTCCAGCCAGAAATTCAATCCCATTACACAACGCTCCCCAATCGTCTCTATTACCAAAGTAGCATAGTGAAGCAGATAGAGCAACTTCAGCTCTCCCCCACAGTGCTGGAAGGTGAGCGCTAAATGGAGAAGCAGTGTTGCCAGACAGGCCCTGGAGGGCAGAAAACAATTGGTTGATTATTACCAACACAGAGTACATGTGTCACTTTGATAATCACAAACTCACAGATATCCATTTCCATGTTTCCGACAGTCATCTGAGAAGGTGTCTTCATCTGTGCCGTCCATTTTGGGGATAAATGCACCCTTGCTTGTGGTATTTCTACCTTAACTATAATGCAATGTACTTTCTGATCTATGCAGCAGTAAAGTTAAGCACAAAACAAGACAGCCCCCGATTGTGACACTGTGGTTTCATATTCAACAGGACAGCACAGCAAATCAAGGATACCACTCACCCTACAGCCCTCAAGAACCAAAACACCAGTCTTGTCAAATTGTTTTGTCTACATTCACCCTCTTTATTCCCCATGTCAAGTGTTAACCTTTGACCAAACACTGTCTGGATGAAATGAAACCAGGCTGCGCCAGGATGTAAATCCTCTCCCTGTAAAAGATGTACAATGTCACCACAGCCTCTCTCCTGCAATAAATCGCCAGGAAGAGGCAGCTACAGTAACAGACGCTAACCTCTTCATCACTGACAATGATGCATTATGCACTACGATTAATCAAGAGGCTATCAGAGCACTCACAGTGGGGGGATGTGTGTTAAAGGGACTATTCAAAGGCATAGTATGTGTGTGCATGCATGCTTGCTTGAGTTAGAGCACGCAATAGTGTATATGTTTAATCACTAAACCCCTCTGTATGCAGAGTTGTGCAAGCAGCATGGCATGAAAACTTATATTAAACACTATAATGTGAACACTTTGGGTAGATGGGTTAAAATGCTGTACTCTAATATAAAGATTATATACATTTTGGTATAAAAATAAAGCCCTGCCATTAAAAAGGGGAAGTTGATGCGCATTAGGAATAATAATAGACCTCGGTGAAACTCACCTCCCCAGCTCGTCTCCAATTTCATAAAATTCCTCAACATTTTCCTGATTGAAAACAGTCATGTTGTCCAGGCACTTCCTCCCTTTCCCCCCGACCGCAGGCATGTCCTCCGAAACGCTCCTCACAGCGGCACCATCCCTACCAGCAGTCCCCGCTCTGGGCTGGATTACAGCCAACAATCCTCCTCATGTTAGAGCTTCCAAACCAAGTGAAAAACAACAGAGATGGGGAGGGAAACAAAAACAAAACATTAGACCTCGACTGTGAAACCGGACTGCAGTTGTTGGGGAAAGGTGGGTTCAGTCAACAAAAGGAAACTGACTGAGCGATGAACCTGCACACCTCCGGGGCGACGTCACGACTCCTGGAGCTGATTTTTCCTCTCAGCCCCGACTATCTCTATGATTTTCCCGGGCGCCCGTTTGAATTATGGGTCTATAACAGCTGCCAGTAATAAAGATAATAGTAATACAGCCATAAGGATGTCACCACCGGCGTGGTAGGAATGCAAATAACCCAGTATGAAAGCTTGGTGTAGCCATGGGAAACACGCCAGCCTACTCCTCCTCCTTTCAGTCCAGCGAGAAAAATGACTGCTGAGTAGTCATATTGTTCGCCTATCTTCTTTAAATAATGACCTGAGGGGACCCGTGACAAGTGTTTAACCCAGTATAACTCTGTACTTAAAAGTCACATCTCTAAAAACCTGAATTAAAAGCCAAACCGCGTAGATTTGCCTCAATTAAAACTACGTCTTGCCGCTGTTATATTCTCGTGCAGTATGAAATATTCAGAATCATTAACATTAACGTTAACGTTAGCTTGTATGTCTACCGAGGGTTACTGCCCCTTTCTTGGTCCGAAAACTGAGACAAATTGTTTGAATACACTGCAAAGTATCTTACAGTTTGCCGGTGTGTGGTCCGCTGCCAAATGTAGCCGAGATTTCATGCGTTTAGCGGGAGCCTGTGACCCCGGTTTGGCTCACGGAAGACAAAATGCTGGCTTGAACGGGAGAAATCAACGTTAACAATGTAAGGCAGTCTGGTCCTGATGCTGCGTTCAAAGTCAATTAGAAATTGTGCGAGACAGGTTGGAGCGACTCGTGTTCGACAGAGGACACGGCTTGGACAGTTCGCGCTATACGGTTTACTTAACAACACAAACGACAGAGAAACACAAATGAAAAAAACAGTGAATTGCGTTTCCTGCCATATTAAAACGCAAAACGTTGTATTGTGGATTCGTCCAAAGCTTTTAGCGAAACAGTCTTTTTCAGAGAGGAAGTTGTAATTACCGTCTTTTTACGTGCCGTAAATGCAGCATCGTGTATAGCTCGCAGGAGGGCAGCAAAGCTTTCACTTTTATTGTAATCACCGTGAGGGAGATAATTTTTACGTGGCTTTTTGTCATTGAAATGTTAATTGTAATTCGGCTCTTTATCTTATTTTGGGAGGTACCATATCCACATTATCTCGGTCCTTCCCTCCACCCATCCTCTGTCGCTCTTGCTGAGGTTTCTTCCATTTCTTTGCCTGTTAAGTTTTTCCTTATGCGAATCGGAGGTCTAAGGACAGAGGGTGTTGTATGCTGCACAGATTATAAAGCACCCTGAAGTAAATTGTGGTTTATTATATTGGGCTGTATTGCCTAAATAAAACTGACTTGACTTGACAAAGCAAAACTGTCAGAGTCCAAGAAGATTTCTTTACTTTTATAATAAATTAAAATGTTAAAGCAACAATGTAGGACCAGAGTTGGACTCTTGGCAGTGTAAGTTCATTATGTTGGCATATTTTAATTGTTTTTTTGCACTTCTCTGGTATTTTCACTGTATAGATCTTCATCTTTACTCTTGATTTGATATTGAATGTCTAAATCTAATGAATTACATGTTTTACTAAATTTGAACAGCCAGAAAATCAACTCATCATTAAATTATTGAAAGGAAAGGAATATTGAAAGGTAACATTAACTTTAACCTGTAACTTCACTTTGAGTTTTAAGTTGTGAGTTTTCTGTTGCAACATCACGATCAAGATCAAGATCAAGATCAAGATCAAGATCTGTATCATCCCCAGTGATGGCATGTGTGTGTGAGAATAGATGAAATTATCCATCCATTTATCTATTGGGCCATTTGCTAAACCATTTATTATCTTCAAGTGATGCGTGCACTGGGAAAAATGCAGGTTACACCCTGCATTTTTCATCTCAATTTACAGAGAAACAAACTTTACAAATTAGAGCAGGAGGCCCTTGCTGACCTCTTTCATTCTCTTTCATTCTCAAGACTCGTTATGACTTTGATTTGTATTGTACATGCTCAGTCAAGGTGAAGTGTTAAATGGTGTAACCATCATATCTGGTCTGCTCCGCTTCACATGGCACACTGAAAAGATATGTGATCTGTAGTTACAGTTATTGATTGATTTTTCAAATATTTTTAACATTGTTTAGTCTATAAAATGTCAGAAAATTGTAAGAAATGTGAAGTTTTCAGATTTTTTTCTAGAGTAAACTAACAGCAATGCTAATATAAAATAATATAATGTAAAAATATTCAATTACAAGTAAAAGTCCTGCATTGAAAAATAGTATTTAATTATAGTATTAAATTTAAAACAATAGAAATATCCCGTTTTAGTGTTATACTATAGGTGGAGCTAATTCTGACTATTTTATATAATATTTGGCAGTTTAATCTATATGAATGTTTCAGCATGTGTTTTATATCTAAAAGTTTAATCTGTAAAGTAATTTATAACTAAAGCTGTCAGGAGGAGTAAAAAGTACAAGAGTACAACAATAAAGTAGCAATGAATTAGTACAGGAACATGGTTACATTCCCCAACTTGTGAAGACCAACAGCTAATACAAATACTGAGAAAATGAGAAAAGCACCAAATCCTCACATTCAAGAAGCTGGAATCAGCAAATGTTTGGCAATTTTGCTTGTTTATTTATCAAAATTGCATAAGTCCATGTCAACGTCAACTTTATTTATATGGCACATTTAAAACAACCACTGAAAGAAGCAAGATCTAACAAGACACAGCACTATTGGGGGGTGGGGGATACAATGCTAAGTGAGAGCTTCTTACCTTGAAATAAATTAAGTGATTTAATTAATTATAACTGTCAGTGTAGATGAATAAACACACTGTGACATTGACATTCACACAGAGCTTTTAGAGTTGGATTAATTTGTCCATCCACTTTAGGTAAGCAGCTGAACCACATGATTTTGCGCTTAGTAAAGAAAGCAGCAAAACTAGTTTCTGCCATCACACTTTGCTTTCAACCGGGACAGATGTTTTTTAGCTATACTAGGAGTCTGTTGGTCGGTCCACCACTTGGTTCACACTGAAGTATCTCAACAATTAGTATGGATTAATATGAGCTTTCAGACATGCATTCATGGTCCCCAGAGGATGAATCCTACTGCTTCTGTGTTCCTCTGGCTTTTCCTCTACCAACACCAGCAGGTCAAAGTTTCCCCTCATCCTGTGCTGTAAAACTTGATACACCCTTTCATGTCCCTCTCAGGATGAACTGTAATAGCTTTGAAATTCCCTTAATGTTTCCTTTAGCAACATCATCAGGTCAAAATTTCCAATACATTATGACCAAATACCTGCCAAACTAATGACATTTATTGCAGATTAGTGCACTGATAACATGCTAAACTGGACATTAAAACATTATACCTGCATAAATAAAGGTATTTTTGCAGTTAGGTTACACCTTTGCACCAAATTTCCTTTCATTTTCATCTTCTTTTTGGTCACAAACGGGACCTTTTGTCACTCAGATGGAGCACATTCAGAGCTTTCTAGTGAGATACAATGCTTATTTTCAGCCACAACATCTGGATGCCCTTTATGCACAGCTGTTAGCATGATGATCAGTACATCAGTACATACAGTGCAGTCTTGTAAATCACATCATTAGGACTATGTAAATAATAAATGGATCATGTACTGTTTGAGCCACAATAAATTCCACCACTTGTTGTGTTCTGCGGCACAATGAGATTGTTTCTGTATTACAAAATAACTGGAAACATTAGGCTGGTGTTGTGTGGTCTCAGGGATGTTTCTGCTGTGCTGTAAAGGGTATTTTTAATACAGTCTATGGTTATTACGCCATCTGCTGGTGACAAGCTGCACCCTTATTAAACAGTATGTATCTGACAGCAGTCACATTGCTTTGCTGTTTATTGGACAAAGACTATGCTTCACAAGTATTACATACAGTATTTAATCTTCTGCCCTTTTTGTACAGGAGAGATGTTACTTGTAATATCTACTATTAAATCACTAAAGCCTTATTTTGATTTGCTTTTATGTATCTTTTTTCCTCGACTGACATGCAGTCGATCTTTATGACTAATTTCTCTAACAAACTTTCACCTAATTATATTATTTTAGCATGATATTGTGTTCTTCTTTTCAACTTCATTAAAGATGAACACATGGATGGATTATGTGAAAATGGGCCCCTGGGCATGCATACTTTCAAAGAGTGAAGAGGTATGCAGCCGCCTAATCATTTTACGTCTTTTTTAGAAACATTTTGCAGATTAACCACACCAGTAAAGTGCTACTGTTGGTTGCAAACTGAACCTGGACTTTATTTTAGTTTACTTGTGCTGGAAATGACGAAAGAGATAATTCTTTTCCAAAGCTTCCTGCACTACACTACAAGGTAACTCTTTAGAAAATCTTACAAGAAAGAAAGAAAACTTGTGGAGCAAACTACATTTTCCAAAAGCAGAGCTTACAGTATTAAAAATATATGTATTGCTTTACTAAGTTAAGACTTTCCTTTTTGATAAAGCTTATAGTTAGGGCTGCCTCGGGTGAGTCTTGAACCATCCCTTAATTATGCTGCTATAGGCCTAGCCTAGCGGTGGATTTCCCATGATGCACTGAGCTCCTCTCTCCTCTTCTCTCTCTCCCTCTGAGTGCAACCTCATCCCATTAATGCATGTTACTAACTCGATTTTCCCCTCTCCCGTGGTCGTGTGCTTTCTCGTCCCTCTCCTCTCTCCTCCTGTCGCTTCCTGTGGGTGTTGCTGGCTCTGGAGCTGTGGAGTCTGGATCTGTGGTTGGGAGTCTCCTGCTGGCCCCGTGTTCCTGCTCGACGCCCTCTGCTGCAGTTGCAACTGCTGTTACTAGTCCTATTGCTATAATTACTATTATTATTATCATTAACATTACTATAAATATCTGTACCATTTTTCATTCAGTCTATAACAACATTACCTTTACTGTCTGTACCTCTATGTGTATACTGTGTAGGCTGCCTCCCTCTGCTCTCTCTCTCTCTCTCTCTCTCTCTCTTTCTCTTGCTCTCCCTCTCTCTCTGTTGCTCTCTTGCCCTCTCTCTCTCTCTCTCTCTCCTTCAACCCCAACTGGTCGAGGCAGATGGCCGCCCACCCTGAGCCATGGTTCTGCTCGAGGTTTCTGCCTCTTAAAAGGAAGTTTTTCCTTGCCTGTGTCGCCTAGTGCTTGCTCTTGGTGGGAATTGTTGGGCTTCTGTAAATAACTTCAGAGTACGGTCTAGACCTGCTCATGATGAAAAGCGCTGTGAGATAACTGTTGTTGTGATTTGGCGCTATATAAATAAAACTGCATTAAATTGAATCAAGTTAAGTTTAACTAAGTATGCCCAATAAAGTAAAACAAACAAAAATATGGAAAAAATAATACATAAAATATAAAATACATTAAGATGTATTAAGCTGTAGGCCCTTTCTTTAAACACATGTTCTGATTATGAACAGATATCTATCCAACAGAGTGATGGGAGAGTGAAGTGCCAAATAAAGCATTTTTGAAATATAAATATTCTACAGGACCTCCATAAATCACCAACATTGTTTAAAAACTTGTCAGAGTGTCAGAGAATACCATTGCATTCAGCCATGGACAATAACAGCTCCATGCAGATGCACAAATAATTAGAAAATTCTTTATGGAAAAAAGTACAACTGCACATATAAGACATGCTGATCTTTTTATTGCAGTACAAAACGATACAAAATGGTTATCAGGAAGAGCAGTGCTAAAAAACACATCTTGTCATCTTTGAGAAATATGTTAGTTTCAGTCTTCAGGGCTAGAGATACAACAAAAGCAATATATTGATAAAAATTTAATTATGGCTACAATTAATTTTGGACAGTACCACAGAAATAGTGGGGAAAGACATTTAATACATTAGTGGACGTGTAGTGGCCACTCTTAATGAATTTATTCTGCATTGATACTGCAGACAAAGCTCTTTTGAAAATGATTCAAGGGCTTGTTTCACTAAACTGGAGCTCATGAGCTCATTATGACACATTTCATTAATCAAAACAAAAGCCATACTCGTTAGTCTGACTGCACTAACATTCTTCAAAAATATACAACAAAACTCGATTTTGAGCTTGATTTACCTTTGCTTTTTTACAAACATGCAGCACAAGTTTCTTCTGCATATTCAAGCTCTTTACAGTAAATAATAACTGTGCTGTAAGTGGAACAAAACCAGCTTCACCACACTGACCTCCAGCATCAGATTCTGTTTAATGAGCAACAATTTTACTTTAGAGTAAACTAAGACACGCAAAGCCTTAAAAAAATCTTTGGTTCAGCACCAAGTAGTAGTTAGTACATTCAATTCTGGGCAACAAGTGACTGAATCACACTGTGGTAACAGATGTTCAGCAACAAACACTGCAGTTGCTTCAACAATATTATATAGTCAAAGCATCCATCAGACATCTTCAAGGTTCAAATTGAAGCTGATGAGTTAATAAAACCAGTAATTGCATATGCATGGATACCATGGGACATGGAAAACATGGGGCAACTATCAAAAATTAAACATTATTATTGTACAAAAATGAAACCAATTCCATTTGAACTATTATTTGAACCTTCACACACCAAATAATAAATTAAAGACTGATCCCATGGACTTACAGAAGTAGTTGTCCAGTTCTCATCCTCAGGTTGTACTAAACAACAGACATGACATTTCAAAAACCACTTGATTGTATAAAAAATTTTTTTGTACTGGCTTAACTTTAAAATATTGCTAGTCCTTTACTGGGTTGTATAAAACCTATATATATACATTTTATAACATCCTTATCTTACATCAGACATTCTTGTAATTTGTAATTATTCTTTATGTCTAGAATAATATACAAATTTCCCTTCCATTTAAAGGTATTTTTTTTCCGGAAGTTTATATTTTCAGTAAGCTGATAAAATGTTCGACGAGTAAGATGTTGGAAACAAGCCAGACAACAGTTAAGTTACACTGCCGTTTTATTTTGTTGATTCCAAATAGTTGAAGGCGATTGTCAGACGTAAAGTAGCGAGCGTTTTGCTAAAGCAAATATATGACTTTGAAATTATTACTAAGCATGATGTGATGCACTATCTGATAAACTGGTTTTAAAAAGTGATATGAATCATTATTAACCCGTGGGAATCATGTAAGCAGTATTTTAGGGCCTGTTAACACCTGGCTCTAAAATGCGTCCTGTATGATCTTATCACTAGTGGTCGGCAGTGATTACAGGTGCGAACACACCAAAAACAGCACTGCAGACAATGAACTAGATATTCAAGGACATGTGGACATATGAACACAAATGTGTTCCTGAAAGGATTAAAGGGCTATCCAGTTTGTAGTGTGTGTACAGTACGATAAACCTCCCAAACACAGGTAAATGTGGTCAGTTGTCCTCCAACAAACAACTCATCTGTATTCAACATTAGTTCCTACATATGTGCCGTAGTCCACTTCTGTTGCTGTTGGATGCAGAAAACATTTTTCCATTTTGTCAGTTTGCTGACATCAGCAGACAAAGTCAGTGGGGACTCAAAATCTGGCCGGTCACTCGAAGAGCATTTAGACACATTCAGGGTCACATATTTAAACTGGATCTAGACATGATCTGGTGATCCACCATATACAGTAGGCTTTAAAGGGGCCTTAGACTCTCAGTTGCTATAATTGGAAAACAACTCAAAAAGTAAACCCAAGACCTTAAAAGTGAGGCCCATTTAATGCTACTATAAAGCTGCACTGTAGAAGATTTGGTACCACTTTGCAATAAGGCATTCTTGATCAACTGTTTATCGATTCTAACTAACGACTTTATTTTTAGTTTATAAATAGACAGATCGGAAATAAGCCATTAGAAATGGCAACTTTTGGGTTGCCAGGTTGTGAAAAATCCCTTTGGCTGGTCTTTCATCCACAGTCCAAAGACTTACAAGTCGGGTTGACAGGGTGAACCCACCTCCTGCACCCTACACAGGATAAGTGGGTATTATGGAAAATGTATATCCTCCTCCAGCATAACTTGTGCCGTCTTTTCACTAGTGCTTTAATTTGAGCAAATGTTATTAATTTTTTTTTTTTTAAATTGGCCCAACACCACTGTCTCTTATTAAATGACATATTGTGTTAAAAAATACTTTAAAAATTTTTAGTAGCAGTCCAGATAACTGAACAACTGCATACTTGATGGATTCCTGTGGTGCAAGGACCCCCTTTATTAATTTCTTATTATTTGGTATATCTGTGAAAGAAATTACCTTCATGAGTCACTTTGTAGAAAGTTAAATAGATTTTCAAAAGGGAGTGTTTGCAGCCTGGCAGTCCAAACACTGTTGCTCATAACACCTTCTTTCTTACCTGTTAAGCAATAATAAACTTACCCTTGAAGTATAAAGAAAGTCATTGCACAGTGGTACTGATGATTGTAATTTAAGTTGTCCCATTCTGCCCAGCAATGACCCTTTAAGTTGCATGAAATTCCTTCAGCACACAGTAAGAAATGAAACAAGACACGCTGTGTGAAGAAAAATGTCTGGCAAAAGCTGGATGGGTCAACAATGCTGAAACATGTTTTCTTGCCGTATCAGTTTTCGACACATTTATGATCGTTCAAATGTTCAGTTATTACCCACGGCCCAGTGACGCTGCCAAAGTGCTAACTGCTTGTACAGCTTTCAAGATAGGAAAATAAAATACTTTAACAAGACACTTTGCTGGTTACATCCTCTGCACAAAGCTCTGCTGTGCATCTGGACTATTGGGTTAAGAAAATCTGGGAAGTCTGTAAACCCCTTCAGAAGTGGCTGCACTAGTTCCATTTGATAAACTAATGCAAAATAAAATGCTTGGAGCAAAAGTCATGTACTTCTCAAACATCGTCTTGGGTGACTGGGCAGATGAGTGGTGAATCATGAAAAATCTTTGAAATTCTCTAGAAATCCCGAGGAAGTTTTTCACGGTGAACAAACGTGAGTTTTCAACATCTCGGACTGCCAGAAGCATACAGCTGTCCAGTTGGCATTAGTCCTTCTCCCAGATCTTCTCCAAACACCCTCTTAAACTTAACCCACAGTCTTTTAGAAGACCGGATCTCTGATAGTCTTGTACATCTGTAGCGATGTCACCTCCACATCCGGGACTTTGGCATTCTGGGGTCGTCCTGTTGGGCTGTATCCAGCCGATCGTCCCATAGGACTGAAGCCCGTGGTGGTGCGACCCACATGGGTGAACCCCCGAAGATCGTGACACAGCAGGACGCCGCAGGAACCGGCCCGATGTCATCAGGTCCCCATAGCCCTGCGCATGCGAGAAGGCATAGCCTGAACGGCGGGAGCTGGTGCGGCGGATGCGGGTGCGTCGAGGCGGAGGGAGAGGTGTTGCTTTGGCCTGTCTCACCTTGAACATCACCTGATAGTTTGGGCAGATAGTGACAAAGTCAAAATGTTGGATAGAGGAACACTTATCACTTACACTGAGTGATTTAGGTATACTCAGTGTGTCTATTCTAAACCTACTATACTGCAGTCAAACAAAAAACATGCAGGAAAAAATGTTTTATCTCCACAGAGCCAGGGTTTGAACCCCTGTCTGGATGGTATATTAATTATCCAACATGAAATAAACGAATATTACTGGATTTTGTCATTTCTATTAGTATTCTGCTCTATGTTTGTTTTGGAACTACAGCTCTTATAATTTGTTTTTGGGGGGGTGTAAACAGGAAGTATAATGTTGCCATGGAGTCAGCGAGTTAGCAGTGGGTTACAACTTCAGTCATATTTCTTAGCTTATATTTTTACACTTTTGGCAAATTGAGAGCAGTATAATAATGCTGAATTAGCTATTAACCATTCCTTGTTGCAGTGTGCCCATGGATGTACACGAGACATTCACTGTATAGCTTTGATACTGAAGAAAACTTAAAAATGTGATAATTCTTGGGCAAGTTCTGGAGAGAGGCGCAAACGCAGATTTGTGGATGTTTATTTGCAATGGACATTGGAGATAATGGCATCCTGACACACTAACAGGACGCCTCACAGTTTGCTGTAAACCACCTTGCCTTCAGATGATTTCTCATGCAATCTAAAAAGGGTGGCATGAATTTAAAGACGTTCATGCATCAGAAATACAGCTGTATCTAGGAAAATGCGTTAAGTGTAGAAAAGTTCCATCTGTACCTTTTCATTGATGGTGGGGCATAGCTGAATCCACAGGAATCGATAGGTGACCACAGGAAGGACACAAAGGATGGAGGTGAGGAGGATCGTTAGCCAAACATTCGGTTGGTTCAGGGAATTTCGGGCTGTTCCTGCACAAACACACACACACACCCATACAAGGCTTGTACTTGTACGTCTGCCAAGATATACTATTGACTCTAAAGAGATAGTGCTGTGTTCATTTCAGGTTCAAAATCTTATTAAGGGGTTTATCAAAACAGGTTTACATTTTCAAAAAACACCATATTTTTGTCATATTGCACATTGCTGCAGCTCCTCTTGCTCAGCTCCTCCCTGTATGTTGAACACTTTGTTTTAAGTACAAGAGTGATACATCTCCCCTCTACATGATTTTTGGTAGGAGTTGCACATGTGCAGTTCCTAGTTAAAGGCTACTGGCCAATCAGAAGCTAGAAAGGGCGGGTCAGTGAGAAGCTGGTAAACAGGGCTTTTTCACTTTGCAAACCTATTAAATTCACAAAAAAGGTATATAACTCAATAAACAAGAGGGAAGAGGCCAAAAAACATAATATGACCTCTTTAATGTTTTATGGACAGTATTAACTATCTAACTTTAACTGATGTACTATACTACTAATAATACTGAAGGTAATACTGAATTTTGAGTTCAATACCAAAAAGATACATTTTTTATACCTGGCAGAGAGGTATATCATGTTTTTCTACAAGATCTTTTTTTCAAATTAACAACAAGCAAAATCTCTCAAACTCACTAGTGTTTAAATAAGTCTTGACACAAAACTTAAGAAATTTACTTTTATTCAGGAAATATCTATTTAAAGAATACGTAAACAAGACTGAGAGTGTGACCAAGCGTTTGATACCAACTCTCAGTACTTGCAGAGTGAAGAGAAACAATTTTGAAATATGTTTAAACTCAATACTTGGTCTTTCACATGACCTCGGTGAGAAACTACAGGTGACAGTATGTTCTAGGTGCAGGGAATGATCCTAGCCAGGTTTGGTATTTGGTTTAGATGTAAAACAGAAATTTTGACTGTGCAAACATACCCAACTCAATTTCGTATTACTGTATTTGGCAGTATAATTTAACTCATTTGAATTATACTGCCACTTTTTCTCTGGCAGAGCCTTGTATATAAGAATGAACAAAGCTTTCTTTTGGAGCAGACGTGCATGTAAACACTCGTTAACCACCAGAAATGTGGAAAAGTACACAGAATTTGTTTAAAATGACTTATAGCCACAGGCCCACTGCTGTGTCCGTTTGGTGAGTTTATAAGTTAACTACTCACCTATGAAAGGGAAGGCTGACGGCAACATGAGAAACATGCCATTACTGTACATAGTGAATGTGACAGCAAAGTACATGGCCAGACTGCCCAACACGAAGAAAGTGTTCACCGCCGTCCAGTAAGACATCTCCAACCCCAACTGTAGGCACAGAGGAAAATATATGTGTAATGCTTTTGATTTGCAAAAGAGAAGATTATCCAAAAGGAAAGGTTTCTCTTACCTGGATGCTGACTGCAAACAGCAGACATGTCTGGGTGAGGAGGGCGAAGGACTGATAGTCAGCAACGTCCTTCCCGTCGCCCCTCACGGTGTCATGCATGGCTGCATAGGGGATGAAGAAGAGCACCAAGGAGCTGTAGCAGCTGTGGAGGGCACACTTGAAGAAGGCCTTTTTGCTGAAGTACAGGTTGAGTTGGCCGGGAACATAGAGCTGAGGATGCTGGAAACTCCAAACGTCGTTCACATCCTGACCAGCAGGGAGAGACAAAGGCATGAAGTCTGTGCGTTTGTGTTTTCTGCCCTGTCAGCCAGAACACCTTGAGCTCTGTTCTTTGTATAAAAGGTGATCATATATAAGGTTTATTATCACGTCTGCCAGCTTGTGATTCTATGGCACAAACACACATAAGTAAATAAAGGCAATCAATTAGTCACCTGATCAAACAGACTCATTCCCAGTACAGGTAGTGCTGTGTACACCAGATTGTAGAGTGTTATGAACCACTCATCATAGACCGTCTGAAAGGCAAAGTCAAAAGAAGAACATCAATAACTTCCACAACCTGAATTCTCAAATAAATATAATACAAGACAGTCAGATGATTTTCGCTTTAGTTTATGGACAATATTTCCTGAGACTTTGTAGTGCACAGATGTGAAATATTCACCTATATATTATTGAAATCTTGATACCTTTATATTCTTTTATCAGATTTATTTTAATATATGATTATTGCCAGCTGTTTGGTACTGTATTGATGTATAATGTAAAAAAAAGCAACCACCCTCCATCCACCCTCCTCCCTCCATCTGACTTTGCTCTCTCACCTGTGCCGAGAACCCGCAGAAGAAGGCATACCAGAAGTGGACAAATGTGAAGGTGAAGTTCTTGTAAAAGAAGTAGCGCAGGAACTTGCACATGCGTAGGTAGGACCAGCGGCCGTGCACCAGCAGGAGGCGCTGCAGGAAGCGGAACTGGGCGAAGGAGTAGTCGCTGGACAGCACAGCCTGCATGCCCTCCTGACCTGAGATGCCCACACCGATATGAGCCGCTGAGCAGAAGAGGAAAAGGTTATTTGAATTTCTCTTTTTTTTCTCATTTTTTTTCTGGTCGCAGGTTTCAGGCCACACCAGATTATATCGTACAACTTAAAGCTGCATTAATATATTGGCCACTAGGGGGCAAAGATAGACTAAAACAAGCTGAGAGATACTCATTATATTATTGGCTTTTTAAATTGTTATTACTAATATGTTAGCAGCAGGCACAAAGAAATACTTTAATTTACTGAGAGTCATGTTTCTGTCTACCTGACAGATGGAAGTACAATATTGACTCTTCATTTAGATCTTATTTTGGTCTCCACCAGCTCCTGAGAAGAATATCTGGCTGGATGCGCCACTATGTTCACGAGTTGTTGCTCTGACAGTTTGTTTGTCCGCAAACTGGTGCTGAGTTAGTTAGTGTACACTTAGTTGTAGGTAATTAAAGATTATTTTCATTTGATTAATTTTCTTGATTAAATCGATACAATAAAAAAATTAATGTGTAAAAATGTCCATTACGGACATTACAATTTCCCAGAGCCCAAGGTGATTGTCTTCAAACGGCTTGCTTTGTTATATGAACTTTTTTATAAATTGTTTACAGTGATATAAAACAAAATCCTCACATTTGAGAGGCTAGAAAAACTATTTTAACCCCCTTTTTTTAAATAATGTCTGAAATAATTAACCGATTATCAAAATCGACTCATCGTTTCAGCTCTGGTCAGAATACCAAAGCTTTTTTGATGAAAACCAACACAATGAGCTAAAAGAAACCAAAAGCTCTCTGAAGCTGCATGGTCTGCTCTGTAATAACATAATATAGTAGCTGCAATATTTAGAGGCAGCAACATTTTCAGGTAAAATCATTTTTCTGTCATTTGTGTGAGCAATTTCTGTTTCAGTGTATTTTGTCTATTATGACCTCTTGTCTTGCTTTATTTCTAAGTCCTCAGATGCAGATTTTCTACTTGGGGTGAAAAACATTGATTTTTAACTTGCCCTCCTGATACCTTTGATCATGCTGACATCGTTGGCTCCATCTCCTATGGCTAGCGTGACTGCCTGCTTGTACTTCTTGACCAGCTCGACCACCTGAGCCTTCTGCAGAGGAGTGACTCTGCAACAGATCACTGCCTTACACATACATGCCGTCCTCAGAAACTCCAGCTCCATGCTGCTCTCGAGGGCGTACGCCTGAGGAAATGGAAAGTGGTGAAGGGCAGGAATTATACAACAGCAGAACATATTCAAACTTAAATGTAGTGTCACCAACTGTAGAAGTCGATATACAGTTGCTAAAATACCAATAGGATGTAATAAAGATGACAGCAGCTTGGAAGCTGGCAGGTGGTCAGAGTTGGCAAAGATCATATATGATTGTTAATAAAATGAAACCTCTAATGATGCCTTTATATGGTTGATTTGATCAAAGTTGGGGCCCTTTTGCACACTTGACTGATTAACAAATAATAAGGAAGAAAAGGCACAAACGACAGTTGTAGCATGCATCTTAACAGCGAAACTTCTTGTGACTTACCAGGCTGTGTCCGTTGATAACCAGGCCATACTCTCCATTAATCACCTCGTCCATCATCACTTTCACACCTTTACCCAGAGTCCTTTCTGGCAGAAACAATGAATCCTCCATTGCATCTGGTTTCATGGTGGTCCGTGCATTTCTGCTCCACACAAAATAAAAAAATTTATGGATGCATGGAAACATTAAATAATCAGCTTCTCAGTTACCCATGTTCGGTCTAAATACTCTTTTGAAAACTTTAGCTGACCTCAGTTCCTGTCTGACATCCTCTGGTGAGTTGGCCGAGATGACAAAGACCTCATTCATCTCCTCACGCAGTAAGTTGCATGAGTACCCAATGTTTTCTGCAGTTTCTGCAACAAAAATAATCAACATAAATCATTGAGTGGACGATAACCACAGATATGAGGTGCAGAACATGAATAAATGTCCTGTAAATATAACAAACTGAAGTGCTATTTTTAACAATTATGCATGATGCCAAGATAATTTATTTATAGGACGGTAGAACAAATTTGCAGGGATGTATAGATCAACTATACAGTAGTGGAACTACAACTTGGGGTCTCGTAAACTGATTTTAAGGGTTTCTAAGGTATAATTTCAGGCTTACAGAATCTGAAAACAAATGTCTAATGTCGAAATGGAAGCAGATTTTTGGATGCAGATTTCTGAGGGGCATTTAAATTTAAGTTGAAATACTTCAAACTTACTGTTACCAGTGTTTCTAATGAAAATGAAGGACAGACGTCTTCACTTGATATAAATCTAAAGTAATTACATAATCGGTGAATTGGATATCAAGTCAATATCAAGCGGCAAGAAACATAAGGAAAAGAACTTGTGCCACATTTTTTGGAAGAGATACAAAAACAAAGGCAAATGTTAAATTTACTACACAAACTGATTGAAATTCCTGCCAGTTAACTGATTGGCTTTCTGGTTACCGTACTTTGTGGTGTTCCTACACATTCAGGGATTATTACAAACATTTTGGGTGTGCTCACTTTCTGTTTTACCTCCAAATAAGGAGGTTTACATAATCAGGATGGCTGTGAAACTGTTTGCTTGTTTTTGACCAGGTTGATCACCCAAACCCACTTTTTGGTCATTTCATGATGTTTCCAGATCTCAACAATTACTTTGATCATATGACAAAAATGAATGAAATAAAGTGGTATAATCATAGACACAAAACAAGATGATGACAGGTTAAGAAAGTGACACCTTCTCTTTTGATTATTGATTGCTGAAGATAAAACTGAAATGTTGTGAATGACTAGACTTTCTGAGACTTGTTACCATGTAAAGAATGATGAATGAATATGTCATCAATTAAATACGTCATTATTTTTGAATTGATGTACCTTGCTTGTCGCCGGTCAAAACCCATATTTTGATGTCGGCTTTGGACAGCTGCTCAATAGTCTGAGGTACTCCGTCCTGTAACTTGTCTTCTATGGCTGTTGCTCCAAGCAGCTGGACAAACACATTCAGATACATAATCAACATACCAAAAAATCCAGTTCAGTTTTTATAGCATGAGTTTTACTGAAACGTGACTATTTGTTTTTCTACCAGCAGATCTTTCTCTATCTCCTCATACAGCTGTTCCAGTTTGTCCTCTCGGTCGTCCAGCGCGGTGCTGACCTCATGGTGGCGTTGTTTCCACTGGATGAAATACTCCTCATCCAGATCCTTATAGGCCAGCGCCAGAGTCCGCAGGCCCTCTCCTGCAAACTCCTGCAGATCAGCATGCACATACTTATATGGATGAACACTGCACAGTAGGTACACAGATACAAATACACGAAACATATTGTGCAAGAAACCAACACACACACACACACACACACACACACACACACACACACACACACATAAGCTGATGGTATTTGAAGATAAACTAAAGTTAAATCTATGTTTTCAGCTCTGTACATTTTGCGATCTGGGCAATAAAACACAAGGAGAGAAGACAAACAATCAGGAGATAACCAATTGTTTATGTTTTCTACAATATGAGCTGAACAAGAAAGAGAAAGAAAGGGAGTAGAGTGGAGAGGAAATAAATAGAGAAGGAAATACTGTAGAGAGGCAGGACATAACACAAACACAAAGGCTCTAACTAGTCTTGCATGTGTATCTAAAGCCTGGTTCAGTTTATTCCTCTGAGCTCCTTTGTTGTCCTAAACATATTAAAAACACATTAGTTGGCCACAGTATTGCACTGGCATTTTTATTCATTATGATGAACATGGGCATTGTTGTTAATTAGGGATGTCCCGATCAGGTTTTTTTGCTCTCGAGTCCGAGTCCAAGTCATTTGATTTTGAGTATCTACTGATAAAGAGTCACGATCTGATACTTCTATAATACTTAAAAAAAGAATAAGGAAGAGCGAAAAAACAGATCCAGGATGTTCCTTATTTTTTATTTAATTCACCTTATTTTAACATCCAACAACTCTGTTAACAAACAGAGCACTTCTGTGAGGTAGCTTGAACAATCAAGTAATAAATAACATAAATTCTTCACTTTTGGACTTTAGTTCAACAGTAAATATAAAAAAAAGTCTAAGATAAAAACAAATAGCATCTCAACTTAAAATACCCAGCAAGCATGTAAACAAATACAAAAATAAAAGTGCCACAGTGTTTGCAAACCACATCTATATATACAGTGTTGGGCAAGCTACTTGGGAAATGTAGTGAGCTAAGCTACTAGCTACTCTACATTAAATGAAGCTTCACTACACAGAAGCTACCCCCCAGTGAAATGTAGCAAGCTAAGCTACAGCAACGTGGCAAAAGTAGCTTAGTAACATCTAAGCTACTTTTAATTTTTTAATGGTTTATAGTTAGGTCATTTATATATAAATATTTATATACACACACTCACACACACAACATAGGCCTAGTTTATATTGAACCAACTTCATTCCACAGTAGCAATAGAAGAAAGACTGAAGACCTGCTCCAATGTGTGTGCGTGAGAGACCTAACTCAGACACAGAAACTCTCCTACTTATAAAGCAACTTAATTATCATATTATTAATTAATTTAATTTATTAATTATTAATTAATTCTATTTTTTTTTTAGTTTATATGTGACTTTGTGCTCTGGCAACATTGCAACCTGAACAACCTAAACATTCATGGCAGAGAAAGAGCGAGAGAGAGAGAGAGAGAGAGAGAGAGAGAGAGAGACTCCGTTGCACGTGTCTTTATTCCCCTGCAGCAAAGTCGCAAACATCAATCCAAGGATCGGTACGTGATGTCACCATCACAGGGAAGCGCTTCTGCCGGCTGCACATACAGGTCCTTGTGTGGATGTCTTTTACAGTTCTACTTGAAACTTATTAAATGATCTTTCTGTGTTCTGTTTTTAACTATAATTTGAATCATCTTTATACATCAAACTTCTTTTTATTTTTATTGCCTCAATCATTAGGGGAAATATATAAGTGCCACACAAAGGAAGATTATTATCATTTGTTTTATTTATACTTCCAAGGCAGCAAGAGGTTTTTGAATGACTCCCCTGTGAACTTTTCATATCTAGATGGAATATGTGCACATTCAGCTCTGTATGTATAAACACACATAAACACACTTGATATATGATGGATGAACTAACACACAAACATCCAGCAAAAAGGCAGAAAAAGCACAAGAGGGATTTAGATAAAGATTGAAAATCAAATCTCAAAAATCCTGAACGAACACACAGAGACATGTTACTGACGTTAAGGTGCTCTGTAGTGACGTCCATCAGCTTCCTGCAGGACTGGTGCAGCCTCTCATAGATGATTGTGTCTGCACCTTTACAGTATAGAGAGAGCTTCCCCTCTGGACTCCGAACTATAAACACAAATACACACATAAACAGACAAGAGAACAAATATCTGCTAAATTTTCAAGACAAGAAAAAAAACAGTGACCCTAAATATGACAAAAAAATAAAAGTTTTGTCCAAAAAAAAAGAAAATAGAAGGGGATCTCAAATCATCTTTTCAAAATCATCACATGCGTCGACAGTAACAAAAAATCTCCAGTGACAGCAGCCTATATGAGAAATAACACTAAACAGAAAGCTTTATTCCAAACAACCATTTTCAACGGACTATATACCTATGACGGACATCCTCTTGCGGACGTTGTTGAAATCCAGGATGGCCAGGAGTTCATAGTTGTGTTGTTGTCCCATTTCCACGATGGTAACACTGTCTGGTGTACGTGAGCGGAAGACAAATCCAAAATTTCTGGCCGCTGTTACCAACGCTCCCTCATCTGGAGACTGGGCCTGGTAGAAAATCTCACCTGAAGGAGCAAAGAGGTAATTTTATTTGTCAGCGGGGGAAGAGGAATCCTCCAAGTTCTAGTTCAGTAAAGCGACAACAGAAAATGCTGAAACATTATAAATGCAGCTGATTAATTCCCAAACTTGTGCTTTTACTGGACTGAGATATGCATTAATCTACTGGGTTACAAAATGTGCTGCACTTCTTTTCACACAGAAACACTTTGTCCCCCCTCACCTTCTTTCTTCTCCTCGGCCATGACGGTGTGGCAGAGGGCCAGCAGTCTGAAGAAGGCGTGGACCTCTGGGTCCTCCAGCTTCACCGCCTCCACCAGGGCGTGGTCATGGAATATGAAGCGGGGGTCAGCCAGCGGGTTGAAGGAGAAGTCCACTGTCTCTGTATGCTGATGAGGCAGAGGAAGAAAGGTCATTAAATATGGCATAATCCAATAAAAACTACATGATGTAACCCTTGTAACAAGATAACAATTTGTAACCATTCTTCAGTTAATAATTGAACTCATTATTTTTTGATTAAGTAACTGTAGTGTTGATTACATTTGGTGGTTATACAACATTGTTGTTACCAGAAAGGGAAGCTGTCTAGAAAAAAGGATAACATAAAAACACAGTTACCTAATTTGCCATTTAGATATGAAGAATGAACTCACCTCTGAAATTTCTATTCTTTGACCTGTGTAGTCATAGACATCTCCTGAAAGAAGAAAAAGAATATAGATGAAACTCACAAGTGCATATGTACAGTTAAATCATGTAGAAGCAAATGCCTTTACAAACATAATGTATATTCATATACAAAACATACACAAAAACATACAAATCCAAGTTTCATCCAAGAAAAAAAAACATTCAAAAGGTCATACAGATACACCCCCATACAAACTCAACACACATACAACCAGAGAAAGCATGTAGCAACCACACACTGCCTGTAGCATACCATTTGGAGTTATCCAAAGCTAAACTTAAGAAGTGGGTTTTTAAATGTTTTATTGAAACAGTCAACAGACTCTGATGATGGGAGGCGGGAGAGTGTGGGTGCTAGGTTAGCGAAAGATCTTTTGTTAAACATTTGGCTCGCGATATAGCGGACAGGCTGTGGATGGAAGACCTATGTAGGTAGGAGTTAAACCATGTATTGCCTTTAAAGTGAGAATTTAAAAATCAATCCTGAACTAAACTGGCAGCCAGTTCAGTGAGGCTAAAATAGGAGTGACGTGAGATCATCCCCAGTCCTATTTGAAAGCCCAGCTGCTGCGTTCTGTACAAGCTGTAGACGTGCCAGGCAGGTTGACTCAAGTGAAAAGGGCACTGCTGAAGTCAAGACAAGAGAAAATGCAGGAACATTTTATTTTGTCACAATATAACAGGTTATATAGTGAAACTGACTTTGTAAAATGATGGCATGAATGATGCGTTCTAAGTCAAAAGCCGATATCAATCGTCTGATTTTATTTAAACAAAGTTTCAGAGATTAAAAAAAATGATTGGATCACGTTTTGGTTTTTGAACTTCAAATGAGAGTCAAATTTAATGCCAAGATTCCTGGAGTTTGGTTTGACATAGGAGGCAAGTGGGCCAATATGCTGGAAAATGCCTGTAGTAACATTTTCAGGGCCAATGATGTTTTGTTAGAATTTAACTGAAGGAGGTTTATATATATATCAATTTCTTCATAGCAGCTAAACAGTTAAAGAGAGTGTCTAGGTTGCTGAAATCATCAGGTTTAATTGAAACATAAGTTTGAGTGTGGTCCGCATAACAATGGCCCAAGGGAATTACAGGCAAAAGGAGCCTGTAAGTATTGAGTGCTGTACATGCTCATACTTTTCATGTTCATACAGTTGGCCAGCATTTCTAAAAATCCTTTTTTGTATTGGTCTTAAGTAAAATTCTAATTTTCTGAGATACTGAATTTAGGATTTTCATTAGTTGTCAGGTTTAATCATCACAATTAAATGAAAAAAACATTTTAAATATATCAGTCTGTGTGTAATGGATGAATATAACATCCAAGTTTCAGTTTTTGAATGGAATTACTGAAATAAATCAACTTTTTGATCAGTTTTGCGGTTGCATTATACATTTCAAGGTTGTATTCAGGCTGTCAAACTAACTCAAACGGACGTGAAAAAAATTAAGGATAGAAGCTAAAGCCCACCAATTACACAGTAGCCGGAGACAAAAGACAACAAACGATCAACAGTGTTCCTGTAAAGCTGGTTAGGCCTCTATTCATTATTAGAGTCATTAAAAGCAGAACAGTAGGGCTTTTTTACGTTACATTCAGTAGGAAGATATGTAGCGTTAGCTAATTGACATTACATAAGGAACAATCCACAGCCGACATTGTTCTGGATTTATTTTAGGTTTTGAAAAGGGAATAAATTGAACTTCTCCTATCAACCTCTCTGAGCAGCGACTGCAACTATTACAAATACCCCAGGAACAGGGTTTGACCATATCATATTTGTAGCAGGTATCTGTTTGTCTGTATGTATTTGCCTGCAGAAGGACTGAACAATCTCCAATAAAGTGAGTCTTTCTATTTAAAAGTATTTAATGCATAATGTATGTAGGCCATCATTGTGTATAAGCCAATATTTAGTTTAGCCATTTGTAGCTCCTTATGAGAGCTCATGAGCCCTGGGTGCTCACATAAGTTCATAAATTGTTTTTTTTCACATGTGGAAATAGCCAAAACTGTATGTTGAAGAAAGTTGCTTTTATTCTATCTACAATTATTAAAGAAAGCATTCCCTATCTATAAGTTATGTATTTTTAATTAGATGGATAATAAAAGTTTGCAAAAGATTGTGTCTGTTGGATTTACGAGTGCAAAAAGAGTTATTGCCACTAACTTGAGGATTAGTCATTTAAATAAGAAATCATGGCTACATATCTTTTTCGTTTAGCTCCTTGTTGCTAAATTTTTGTCTTTATTTGGGTCTTAGAAGAAACCCATAGTCTCTACAGTTGCTACTGTATTAAAATGCACTTTATTATAGAAAACTGCAGGTAAATGTCTTGAATCTTACCGTAACATTTGCCGTTGATGGAGCACTTGTTGAAGATCATAATATTCTGGGTGAGTGTCCCTGTTTTGTCACTGAAGACGTACTTGATTTGACCGAGCTCCTCGTTCAGCGTGGTAGTACGAGCCTCAGCGGGGGTGTTGTTCCGCGCGTAGTACATCTTCCTGTCCCAGTCAATGTAAAAGCTGTTCCCCAACCGAATGATCTCCACACTGCCAAAAGATGTAGATAGAGGAATTGTGAAGAAGCACATACTATATAATCTTGATGCTAATTAAAAACATAATTTCACACACGTTGTTACCTAACATAGAGAGAGATGGGCACAACGGTGTTGAGGATGATGACATAGGACCAGAATGTGAGGAAGGCAGAAAAAGCAGCATTATTGTTATCTTGTCTGGGCAGGAAGACTGTAAACTCTGAGCCTTCGTTCAGCTCCCAGATGTAGTTTCCTATTGCCAGGATGGTGCACATGAAGGCCAGGAAACCAAAAATCTGCATGGAAAGTAAGGGACGTTCAGGTTAATTTAGGGTCAAAGGCATGCAAATACTGTATGCTGTACTGAAACTGAAATATGTAGAAACAAAAAAAATATCAAAAGTGACTGGTAAAAATACAATTTGTAGTCCAAAAGTAAGCAAGACTACAAAACATTTAGCCAATAATATCGCTCTCAAACTGACTGACTTTTAACTAAATAACACCATACTGTAATACATATACAAATAAATACATGTTTTCTGGTACATCTGAAATGTTACACATGGGATGTGAAAATACAGGTAGATATAAGTCTTTATATTTGACTATGACACACAAACCCCAAAGAAATTTTCATGTAAGAATCAAACTCTTTAACCACAGATATGAAAATACTTCACATGTATGTGGACAGAGAAACCTGGCAGACTGAGGTATTAAACAGTGATCTTGATATCCTAATTGTGCAAGATTTTGGTAAAATATCTTTAACTGGATGTCATTTTATAGAAACAGTCGCTTGTTGAAAACTTTATTGAAGCAGCAATCTATAATATATTTCCTGTGCTAAGCCATTACTGTGGCGTTACTGTGGACTTTTCCCCTTGGATTTCACTCGATGAAGTTATAATTTCTGTATGTGTAAATTGTCCTTTGCCTGTCTGGTCATCACTGCTCTGAGTAACTACAGCAAAATCATTTTTTCAAAGAAATGTCAAATAAACCTTGTCACAAGTTCCTTTTATGTAATGACTTGATTTAGCAGTATTTCAAAAAACAATGAGCAGATGAACTGCAAATAGGCTGCTAAATTGTCAACACTTGTATATACAAAATAATTAACTGGATGCCATCCAAAGATCAGATAAAGAGGCAATTGATTTGAGGACTCACACATAGGACTAGGACATTCATCAGACGGTCTATACTAGTCCTCTTAAACGTGCTCTTCCCACAGTTCTGCATCAGCTTTGTCTCTGGACCTGCAGAAGAACAGAAACAAGACTTCATATGATCTCATATCTTCCTCCTGTAGTTCTTTTAAAAATGTCTTAGTGTATTTTGAAGTGAAATACAAGTCAAATCAGACTGCTTAAGGTTTGATTTTTCCAATATCTCTCTTAATATGGTTTCAAGGTTTACAGTTTCCACTAGTTCCCTATCAACACAGTGTGAAAAATCATACCCACCTCCGAACAGCACCAGTCCAAAGCACCACTCAGTGTTCCTGAGGGTGCAGCCTCGCAGCAGGATCTTCTCGTTGTCCAGCGAGTATTTCTGACCAGCGTAGGTTAGTGTTCCTGTGAAGCGGTCGAGGCGGTTGTTGGGGGGTTCACAGCGCGCACCTCGCCTTGAGGCAGAGAGAGGTAACACAGCAGGTTTGAGGTTGCGCTCACATTAACTATTAAAGCATGTATGCAAATATTGTACGACTATGTGTCAATGAGTCTTTGTGTAGCAAAACTTTATTTTGTTTATTTAATACAGATTTTTTCTATCCAATTTTGTTGTTACATTCCAGTATATGTTTTAGCAACATTGTTCAGATTAGGTGTGACTGTCTTTATAAATAACTTAAAATTAGGCAGAATCTCACTGCTACTTAATGAAGGCAGTGAATGAAATCTATATAATCACAGTGACATTTGTTTACATTTTCAGTTGTCTTCTAAACCTTTTTTTAGGTGTAATTAATTTGTGTATAAGCTCTGGTAGTATTGCTGCTGTGCTTCATTGTGCAATACTATTTGGCACTGTGCAGCTTCTTCAGGTAACAGAAGTTTACACAAACTGGACTTTGTATCAGGTGTGTGTTTAAACGCTGTGAGTGCTTGTAGTCTAGTCTTGTTGTAGTTTTACCGTTGAAGTCTGCCAGTTTTCCGATACTGTCTCCCAGGTCTCCTGTCACGGTCAAGGCCTGTCTCACCTTCAAGTTTGTCTCTCTGAGGAAAGGAGGAAGATAAAGAGAAGGGGGAGGATGACACGGTAGACATAAAGAGAAGAAGCAAGTGAAAGTGGTAGAGAGAAGGAAGGAAGGAGGAGGAGGGGGGGCGAGGAAAGGTCAAAGAGAACCAGACAATGATAAAAAGGAGGAAGGGAGGAAAGGAGGGTGAACAAGAAGAATAAGAAAGAGATGAAGCAGTACCGTAATGACAGACAATGTATAACAGTGTGTAACAGTGTTAAACGAGCCCACATCATGAGGTTACACAGAAAATAGACCAACCCATCCAGTTCTGCTGTCTCGATGTACACTAGGTTGAGAGGTTCACTGCTGGAGAGCAACAGGAGGTCAGCCTGAAATTACAGAAGGGTTTGTCTATAAATTCTGCAGTTAGTTTGTCATTCTGATAAACAAATCATATACAAAGGCAACTCTGAGCTGACTGTGTCAGAAAAAAGCCAACAACACACAATATCCCTTATCTATTAAAGTTTCAAAGAATACTTGCAGGGATTTATTGTAAATTAACACCAGTTGAACACTCTGGTTTTAGTGACTGCTTTGTGTGGTATTCTTTATCTTGCAAATGACAGGAGATGTTGTCCAAACACTGAATATTCCCCAAAGAATGTAATGATGCAACATTTCATACTTTACTTCTTTGCACACACATGCTAAAATTTGCCATGACGTAAAAATGCAAAGATAAAATCCAAAATGAATAAATCAAGACGACAGAAGTACAAGGACAAAACAAAATGCAAAGAAATTAAGTGTAGCTCATATATGTTCTGGGAATAAAGAAGAAACAATAAGCTTTCAACAATTTACTCACTGTGACAAACTGGTTGTTTTCCAGCTTGATGATGTCTCCCACCTGGACATCCATCCATTTCTCGCTCCGCAGCCTGAAAACAGGAAACAGGCTGGTAAGCGGATGTTTGGACTGTGTGTTAGTGTGTATGTGTGTGTGCAGACTTGTATGACTGTGGAGTTCAGAAAAAAATTCTTCTTTTCCCTTTTCTTTGAGGACTGTCAGGAAATAAACTGTCAGAGGGACCACAAACGAGCCTCGAACACCAAGGTCATCCTAATATTAGTAACTTTCATTCACTGGATGTTCCTGCCTGTTTCCTGTATTATCTCCCCGTGTAACTGCCAATAATGGCGAAAGTTTTTAAAACTTGGCTGGAATACAAATATTTGATGCTTTTCAGGGTTTTCCATTTCACGCTTCAGTCCACGCTGGTATTTCAAATTTATGCAGTCGAAACAGTTTAAATCTCTTTCTAGTTTGCTAGTGCTTGTAGCTTAGTGAATGTTTGCTATAAATTAGCTTGTTAACACTATATAAATAATAATTAATGACAACATTTCCAAAAGGTTAAACTCTTTTGTTCAAAATTGTTATAACACATAGGAAACGTCCACATAACTTTACAGTACACTGAAGTTAACCAGGTCAAATCAATTAGACATTAGTCAGTACATTTTAAATGAGCACCCTTTTTGTTATTTCACTTCTGCTTAGTTGAATATATTTTGTTCACTGCTATATTATTGAAAAACATTTTGTTTTGGACAGTTGATGAGCCAAATAAGTAACTTCATATCCACTATAGGGCTGTTGATGGGCATTTGTGATTTGTCTTCACCTGTTATAGAGTAACTGATTAATAGAGTAATTGAAAAAAATAATTTATACACTGATCAAATATGAGAAACTTTTAGTTTAAGCACTAGCTCCACCTGATTTTTATCTCTTCTACAGTAAGAGATAAAAATACCCCCATCAGACCTCTCATACCTCAAACCTGAATCAATATTAATACAAAGATGGATTCCTGAAAATAATACTCTGAATGACAGTCCAAAATCTAAAATCTCCTTCAGGCAATGGTAAATGAAGAGGCATTTTTATTCACCTTATAGGTTAAAACTGAAAAAGTGGATGAAATGTTTGTACTCCAGGTACAATACATGCCAAATCAAACACTCCTTACACATTTAACAAATGCAGGTATCAAGTCAACAGGACGAAAACTGACTCTTCCTGCCATCCTGCAGCTGCTTCCTTTGGCCACCTAAACAGCCAACAAGAACCAACCCAGGAGGAAAGACCGACAACACATTCATGCAAATAATTGTATCCAGTGCACCATGCATATCTAAATATACAGTTGGTGTCTTGGGTGGAAATCTCAGATCTTAGACGTTGGTAATGCTGGGATCTTATCGTGCCCACAGAGTTACACAGATTAAATGAATAATTCCGCTCTTCAATAACGTTAATCCTAAAATGTTGATGATATGTATTGTCCTTGTTGTAAGTTTGTACAGAAATGTTGAGGCAAATAATTGATTCATCATTCAGTTGAGCATATCTTGTTAATTTTTCAATAACATCTGTTTTTTCTCTCCTTTTAATTTCACGTCAGGCAGCGCTAATTACTATTGAAGACACTGAGGTCATGTCTTCTGTATTGTAGTTTGAAATTTTGGGATTTTAACAATCTGAGAAGGAGTTTACATTCTTCAAATAAACACAAATAATACATGGCAGATTTTTCACATGGTCTTTTTTAGATTTGGTTTTAGGTTAATTACATTTAAATTTAAATTTATTACAGTGTTTATCCCCAGTTATTAACTACCTGCCAATGTGGGGAATGTGGGGCTTGAAGCAGCCATTAGACCTTCACTTAGGAAGACAAACTTTGGAATTTGGACTCTAATTCACCTCTGTATGACTTCTGTTTTTAGATAGGCCCACTGGATATTTTTGACTTTTCTGTACACATCTATTGTATATTTTATTATTTTTGCCCATCTGTGTCACTCATAACAAAACTCTGTCTAGTACAGCCACAGGAAGCAGCTGCAGGATGGTGGTGAGCGCTTGTTTTGTATCCTGCTGAACTGAAGACTGCTATTTCAAATATGTGAGGTATGCTTGATAAGCATGGGATCTGATTTTTTCAAGGCTTCTTTATAATAAATGTAGAGGGCACCCAAGTTAGTTCCCTGAAGAACACCTGCCTGTACAGAAATGTCAAAGGATCCTAATGGTGCCTCTACAAATACACAAGAATCAGGATGTAGCAAGCTGAAACTTTTGCATATATTAGCACAAATGTATTTCCTGTGATCCACAACACATAAACAAACATATATGCACACATACAAACTTACTTTCCATCAATTAGGACTTGAACTTTTCTATTGTTGACTTGATTGTCACTCCTGTGGCGATTCTGGAAAGAAGACAGACAAACCCTCAATGAAACAGAAATGAATCATAAGACTCTCAGTTTGAACCTGACTAGCTTTGACGGAAATTCCCGTGAACCATATCTGTCACCAAATAGGCCTAACAATGTGTGTTATAATTGTGTTTATTATTGTAAAGAGATACTGAGGTGTCAATGCATGGGAGGCGATATGTTGTTAGAGTTCTTCCTGTCAGAGATATATACTCTGATGGGAGTGTCTCCTTTGTCTTGTGATTTTTGTCTCTGGTTACTGAGACAGGCTGTATCTAACGGACAAGTTTACTGCTTCATCCTTATAGTTACTACTTCATTTAGTATTTTAATCAGAGCAATTGAACAGCTAAAATATTAATCAGTAAAGCTTTGCCTAGAACAGAAGCTCTAGTATGTCTTTCTGTCCAGAAGCCAAAGGGTTTAAGTTCAGATTGCTGGCTCTAAATCAGAGTTAATAAGACAGTTAAGAATATTCATTTGTCCTTCCTGTGGCTGACCCAGATGGGGTCTGGGTTTTTGTTCTACTTTCTGGCAGGTTTAGAAGTTTCTGTTTACACCTTTTTCATTTACACTTATATAAAATCCCAGTAAATTGATTTCTATAAGATATGGTTGACTGAAAGACAGCAAGTAAAGGAACAATCAGTTGGTTGCCGTCTTACTTTATGACAGCAACAATTAGGTTCCCAACTTTTTTGGCTCGCAACACTTTAAAACAAAACAAAGTCAATATGCACTCCTTGTCATCAGCTGCTGGTTGTCTACCAGATTTTTTTGTAATAAGTGTTCTTTTTTGAAAAAGTAAAATGATTTAGTAATTTACAAGAAAATCAAAGATTACAGGTCTGACAAAACAAGCAGAATTTGTATAGTATTCACATTTTTCATGCTTTCCTCTTTTATGCTTTGCTCTGCTAATCTTCTTGTAGGCCCTCAACGTTTGGATTAAATTAAATTAAAATTGTTCTCAACTGTGAATCTTACAGAAAATGAGGTTTGATCCAAATTTACATTTATAATGCACAAATTTTATCTCTGGACATAAAATTAAGTGATCTCATCAGTAATACTTAAGAAATACAAGATAAATTAAATTACTACAGTTCAGCAGGCGGAAAGGTGTGAAACTGTCCTTTCACAGCAGTTTTCCTAATGCTGTTGACAGTAATTTCAGAGTTTGCTTTGCAAGGTCATCCACCTTGCCATGCATGGTGAGGCGTGAGTTGGTGTGTACCTGCTGAGATCAAATCAAGCCTGAACCCAGTGACTATAAAGGAGCAGATGGCTACCGGAGGCGAGGACTGTTCAAGTTCGCCACCACTGTCAAACAAAAAGACTCTTGTCCTTCTCCTCAAGCTAATGTTTAACCCATGACAACACTTATTTCCTCTTAGTGGTTTGGCATTAGATTACTGGGTGCCACACAGACACAGGTTAGTTATCAGCTGAAACCATTTTCCTTCCATTGTTTTATAGGCACATTTAACGTGATAGGGGAAAAAAACAGTTTGTTCATTAACAAAACAAATTCACTTCCTGATGCAGTAAAGGTCAGTAAAGATATAGTGTGCGAGCTTGGAAGGCGGGGAACTTTTGGTATTTCTTAATCACTGTCAGTTCACAAATAATGACATAATCTTTTGTATAACTGCATTACAACATTTTCACAAATCTGTCTGATTATCAGTCAAACTCCTTGGCTAAAAGACTGAATGAAGTGTACAGCAACAGCATGTTGTTTTTCAAATTTTAGGTTTCTTTTTGCCAAAATGTGTCTTAAAGTAATTGCAAATGAAATGACAGCCTGAGGTCGACTAAGGTTAAACTGCTCTTGAATTGAAAGTTAATCAAACAGAGACACAGTCGCCACGGTAACCTTAATTTGACGCTGAACAGACTGATAAACGCTCATACTAACAAACAAAAGAGTGTTTATGTTTGACAAAGTGCACTGAAAATGAGATCACGAGTTAAGTGGGGTGTGAATTGTACATTAGACTGTTGATGTTAGTGAAACTGTTTTTTCCCCACAGTCACAGAGTAAATGGGGATTATCAGTAAAATGAGATAACATGACCAGAGGAGCCGTTCTGTGTTGCAGCAACACAGAACGGCTTTACCCTACTGTAAGTCTCTCATATGACCTTTCCAAAAATGTTTTTTTTAATGCCATTTCCTATCTTCTCTCTTTATAGTTCACATGTGCTTAGGTTGTCATGTGGTTAGGTCTATAAATGTAACCATCACTGGGCCCGCTGTGGCTTAGAGGTAGAGCAGATCGGCATGTCGAAGTGTCCTTGGTCGAGATATTGAACTGGCTGTGCCATCCCTGTGCGTGTGATTAGATTCCTCCTGATGAGCAGTGAGCACCTTGCATGGTAACCTCTGACTTGTAGAGTAAAGTGCTTTGAATGGTAGGAAGACTAGAAAGGTGCAATACAAGTACAGTCTATTCCCTGTGCACCCTGACACTTTTTGGGACAGTCTAACAACCCCTGCTGTGGCACCTTTGACTCTTGAAGAGGATAGTCTTTGTTCACATGACCTTAAGAGGTTCCTTGTCTGTAAAAAGTAAACATACGTTGTTTTGTTTCAAACATACAGTATGTTAAATGTCAGCATTAACAATTACTATATTAAATATATAACCTTTATTGTGACACAAACATTTTTCTGCAAAAACTCTGTTGCATGTATAGCATGATCTTTCTCTATCAGTAGGTATATTTTGATGCAGATAAATAAATTTTAAAAAAAAAATTCCCATAAAAATGTTTCGAATGTGCTTACGATATCGTCAGTGGCATCCTTGGCAGCGGTGACTGACAGCACGAGGACCAGAGGAACGACTGTGGTGAACCACGACAGAGAGGAGATCTGAGGAATCACCTGAAGAACACAAACACATACAAGTTCACTTTAGTTTAAGCTTAGTGTTGGATGTAGCAGCTAGTTCAAACTAGAACAAGAGAGAGGAAATATGGTACATGCTGTGTGGCTGACGCAAAGAAATGTAAAGAGACTTCAGCCAAAAGAGAAAATGTGGACCAAGCATTTAAGACAGAGAAAACACGTACATGACATCAGTGAAATTTGCTTGACAATTAAGCCATGTGACGAGGAGGAATTCGTTGTTGGTGTGAGGAACATTTTAAGCTGTTTTCTGTTGATAGTAGAAGTTATGTCACAACGTCTCGATCCCTGATAGTTTCAGATGTATAAATAAGCAACATGGACATTAACTTCTACAGCAAAGTTCTTTATCATTCATAAAAAAATGCATTTGTGCTCCAGTTTCTCACTGTCTGTCAGCAGATCAGCCACTACAGACGACCTCTGTGGTGCAACATGACTGTTTTGCACACAATGAGGCAATTTCCTGTGCTGGATAGACTTCCTTAATCTCACTGCACTTGATTCATCCACATCCTGTTTGACTAACATGCAGCTTCAACGTGAGAAAGAGCAGCCACTCGCTGTGGAAGTGTGTTGTGTTGGATTCTATGTTTGCAAGTGTGCGTGACTTAGGTTTTCATTGTGTTAGCGGTCTTTGATGGTGTCATATTATTCCAGAAAAAATTAGTATTAGCGTCATTTCACAGATGGTCTTTGCAGTTTTACATTTAGTTTTCCAATAAAGCACTTAAGAAGGTAACTTTGGTATTTTTGAACCTGGGCCCTATTTTACAGTAGAGTTGACAGGATGTAAGCAGACATGCAGTTCGTAAAATGGATATATGTCACACTATATTGCGACTTGTCATTTGAATGCCCTCTTAATTCGGAACAACCTGAATAGTCGGCGAGGATTTTGGTGGACTTGCTGAATTGATGTCATATAATGCAGAAACATGGCAGACAAAAGTAAATGCTTTTTATTAATTATTCATTTTGCTCAAATGTAGTATGTATGTAATATGGTATTAGGTTATTATAACCACTAAATTTACCTAGATTTGTTACTTGTTATTAGCATTAACCCTGATAACAACTCAGGTAAAGCAATATTTTAGTGGTTTAAGGGAAGGTAGCCTACTGGTATAGCAATAAATCTGGGATAAAATCACTAAGCTTAATAAGCTGGACAGTAACATCACATACATAACAACACATTCCCTAGACACTATCAAAATTGTAGCTGTTTTCACATTACTCATGAACACACTGAAATCAGAAGAATGACTTCCCAATTTGGGAACCCTCTGAGGAGAGAACGCAATGTTCTAGCAATTCAACACTGACTAACTGGGCATAAGGCTAATATAACACTAGCTGGGCTAATCTAATGGACTTTCTAAGCAACATGTAGTAATATTATCTTAAAATGACGCTTTCAAATCTAACTCAGTTTATGAGTCTAACTGTAACTCAGTTTATGAGTCTAAATCTAACTCAGTTTATGATTTAGATTTAATGTAGATAGATTTAATCATAGTGGCTCTGCAATATTTATTTGCACTATTTTTACTAGTTGAATAAACTTCAACTAGTAAAAATGAACTATCCCTCTTTGATAGTGGCGACCTATGTTTGTTTGTATCTGGTTTCACTTGTTAAAATAAGAAAAATATCTTGAGTTACCCATTCTGCTGATATGGTGTGAATGCAGAAGTAAGTTCACTTCCTGGTACCCGCTAATTAATACACTGAAATGATGCAGGACGCATAATAACTTTTCTAGGCTTGGGAAAGTTTTACAATTATAACTTTTTTGTGGTTTAAAAATTCATACTTCAAAGTGTTTGCAGTTTGAGGTATTCTTTAAACACTATAGAGATGTCTTTTTTTATGTTTGTGTATGTGGAAAAAGTTCTGAGACAAATGGGAAGCAAAGCTGGCTCTCCATTACTGTATCCAACTGATACAGATACATTCACGGAGGAACCTGTTGTGACTAGGTAACATTTTACCGAAAATCAGCTTGACAGTTGGATGGAAGCCTTCCTTTGTGTGTGTTTGTTTCCCTCACCTGGAGCACCAGCAGAAACAGGAAGTAGGCGTTAGCGATCCTTTGGAACTGTTCAAAAAGGTTAAGAGGTAGGAAGGTGAAGAAGTTGTACTTGGAGGTCTTGATGGCGTTTGTCTGTTAGAGGTGTAAAGGGAGGCACAATAAGTGACAGATATAAGAGTGTTACATCAAGAAATATAGGGGTTCTTTTGATTAAGTATACTTATGGGTCTTCTTCAAGATATTTCAAGCTTTATGTTTCTGTGAGAAATTCTAAGGTAAATAGTTCACATTTAATGTTGGAGAATCTTTATCTAAATCTTACGTGTAGTCTAGGTGCTTAAAATTGCTAAACTGAGATCACCCAACCATCGAAACAGGAAACACAACATGTGATCTCTCGTCCTAACCATCTTTATTGTAAAAGTGTTAAGTGTATAAGTTAATAAATAAATGGTGACCAACAGACATGCAGGCATGACAATCGTTTCCTTCTCCCTGACAAAGAAGATGACTCATTTCTGTTAAGCTCTAAGATCGATACTTGCTCTTTTGTTTCCCGTTTTGAACCGTGATATTTTCTTTTTTTCTCAAGGAAGAAGAGGCATTAAAAATACATTGTTTTTACTTTTATTGTCACTCTTACAGCAGACATGAACACGTATCTTAACCATTGACATTAATATATAATGAATGTTGATATAATGATAGTTCCTCGGCGGTGACAGCTACATGGAAGCATGTTGTTCTTTTACATGTTAATATTAAAGTAATTATTTAATAATGTATTCTAACATTACTTTCACAGTAAATTATCCAACTAATCCATTGCCTTCATATATAGTGCAGTTCCATATGAGCCTATCGCTTGATAGCTGCAAGGGATAGGCTTTAAACTATGCATTTAAAATTTTGCTTTTTTAGGTGCTAAAATACCAGCAATCCATCATCAGTAAGGAAAGTTGCCAGCGAGTTTGTTAATCTAAAATTTTATTTAAAAGTTATTTATTAACATATTTTGTTCAATGTATATTAATGTATTTTGTATATTAATTTAGCAGTTCATTATCTCAAGCAAATTAATTACCTTCACAAAGAGGTGCAGAAAGTAACGTATTCCTTCCTAAAATAATTCAGTTGGGATTTTTGTTTTTAGATCCATATGGTGAAAAAGTTCTTTCAGAAGATTTTGTATCGTGATAAGAGGAAAATTCTAGAGGAATACTTCAGCTTTGAGATAGCACCAGAAAAGTCAGTATCATCCACTACAAAGCTAAAAGTCTTATGCAAACAAACACACAAAACACAACAACCTGAGTGTAAACTGGCCACAAACAAACCACCCCCAGTGGAAAAATAAAATCTTGTACTCTCCATGAAAGTTAACTGTGCGCAGCTGGTGTCATTCTATGGACTGCGTTTATGTGAAATCACAAACCATTCACGGGTTGTTTTATGGAAATCTGGCTTTATGCATTCAGGATGATAAGACAGAGGCATGGTAAGTAATCACATGGCTTGAACAAATATTTAAATCTTTGAGGTCCTTTGGATATTCAAAGGCCAAAATGTCACGTCAGGATGTTAATGTTAACAGACGGACAGATGGTACACTTGGTGGAAGAGAAGCTGGAAGGCAGGGTTAAAGTAATCCACAGGACAAATACTGTAATACAGATTGACCCAGTGAAATAAAGCATTAACTCTGCTGGAGTGTCCTTGAGTAAGACACTGGATTAAACTCTGGTGCTACTATTCTGTGGCTAACCCTGATATCTGACCTTTGACTTCCTCGTGGCAGAGAACCCTAATTTCTACTTTAAGACTTTAGACTGTAAACTTGGTTAGATGATTAGATGGGGGCCAACATAGAGTCCTTTAAGCCTGTGGATGGCTGACAGTCTTTGGTGGCTCCTTTTTTGGATGTCACGAGTGTGCTGGTCGAACTTTAAAGGAGAAATAAATACACTTCTCCACAGTGAAGTTCTAATGTTTTTATTACATTCAACATTCCTAATGGACTAACAACCACACTGAACGCACTACCACCAGGTCATAAAACATTTGCAAAGCATTTTTGCAACCTTGAATTGCTCACATCCAAGAATGTCCAACTGTAAACACCCCATTTCCCTTAAATGTGGAAATATTGATGTAATGTTGTTATTTGGGGCCCATCCCAAAAGATTTAGGTAACGTTAATTTTAGTTCAGGCCTATAAAACCATGTGTCATGGATTATAATTATCCTGACGTATGACCTATCATGTCATTAACTGTTGTCATTTCTTCATGTGTGAGTAGATACATAAAGTACTAAAAATAGAAAATTTTTACCATATTTTGTACTCAGTTGAGAGATTGATACAATAATCTTCTTCGCTTTAATTTGGAGAAACCACAAAATGTTGTGAGGATGTTTTTCTATTTCTTATCATGACCCCACATCCTGCAAACATATCTTTGCTATACTAATGTAACACCAGCTAAAATGCGTTGTTTGCGTTTGTAAACAAATTGTTGTGTCAGTTTTAATCAGTTTTGTTTAAATTGTCTCTGAGAGGTTGATTTATGTTATTTTGGGAGATGTAGTTACTAATATTTAGTCTGATATTAACATAATCAGGAAATAATACATTTAAACATCTTGTTCTTAAGGAGCTTATACACAGCGTCTGTTCTATGCACATTTTTGTGGTGACTAAATTATTATGCTGGTAGAGAATTTCTTGGAAGTGTATTTCTCAGGAACACTTCTCATGGTAAAAAAAAAAGGTCAAACACTCTGTGGGACATTTCTGCCTACTCTAAAATGTTTAGGCCAATCAAAGGTCCAAAACAGAACCTCCTTAACATCCGTAAATAAATCACTCAGAATGAATGGAAATCCCTGGGTTATAGCTTTGTTCATCTGTAATGAAACCCTTCATTATCATGTCTCTTAGTTTATGTGAAGAATCCTTGAGGGTTCTTAGCAGATGTTTGACTTCATGAGAATGTAATCTGGTGGGAGGCATTTGCTGCGGGCCAGGTGGATCTTATAAAGAGGGCGAAAGCTCTGACCAGCCGGACTGTGACTGTGACTTTATCACGGATGTCTTTACTAACACTAACACCTCCCAGAGAGTTAACTCTGAATGTTTAAATGCTCAAGCAGGGGAAATGAGTGTTAACACCCTTTTTGGTATTTTCCACTAGTTTTATCCACTTGAAGTTGAAAGGATGTGATTTTAACCGAAAGTAATATTTTAATATTAATATTAGAAGTTAAAAATGGATTATTAAAGGTTTGGAGTTTAATCAACCTTTTCATCTCAGGTTTTTCATTTTATATGTTCAAAGTCCCATTTCACCATATTCATTTGTTGTTTCAATATCCATTTTCTCTTTCTTTTTTTTAAACATTTCATTGTATCCTAATTATAGGAAAAATAGTAATTTCTTTATAATTTTCTGCTCTTTTCCATTTTACCTTTCCAAATAAAATTATCCTTCACACACGCCAATGTAGCTGCCATTGCCATTGTAGAAGTGACACCTCCATTTGCATGTTTCTACTCAACTCATTGAGTTTTGACTGCAGCAACACAGAGAACAAACTATGGAGAATGAGTTTACGGAGAAGCAACTCTTTGATCTTGGCTGATAACAGCCACTCAAGCAGCCAGACACTCCCCAAGGGAGGGTTTCTCTTGTAAATATCTGCACTGACAAAATCTCGTAATAAACTGTTTAGACTAAAGAGTCCGCAGTACATCCCCTTCTCTATTTTTGAAGTCCCATTTTTTGAGGACAATAGAACCACAAATTGACTGACAAACAACAAGCACATATTAATACTTACTGCATATTTAAAGAGGAGGTTGTACTCGCGGTCATTGGCACGAAGTTTCCTCTCCAGCTCTGATTTGTAAAGACAGAGAAATTATCATTTTATAATTTACATGAATGTACAAGTGTGTACTGATATCATGGTCTTAAGTTTTCTATAATGGAAAGTTTTATCTAAAGCACATGACAGTACAGTGTCACAGTAAACAAACAAAAGGTCACACTCATTTCTAGTATTGAGTATCTCATTAAACACTATGTTTGAATTACCGGTACTTTTTAAAAAATGTGTGAAAGTGCTGGTGAATAAATTAAACGTCAGCATGTTAGTATTGTCACTGTATGCATGTTAGCATTTAGCCCAAAGTACATCCTCGCAGAGCTGCTCTCATGACTGCAGATTCTTATGCTCTGTCCTATAGCAATACTTTATTGCAAGATTTTTTTGAGCAGTTTCACCGCCACTCACGATTTTTTCAGCTGTGAGTTGCTGTGGGATTGCACCTTTGTTTCCTTTGTGTATTGCATTGTGGGAGAATAGTGGGCATCAAGAGCACACATATTTAGTATGCATACTGTCTGCTTTGATTATACTTAATTTGTTTCTTTTCCACAACACAATATATACTAAATACCTGATTAGAAAAGAGAAATAGTACACTCTGTGGATTTTTGGAAAAGGAGGTCGTCCTGGTTTTTAATTTTCAATTGGCACTTTTGATTGCCAGGTACATGTAAGTTCAAGCACACAGGAAGGGGCTGCAGAGGGTGCTGCAGCAACCCTTATTGACAGGGAGGAAGACAGTGTGCAAATGACATGTGCAGACTACATAATGGGCACTATTGTTACTATATGAAAACATAAAGTACAGCAGGTAAGTGTTGAATTAAGAGGATGCTCTCATTCACATTACAGCCTAATAATTTGATGTCAGCAGCTGTTTTCGCTGATTTGTCATGATTACAAGAGCTACACTGTTGTGATGCGCAGATCTGCTCTGATCACGTACGCACAAATCATCGACTGGCCTCCCACCCAACTCATTTTTTCCTCAGATTTATCTCACCCCTGCCAGTCCTTTTAACTTTCCGTTCATGACATTCTGGGTGATTTCTTGACCTGACTGATCAGATTCTGACTGATACTGTTGGTGGGACGGGTGACGGTGATACACTGCTGTGCCCCATGCGTAAATGTGCACAGGGCTCGCTTAATGGAGAGATGCTTTACCGTATTTCACCCACCCCGAAAGTCACAAAATGTGTCGTCCAAAGCTCTGCCTGCAAACAGTGGTGCTCTCAGTTACTGCACTCACAAGGTTTTTAATGTACTTTTGGTGTATTTCCAAGTGTGGACACTGAGCATAGAACCGTTTTTCAAGTTGAAATGATGGTAGAGACTGTAGCTAATAATCAGCTGCGCCTGCATAAGTTGATCGTGCTATCAATTTTTTAATCAAATTATTTTATCCATATACATAAGCTATGATTACTGAGGTCTGGGCCTTGGGGACCTCATTCGACCATGCTTGTAACCACTCTGTGTTGAAGGAAAGTGTATAAGTGTAAGTCTGTCATGCGCACATTGAGTGCGCCTGCAAGGTGACAATTGAATTGAGAAAAAACATTGTCGCCATAAGGTCCCCTCAGTTGCTATTATCACATCACATGATCTTCCTCAGTAGATGAAGTTATCATGGAGATTTTCCATTTTTTCCTGAGCAGTTTATTCCATCCGTCCATTCATCCATTGTCAACCGCTCATCTTGTGTACAGGGTCACGGGGGGCTGGAGCCAAGGGTACACCCTGGACAGGTTGCCAGTGCATCGCAGGGAGCAGTTTATTCAAAACTTTAATAGTAACGTAATAAATAAAGACGTTTTATGACATCAAACTTTAAGGCAACTACAAGGAACTTTCATTTGGTGTTGCTTCTGGCGGACAGTTGCTATTGTGGACAAAAGTGGTAGTGTTTCCACCACCTCTTGTCATAAAGATCTTGATCTGACTAGCGTGTGCATTCGTTTTTCATTTTTAAACAGCTGTTTCCAAGATGCATAGCCATGAGGTAATGTATCTATCTGCTGCTATATAAGATTAATAACACTAATAACTGAAGGGACCTTGCAGCGAGTCAAGAATGAATTTTGAACCTCAATGATGAGTACATTTTTTTTAAAACTCAAGCTTGTGTAGTCCATCTGGTTAAGGCTTACCTCTCTCTTTCTTCCTGACACAGTCCACACCGAAGAACGACATCTTCTCTTCCTCCTTCTGCTATCTATCCATCATACCGGTCTGTGCAAAAGAAGAGAAAGCTGTGACATTGTGGCTGAAGAAGGGACACATCTGAGTCACATAATATCTCCATCACCAGGTAATAAATAAATACACACACGCATCAGAAGTCAAACATCAGCTTTCTCCTGAACACTGAGAGTTTAAACATCATTGCTGGTAAAGTGAGAATGACTGAGTGCCCGTCATTTGCCATTAGGGCATTTTCAATAATGTGCTCAGTGAGGTAATCATTCCCCAGTCATATGGCTCTTTAAACTGAGGTTATAGCAGGTTCCCATTACAGCTGTTTTAAAAAAATCTGACAGGATAATTTTTGAGATCAAGCAGAGAAGGTACACATGAGAATTCTGTTGTCAAAGGTACACCGTGTGTGTTTGAGTCAGGGAAATGAACAGGGAACATGCTGAACAAACAGCCACAGGGAAGTAATTAAAAAACACATAAAGGAGGCGAGAACACATGATTTCACAGTCCAGTTTTGTATCTGTTTATGTTTGCTCCACTACAAGGGTATTTCAAGATTTAAATTCACACTAACCCATGGTGATTTGTTACCATGGCGACAAAAATTTAGGTGCCCAGAGTAAAGATGCTTTTTCAGTATTAAGACTTGGATTTAGGGTTCAGGGTATAGTTGGGTTAGGGTTAGGCATGGTGTCCCCACAGGGATAGAAGAACAAATAAATGTGTGTGTATGTGTGTGTGTGTGTGTGTGTGTGTGCGTTAGAGAGAGAGAGAGAGTCCTGCCTTCACTTCCCCTTTGGTTCCCAAAGGTTGTTACTTCAGCTTTGCATCAGCCCTCAGGCCTCTTAATGTTTTTTCCCATGTAGGGCAGAGTGACTCAGAGGGAGGTTCCTCAGGCCAGACATCCACTCCTTCAGCTATCTGCTCCTTCTGACGGTAAGAGCTCAAAATCAAGAGCTGTGTCTGGCCCCTGTGTTCTGTCTGATGGACAGACTGAAAAGTGGCTGTTAGTGTGCCACTGTTATTTTAGTGGTTTGGTTTAGTGGACAGATGAAGACCCAGGAAGAATCACAACTGTAAGTCTCTCTTATAGTCCTGACTCTTCCTGGCTCTTAATCCCGAATCCAGCCACGCAACATGCACTGATACATTAACTGGTCAGGGCCACAAGATATGTTGGTTATGTGTGAAACAACATAAAGTGAAACGTTCCCATTACGAGAAAGGTTTCTTGTTAAAACTGAATAATTTGGTATGTAGTATGTGTCATAATAACATGATTAATAATATTAATAAAAATATTATTTTTTTAGATTTGTATTGAAATTGTTGCTCTCATTGTAAAATGCTATCTAAATACATCTAAGCCTCTAAAAAATATATCATATGAAACAATCTTAAAAGGACCCTAAGATGAGGGGTCACAAGCAGACATGGCATCATGTTAAAGGCCACGGGTAGAAAAGACTGGGTACTGCTGGTTTTAAACACTTGGTGTCCAATGCGTCTTTGGGGAAATTCCATGGCTGCAATATCGACCATTCTAGCTCACAGGAGGGGTGACGTTAGTGCCAGTGTTTCTCATCATTAAGACATTTTCTCATAAATCCTTTTTCCTGTGCCCCCTCTCTCTCCTAAACAGCACTCCCTGGGGTATGAGCATGCATAAACATGTTTAGAGTTTTTCTTCACACCTCCAGCCTTTGCAAGATGGCAGCCTGCGCTTAGAGCGATAACTGCAGTAATATCTCTAAATCTCTAAATTTACAGAATATGTGTGCTTCCTTGCTTAATAACTTCATAAAGTGCAAATGTGGTCATAAGTGAGGGGGAAGAGTGTGTGTGTGTGTGTGTGTGTGTGTGTGTGTGTGTGTGTGTGTGTGTGTGTGCGTGTGGCCTCTGCCCATGTTGAAGAAGTAGTGTTTGACATCCCGCCCCTCAGCTTTGGTTGCCACAGTGACGTCAGCACTGGAGCTGTAATTATCAGCCACATGTGTTTGTAGAAGAATGCGTGTGTTTTAACAGGAATGCCAAGGCACACATGGGCTAGACGGTGTGTGTTTTGTCTGCACCATTGTGTTTTTGTGTTTGTATATATTTGTGTCCAGATGGTCGCGCTGATGTTTTTGGGTACATTCTTGTGTTAGCTTACATGTGTAAACATATTAACACAACTATATATAGAGAGAGAGATGCACACAAACGCACACTTGGAGCCGCCCACCACATATCCACTCTTTGACCAAGTCCCACCATAAAAGCCCTCAAAGCAAACAGTCCACCTATTCATTCACTCTGAAGCTCCACTAAATTAACCACCCAGTTCACTCCGCAGCCAAACAAAGAGTCACCTGAACCCAACAACGAGAGGTGTTTCCACAGTGGTTAACGGGAAAAAGTGACATTTAAACTCACTACCGTCATCAAGAAAGATTTAACGAGGCTTTAAATATGAATGTCAAATGGTGTGGACTGTTGAATGTTTCGGAGTTTCTCGCTTTTGGTTTTGGCAGATACTCTGACTTTCCAGGCTTGACTACAGTGTCGACACACCGCAGAGACAAAACTGGTTGGTGAGTTAGGGAGATGCAGCTCTCGAGTAAAGATTACAGTTGTGGTACTGGTGGTGCTGTTTGTCCAAATTACCATATTTACCATAAACCATGCTGCTTGCTGTCGACCCTTTCCCTAATTACATCGAGACTGAATAAGGATGAACATGTTGGAGGTGAATTTTGCAGACAGGCTTTCATTCCTTCCACCCCCCGTCACCAGAAACCCTGTCAACTTTGGCTCAATTCATGCTGGAAGAACATTGCTTTCTTGTTCTTACTTTTTGCCTTCAAGTTATCTCTCTGTTTTCCTACCAGATCCTTAGTTGGCAGAGTTTGTCTTTGTGTTACCCCCTTTTTGGAGTCTGATCAGCTTTTATATACTTTTTGTTCCCCTTTGTGATGAGTTTGTTAGGTCAGTTTTGTTTGTTAGATTCAGTTTATGTTAAGTAATCGATCTGAGTTTAGGTTTGTTTAGTTGACCTCTTTTTTGGGCGAAGATTTTTTTTGCATATTTTTGCAAATGTCTCTTTCATTTTAGGGTAAATAAAACACTTTTTTAAAATCTACCTGTGAATCCCCACGCTTGCCAGCTCAATCATCCACATCTGCCAACCAAAACATTGGTAAATATCCTTCAAAAGGATATTTTTGGAGGGGAAAATTAAATTTTGTAGTGTAACTACTGCACATCAAAACTCCATCCATGCTGCTCGTGGTGTTGAAATAAGTCATGAGGTAAAAACTTTTTCACATTTAGTTTTAAATCCACAGCGGAAAAAACATGTTGTGGTTTAAGTTAAACCACCTTCACCAATGAACCAGTGATGCCTTGGGAATGCCCCACTTATCTATCATTGCTTTATTTTCCTCACACACACACACACACACACACACACACACACACACACACACACACACACACACACAAAGGTTTACCTTTTAAAGTGCAACACTGGTATTAATGGTATTCCACGTAAACAAAGATGGGTAACAGTATCCCACTGTCACAGTCACCTGTGACTGGCTTAACAGATCAGAGGTCGCACAGATGAATGAGCGTCTTGTGCGATTAGTGATCTCTGGTTTCTCAACTGAACAGCGCCCTATTATAGATACTGACTGCTTGTTTGCAGCTGAAAGAAAGAACCTTTTCCTCTGAATGTGTGTGTGTGTGTGTGTGTGTGTGTGTGTGTGTGTGTAGACAGGTGCCTGTAAATCCAATCTGCTGAAGAGCCTTTTTGTGTTTGTATGGTTTAAAAAGCATGGTTTTCCTACTCAAGAAACAAAATGATTTTTGTTGGTCCCCCCTTTATTTTCAATTCTAGGAGGAATATGTCAGGCTGAATTTAAAAACCTGAGGTCAGACAGAATCTGTCAGATAGTGAGGCATAATACAGTATTCTACAATTTTAAAGCTAATTTAGAGGAAACTAAGGGCCACATTTTGGTCCTTATGCTTGTGTAGATATTGTCCATACATGTCTATATATGTCTATATATGTGTGTACTATGCGTGGTTTGTGTGTAGAATTTATATTGAAGGTGCTCTTTGTACAAACTGTGAAAGCAAATTTCCTCCACTGAGGACAATAAAGAATTAATCTGAATCTGAATCTGAAATAAAGCATTTATTTACAGTCTATTGATTCAAGTCACCCTGATTAAAAGCTATATGCTATCTCCCTTTAAACATGCTGTTGTCCAGCTCCCCCCACCGGACCCAGTTTAAATCCAACAGCCCTGAGAAACTTGACCCACATCCAAACTACTGCTCTTATCAAAACTTACACCGGTACAATGACGTGAAACACACACATCCCCCGAAGAAAGAAAAAGAAAACAGTTCTGTACTCACAGTGATGTACTGAGTGCTGTGTTTGACTAGAAAAAGGCCACAAACACTTTAAACAACTGGAGAAAGATAGGAGTTGTTGCATAATAGTTTCCATAGATCAGCCAATCACATAATAACCACACAGTAAAAGATAAGCCAATGAGCACAGCTGCTATGTTTTCAGAGGCCCCCGCATGTTCCCCCTCTGCATGTGTTTTGTCTAATAGCAAACAGACGTCTGGATAAATGAGGACTATTTTCAAAAAGGAGGAGAGAAAGGTGTGTAGAGGAGAACGAGTTGGCGTTTATTTGTAACCAAGACAAGATGAGAGAGAGATAGTACAGACGTTTTTCATGGCTATGAGACATGTGATTTCAGAATAAACTGAAAGAGTTAAGAAAACTTTAAGGACTTCTTAGGCTACAAACTTTACGGACATAAACAGATTAAGAGACAATGGTCCCCTGGTCATAGACATGTAAAAGGCCCCCGACCCTTCAACATAGGAGCAAGACACCCAGACTGAGAACAAATACTGCAGTCATTTTGTGGCTCTTTGGGTTCAAGATGTGTTTTTTGTATCTTTGTCGTCGTCTTGACACTCTGGAGTCATTTTGCATCCCTTTGTAGTCTCTTTGTGGTCATTGATGTCTCTGTAGTCCATGTGCATCTCTTTACAGTTGTTTTGCATCTCCTTGTAGTTGTTGTCTGTCACTTTGTGGTTGTTTTGAGTGTCTCTGTGGTTGTTTTGAATCACTTTTTGTCTTTGTGGTCGATCAGGTCAGACCTTTGTGATTTTCCAATGAGAAATGTTAACAGTCATTTCAAACAGAGACTTTGGTCCCTGACCCTTTGGGCCCCTGGGCTTGTGCCCGGTAGGCCTGTTCATTAATCCATTCATGATTAAGGGAACCACAGAACTTGTCTGAAAAAGCTCCTTCATAAAGCGTCCACAAACACTAACAGTACTTTCATGAAACAGAATCCTAGCAGATATATTTTGTGAATTCTTTATTGTCTTCACAGAAATCTTTTTAAAAAGTCCCTGTCTGGTTTTTAGAGAACTCAGCATTCCAAAACCCAGCAGCCTACCTCTTCTGTTGCATCTCTATCAACAAGTACTTGTCTTATCTGGCTGCTAGCTAATAATAGCTGGCAGCCAACGCTGTATTTATCAGAGCATATCATCAGCTCTAAGCTTTATTGCTTAGAGTTGATATGCTTAGAGTATTGCTAAAGAGTGAGGCTGCAGGTATTAGTCAGTTAATCAGTCTATAACAGAACATTAATCTGCAAATATTTTGACAATCAATTAATCATGTAAGTAAGTTTTAAGGAAAAAAGACAATCATGTTATAATCCTCATATATAACTGGATTATTCTGATTGTCTTACACAGGACCAGCCCATGGCATTGGCGATATAGGCGGTCGCCTAGGGCGCATTAAAAGAGGTTATAGCGGAGACTGATATTTCAAATCTGCCGTAGGGCTTCAACACGCCATGCTCTTACATCATTGTAAACTGAATATCTTTGGATTTCTGTTGGTCGAACTACAACAAGACGTTTGATCTAGAAAACTGTTCTCTGATGTTTTATAGACCAAACAATTGTTCAGTTAATCAAGAAAATGATCTGCAAGTAAATGTATAATGAAAATAGTTGTTAGTTGCAGTTCTAGAGGGAAGAAGGTCTCTTTCACTTTCACCTTCATCATTATTGTGTTAGTCCTTCATGAACGTCCCAGTCTGTTTGTTCTCTCAAATTACATCCTGTATTGTTACTGAATACCTCAGATCATTGGCCAACACAACTACTCCCACTATACAAAGGAAGGAGGCGGAGGAAATACAGCACAGTAGCACAGAATCAAAACTGAAATTCCAACTGAATCAAAGCTTTCACCGCCATTAAGTTGATTATTTTGATTTTCTGCCCGGTCAAAAAGCTCTAAAAGCAAACCTTTGTCTTGTTTGAAAGCTGAACCTGCAACTGTTGTTTTTGCATACACTTAAAATTGGGCGTCTTTGTTGTTTCACTATATCTGCCATCCGAATTCAGTGCACAAATCTGCTACATTAACTCAACAATGTAGCGGTGATGAAAGATGTAGCACTGCAAGTTCAGTGGAAAGCAGGGCTCCTATGCCGTTAAAAGGGAGTTGTGAGGCAACTCAGAGGAAACAATGCTTTTAGACCAACATGCTATTTTCATGCAGCTACTCAGACATGCATTGCTGAACTACAGATTTATAGATGTGCGGTGAGTTCAGAATGAAGGTGAAGTACATTTTAGAGACGAGATTCCGAAGAGATACAAAGTCAGTGGAAAGCTGGCACCAAGTTAGATGTTTCAGTTTAAAATCTTTTATAATACACAAGCAAAGCTGATTTTTGTTTGTTTGTTTATGTATCCTACACTAAATACCGAGTTCTTTTAAATCTGCTTTAAATTAGGGATGTGACTAGTAATGATTTTTGTTATCAATTAATCGTTGGGTCTATAAACTTTTAAATAGTTTTAAATATTTAAAAAAGTGTCCTGTTTTGTCCACCGAACATTTAAGTAACTGACATATACAATTCAGTATCACAGGAGACATGTCACAGGAAAAAAACAGCAAACATTAACATTTCAGAAATTGAAACTGAGAATTTTTGGCATTACATTGTTTATAGTTTATTAATGTTAATTAATCGATTGCTTCATCTCTACATTATATTAAGACAAGATTAAACACAGATGCTTCATTAGCTGCAGAAAGAAGAGGAAAAGGAGAGAATGGTCTGGAGGAAAATATGAGCTAAACTTACACATGCACAGACATACAACACACAATGTCTCTACAGTCTGTACGTGGCTATTTGTGGTTGAAAAACACAAACAGTAAAAACCACTCCAAACATGTGAGGTTACAATCCACTTTGTGTTTCAATCTCTAGGCAGGTAAAGGAAGCTCAGTGTTTAGAGACAATGGGATGCTGTAGCAATTTAAAGCTGAAACTGAAACTGACTAGTTCAGCAAAAGCCTACATGTATCGCTACTCTGAAGAAAAATGTCTACATCCTATCTTAAGTACAGAAATGAGTAAAACTTTCTGCAGAGAGGTTTGGATTTCACCTGACCAAAGCTAAACCACAGCTCAACTGAAACTCACAGTCTGACGATCTAAGCTCAGGGGGTTTGGTCTGTGGTGAAGGTCTGTGCAGTTGGAGCTTTTGTACTTTGTTGAGCTGCTGATTATCACCAAGAACAACAACAAAAACATTTTTTTAAATAGCTGAAACTGTCTGCAGTACTTGCAATACCTTTATGTTTTTTTTAAAAAAAAATCTACCTGCAATGTTTAATACTTAGTGTTTAGCACAAAAACACCAAAGCAAATTCAAAAAACATTGGTATAATCTGTGAACACAGACTGATGATTTGCTGCTCCACTGCATAAACATATAAACCATATTTGGTTCTGCAAATCAAACTCAGATACGGATAAGTTACAGGGCTGGGGGTTACACTTCAATACCATTTAAGTACTAACCAAAATGTGTCTCAATACACTGAATTCTGAAAACTTTCAAGTACCAAAAGGTGGTATCAAGTGTCAATCAATCACACATTTTTGACTGTTTTATTCTTTTTCGGCTGCTTGTCTTTATCCCACATTTATGTGAGACTTTTGACTTCTTTTGTTAAAGCTGTCAAAGGTATTGAAAACAATACTGTTTTGGCATTGGTACCCATACAAGTATTGACAGACTTAAAATGATACCCATCTCTAGTCAGTTGTAGAGTCAGTGTAATTTCTAAATATCTACAGGCCACCTAAATACTGTGCAACCTTTCTCCACAGAGAAATGCCACGCTGGTAAGAATAGCATGAGTGATTGCTGAAAAGGTGAACGTAGCACAAGACTTCGGCAAGAAGAGAGGAGATGTTTTACATTGATGATGCTTATCCTATGAACCATAAAGACGTGGAGGACATAATACAACATCTGAAATCCTCCTCCTGCAGCCTTCATATTCTACCAATAGGCATTTTCAAAAATGTTTATAATTGCATGGCCTCACATATTCTAATTGTAAACACAGGCCCATTTCAAACATCCTGTTCGTCTTTTTATATTGCTTATTTTTATATTGTTGCTTTTATGTTTTAAAGCACTTTGAATTGTCTTGAAATGTGCTATACACATACACTTGCCTTGCAAAACTGAAGCACAAGATGCAAAGAAGCACTGTAATACTGTAACTTACAACAACTGAGTGAACCAATTTGTCCTCTATCAATTATGTTTTGTTGTGTGTAGTCAGTTAGATTTTCTTTGTTGTCAAATTTTTATTTTTTTAATAAATCATAATTCGAAGATGCTGAGCCAAGGCACAGCTTTGGGTTTTCAACTTCCTGGGTTGTGGCAAATGGTCCCTTTCCTTCCACTGTATTTCTGTGCCACTGAACCACACACACCATATTTTGCTTTGACTGTTGTTTTTTCTACTAATTCAGAGCCTCCGCCAGGAACCATGGCCACAAAATACAGAAACACAACGTTTATACGGGACAGCCACTGTCCTCGTTTTCTGCTTGTAGTCTATTAGATTCTATAACTGCAGACTACACATATTTTCAACATGTTAGATGTTACAACACAAAGTGCTTTAGCTTTCAACCCAGTAATTTCCTGTAAATTCCTCCAAAGACCAGAAAAGACCAATTTCAAGACGTTTTTAGCAATTGCAGCTGGAAAGTAACAAAAGGCAGGAGCTCACTTTATTTAGAATGAAGAAATATTTACTTTTTACTCTACTTCACTGATGCAAGAGTAGCTACAAATGAAGATTTTACATATTTACAGATATATTCATCAATAAATCAAATCCTCTGACATAAAAATGATACAAATCTGGTATCTGTGGCTGTCGCAGCACTGTAATAAGCACGGCCAATCATTTAATTTAGCCCAAATTAAACGATTAGTTGGCTTTCCAGCCTGTCTTCTTACCTACCTGCGTGCAGCCAGTGCACTCACTGCACATGAACATGTGTTTTGGGGGAGTGGTTCTGGAGGGAGGCCCGAAGGGAGGGGGTGGGATATTTCCAGTTGGATACTTTAAAAATCTAGCTGTCTCTTATCAGTTTCACCAGCACTGCCTACCCCAGCTTTAAAAGGCGGTTCAATTTTAGAATATTTCACAAAAAAAGATCCACCTCGAGCAGCTATGACAGTAAAATGTTGCTTACACAATTTCTCAGTCACAGGGGCCATTAGTCACTTTTGATACTAATCTACTGTAACTTAACAACACTTTTCAATGCAGGACTTTTATAATTGAGTATTTGTACATATGGTGTATTGGTATTTTTACTTAAGTAAAGCTTTTCAGAAATTCCTCCAGCACTCTTGGCAAAAAAGCAAAACCAGCCAGACAACCGAAGCCAGAGCAGAGTCCTGACTGTTGTTTATTAATTTCCCCTTGATCAGATTTCCTTGTGCCTTGTAACTGTCACTCATAATATGTTACGACCACAGACTTAGCTTTGATCTAACTGACAACTAAGTTGAATGAACAAATAGAAGGTAACATAGGGACGATGTTTGGTTTCATGGTTCCAGGGGATTACTGATTAATGACAGTTTCCTCATTACAACAGACTTTTAGTGAATGAGGAAGTTCACATAGTGTGAGCCGTTCACACCTTGCATTTTGAGAGAATGACACAGTTTAGAACATGAGACCTGAACTGATTTGTAACATTGATTCATGTATGAATAGAGATGTATATCCACATGCATGCCTATCACCTGTTCATACCTTTTTTCCCACCGATGATAAACATAAACAAAGCAAGAATGTGAGATGCGGTTATGACACGAGGGCACAATACAGTATGGGCCGTTTGAGTGCCGCACCAAAACACCCGGACAATCAACCTCTGAATAATTCACCTGACCTCTCAGGCCACAGAGCCACTCCTCCTCTCATCTTACCTGATAAAACCCTGACATTTTGATTGACCTTTTAAGCTTAATAACCTCCTTTATGTACCATAGAGACTCTTTGACAGACGCAACGTCACATCGATCTAACAACAAACGCCTTTCAAGTTGTTGCACGAACTTGGATTTTGACCCATATTAAATAAATTATTGTACAGAGCAATGGAAATTACTGATTGCGATCAAATTCAAGGAATTACCTTACATGACCCTCATAAGTTCAGTGTAGATGGAGCAGCTGAGGTTTAGTCACATGTTCAGTCACATGCAAGGTTTCTAAGTTACATCTCTCATCATTTTCTTTCTAATAAACTAAAACTGCTTAAGTTTTTTCTCCTGTTATACACATGCATCCACTCACTGATTCATGATCACTTCTCATTTTGTAAAGAGATGCTTTCTAAAGTGCTTCTCATTAGTAAGTTTTAATCACATTAATGTTCATCATGTGTATAGTTTTTTTCTTTCCGTTGCTTTGTTAATGGTTTACCCTTTTTTAGTCAGCATGGCTCTGGGGATGGCAATGTTGGTCTGTTGGTCCATTGCATGGGTGTCATTTACACTGGGGACGCTGTGGACATGTCCCCACCACATTTTGATATTTATGATTTTGTCCCTCTCAATTTATGAAATATTTTTTAAAAATGTAAATTTAAACTTAAAAATGTTAACTTATAAAAGAAACAAATGTGCATTGTCCACAAAAGTAACTAGCTAAAATAAATAAACAGCTGATTACTGCATTATATTCTATTGTATTTTTTTATTTTATAAATTGTGCGTTCACTGTTGCTCAGTTAATGTCCACCATGTCCAATGCGGACTTGGTGGATATTATCAGAATCAGAATCAGAAATAATTTATTGATCCCCGAAGGGAAATTCTGTGTTACAGTTGCACACATTGCACAAAAGGCAAAAGGAATATAAATAAAGATAGTGCTATATAGAGAAGTATATAAATAACAGAGTAAAAATATAAAACAAAATAAATATATAGAGTGTGGATATGTACAATATTTACACAGTTAAAGGAATTGTTGTGATACAGTGATAATGAATAAATAGTAGAAGCAGAGTATTGCACATGATAATTTAAGCAGGTGTTATTGCACAAAACAGATGATATTGTCCAGTTTAAACCTAACTAACTTAAACTAAGTGTCTGGGGGAGGAATTATAAAGTTTGATGGCCACAGGCAGGAATGACTTCCTGTGGCGCTCTGTGGTGCATTTTGGGGGAATGAGTCTTGCACTGAAAGTGCTCCTGTTGTATTGTTCCATTGTAACATAATACCAGATAACATCTCTCTCTCTGTGTTTTTCTGCAAAATGCTAAAATGGTGCTAATATACCTGCATGGTCCACCCAAGTAAAGTATATTTGGGAAACACTGAATTAGGGCAAGCTGTAGGCTTATATATTGTAAATATTACAGGATAGACCTATTTTATTGTCTTCCAAAGTTCTGAGTGTGTCACGTGACTCTTTTGGTCCAGTCATGATTGAGTGATCATGCCTGCAAGTTAGCCTGGTTAAATTAAACCATGATGAAAAAAAAAATCAAAACAGTAGAAAAACGAGGTAAGAACTGAACTGTGGATTTGGAGAATCGTTACACCCCTACTCAACCCTAACCTTAACTATTGGATGAACTGCTGTGAAATTTATTACAGACACTAATTTCCCCCTCAGGGTGAAGAGTAATGACTTTGGTGATTCATTGCCAATTTCTCTATAGCTCCATTATCAAGTCCTCATTTTAATTTGTCCAATACTTTTTGTTCATGATGTTAACATTGTCATTGTGAGCTTGTTAGCACGCTGACATTAGCATTTAGCTCAAGTACAGCCTCATGGATCTGCTATCTGTGGACTCTAGTTTCTCTAATTCCTTGCCTTTTTAAATCATTTGTACAGCTAGCTAAAATTTAAGTGCATTGTATTGGTAGAGGGGGCGGCACGGTGGTGCAGTGGTTAGCACTGTCGACCTGTCCAGGGTGTACCCCGCCTTTCGCCCTATGCCAGCTGGGATAGGCTCCAGCCCCACCCCGCGACCCTGTACGCAGGATAAGCGGTTGACTGATGGATGGATGGATGGATGGATGGATGGATGGATGGATGTATTGGTAGAGGACTACAAGAGTACACAGCATTCCTGTAGCCTTATGACGATTATGTTATATTCAGGGAGATGCTAATAAATATAATAAAAGACAAGACAGGAAAGGTTTTTTGAACAATTGATACCTTCAAAATGTAAATGCTATATATCTGTCTGACTGTGTGAAAAGTTGATCAATGGCTGCATGCATGATTTGCCTGTATTGGTAAAAAGTTGTAAATATGGGGCTTGCTACTGCCTTTTACAAAGGATAAGTTTCCTTTCTCTGTAAGTCACACTGCACCAATTACAACCCTAAGATATCAAATATTAAGTTGAGAGATGTCATTGTATGTAGAAATATAAAGCATGACAACAAAATGTGTTATAGCTGTCAATAAACTCAATAAACTGTCAGTTTCAGAAAATCAGCAAAACAATCAGTGTAAGCAGTGTTAACGTGTCAAAGCAGTGCTGTCACTATAGCACACAAAAATAGTGCTAATATTATAAGGGCACACAAAAGAAACATTTAATTTAAATGTGTTTTAAAGTCAATCTCCTTAAAGTTGTAGCTGACAGTCACTTAACAACTGAGCAGTGGTGAAAGTACTTAGATCTTTTACTCAAGTAATATTTGTTGTATCACAGTGTAAAAATACTCTTACACTGCATTATAACTGTACTGCACTTAATTAGCACCTATCTAGACTACAACACTTGTCACATTCACCTACACACTGATGCAAAAGGTCAACCACTCCTCCGAAAAGTAAACTAACATTCACACTTTGGGTTCAGTGTACCCACTGACACTTGCAGGAGACACTTGCAGGAGACACTTGCACATTAATCCTCCTGCAACATGCAGGAGGATTAATGTGTACATCACTTTAATACTTAAAGCAGGTAAATACAAGTAAATAACTTTTCAGTTGATTTCTATTTTGTATTAATAATCTGAATCTGTAAAGTAACCTAAAATAAATGTAGTGTAGGAAAGTATACTCAGCTACATCAAAGTATCTGAGTACATCTAATTAGTTAGCAGCATTCTACCACTGCAGCGGAGTGGGCTATCATCACACTACTTTCCTGTGAGCAGAAAATGATCTGCAGGATATGAGCACTACACTGCCTTCCTGCGATATATGATGTAGAAGTTACTCATCACCGCAAAACCGTAGTTTACGTACAACTACAGTATCAAGATCACAGTTTTTATACTATACATCACTACTAGGGAGTGTTCCTCTGCAGCACACTACAGACTGAAACCTTTATTTCAAAGCGAAACCATTAAATAAAATCATGTTTTGACAGCTTAACAGTTCTACGGTAATCGGGGATCATCACAAAAACTAACCACACTTCGATCTTATACAAAAAGTATAGGTATTTAGTGTAAGTTTAGGTGTAAATTAGTTTTGGATGTGTCTCAGCAAATAGTGGTTCAGTTTAACCAACACAGAAGTAGCATAACCCGTGAAGTGGCTGTTGTGCAAGTGAACACAGTGAGTGTAAATTCGTCCTGAGAGAAAACAAGAGGGTGAAGCTGAGGAGTTAACCTTCCCAAACACAGACTTTCCAACTCTCTCCTCCTCCTTCACCTCAGTCTTTGATTCTTTCCGTTTCTTTTACCGTGTCGGGCTCCCCGGAGGGCAGCGCAGACAGTAGTGCTCGCCCATTCACTACAATTTCCTGTTCGTCTGCCTTTCTCTCTTCCTCTTCCATCTCTTCCCTTTCTCCCCCCAAAATCCATCTCAGCATGTCGACCCCTCTCCCCGCTCCACCTTGACGCCTCCAAGGTCAGTAAAAGCGTCTTCTTACCGTGCGTCCTGGCTTCCTGCGGTGCGTCCCGGCGGAGCTGCGCGTCGCCAGCGGTCCTTGGAATTAAACAACAAAATCTCCAAACTACAAGAAGAAACGAGAGTTAATGTTTTCCTCCTGGCTTCCCACCACCCGCTTCTGTTCCTCCTACTCCACTCCCCTCCCTCTCTCATGCTCTCCCCTCCTCTATTTTGTCCACTCCCCTCCTCCTCCTCCTCCTGCCTTCACTCCCCACCGTGGGCGCAGTCAGTGTTTCTTTCCTCCATTCAGTTATTAATTCAACTCTTGTCATGAAACGTTTATTAGCAAAAACACTTGTAGAGGCGAGATAACTGGCTGCCCACGTGGCGTATAGCCGTAAATAAGAAGTTTGAGCCATCTTTCACCGCACGGTAAACATAAATGAAACTACCTCACGAACTTTCACAAAGCTTTTAGAAAAGCAGTTATTACTTAGCCTACATCTATAAGAGTAAAAGGCCCAAATAACGAGATGTAGTCAATCTTTACTTAAAAGTAGGCCTACTAATATTACACTGTTAAAATACTTTAGTAGCCTAAGTATAATCAAGAAAATGTAGGCCAGTTAAAGTATTAAATGTAAAAGTACTCAATACGATTAGGCTATATATTCTATAATAACTTTATTATTACTCATGTATTACTGTAATAGCAGGATTTTACTGCTGTAGTTGGTTGAGCTGAAGCTCAGAAACCATTTTGTATCAGACTACAACTAAAGATTATTTTCATAATGGATTAACTTGCTGATTATTTTCTCCCTTGCATTGATTGATTGTTTGGTTTGTAAAAATAGTGAGAAATGATCTTACAATTACCCAGAGTCCAAAGTGACAACACTACTCATGTCATACTGCCTTAATTTGTAAATTATTAACTAACACTGTCAAATAATTATAGTGGAGTAAAAAGCAGGCCTGTATTTACTATGAAATGTGGAGTAAAAGCATAAAGTGGCATGAAACGAAAGTAAAGTACCGATATTTGCTTTATCTGTGATTGGTCTTCTGTTTTGTTTTGGAACTGTGAAGCATTTTGGAAGCCTGGATTTGAAACTCACATAAATGTAGTTTTACTTACTTTTTTCTTGCAAAGTGAAGCTGACTTCTTCCGTTGTTCTTGAAAAGAAGAAAAACACAAAGAACACTCTCACACACACGTGAGTATGTAATGTAATGACATGTGTACAGTAATTATTTGTGTGTGCATCAGTTGCAAAATGGTCATATTGTTTTCCAAAAGACCATAGGGTCAGGTTTATTGTTCATTCTCTGTTGCTCATCTTCACACACATTCATAAGTGAGCTGTTTCCCTAAATCATACTTTACTTATATACACCCACGCACCCCACCCCCAAGCATTAACCACTTAACATATTTAAGCATTTAGTAAACATTCACATCACTTCAGGACCTGGTGGTTGTGGATGCACCATGATGATGCATCAAATGATGATGGGACCACAAGGTGTCGCCAAAATGCATAAAATACATCTTTGGATTATTTAGTATTTGCTTAGTAAAGTTTTTCATTCTGTTTCATCAGTATCCTCTTCAGACATCTTGGCTTGGCAGATGTTATGTTTTGCTGATCACATGTGTTAATATGTTCACACAAACTACCTGCTGCTAATAGCTTACATATGCACTAACCCACAGTTTACATTGTCCTATTGCACCATTGTCAGTTACATTTTCTTTGTCTTACAGTCCTGTCCCATGGTCTATATTGTTTGCACTGTAGTCTTGGTCTCTTGCACTGTTATGCACATATTTGTTCAGTTTATTATGTGTCTACTTCTTTACCTGCTGTACCATAGGCCCCAACAGTATTCAACCCCAATGTATACTTACATGGATGAGTTGACAATGAAGAGTCTTTAACTCTCCCATTTTTACCAGCTCGTCGCTGGCATTGTTTTGCAAATTATGATATTTAGAGCCCCAAGTGTTTTATCACATAATACAATTCCCCTGTTGATATAGTAGTATATAAAACGCAAACTCTTGCTAACTCTTGCAGTTAGCAAGTGTCACGACACTTGAATTTTAGTGTGCAAACCCTTTTCTGAGTAGAAAACTGTTTTGTGTTTTCTATAGATAACCCAACAAAAAAAACGCCCCTTTTTCAAGACACTGTATTTTATAGATAATTCTGTAAAAAACAAATAAGTTTACAGATCTTTATTGTAAAGCGTGTAAAAAATTTAACTATATTCTTTCATGCTTGTTCAATGAACCATAAACAATCAATGAACATGCACCTGTGGAATAGGACCCAGCGCACAGACAGTAGGCAATAAAGGTCATTGTTGTAAAAACTTAAAACACTAAAGACCTTTCTGCTCGTACGTGCCTTAGGCATGCTGCAAGGAGGCATTAGGACTTCTGATGTTGCCAGGGCAATAAATGGCAATGTCTGTACTGTGAGACGCCTAAGAAAGCACTAAAGCGAGACAGGAAGGACAGGTGATCGTCCTCACAGTGGCAGACCACTTGTGACAACACCTGCACAAGACCACAGGGTCATATCCGATACTTTCTGTTTTGTTACTCATGTCTGTGAAATTTATTTTGTTGAATCTTCATACAAATGTTAACACATTTTGCTGAAAATTTAAGCAGTTGAAAGTGTTTCTTTTTTTGCTTCATATGTACATATGTCAGTTTGTACATTAGTTTGAGCAAAATAAAAAAAATAATCATTTTAAAATAATAATTTTTTTTAATCTGATAAACAAACCTGGAGCAACTGCCTCAGTTTTGGCTGAAATCTCTGCATCAGTGGATTCCCTTTTTCTCCTGTGTCTTCCTTTCCTTATTCTTTGTCGTCATCGTCTTCTTTTCTTTCAGCTTGCAGTGATCCGGGGTGAAAAGTATACCTACAGTATATTTACATTTACTCAAGTCCTGTACCAAGGTACAAATTTGAGTTATTTTAGTAAGTATTTCCCTTTTATGGAACTTAAATTTCATGTATTGTATTTGTAATTGCAATCAACTGTATTAATTTGTCAGATATAGTTACTTTGCAGTTTAAGAAAACGTATTATAAAGTTATAAATCATGATGCGTTGTTATAGATAAGTCTACCCATTATTGTATAATAGACCTGTAAATGGTAAATGTTCTGTATTTGTATAGCACCTTATCACTTAAAGTGATTTACAGTACATAGTATTCACCCATTTACACATATTCATACATTGATGACAGAGGCTGTGGTGTCAACTGCACCTCAGTATGGAAGCAAGCCACCGGGAACAAGTTAGGGTTCAGTGTCCTGCCCAGGAACACTTCGACATGCAGACTGGGGAGCTGGGATCTAACCTTTGTGTTAGTGGACACCTGCTCTACCCCGAGTCTCCTCTATAAAGTAATAAACCTATAAAGTATAATAAGAGCTCTACCTTGACCAGCTAATATTAAAGTGCTGTCTACATTAATTCAATATAAATATAAAATATTTATATTAAATAATATAAATATAAAATGTTGTTATTATGTAATATCATAACAGATAATGCATACAGAGTACTTTAAAGACTGAAGTTCCTTAATTCTGATAATACCTATATATTATTACATAATACAGTATTTTTACTTTACAGTATTGCTACTACTACTCCTATACCCTGGTTCTTTATGTACTTCCTGGTCTAAACCTAAGCAATCTCCCCTGGAAACCTATGCCTGTTACTACTCTGTATGTTCTCCTTGCAGATCAGAGGGGAGGGGAGTTTGTTTCCTTTATATATGAGAAATAAAGATGGATGATAAATAAAAGGGATAATCACCATGTCGTGAGGTGTTTGGCCACTAAGAGCTTACAGAAAAGCTTCAGTACTGCCTGTCATTCTCCAAGTCTGTGAACACAAATCTTCCCAAACATATTCCCTCATTTGGTATTTTGGTGATGGAGAGAACACCAACATCTCCCTTGGCATGTGATTAATATTGTCATAAATTCAGTGACCTCATATTCTGTGTACAGTGTGTCACTCCAATCATTTCTTTATCTCTTTAATTTCTCTCCCATCTGCATAAGACCATGAGCTATTTAGGGAAAAAGAGCGGCTGTTACAGCCTCTTAACTTACAAATGGAATCATTGCAATGAAACAATAATTTTTTTATGTTATTTATTTTTAACATAAACATAAATCATCATTATGGATAAATTTTAACATCATCATCATCATCATATGAGGCAGGATGCTCTCTGTGGTGCAAGAGTTGAGGTCAACAAGGATCCTCAGGTACAGGTGAGCTTTTCATTAGTCACCTCAGGAAGCTGCTCAGGAAGAGAAGTCCTGTGCTCCACTGATAAAGCTAGAGTGTGTGTCTACAGCTTTTGCTTTCTTAAATTAACCTCCATGGTGCTCTGGCTTGATGTGGGCCAGGTTTGATTTGGGATCCTGTCAAACCATGTTCTGTGTCACAGTGTTCTCGCACGCTGTGCCTGCTCACAGTGGCGTTAAGGCCAAGTACTCGTGGCTGTGCCTGCCTTAGGTTGTCCCCAGGTTTAGCAGGGGGGATCTTACCCGTCATAGGCGAACCAGTCTTCCATACTTGCCTGATTTTTAAGCATGTTTTTCTTATAGATTTTTTGCATCTGTCCATCTCCTATCAAAACATGTCCTGTGTCACAGTGTTCTCGCACGCTGTGCCTGCTCACAGTGGCGTTAAGGCCAAGTACTCGTGGCTGTGCCTGCCTTAGGTTGTCCCCAGGTTTAGCAGGGGGGATCTTACCCGTCATAGGCGAACCAGTCTTCCGTACTTGCCTGATTTTTAAGCATGTTTTTCTTATAGATTTTTTGCATCTGTCCATCTCCTATCAAAACATGTCCTGTGTCACAGTGTTCTCGCACGCTGTGCCTGCTCACAGTGGCGTTAAGGCCAAGTACTCGTGGCTGTGCCTGCCTTAGGTTGTCCCCAGGTTTAGCAGGGGGGATCTTACCCGTCATAGGCTGAACCAGTCTTCCGTACTTGCCTGATTTTTAAGCATGTTTTTCTTATAGATTTTTTGCATCTGTCCATCTCCTGTCAAACCACGTCCTGTGTCACAGTGTTCTCGCACGCTGTGCCTGCTCACAGTGGCGTTAAGGCCAAGTACTCGTGGCTGTGCCTGCCTTAGGTTGTCCCCAGGTTTAGCAGGGGGGATCTTACCCGTCATAGGCGAACCAGTCTTCCATACTTGCCTGATTTTTAAGCATGTTTTTCAAATAGATTTTTTGCATCTGTCCAACTCCTGTCAAACCATGTTCTGTGTCACAGTATTCTCGCACGCTGTGCCTGCTCACAGTGGCATCAAGGCCAAGTACTCGTGGCTGTGCCTGCCTTAGGTTGTCCCCAGGTTTAGCAGGGGGATCTTACCCGTCATAGGCTGAACCAGTCTTCCGTGACTTGCCTGATTTTTAAGCATGTTTTTCAAATAAATTTTTTGCATCTGTCCATCTCCTATCAAAACATGTCCTGTGTCACAGTGTTCTCGCACGCTGTGCCTGCTCACAGTGGCGTTAAGGCCAAGTACTCGTGGCTGTGCCTGCCTTAGGTTGTCCCCAGGTTTAGCAGGGGGGATCTTACCCGTCATAGGCGAACCAGTCTTCCATACTTGCCTGATTTTTAAGCATGTTTTTCAAATAGATTTTTTGCATCTGTCCAACTCCTGTCAAATCATGTCCTGTGTCACAGTGTTCTCGCACGCTGTGCCTGCTCACAGTGGCGTTAAGGCCAAGTACTCGTGGCTGTGCCTGCCTTAGGTTGTCCCCAGGTTTAGCAGGGGGGATCTTACCCGTCATAGGCGAACCAGTCTTCCATACTTGCCTGATTTTTTAAGCATGTTTTTCAAATAGATTTTGTGCATCTGTCCATCTCCTATCAAAACATGTCCTGTGTCACAGTGTTCTCGCGACGCTGTGCCTGCTCACAGTGGCGTCAAGGCCAAGTACTCGTGGCTGTGCCTGCCTTAGGTTGTCCCCAGGTTTAGCAGGGGGATCTTACCCGTCATAGGCTGAACCAGTCTTCCATACTTGCCTGATTTTTTAAGCATGTTTTTCAAATAGATTTTGTGCATCTGTCCATCTCCTATCAAAACATGTCCTGTGTCACAGTGTTCTCGCGACGCTGTGCCTGCTCACAGTGGCGTCAAGGCCAAGTACTTCGTGGCTGTGCCTGCCTTAGGTTGTCCCCAGGTTTAGCAGGGGGATCTTACCCGTCATAGGCGAACCAGTCTTCCATACTTGCCTGATTTTTTAAGCATGTTTTTCTTATAGATTTTTTGCATCTGTCCATCTCCTATCAAAACATGTCCTGTGTCACAGTGTTCTCGCGACGCTGTGCCTGCTCACAGTGGCGTTAAGGCCAAGTACTCGTGGCTGTGCCTGCCTTAGGTTGTCCCCAGGTTTAGCAGGGGGGATCTTACCCGTCATAGGCGAACCAGTCTTCCGTACTTGCCTGATTTTTAAGCATGTTTTTCTTATAGATTTTTTGCATCTGTCCATCTCCTGTCAAACCACGTCCTGTGTCACAGTGTTCTCGCACGCTGTGCCTGCTCACAGTGGCGTTAAGGCCAAGTACTCGTGGCTGTGCCTGCCTTAGGTTGTCCCCAGGTTTAGCAGGGGGGATCTTACCCGTCATAGGCGAACCAGTCTTCCATACTTGCCTGATTTTTAAGCATGTTTTTCAAATAGATTTTTTGCATCTGTCCAACTCCTGTCAAACCATGTTCTGTGTCACAGTATTCTCGCACGCTGTGCCTGCTCACAGTGGCATCAAGGCCAAGTACTCGTGGCTGTGCCTGCCTTAGGTTGTCCCCAGGTTTAGCAGGGGGGATCTTACCCGTCATAGGTGAACCAGTCTTCCGTACTTGCCTGATTTTTAAGCATGTTTTTCAAATAAATTTTTTGCATCTGTCCATCTCCTATCAAAACATGTCCTGTGTCACAGTGTTCTCGCACGCTGTGCCTGCTCACAGTGGCGTTAAGGCCAAGTACTCGTGGCTGTGCCTGCCTTAGGTTGTCCCCAGGTTTAGCAGGGGGGATCTTACCCGTCATAGGCGAACCAGTCTTCCATACTTGCCTGATTTTTAAGCATGTTTTCAAATAGATTTTTTGCATCTGTCCAACTCCTGTCAAATCATGTCCTGTGTCACAGTGTTCTCGCACGCTGTGCCTGCTCACAGTGGCGTTAAGGCCAAGTACTCGTGGCTGTGCCTGCCTTAGGTTGTCCCCAGGTTTAGCAGGGGGGATCTTACCCGTCATAGGCGAACCAGTCTTCCATACTTGCCTGATTTTTAAGCATGTTTTTCAAATAGATTTTGTGCATCTGTCCATCTCCTATCAAAACATGTCCTGTGTCACAGTGTTCTCGCACGCTGTGCCTGCTCACAGTGGCGTCAAGGCCAAGTACTCGTGGCTGTGCCTGCCTTAGGTTGTCCCCAGGTTTAGCAGGGGGGATCTTACCCGTCATAGGCGAACCAGTCTTCCATACTTGCCTGATTTTTAAGCATGTTTTTCAAATAGATTTTGTGCATCTGTCCATCTCCTATCAAAACATGTCCTGTGTCACAGTGTTCTCGCGCGCTGTGCCTGCTCACAGTGGCGTCAAGGCCAAGTACTGCGTGGCTGTGCCTGCCTTAGGTTGTCCCCAGGTTTAGCAGGGGGATCTTACCCGTCATAGGCGAACCAGTCTTCCATACTTGCCTGATTTTTAAGCATGTTTTTCAAATAGATTTTTTGCATCTGTCCAACTCCTGTCAAACCATGTCCTGTGTCACAGTGTTCTCGCACGCTGTGCCTGCTCACAGTGGCGTTAAGGCCAAGTACTCGTGGCTGTGCCTGCCTTAGGTTGTCCCCAGGTTTAGCAGGGGGGATCTTACCCGTCATAGGCGAACCAGTCTTCCATACTTGCCTGATTTTTAAGCATGTTTTTCTTAAAAATTTTTTGCATCTGTCCATCTCCTGTCAAACCATGTCCTGTGTCACAGTGTTCTCGCACGCTGTGCCTGCTCACAGTGGCGTCAAGGCCAAGTACTCGTGGCTGTGCCTGCCTTAGGTTGTCCCCAGGTTTAGCAGGGGGGATCTTACCCGTCATAGGCGAACCAGTCTTCCATACTTGCCTGATTTTTAAGCATGTTTTTCTTATAGATTTTTTGCATCTGTCCAACTCCTGTCAAACCATGTCCTGTGTCACAGTGTTCTCGCACGCTGTGCCTGCTCACAGTGGCGTCAAGGCCAAGTACTCGTGGCTGTGCCTGCCTTAGGTTGTCCCCAGGTTTAGCAGGGGGGATCTTACCCGTCATAGGCTGAACCAGTCTTCCATACTTGCCTGATTTTTTAAGCATGTTTTTCTTATAGATTTTTTGCATCTGTCCATCTCCTATCAAAACATGTCCTGTGTCACAGTGTTCTCGCACGCTGTGCCTGCTCACAGTGGCGTTAAGGCCAAGTACTCGTGGCTGTGCCTGCCTTAGGTTGTCCCCAGGTTTAGCAGGGGGGATCTTACCCGTCATAGGCGAACCAGTCTTCCATACTTGCCTGATTTTTAAGCATGTTTTTCTTATAGATTTTTTGCATCTGTCCAACTCCTGTCAAACCACGTCCTGTGTCACAGTGTTCTCGCACGCTGTGCCTGCTCACAGTGGCGTCAAGGCCAAGTACTCGTGGCTGTGCCTGCCTTAGGTTGTCCCCAGGTTTAGCAGGGGGATCTTACCCGTCATAGGCTGAACCAGTCTTCCGTGACTTGCCTGATTTTTAAGCATGTTATTCAAATAGATTTTTTGCATCTGTCCACCTCCTGTCAAACCATGTCCTGTGTCACAGTGTTCTCGCGACGCTGTGCCTGCTCACAGTGGCGTTAAGGCCAAGTACTCGTGGCTGTGCCTGCCTTAGGTTGTCCCCAGGTTTAGCAGGGGGATCTTACCGATCATAGGCTGAACCAGTCTTCCATACTTGCCTGATTTTTTAAGCATGTTTTTCTTATAGATTTTTTGCATCTGTCCAACTCCTGTCAAACCACGTCCTGTGTCACAGTGTTCTCGCACGCTGTGCCTGCTCACAGTGGCGTTAAGGCCAAGTACTCGTGGCTGTGCCTGCCTTAGGTTGTCCCCAGGTTTAGCAGGGGGGATCTTACCCGTCATAGGCGAACCAGTCTTCCGTACTTGCCTGATTTTTAAGCATGTTTTTCAAATAAATTTTTTGCATCTGTCCATCTCCTATCAAAACATGTCCTGTGTCACAGTGTTCTCGCACGCTGTGCCTGCTCACAGTGGCGTTAAGGCCAAGTACTCGTGGCTGTGCCTGCCTTAGGTTGTCCCCAGGTTTAGCAGGGGGGATCTTACCCGTCATAGGCGAACCAGTCTTCCATACTTGCCTGATTTTTAAGCATGTTTTTCTTATAGATTTTTTGCATCTGTCCAACTCCTGTCAAACCATGTCCTGTGTCACAGTGTTCTCGCACGCTGTGCCTGCTCACAGTGGCGTCAAGGCCAAGTACTCGTGGCTGTGCCTGCCTTAGGTTGTCCCCAGGTTTAGCAGGGGGGATCTTACCCGTCATAGGCGAACCAGTCTTCCGTACTTGCCTGATTTTTAAGCATGTTATTCAAATAGATTTTTTGCATCTGTCCACCTCCTGTCAAACCATGTCCTGTGTCACAGTGTTCTCGCACGCTGTGCCTGCTCACAGTGGCGTTAAGGCCAAGTACTCGTGGCTGTGCCTGCCTTAGGTTGTCCCCAGGTTTAGCAGGGGGGATCTTACCCGTCATAGGCGAACCAGTCTTCCATACTTGCCTGATTTTTAAGCATGTTTTTCTTATAGATTTTTTGCATCTGTCCAACTCCTGTCAAACCACGTCCTGTGTCACAGTGTTCTCGCACGCTGTGCCTGCTCACAGTGGCGTTAAGGCCAAGTACTCGTGGCTGTGCCTGCCTTAGGTTGTCCCCAGGTTTAGCAGGGGGATCTTACCCGTCATAGGCGAACCAGTCTTCCGTACTTGCCTGATTTTTAAGCATGTTTTTCAAATAAATTTTTTGCATCTGTCCATCTCCTATCAAAACATGTCCTGTGTCACAGTGTTCTCGCAGACGCTGTGCCTGCTCATCAGTGGCGTCAAGGCCAAGTACTCGTGGCTGTGCCTGCCTTAGGTTGTCCCCAGGTTTAGCAGGGGGGATCTTACCCGTCATAGGCGAACCAGTCTTCCATACTTGCCTGATTTTTAAGCATGTTTTTCTTATAGATTTTGTGCATCTGTCCATCTCCTATCAAAACATGTCCTGTGTCACAGTGTTCTCATGACGCTGTGCCTGCTCACAGTGGCGTTAAGGCCAAGTACTCGTGGCTGTGCCTGCCTTAGGTTGTCCCCAGGTTTAGCAGGGGGGATCTTACCCGTCATAGGCGAACCAGTCTTCCATACTTGCCTGATTTTTAAGCATGTTTTTCTTATAGATTTTTTGCATCTGTCCAACTCCTGTCAAACCATGTCCTGTGTCACAGTGTTCTCGCACGCTGTGCCTGCTCACAGTGGCGTCAAGGCCAAGTACTCGTGGCTGTGCCTGCCTTAGGTTGTCCCCAGGTTTAGCAGGGGGGATCTTACCCGTCATAGGCGAACCAGTCTTCCGTACTTGCCTGATTTTTAAGCATGTTATTCAAATAGATTTTTTGCATCTGTCCACCTCCTGTCAAACCATGTCCTGTGTCACAGTGTTCTCGCACGCTGTGCCTGCTCACAGTGGCGTTAAGGCCAAGTACTCGTGGCTGTGCCTGCCTTAGGTTGTCCCCAGGTTTAGCAGGGAGGATCTTACCCGTCATAGGCGAACCAGTCTTCCATACTTGCCTGATTTTTAAGCATGTTTTTCTTATAGATTTTTTGCATCTGTCCATCTCCTGTCAAACCATGTCCTTTGTCACAGTGTTCTCGCACGCTGTGCCTACAGTGGCGTCAAGGCCAAGTGTTCGTGGCCTTGAACCAGTTTCGGATATGTGTGTCTCCCTGCCCGCGCTTGATCACGGTAGGAGACTCTCCTGAGCTTTGTGTTGCTTGTCTGGGCCTGCCGCACGCCACGGCAGCTCTCGAGAAGCTGTTTGTAACCATTGCGAGGCCCTGCCCATGCGGGTACTTAGGTCCCGTATGGCTCTCTTCTCTGAAGACGGCCAGATACACTCTCCCCGTGGCGCAGGCCCTGCGATCGCTGAGGCGGCTCTGCGGTTTCAGTCATGGGAATCATAGCAAGATCGGCTGGAGGATTCCGAGACAGCTGATGCCCGTTCTCGTCCTTCATCTGCTGACTCCGCCTCCCCTCATTCCCGTTCGGGAGCCCGTTCTCGGCTTCTTCCGTTCGGCGAGGCGAATGCACTCTGGCTCTGAAGAGCTAGAAGTACTTAGCGCAATGGAGGAGGAGGAAGACTTCCGGGTGTCAGGCCGACATCATCAGAAGAGCGCCGCGCCCGGCTATGATGAGCTGCTGGAAGTGTTGACGCGGGCTGTGGCTAAACTCAACCTTGATTGGCCACAGGCTGTGAGGAAGCTTAATGCCAGTAATAACTGGATGATCGCTTCCTGAGGAGCCACTCAGCACCCCCACGCCGATCCTTGCCATTTTTTTCCCGGACTTACATAATGAGTTATGTAAGCCTTGGGATAAACCTTTCTCCGGCCAACTGTCTACTCCCCAGCTGCTGGAGTACAGCAACGTGGCGGGGATCAAGGACCGCGGCTACGGGATGATGCCGCGGGTAGAGGACGCTCTGGCGAGTTACCTCTCCCCTCGACTGGCGTCGTCTCTCCATAAGCCAGCGCTACCGACCAGACCATCCCGGGTGACTTCAGCGCTGGTTGGGGAAGCGTTTATGGCGGCAGGCCAGGCTGGTACGAGTCTGCACACCATGGCGGTCTTGCAGGCCTACCAGGCGGACCTGCTTCAGGATATGACCCAGAGAGGGAGCCCCTCTGAGGAGGAGATGGCGGAACTGGGGTCCCGTTCGGCTGAGGCGGCAAGAGCATCTCAGCCCTCTTTTGGCTCCCATTGTCAGAACCAGAAGCAGAGTGTGGCTTCTCGCGGTCCCCCTCGAGCAGCTTGGGACGCGAGGCAACCCTCCAGCGCACCCCTCCCCGACAGACCAGACCTGAGGGCCGTCATCCGGTCGCGGAGGGGCAAGGCGAGGAGGTCCTGACTCTGTGTTTCAGCCCCGGAAGCCGCCGTTGAGGTGCTCGGGACGCGCTAGTCACCACCAAGCCTTCACCGTTCTGCCGGCCCCGAGGGGCGGCAGTCGGCCAGAAGGTCGGCTCCCAGACTGCAGGTCATCAGCGGCCTTTTTCTGGTGGCCTGCTTCAGGAGACAGTCCGAGATCGGCACAAGGCACCGGCCACCAGCCCCGAGGGGTTGGTTCCGCTGGCGGATTTCGCAGAGGCGCGACGGAGCATGACGAGCATATCTCTGTGGGTCCTGCACACCGTGATCGAAGGGTACAGACTGCAGTTCCGGGTCCGCCCCCCCAGATTCTATGGGGTGGTCCAGACTACAGTACGCCCAGAGCAAAGCCTGGTGCTGGGACAGGAAGTTCGCTCGCTGCTGGAAAAGGGGGCCGTGGAGTTCATTCCCCCGCTGGCCAGCGAGTACGGTTTCTACAGCCGGTACTTCATCGTTCCCAAGAAGGATGGAGGCCTGCGCCCGATCCTAGATCTGCGGGTTCTGAACCGGTCTCTTGGGAGATACAGGTTCAAGATGCTCATCATCCCGCCATCGTGACGCACATCTAATCCAGGGATTGGTTCGTCACGATAGATCTAAAGGACGCCTATTTCCACGTCTCCATCCGTCCTTCCATTTGGCCCCCCCGGAGGCCGACCGAGGTCCCCTCCGCCGTGGCAACGGGTGATGTTATCCCGCCATTTACACGTTCGAGACGCACCTGCCACCATCGAGTCCACGCCGTACTACCTGCCCTGAGGGTCTGCAGTCAGGCGGCATCCAGACTCACTCACCGTGGATCTTCGCCGGCTCTCCCCTGCCGTTCTGGGGCTTCAGGGGTCCACCTGAAAATCACACGAGACACCAACCACCAGCCCCGAGGGGCTGGTTCCGTTGGCAGGTTTTGCAGAAGGTTTGGCGGAGCCTGACGAACATTCTCCGCGAGCCCTGCGCACTGCCATAGATGGGTATCGACTACAGTTCAAGACCCACCCTCCAAAATTCACCAGAGTGGTTTGGACTATGGTCCACCAGTAACAAGGTCTGGTGTTGGGACAGGAAGTTCTTAATCTGCTGAGGAAAGGGGCCATGGAACGTGTCTCCCCCAGACAGAGACGCCGGGTTCTACAGCCGGTACTTCATAGTCCCCAAGGAGGACAGAGGCCTGCGCCCTATTCTAGATCTGCGGGTTCTAAACGGTCTCTGAGGAGATTCAGGTTCAAGATGCTCACCATCCCCGCCATCATGACGCACAGCCAATCCGAGGATTGGTTCGTCACGATAGATCTAAGGGACGCCTATTTGCACGTCTCCATCCGTCCTTCTCACAGGAAGTTCCTGAGGTTCGCCTTCGGGGGTGTGGTTTACCAGTATCGGGTTCTTCCATTTGGCCTGGCACTTCCCCTCACACATTCACCAAGTGTATGGATGCAGCACTGGCCCCGCTGAGGCTCCAGGGCATCCGGATTTTCAACTCATCGACGACTGGCTTATCCTAGCCCAGTCTTGAGAGTTGGCGGTTCAGCATCGAGATGTCGTTCTGGCCCATCTGCTGCGTTTAGGGCTGAGGCTCAACGCAAAGAAGAGTGTGCTGGCGCCCAACCAACGGACTACATTCCTAGGGGTAGTATGGGATTCGACAACGATGCGGGCACAATTGTCTCCGGCACGTGTTGACAACATATTGGCTGAAAGGGGTGAATTTAGGCCACGCCGTCACTATAAAACACTTTTAACAAGTGTTGGGTCTCCCGGCGGCTGCGTCCAGCGAATAATACCATCTGGACTGCTGCACATGAGATCCCTGCAGTGGTGGCTAAGGACCAAGGGTTTTTCCCCGAGGGGAATCCTTTCCGCTATAGAGCAGACCTGCTGTCGAGGCAGTGGCTGAGGCCCGGGAAATGGAGACTTCACCCTGAAGTGGTGGAGCTCTTGTGTGGAGAGTTAGCACCATAGACGTGGATCTGTTTGCGTCCCAAGAGACTACGCACTGCCCACTATGGTTTTCTCTCATTCCTCCAGGCCCATTGGGTCTGGACGCCATGGTACATTCGTGGCCGAGGCTACGTCTGTACGCATTTCCCCCAGTCGTTCTGCTCCCGGGGGTTCTGGAGCGTGTCTGCCAGGACAATGTCAGCCTACTGCTCGTAGCCCCGTTCTGGCCGACCCGGGTGTGGTTCTCAGACATCATGTCGCTCCTGGACAGACCGCCATTTGAATACTTTATCCCAAAGGGAAGGGTTCTGCATTTCATGTTCTCTGTAATAGTCTTATTCACAGGGATAAGGCGCGTTGCACACTAATTAGTAAAAGGCAGCTAGTTCTCGGTAGAAGGATCAAACTTTAGCTTGAAGTTTCCAGTTGATAAAGTTGTAAACTATAATTTTCTATAATTTTTTTACTAAGGGAAAGAGGAGGCCTGTTAGTGTGATTAGTGACTTAGTTATGAGCAAGGCTTTAGTTTAGAATGAGGGACACAGTCTATAGATTATTGAAAGACTAAATTTAGAGCTATTTGGACGTTGTTAACACTTGCTACATTAGAATTGTCCTTATTTTGTAAGTGTACAGATGAAATATTTAGTTTAGGTTACAATAGTCTGTTAATAGAAATATCCCATTCTTTTATTCATCCATGCTGGAGTGTTGCTCCATGGTAGCTAAGAAGGAACTAAGAGGGAACTCCGTGTCATTACATGCCAGACAACAATGGACGTTTCTGTAATGCAGTCAACAAATAAAATGTATTCATATAAAAAGTAGATTGAAGAAACAAGTACACTGCAAAATTGATAAAAATCCTGTGGTCGTAATAACTGGTCAATTTCATTTCACAATATTTGGGGAGAGAATTATTCCAAAGGTTTAGTAAAAGTTGATAAACCTGTTTTAGTGATTACTTACAAAAATAAAAAACAAAAATGATCTTGCTGCTGAGCAGCACATGGAGGCCCCCTCTATGGCAGGTAGATACTGTTCAAGGATCCAAGTGCCCTCTTGGCAATTTCTTGAAGAAAATGTTATCGTTTTATTTTCACTTACTCCCATCAATGGTAACCCCTCCTAGTCTGTCATCATTGGCCTATGGTAACCACTCCTAGTCTCTTATCATTGGCTCGTGGCTAACTCAACTATTCTGCATGGGGGAGATAACTGGGGAGGGGTTGGGCACCGTTACTTCTGTCACGAGCAGATAAAGTCAGTAGTTCCAAACTCTTGTCTGGGTCTGATAAAGATAGCTTCCTGTTTCAAAAACGAACTCTGTCTGATGAAACCAGACTGGGTTTTAACACCTGTAGAGTAGGTTATAGATAACTGTACTGCATGGGGGGAGAAAGCCTAACTGGGGAGGGCGCCGTTACGTCTGTCACGACCAGATTACCTGAAGATGCTTATGACAGTCAAAACACAAACGTTAATGTGGGTCATTGAGAAAACAGAGGGAGGGGAGAGATGGATGGAGGGAGGGCCAGGGGTGGAGCACATTCCTCATTGCACCCTGCACAGCCTATGCTAACACCAGAAGGAGAGAGGACAGAGACGCAGAGACACAGACTCTAGAAGGATTAAAGTTTTTAAGACTCACAAGTTTAAGACTAGGCTACAGCTTTTCACTAGAGTGATAATGATGGTAACTTTGTAAGACAGAGCAGTAGCAAAGATTTTACAAAGTTTAATTTTGGAACTAGCTCTTATTTTGCTGCACGCTGTTGAAGGTAATTTAAAATGCTGTTTAATTTTAACTCACTGTTATACTATTTTACTGCGTTGCTGCAATTAATTCATTTTATTCTTTAGTTCTTTAATGATGGTAAATTTGTCACACAAAGATTTTACAAAGTTTAATTTCGGAACTCACTCTTATTTTACTGCATTGCTGCTGAAGGTAATTTACAAAGCTGTTTAATTTTAAGTCACCGTTATACTATTACTGCTTTACTGCAATTAATTCAATTTATTCTTTACTTGTTTAATAATAAAGACTACCTTGATTCAAAGTCAATGAAGAAACCTCATACTGATCCTTTGCTGGCCCCGGAGATTACTCCTTTACTTACAACTCACTGCTGTACTTTTTTACTGGTAAATGCATTGACATAAACACCTACTAGTTAATTCATTTAAGTTCATGTTTTATTACTTAATAAAGTCTTTAAATCAATGAAAAACCTCCTCCAATTATCAGTCAAAAACACATAACGGAAGGATGCATGCAACCCTCTTATCAGTTACACACACGCATCTTTGCGGTTTCGACAGCACCGGTTACAACACTCTTATCAGTTATGACATATTTCCGGTATGGGGGCGGGACCGGAAGTACCTGTCAAAATTTGATGGAATGTGTATTTCCTCTCTCTCTCTCGTGGCTGTGCCTGCCTTAGGTTGTCCCCAGGTTTAGCAGGGGGGATCTTACCCATCATAAGTGAACCAGTGGTCCATACTTGCCTGATTTTTTAAGCGTGTTTTTCCTATAGATTTTTTGCATCTGTCCATCTCCTTTCAAACCATGTCCTGTGTCACAGTGTTCTCGCACGCAGTGCCTGCTCACAGTGGCGTCAAGGCCAAGTACTCGTGGCTGTGCCTGCCTTAGGTTGTCCCCAGGTTTAGCAGAGGGGATCTTACGCGTCATAGGCGAACCAGTCTTCCGTACTTGCCTGATTTTTAAGCATGTTTTTCTTATAGATTTTTTGCATCTGTCCATCTCCTGCCAAACCACGTCCTGTGTCATGGTGTTCTCGCACGCTGTGCCTGCTCACAGTGGCGTCAAGGCCAAGTACTCGTGGCTGTGCCTGCCTTAGGTTGTCCCCAGGTTTAGCAGGGGGGATCTTACCCGTCATAGGCGAACCAGTCTTCCATACTTGCCTGATTTTTAAGCATGTTTTTCTTATAGATTTTTTGCATCTGTCCATCTCCTGTCAAACCATGTCCTGTGTCACAGTGTTCTCGCACGCTGTGCCTGCTCACAGTGGCGTTAAGGCCAAGTACTCGTGGCTGTGCCTGCCTTAGGTTGTCCCCAGGTTTAGCAGGGGGGATCTTACCCGTCATAGGCGAACCAGTCTTCCATACTTGCCTGATTTTTAAGCATGTTTTTCCTATAGATTTTTTGCATCTGTCCAACTCCTGTCAAACCACGTCCTGTGTCACAGTGTTCTCGCACACTGTGCCTGCTCACAGTGGCGTCAAGGCCAAGTACTCGTGGCTGTGCCTGCCTTAGGTTGTCCCCAGGTTTAGCAGGGGGGATCTTACCCGTCATAGGCGAACCAGTCTTCCATACTTAACTCTCTTGTATGTATGACATGACCATATTTGATTTTGTCTTAACAACTGGGAACATATGAACACCAGTCCAGTTTTAAGAAGAATTTGAACATGCCTGACATGATCAGTGAAGAATCAATACTCAAGACTCAAGATTTCACCCTATAGCCTCCATTTCTTGCTATTATACATATTTGGTCATTTATGGTCCTTCTATGTTTGTGATTCATGTTAAACATGACATTAGGTTTATTGTTTTGCTACCTTTATCACCTTTGCTATCTGAGCTACACCCACCCCTAAACACTGATAAACTATTGGTAAAGCAATGAAAGTAAAGTAACAGATACATTATAATTTTAACATGTTATGTATCATATTAGTTATATAGCAATTTTAAGATAAAAAGTATAAAATACTAGAACTTACTACTGCTACTAGTATCTTGTATGTATCTCGTTGCTTTCTGTTTGGACAACCCCACCCCAGTTTTCCAAGCTGTTATATATAATTTTAAAGCCAACAGCACCTAACAGGTTGCTGCCAGGGTACTTCTAGGTGGCTGCAAAGTTTAGAGGGAACAGGTTGGCTCACACACTTAGGTTATGGTAGGGTACAGGGTGTTTAAGTTTTGACCTACCTGTGTGCTGTATTAGAAACATCCCTCGTCCATTCCTCAGTCTCTGTTTCTTTTTGTGCCTCTCTATCACCCATTTGATTAGTTGTTCTGACGTCTCCTTCCTCCTTCTGTAGCGCTCCCTTAGTATTTTTAGGTCTCTTTGTACATTAGTGTCACCTGCAATTAACAATATATGAAAGGTTAAGGTCTGAAGTTCAGTTGTATACCTGTAACCCTCCCAACTAGAAATAGTCAACACACACCATGTGTATCATTTTGTAAGTTGTTGTAGAATACATGTTGGCCTGGCACCTAATCACATGGGTTAAGTTGCTTATTCAGCTATTTTTGGCCTGAAATTAAGTTTCACCAAACTCACTTTTAACTAAGGCAGATCACCACTGTGACCTATGCTGAGTCCCAATTCATCATTTTTACATTTTGTAGAGACAAGTGGCCCAAGGAAAGGAACCACGCTCTCTTGGGTCACCATCTCCGGGTGCCCTTAGCGCATTATGAATTCAGCTAACACTTAGGAAAAACGGCAACCTCTTATAACAAGCTAGTTTCATCACTAGGTACCAGCCTGACCGTCTATATTGAATTGAACTCCAGATTCAAATGTTCCCTAGTCAACCCCTCTTCCCCTCTTGCTTTAGATTCCAGAGAGTAGGGCACTGAAAACATAACCTGGAATGAGCTCCTTAAAGGGCCAGTTTGCTTTGCTGCTGATCTGTAATGAGATGTTAATGTAGGCAGTGTGAATGTTAAGTAAGTAAATACTAACTTTCCAGTCCAGAAGAGGGGGAAAAAGTGAAGAAACAAAATGAGACAAAAAACTCTTTCTAGTTTTTTTAAGGCGTCGCAACTTAAATAAAGAAATACACTGGGAGGTTCCCACCCTTTTCTCAAACAATCATTGGCTATCAGGACATGATAGCCAATGATTGTTTTATGAGTAGATGGTCCTTCTATCCAGTAGTTGCAACAGAACACCCCTTTGCTTCAGTTCACAAACAATTCTCCAAATAAGGTAATAAAAACGTATCATGTAGGTCTCTGTAACTCATGATAATCCTTTAATTTTTTTTAACTCATATAGGCCAAATATTGTAGGCCACACATCCCAAACAAAATAAATGAACATCTCTTCTCTTTCATAATCCTAAATGAGAGAGAAAAGAAAGGCCTCCTCTGCCCCTATAGTCATAAATTTAAGATGCTTGTCTCCTCTCCTCTGTTGATGTCACATTAGCAAATAGTGCCTTCTTTGCTGATCAAAACAATTATTCAGACATCATCAGGAGTTACATATAAAATATGCTGTCTCAAAAAACTCAAATAATATAGATTTAAAAAATGAAAACTCTTGACCCTCTACTTATTTTCACGCCTCCTTTCACGCCTCCACTCATGTGAGCGAGATTCACACACATGCCCTTTTTTATTCATCTAAAGAGTCAAGTGGCCAGCAAGAGCGGACTTTTACTTCCTCTTTACTGGACATCAACGTCTAATCTGAAATATGATCATGTACAACCATAAGTCTCTGGAGGCCGAGCAAAAGTCAGCTTACAAGAGACTGCAGACACATTAAAATATAAAACAGTATATCAAGCAAAACATCTTTCTTTGTACTTTTGAAATCTGCGCTAAGCAGTCAACAATTATCAGTCTTAAAACACAGGCCATCAGAGTTAAAGCACCGGCTAATCATTTTACTATATGGGTTGTATATGTGTCAGGCAGTCTAACAGTATCTATGAGGCCTCCCAAGAACCAGAACCAGTTGTTTCCACTGTCCTTTTCTTCACATTTATCTCATTCTCACAACAATGTGCACTGTGTTAAAGGGTCAGATTTAGAGGTGTTGGTAGGTGGATTTTCAAACTTTGGTGAGATCTAGGCTATTTCTCCCTGCTTCCCGTCATTATGCTAAGCTAGGCTAACCACTTCCTGACTGCACTGCAACAGCAGGTTCTTATTATTTAAAGACTGTCTTTAAACACTGCTCACATGCACATGTTAACTGTAACTGATTCTCCTATTCAAACTGCCACAAATAAATTCATTCTTAAAACAACTTCCGTGTTTGGTTTATGGTTTATTATATTAGGGGCCAACACATCTAATGTAGATAAACTGAAAACAGCAATCCAATGTGTGTACCACAGTGTCTTTAGCAGTAACTAATTTGCAACATCTGTCCCTGGAAGGACCTATAAAGAAGTAAAACATTCAAAAAGAGAGGAAGAGAGGAAAAAATGCAATACATTACAGTATAACACAAGAAAAAAGGAGGTAAAGTGTGTAAATCAAAATACAATGAAAAACATTTAACAGAAGAAGATCTTCTGTGGGAGGATATGTTTCAAAGTTCATATTAGGCTTCAGAGTCACACAAATCAACTGACTGTTTTACAAAGTTGCTGCATTTTTAGTACTAAATTCCCTCTTTGTATTACTCTCTTGCTGCTGTCAGGGAATTTTGTGGTAAAAAGACACATACTTGATTTGTCACCTTCTGAAGCCTAATTTAAGCTGTGGCTGAACTTGTCTGCAATTTAGCAGAAGGGAATTATAAACTCAATTACACTTTTTGCAATCCGTTGTAATGTGACAAATAAATCTATCTTGGACCTTGTATTTATCTTATTTTCCAAAGTATAGTAACTAAAGCAGGGGTACAATGTTAGTACAATAATTGCCTCCAAATTATAGTGAAGTAATAAAATATAGGCACCTAATAATTACACTTACGTATAGTAATTGAGTAAATAAATGTTTTTAGTTACTTTCCACCTCTGAAAAATGTGAACCTACATGCACATGAAAGTCTTATCAATCAAAAACACTTGGTAAAAGTATTTCTATAAGTTTCTGAGAACAGTTTATGTTACTAATTTAAGTTTAATTAATTTGCTTATTTAAAACAAATACTGAATATTCAAACCTATCAGACCTCATTATAAACTACTGAAATGTGTAAGCATGAATATTGCCTTACTTACCATACATATATAGGAAGAACCACTCATCCTCCTAGCTTCCTTTTTTATGATCAACAAACTGTACACAGTAATAAGAAAAAAGAATAAAGGAGTCATATTTAGTAAAATACCCATTCAATAATATTTAATTTTCATGGCATCTGTAAAAGAACACTGCAGAAGATGAGGAATGCAAACAGTCAGTGTGAGTTTCCTCTAAATACCACAAATGCAGTCCATTTGCACACATTTAGGCAACAAGTAAATCAACATTTACATATTAAAATTGTGTTGTGCAAGACAAAAAGTGCATTTGCATCTCCTGATTACAGCAAAAGATCCACATCTTACTGTAATGGTATTTGGAACGTAACCAATTAAAAAAGCAATTTACTTGACGGATTTTCACAGGAAAAGTACATGTACTTCTTCTTCCACACAATACAGTTATACTAAACAGAAAAAGTCAAGTAAAACAGTATTTTATCTCAGCTGTAAAGAGGTCTTACCTCTCCAAAAGTTGATGTCCAAATGAGGCCGGAACTCTTTGCTCCTGCAAATATGCAAATTTATCAACTGTGATGTCATAGGTGTCACAAAGAACAGAACATCAGAATTCTAATTTATGCACCAATTCTTTTTTTAAATAAACACAAAGCAGCCCAGGAATCCCAGTAGTGCTGTTACTTCTACAGGGCAACTGTGGCTCCATTGATGATGTAGGTGCTTCATGTTTTAAACATTTTATGTTAAGTTATTTTGCATGCCCTATCTTGATACTCAGATCTTTACATAGCCCTGCACACTTTTTCCATTTTCATTTTGTCAGCAGCAAAAGAATAACAAAACATCTTCTACTATTGCAAAACAAAACAAAACCAAAAACAAAAACAAAATCATAAACAATAAATCATAACAGCATATGTACAGTAATTAAATGTATATAGAATATTTCACAAAATGAGTACACCCTTGGCCTTGCTTGGCCAGTCCATCTCCTTTACCTTCAGCTTCTTTTGCAAGGCAGTGGTAGTATTGGAGGTGTGTTTGGGTCGTCATGATTTTGGAATACTGGACCTGCGGCCCAGTCTCCGAAGGGAGGGGATCATGCTGTGCTTCAGTATGTCACAGTAAATGTTGGCCTTCATGGTTCACTCAATGAACTGGAGCTCCCCAGTGCCAGCAGCACTCATGCAGCCCCAGACCATGACAGTCCCACCACTATGCTTGACTGTAGGCAGGACACACTTGTCTTTGTAGTCCTCACCTGGTTGCCGCTACACACGCTTGATTGACACAGTCTGAACCAAATAAGTTTAACTTGGTCTCATCAGCCTACAGAACAGGGTTCCAGAAATCCATGTCCTTAGTCTGCTTGTCTTCAGCAAACTGTTTGCGGCTTTCTTGTGCATCATCTTTAGAAAAGGCCTCTTTCTGGGACTACAGCCATGCAGACCAATTTGATGCAGTGTGCGGCGTATATCTGAGTACTGACAGGTTGACCCCCCACCCCTTCAACTTCTGGCAGCACTCATGCATTTATTTCCCAAAGACAGCTTCTGGATATGATGCTGACCATGTTCACTCCACTTCTTTGGTCGACCATGGCGAGGCCTGTTCTGAGTGGAACCTGTCCTGTTGAACCACTGTATGGTCTTGGCCACCATGATGCAGCTCAGTTTCAGGGTCTTACCAATCTTCTTATAACCTAGGCCATCTTTATGGAGAGCAACCATCCTTTTTTTAGATCCTCAGAGAGCTCTTTGCCATGAGGTGCCATGTTGAACTTCCATTGACCAGTATGAGGGAGTGTGAAAGCGATAACAACAAATTTAACACTCCTCCTCTTCATTTACCCCTGAGACCTGGTACCAACAGCTCACATGATACCGGGAAGGGAAACTGGCTAATTGGGCCCAATTTGGACATTTTCACTTAGCAATGTTATTTTGAGGGGACAGCAAATTTACACTGTCACTTGAAAGGTATAATCAAATATTTACAAAAATGGGAGGAGAGCAGGCTACTCCTCACTTTTGTGAGACAATGTATATATATATATATATATATATATATATATATATATATATATATATATATATATATATATATATCAGGCAATTTCAGCAATTTTCCCCCCTCAGACTTTCTTTTGATATTTATATCAAAATATTTCATGAAAATTATATGAAATTCATATGAAATTATATTTCATATTTTTATGTATATATAAATATAAATAACTATATACATTGTTTTATTTAATATGTTACCATATTTTAACATACACTTAATTATATGTTGTGTGTGTACCTTAAAGGAATTACAACTTTCCTTTTGTTATGCAGCCTGGTGCAACCTTGATGATTTAATGGCGATGGATTAGAGTGAAACTGATTTCTTGGAGGTAAGGCTTATGGATTGTGCTTTCTTTTTAACTGTTGGAGCAGCTGATAGAACAACAGCTCAGCTCAGACATTTAAATTATTACTTTTATTTAATTTCTACACTATCAACGTGTAACAAGCTCTAAAGAATCTCTTCTTGACAAAAGCTATCATAAAAGCAGTTCAAATATTACGTGTCTTTGCATGCGAGTGTTGCTGTAGTAAACTCTCCACCTGAACTCCTGAAAACTTACCAAGTTGCATTCTCTCATACCTGGCAATGGATGCTGCTGCCACTGCAGCTGTGTCGACACATTGAACTGCATGAGGTGTGTAACTTTGTCACAAAGTGCTAATGTAGGGACCACAAACTGGAAGAGTTTGTTAAAGTTATGTTGTACTAATCATGGTGAGAAAACACTAGAATATTAACATATCCATTTCCAAACACAGTGCTTCAGTGTTCCTACAGGCCAAATGGATATAATCTTCACAGCCATGGTGAACTGAATTGCAAGTTGATGGTATGTTTAGAACCAGAAAAATATTTTTGCAAAATCTGATAAATATTTGCAATAAACACAGTAAGTTTAGGCAATAATTTTATTTTTTGCCTTAGTTTTATCTCCCAAATAATCAAATGATTTTTAAAAACAAGTGTAAATAGTAAGCTCACCAACATTTACTTACTTAATACTGTATTTAAGTTCAAATTTGAGGTACTTGTACTTTACTTGAGTATTTCCTTTTCATGACACTGCTACACTAAACTACAGGGAAATATTGTACTTTTTACTTCACTACAATTTGACATCTTTACTTACCGGTGACTTCACAAATTAATATTTTTGCATACAAACCATACGAAGAGCTTCTAAAGTATGTTTTGTTATAAATTAAACTACCCAACAGTTAGTAGCCTACAGCTGAAATGATGAATAGATTGTTTTAGCAATTTTTCATGCAAAAACATATTCCAGCTAAACAGATGTAACTGTTTGCTGCTTTTCATTTAAAATTTCTTTAATTAACTTTTACAAAATGTTATGAATAAAGTTGAGGTCTGGAGGCCGGCATGGTGGTGCAGTGGTTTGCATTGTCATCTCACAGCAGGAAGATCCTCTACCTGTACTGGTGGTCTGGTGGATATCGTTGTGGTCTCACAGGTTCAAACCCCGGGTGCCCCGGCCTTTCTGTGTGGAGTTTGCATGTTCTTCTGTCTGCGTGAGTTCTCTCCGGGTGCTCTGGCTTCCTCCCACCGTCCAAAGACATGCAGGCTAAATCATCTCTAAAATTGTCCTTAGGTGTGAATGTATATGTTGTTTGTCTATGTGTGGCCCTGCGATGGACTGGCGACCTGTCCAGGGTGTACCCTGCCTTTCGCCCAATGTCAGCTGTGATAGGCTCCAGCCCCCCTCCAACCCTGTACGCAGGATAAGCGGTTGACAATGGTTAATTGAGGTTTGGACTGTTTGTTGAACATTAGCATTTTGAAGCTGTCACTCTGGGCTCCACCTCAACCAACTGCAAATTAAAAAGTAAAATCCTACTTTTAAATTATTGCATGAGTAAAATAATCTAATGATATGATATATATAATACACATGAAATAGTACAGAACAAAAGAGAAAATGTCCTGACTTCAAATTGTCTGACAATGATCTTGGTGCCTGTAAGGTAAAATATCTTGGACATTTTATTACAGAACAAATGACACATGATTTATTTTGATTGCTAAATGTCTGTGTTCTGCTTTTACTGTAATCAACATACCTTATGATTCACTATAGGCTGGACAGGGACAGTGATGTTTATTAATGTGCACTGTCCCTAAGAAATAAACTGAATAAATAAATGATAATATTTATAGGCAACATTGCAAGCCTGTATTCAATCAAAATGCTCTAATGCAAGTTTAGTATGTGTTGGCTACAGATGGAGCAGAAAGCTCTCGGTTCAGAGCACATTGTACACTACCCTAAACACACTCGAATTACAACAAAGCAAGTATACAGAGACTTCAGAGACTTCAAGGCTTATAATGACGCCAAGAGAATATTATAGACCAAGATGGTGTATTTCAAGTGACATGTCTGTGTCCACAGGAGTCAATACTTTCATAACTGTTCTAAGAAAGTTGATATGTATTTGCCAGCATTATGACTCTGAAAATCATCTTGGTTTTATCAGTTTTGGTATCTCATGTTGCCAATCCCAGTTGTTAAAACATTGGTATACATTTATCCCACTGTGAGACATGAATATATAATTTTATGATCTTTTATTGTGCCTTTATATGTAATGTCCTATCTTTCATTTACATTCTGAGTTTGAAATAAAGTATTGAATTTTTTTGATTGTGGGCCATGTACAGAAAATATGAGAAGTCACGGGCATAATTCTGACATTTTCAGCATTCCCTAACTCTAGTCTTTTCAGTTTGGCCATGTTTAATGAACTTTTTTTTCTTAAAGCTTTTATTCATAAACAATATGTTGAACATATAAAGCAGAAAAGCATACAATACCAGGGGAGCATAGGGTTGACTGAAAAACAAACAAACAAACACAAAAAATACAGCCCAAAAAGTATAAATAATGATAATAAAAGAAAATAAAGGGGATCACAAATCAGCACTGGAAGATGTTAAACAGATAAATAGGTGCAAGGTCTTGATAGCTTTCCTGTTTTTAGAGTGTAGGATTGTCTTGATGTATTGTCTGACTTTGTTTTCAAAAATGGCAAAGGAAGGTTCATGGTTAGAAAACTTTAGATTTGTGAATATGTGAATTTACCAGCAATAACATCAAGTTGATGATGAAGAAGTGATGGTAGAGGGGTATGTAAAAAAACAAAAAACAATACATTGTCATAGGAAAGTAAGAATTCAGAGTCAATATGTTGGGAGATAAATGTACAGATGTCTTGCCAAAAGGTGCATGAGTGGACAAGACCAAAATAAATGATGCAAGTCTTCTTCAGCCATTTGACAAAATGAGCAGTCCACATCAATGTCCTTTTTATATGTTTAATGAACTGAGTTAAATAGGCTAATCTGATCCGTCATTGTAGGTCAAGTTCATTGTTCATGGTGACAGCGACATCTAGTGTTTAAACTAGGATGTACAATGTTCATACAGTAAAATATGGGCTGTTAGAAATAAACTCACCATGTTTTAGCCTAATATACTTATGTAGTCTAGCCTTCTTTATACCCCTAGTATAAAGAATATGTATACATATTACACGGCAGGATTTACCAGCCTATTGTCTTATTGTGTGCTGAACTGATCATGTTTTAATTAGGCTAAGCTAAAATATTAATAGCCTACTAGCTATTAATGCATTTTGATTGACTATTTCTTTCATGAATGGAGATTTTTGTGTTGTTGTTTTTTTTACTGTACATAACAAATAATTTTAAGACATCATGTTGCTCTCTGGTTATTTGTGAGGGGTATTTATTATTATAATGATTTGCAATGTATGGCCTACTGCTACACTAATTAATTATCAATCAAAAGAATCAGATTAATGACAGCTGACTTATTGTCTGCTGAGCTAATCGTGTTTTAATTAAGCTAGACAATAGTCACAACAATAAATGCTATTTATTTCATAAGTGGATATTTTTGTTTGTTGGGACAGTGCAATTAACTATTTTTTTGCTAACCCCCGCACATTTAAAATCAAAATCAATTCATATTTCATATACAGTGCAAAATCACAACGCAGCCTGGTCCCAAGAACTTACACAAGATAAAGCACATAAGGGTAAAAACAGCGAAATTACTAATAGAAACTCAAGCAATAACTGAACGTAGTTAAACTACAGGACTTGGCTTATTTTTTCTCCTGATTAGCGCCGTGTTTATGAATATTTTGAGTTTCAGTTTCTGTGAGCGCGTTTCAGGTGCTTTCTGAGTTGAAGCAGTACCTGAATGCAACTCTGGTCATCCAAAAAAGAAAAACTCGGATCACATGACCGCCTCCGTTATTTCCTGCAGCAGCAGCCACCTCTCCGCTGCTCGCCCCTGCCTGCCTGCTTGCGACAGCACAGCAGTGGTGTGGTCGCTCTGAACGCACATTAACGGCGTACCTAGTGAAAGCCTCGGGAAACCCTGCTCCAATCACAGCGACGACGGATATAAACACACACATATATTTTTGTAAACTTGGTTCCCGTGTGTATTTGATAGCGTTGTGAAAAAAACAACAACAAAAAACCCCAACAAAAAGCCAGTGCTCATAATGGCGACAGCTGCGGTGTCTGCCCCTGCTGGCTGCGGCCCCAGCCCCGGGTCGGGAACGGAGCTGGTCCGCGGGCAGGCCTTCGACGTCGGGCCTCGGTACAGCAACCTCTCCTACATCGGGGAAGGAGCCTATGGGATGGTGTGGTAAGTTAAGCTGAAGACTGTTTCCCTACCTAGCTTTTTTACATACAGTATAGCGTTTACACCTTTTCTTTTTAGCCCGACATAACACATTAACAATTAGCTAGCCTAAATCTTTTCCGTTATAAACAACTTAATGTCATGTTGTAAGCTAGCAAGCAACAGCGACAAATCTGAAACACAGCGTTAACGTTAGCTAGCTGGACAACGTTGGTTTGGGAAAGAAAGACGAAATCACGGCTGAATGTGTGACTTATTTAAGCTTACATTTGGTGGGATTTTGTGTTGCAATGATCACCGACTCGAAGTTACATTATTTAGCCTGGAAGTCTATTTTTATTTAGTTACGAACTTGCATCAATAGGGATCAGGTTTCTAACGTTACATAAAATCCCATTTGCATCGCTTTTAACTGAGGTTTTAACTTTTAAGTGTCACAGTCAACTTATAAAATAAACGTATTTGGTACTTTGTCAGTAATATGTCTGCAACAGGAACTCATCAGGGTGTGTGCAATCCTCCACTTTAAATCTACACTGATTTTAACAGACTTCGTGTCTCCCACTAGTGCTAACACCCCTTTCAATGCTTGATCATTGAATATAGTTCAGTTATATAATCAATACACATTTTATAGTAATTTGATACTATGTTTTGCTTTTTTATATCATCACCATAAAATGTCCATGTGCTCTCAACCCGGGTAGCTGTAAACTATGTTTAGGTTTTGTAGGTGGTATTTGCATAATATGCCTGAAAATATAATGCAGGAGTGAGTACCTTTAGGGGTTTTCCATGTGCAGTTGTTTCAGTAGCTGATGGCGGGTTACGAATTTTATATGGAGGAATTTATAGTTGAGACCCACTCTGGAAGCAGTAACGTTATTTTGTACCTAATGATATGCTACCAAGGATGTTGTGGAGGATAAACAAATGAAAACTAATTTTATGCGCAATTATTTTTTGTGGTATACATATATTATCAGCCTCTACTGCATGACTGTTATCTGTACGTAATTAACTCCAAAAATGAACTTTGAACTGCATCTTAGATTATTGAGTCAAATTATACTCTCCTCTTTTAGGAACACTAAATCTTGTAGTTTCTTTAGCCTGTGGTGTTGCAGTTGATCTTAAATGTGCTCACTGTACTGTATTATATAAGGCATTGTCCTTGTGTCAAACAAATGCAGTGTAGCTCCTATGTGGTAAGAGGAGCTGGGTTTTTTGAGAAAACACATTTGACACATAGCTCGCCTACTGTGTAGAGGCACAGCAGGTTGTTCAGCATCTTTTTGTCCACAAAATGGAAAACCCACCAAAAGCACACAGCTGTGGTTGTTACTCATATGATCCACAAATGACTTACTGTAGCTCAAGGCAAGAAGATGACATAAAATACATTTCACCATTAAAACACCAGTACTGGAAGGATGTTCAGTTGTAGAAAGATGTCTCTGAGGGTGTTCTACCTTTAAAAGACACAATAATTCGTCAGAGTTAGTGCTGAAATCTGTAAAGAAATGTTCAGCTAGACGATGGGCGACAAAATAATTTCAGAAATACTCCTGATATTAATGTTAATTTTGATGCAATTAATTGAAAATCATCATGTGCACTTGTGAAGTCATTTAAAGGAAACACCAAATGTATGCAATCTGGATCCTTTTTCTGCTTCATATCACTGTAAACATAATAGATTTGGGTTTCTTGAATATTAGCTAGACACAATAAATAATTAGAAGAAATGATTTTGCTTTCTGGTTGCCTGTGATGGGTATTTGGCATTATCATTATTTATACTGCTATGCTAATAAATTAGTAATCAAAAGATCCACTTTATATACAGTGACAGCTGACTTATTGTCTGCATGTTGTAATTACGCTAAACTATAAGTACTAGCTATTAAAGCCTTTTGATTGCCTAGTTCACAAATGGAGATTTTTGTTTGTTGGGACAATAGGTGCAAATTAACTGTTTTTGCTAACCCTGGCACATTTACATAGATGTTGATTTATGTGCACTGCCCCCTATAATAGATGAACAAGATTTTGAGAAGTAATTCATAAAAACATAAAACTGATAGTTAAACTACAGGAGTGGGCTCATTTTTTCCTCCTGATTGCCTTTTGTTAATGAATATTTTGGTTAATGTTGGAGCTTTTGGTTTGGTCACAAAAGCTCCAACATTTTTAAGGGACAAAGCAAGAATTAACATAACTATTAAAAGTTTGTACTAAGCATGCCAACGTGGACAAATTTATGTCAAGATATTCTCAGTGTCTGCAGTGTCCCACCTAAAACTCTCACAAAGACAACAAAGAGCATTTTTTGTTATAAGTAAAACTGGGCATGTCGTCCTCTTAGCCAACACTTGATGTTGATATGTTACAAGTGGTAACTTGTGAGATTTCTTTTCACTGTTAGGCTTCTTGATTCTCATTGCGATGCTGTTTCTGCACACTCTCAGAGATCATCTGTCAGTCAAACTGCGTGGGCAGCACTGTGACATTTTAAGCTAAACATTTTTTTTTTTGGTTATCTGTTCACCCATTCTGGCTGTCGGAGCTTCCACTGGGGCTTTCTCCTGCAGGTTTTTGCAAATGCTGCTTCTAGTGATGTAAAATCATCAGGTTCCTCACCCCCCTCTTTTAAATAAAAATCATATTTTGCTCTGAAATCTGATCATTGATCTGTTTGGCTCAAACTGCAATACCCCCAATTTTAAGGAAGCATATTGTGACCAGTTTATTGGGAACTGTGCCTTTCAGGCCGCACCAAAAACTTGACCTAATAAACCTTCAATTACACATGTTGATTATCTTCAAAGGAAACAGTGAGAAAGTATATTAGCAATGAGAAGTTCTGAGTATAAACGAGATGCTCGTATTTAGATAGCTTTTATTTCCTGACATCAGTAATCATGTATTAGAGCAACAGGCACAGACAGGTCCATCATGCTTGACTAAGGTTTCAGAGTTGAACTGGAGTTGTTTTGGTTCCCAGTGATGCCAAAATGCCCCCCCACACACACATCTTTTCAATGATTTCAATGATTATTTTATCTGGTAGCACTTAAATTACTGTATCAACTCCTTCTACCAGTTCATTACTCTTGTTCATTTAAAAGCCCAGTTCTTTACTTTGGTGTTGCTCCTGTATTTTTGCCGAGCTCAAAGGCAGTTGGAGTGGGCGATGTGTCAGCCTCAGCCTCCTTGCACTTGTCTTTTGCGTTCTTCTTGAGACCTGTAGGTTTGAGTCAGTTGGTCATGTTGCTTTGATGTGCAGCAGCCAGAGAAAGTGGTGCAGTGTGTACTTTGTAGACATCCCTTGATTTGCATCAGATGTATTTTTAAATAACACCAGGAAGTTCTTTTCTGGCTTTTTTGTGGTGGCTCTGCACCACTCTGTACTGGTGGTACCTTCCCGTAAACTGCTTCTCTTGGGCCTCTTCAGCAGACAGTATGAGCCAGCAAAGCTGGATTCATGATCGTATTTCATTTTATACTTTTTAAGCATGAACACACATTTCACACATAGAGGTTCTTTTAAAAAAATAAGAAAAGGTCACAAATAAGTAGTAAGACATTTTTTGATAGCTACAGTATATGTCATAAACTCCGCCTGTATGGGCCAACATGCTACTGCAGTGAAGCAGTCATCTGTCTGGCCTTGATGATGAACAAATATATCAGCTTTAAAAAAAGAAAAAGGAAAAAAAAAGTAGACAAATTAATTTCTCCCAAAGATGGTTTCTATCATTTTAGGTAGTTCTTATCACGCTGATGTATATCTGACAAGTTTGGTTTTAATATTTGATGCTATAAAGAGGCGATTTCACTTCATGATAATCATTTCCAAAACAAAACTTTTGTTGTTGGTACTAAAGTCACTTTGTGTTCAAGAGTTACACCTGCGAAATATAACCGAGACAACTTTCTAAAACTGACAGATTAACATTAAAGTGCTGATGTGCATTTAGGACATTAATTTGCAACAGTAAAGCTTTTTGATTTACTATATCACACAAGAGATTGCGGGGGGGACAGCGAGTTTGCATCTTTAATGTTGCCAAAGATGCAAAGTTGTTGGCTGAGAATTTTGTAAATAATGACCATGTAGAAACTTGAGATGGACCGACCTTCATCAGTGTCTAATGTCTGAATAGCAGTAAGATAACCCCGGCCATGATATAGTCAAACAGTTTCAGTCTCTCTAAATGCGACCCGACAGCAATAACCATTTTAACAAGGTGTCATAACTGCAAATGAAAGTTACAGTTATGACACACAATGATACAACCATTTGTTTTGTCAGCAACAGTTGCTCTGATATTTAGAGAGTCCGTTCATAGAGTCTAAATCCTCCTTGCCTCAATGGTTAGCCACAGTTCTACAAGCTGTTGGTTGTCAGTGTAATTAAGTGTTTCCTTTACCTGTCCTTCTGAGAAGCTGAAGTATGATACACAGTCCCTATACCAACAAAATGCAGCTGAGTAATGTACTGGAAAGTAGAATTTGAGCATTTTAACCGAGGTAAAACTATTATTACTATTATTAGTATGTCGTATTGACTATATTTAATGATTGTGCAAATCTAAATAGGACAAGGTGGGATAGAGGATTAAAATCACTGTGCTGTTGAGGAATTTAAGGTTAGTTGCAACCGTTGTACATATAAAACATGTGAATTTTCGAAACCTCAGTTGTTTGCACAAAGAAAGGTCTGGTAATCAGTATGTTCTGAGTTTGTATTACAAAATCTGGTTGGGTTTGACTGTATGATAAGAGGGCGGTTGACTGTGAGGCATGTCTGTGTCATTTTCAAAGTAGGCCTATTTTAGTTTTCAATAGCCTCTTGTTGGTGGTAAGGCTGTTGCATGTCAGGGCTTTCCAGTGGCTGAGGGCTGCGCAGATTGACGGTGCACTGAGCCTCTTAACACAAGCTTCAGTTCGTGCACACCGTCTGCTTACACAATCACCAGATACTGTATCACCCTCTGTGATGATATTCAGAAGCTGCAGTGGCATACTCTGCCTTTTCAACCCGCCCACATGAACAGTTAGATCATGAGGGAATGCTGCTGAAGTGCCTCATGCTAATAAAAAAAGTTTTATATCTAAAAGGACAGGTGGTAGTTGGACAGATTCCACCTTTTTAGCCATGTTCACCGCAAAGTAGAAGAAACAAAACAATGGATGGCATCTCATTGCTTCCACTTATATTTTTGTTGTTCATTTATTGCTGTTTTTAAATATTTTATTAACTACATCAGGTGTTTTTAATTGACTGGGTTAGTGCATCCCTTCAATTGTACTCAACTCTGGGTATCGGCCCTGGCCTGACTGAATGAATGTGACTGATAAAGATTAAAACATGATACTCTATTAAATCTTTGTTTTAAAGTATGATCCAATTATCAGATTAGTGCACCCCATAATAAATAATGTTGAAGTTGAGTGGGGTATCAGTGCATTTGGTGGTGTATTAGCTGCCTGTTTTAACACATTTGTTTGAGTTGTAATGCCAAAAGATGCTGAAGCCTCTAAAAAGCTTTTTTTTGATCATGAGCAGTTCATTGTAGTTCAGAGGTCATTGTTATTGTAAATCTGTCATGACCTGAACACATCATTATTTCTTTTGGCCAAAAAATTTGCAGATTGCACATGTGCATGTAGTTGTAAAACAAAATACTTGTCTCAAAAATGGTCGCAAAAAAGATTTTAAACAAAATAAATTTGATTGACTAGAGCTGTGACTTTGATTACTAAAAAGAGTCTTAAAGCTTTCAAGTAAAGGCATGGCCTAAGAGGTAACGTCAGAGCCTGAATTAAACCCAGTTGAACCCTATGGCAAAATAACACATGCCACTTTTTATTTTTATGGGGCTGCAACTAAAAATTATTTCAATTCTCTTTTCAATCAGCCAATTAATCAACTGTGTAATCAAAACAATATACCTATCACCATCTACTAGATGTGTTTTCATGTTAAATTTAAAATGATAAAACAGAAATCCCCATTTTTCGTGAAATTGCAAATGGTTAAGGTTTGGGATTAATCAACTGATGCTTTGAGCCTTGACTTTATTTATCTTTTCTGATGTGGGGGGAAAAAAGCTTTATTGAGATCAAGTAGTAGTAAAGTACAATGAAACGCCACTCAAAGTCAGAGTTCCTACTTGTAAACTCGGGACAAATCCATCTACCCTGACCACATGAAGTTACATGCATATCTGACATCAACAAAACAATGGCAGGTTGTTAATTAACACCAAGGGCAGTTCAATTGCGTGCACACAAGAAACATGTTTTTTATGTATACTTTGCGTTGTGCACCTGAAACCCCTGAGTTTCAGGTGCATGACCATAACTAACTAATGTGTCCTGTATACACACAATTGAACTGTCCTTGCTGTTAATTAACAACCTGCCATTGTTGTGTTTCAACTTTGAGCTCATTTACACTGGATTTAATTTTTATAGTTTTAAGATACAAGTAGTTGTCGAGAAATCCAGTGACACCACTGACATTTCATATGTGGTTAACATGTAAACATTTCTTCATTAAATTTCTTTAAATCCTCCTCCTTCTGATCTTGATCTTGACTCCTTGACCCGCCATAAGTCTTAGCCGACACTGATGCTCTGCTTCATTCTGCCGTGAGCTGTCCTCTTGAAATGCCACCGTGGCGCCAATCTCCATGGCAACCCCTCTCTGCCTCTGACATCAGTACCACCACTCCACAGCCAATGGGCGAGGGAGGGAGAGAGTGAGAGCCTTGACACTCTGAAATCCTGTTGTGCAATTCAGAGGGAGATGTCATTTGTGTAATTTGGGTGAATAGGCCTGCCAAGGCGAGAATGATGACTTCTGGTTCAACAAACGTGTAAAACATTCACGCTCATTGCTGTTTGACAGATGCATTTTATTACCTAACTGCTGTTGTATGTTAGCATTTCACATGTTACATCCACTTATCCCTCAGACTAATTCAAATAAGCGCAAACCCTTTTGCTTATGTCACAGTATGAGATGATAAGATGTGTATGTGTTGTGGCCTGTGCGGGGAAGAAAACAATGACAGTGATGTTATGCAAAGTAAAATTTGCAGAAGTGGTCAGATGGCTCTAATATAAAAATGAGACCAAGATAACCTCAAAGTGTGCTTGGTGAAGTTGCTTTGAAATCAGAACTTAAGAGTGGTATCATGAGTACTACAGTTATTGACTCATCTTTTAAGTGATTTCATGCATATATTATATTTTTCTATGATCTTATTTATATATATATATATATATAGATATAGATATAGATATAGATAGAGAGATAGATATAGATAGATATAGATAGATATATAGATCAATAGAGGCTGGGGTCTACCACACCAAGCAGGACCCCAGGTGCAGACTGTGCAAGGATGCCCCTGAGACAGTACAGCACATAACAGCAGGGTGTAAGATGCAGGCAGGAAGTGCGTACATGGAACGCCATAACCAGGTAGCTGTCATAGTGTACAGGAACATCTGCCACGAGTACGGGCTGGAAGTCCCAAGGTCAAAATGGAAGACACCTCCTAAGGTAGTTGAGAATGACCGAGCTAAGATCCTGTGGGACTTCAAGATCCAGACTGACAAACTGGTGGCTAACCAACCAGACATTGTGTTGATTGACAAACAGCAGAAGAAGGCAGTAGTGATAGATGTGGCAATACCAAGCGACAGCAACATCAGGAAGAAGGAACACGAGAAGCTTGAGAAATACCAAGGGCTGAAAGAGGAGCTAGAAAAGATGTGGCAAGTAAGAGCAACAGTGGTGCCAGTGGTAATCGGAGCACTGGGGGCTGTGACCCCCAAACTGGGAGAGTGGCTACAGCAGATTCCAGGTAAAACATCAGAGGTCTCTGTCCAGAAGAGTGCAGTCCTAGGAACAGCTAAGATACTGCGCAGAACCCTCAAACTCCCAGGCCTCTGGTAGAGGACCCGAGCTTGAGGATGACACATACCACCCCACAAGGGGTGAGAGGGGATTTTTTTTTTATATATATATATATATATATAATATAATATAATATTTTTTTCCTGGCCCCCACAATACATACACTATTTAATTTAATGTTCATTAGGAGTAGTAGCCTACTCTTTAATTTATAACACATAGTATATTTTTGTTATTTATGTTTTCTGTTGTTTTATACATTTGCGTCTTGACTCTATTTATCAAAACTTTGTATTTTGCTGCACTTTTGTTTAAAGTAGTATCAAAAACAGTATCGGACTTAAAAATCCCATATCGGTCGGGCTGAAATACAAATTGATATTTGCATAATACTACTGAAAAAATGTTCTCCCTTTAGCTCTTGTATTAATTGATTACTCTCATTCAGAGATACAAGTGGGTGCTTCATTTAATCAGCAGTATTTTGATATATGCAAACCAACACCATCTGAACCTGGTTGAACGTAGAGACTGGACTGGCTGTAGAATCTACGACCTTGCTGATAATGAGCTCAAACAGATCAATGCCAAGGACCATGTGTTTGGTCAGCACCTGAGAGCTGGAGGTTGTACAGCATTTATAAGAGTTGCAATGTACTTATGGGCAGAGAAATTACAAAAGACAGATAAGTGCTTTGTGTAGGAGGGCTGCTGCTTTGCTTCATGTTAGGCAGTACAGTATTTACAGCATTTACCCCTGTGTGCGTTACACTGGCTCAGCCAGGGAACCTTAGATGCTCACACTAAAGGAAATCAATATTGACCAATGCGTCAGATGGAGTTGGTATACCTTTTAAGGTTGCTCAAAGTGGCCATTTAAGCTCATCATAAAAATGTTTTTGTTGTACATAGTGTGGATATGATTCTTTTAATGCCGGTGATATTCACTGCATCCAGTATGTAATTCAGCTGGGTGTGTGGCCACATCTACGTTGGCCTTGGTTTGAGGTATATTTTGGAAAATTCTTTACATTTGTATACTTACAAATATAAAAAATGTTCCAAAATCTATTTGTGGCACATTGAATGGTTTTGTTCTTTTAAAAGAAAAACTGATGTCTACAATACACTTCATTTAAAATTGTACATTTAAAAAGAGATGATCAACTTCAAATTGTACCTTCAGTTTGACTGATATGTTACTGGCATTCAAAACTATATGGGGTGGTGATGGAGCAGTGGATAAGACACATGCCTTAAGTGTGAGAGACCCGGGTTCAGTGGATGAGACACCAATGACACTTAACCCCTAGTTGCTCCTGAGGCGTACGACCTCTGACATATATGGCAATTGTAAGTTGCTTTGGATAAAAGTGTCAGCTAAATGAATAAATGTAGATGTAGATACAAGTAAAGATATGGACAGAATAAGAAGAAACATGAATTTCTGTGGGCAACACCGTGGTCCAGTGGATATCACTGTGGCCTCACAGCAAGAATATTGTGGGTTTGAACCCGCAACCTTCTTGCTGACCTTCTTACAGTGCTATCTACCTGACCACCGTGCCGCCCAGTACAGGTACTAGTAACATAAATGTTGTGACAGGAAATTGCTTAACCAAGGTTATCAGAATCCTGAGTGGGAACATCACATTTAACTCTGTGGAGAAATAAATGGTATGTGCTGTTTTTAAAGTAACAACTCTGCTCTTTGTCTCCGTTTGTTTTATTTTATAAAAGTGCTTACATTTCTTATGACATCAGTATTGTTTTAGACAAAGTGGCTCACCTTAACAATGTAAAGCTGAAACCAGGTTTTGGACAAATGACAATTGTACTATATATAGCAGTCAGGATCTATAGAAATTGATGTCAAAGCTTAGTGCATAGTACAAGGAAGGAAAGTAATTTCCTTAAAGTTACTTCCTCACAGTCTATTGCTAATTTCTGAAGTTTCCTATAGTGAAACTAAACTCAGAGATGTAACATATATAGTAGAAGAATAATACTGTAGCAGTATATTCCAAGATTTGTGTATGAAAATCCAAACAAGTTCAGTAAGACAAGTCAATGTACCTTACAACAGCAGTAGCTACTTTACATGACGGTTTCCCCCATAAAGGAAACATTGTTTATCATCAAAAGATTGTTTGTGCTCCAGTATTTTATTTGTGTAGGTGTCCACTGTATTAAACAGGGGGATGCAGGAATTTATCAAATCTTGAAGGGAAGGCAGGGAAACATACCAGGTTTCTAAGCTCTGGTAAATGCAAACACCTCACAGTCACTTTGCTAAAAACTGATTATTGCGGTTAGTATGCACAGTGACAGGAAATGCATTTTGACAAGTAAAAAAACAGATGCAGCCAAATCTGTAATAGTTCCAAGTGACCAAATATGCAAAATATTCAGCTTTGTATGTCTTCACATTGTTATTTTACTTGGCTAGTAAAGACCCATATGCTAAAAATCATGTTGGGTTTTATGGTTGTTACAACACCATACACACAGTTTTTGCTACACAGTTGAGAAGGGCTATATTGTGTGAACTGTTGTAGGCGACAGTCAGCGACTCCTGAGGCTTTATTACTGAAACCTATGAGACGGCGAAGGATACATTTCAGAGAAAAAGATTCAGCTTAATTAATCTGTGCAGAAACAAAATTTAGCATGGATACAAGAACACAAATCAAATGTAGAATAAACAATTAGAAAGGTCTGGGATTGTGTCAAAGTTAAGACCCGAAGAGAAGTTTTAGCACTTTTGCTTAAAAAATTAGTTGTTCATTATCAAAATTGTTGGTGATTAATTATAGACAATTAAAGAGTTGGTATTATGCTTTTTGGCTTTTTCCCTCTCCTTTATTGAGTTAAATGCCTTTGTGCATATAGGCCTAATAGGTTTGTAAAGTGAAAAAGCACAAAGTCCAGCCCAAATGTAGTTCCCATCTCCCACAGAAAACTCTGCTCTGAACTGCTTGAAAACAGCTTGTTCGTAGTCCAGCCGCTTCCCTTTCATCCCTGTGACGTCACAGGGATGAAAGCTTGCTACGCCTCATAACGCTCGCCAAGCGGCTACTCCGACACACCCTCAAAAACACCGGTGGTAAAACACTGAGCTGCAGCACACAACTCTCCTCTCCCTTCCGCTAGCTACCCTCCAGGCAGTCAATGGACATAAAGTTGTTACTGTGATGTAGAGGCAGAGCTCAGTTAAATCTTTATGGAAGAAAGATACATTTGTTACAGATTAATAACTCACCACTCTGAAACTCTTGCAACATGTACAGCTGACTCAAAGCCATGTTTACAGGCTTCTCGCTGACCCGTCCTTCTCTGCTTCTGATTGGCTAGTAGTCCTTAACTAGTAACTGCGCCTGTGCAACTCCCAACAAAGATCATTTAGAAAGGAGATCTATCATTCCATGGCTAAAATGAAGCCTTCAACACAGGGTGAAAAGAGGAGCTGTAGACATGCAGTATGAAAAAAAATATGGTGTTTTTTGAAAAATTAAACCATGTAAACCTGTTCTGGTACAACCCTTTAACAGGATTTTGAACCTGAAAATTAGCATAATACCACCTCTTTAAGTAACTGAATCACAATGTAGCTGTAATGGAAATATAAAAACATTAGGGGGTGGGAGAATTAATCGATTCTTAGATGCATCGCGATGCGGACGTTGAAGATTATTAATCGATTAACAAATGTCTAAAAATCGATTATTTAAATGTTAATTGATAACGTAATATTGACGGAACGCAAAAGGCAGAACTCGCGGAAGCGCAGCGCCCGGACGTCTGTGGAGCGCACACAACAGCGAGACCAGTGTCCCTGTGTATTTGTCACCGCTGTGGAATGAATAACCACCCCACTAAAATGTCACAGAATCATTAATATCAATGCGCAAGTAATTATTTTAATTATTTTAGTCACACACCGCGAGCACGGTGACGCTCAGCAGCTCTCTGTGTATCCTGTGTGTGTGAGGACGAGCGAGTGAGAGAGAGCGAGCGGCAGAACGTGACGGTGAAAGTTAGCAGAGAAAATATATTAGCAGTAAGTTTCTGTCAGGTAGTAAACGTGCAGAGTAGGTCACTGTGTGTCCGTTAATAAAAGTCTGTAGTTTCCACAACAGCTGGAAAAGTGAAAGCTGTGATAGAGATCTGAAATGCTCCCTGTCAGGACAAAAATCTACTAAAACCCAGCTCTTTACCCAGGCATTCACTCCTGAATGACTGTTTGTTGTTCTGTCACTGGAACTATGTGTAAAGCGTCCTTGGATCCCGTGAAAGACGCTAAAAAGTTTATTTATTTATGTAACGTCAGCTAAATTAGTAATGAAGTAATATTAATTATCAGCTGTATGTCATTAATAACTAACCTACTAGTCAAGGGTTGAGAACATCAGGTACAAGCTGAGACTAAACTGGTGTACAGCTCTGTCCTGTACACATACTGTGCTGATAATTATATTTCAGTTTTCAGAGGAGTCTGACAACTGGTTGTTAATGAAATGAGAGACCATGGAGCTGAGGTTAATGAAGTAAATTAGGTATGCAAACTAGTCCTTTTAAGCTAATTAGGAGATGTTTCTTTTGGATTTTAATGGGCAAAATTAAATGCTTAGTAATTATCCAGGGATCCTGTATAGAAAAAATATGATGCATCAAGATACATCGATAATCGTTTTATAATCAAATCGTAGCCCTCTGAATCGTAATCGAATCGTGAGGTGCCCAGAGATTCCCACCCCTAAAAAAAACATGGACAGAAAATGTTAAGATATGATAAACTAAATTAATGTTCCTTAACGTTTAAAACTTCATATGTGGTTTTAATTTATACTGAATGCCTGACTCTAGAAGTATCTTTGTAAGACACTGAATGATCAGAGATGTGATTGGCCAGGTAATGTGCAGGGCCTGGGACCATATGCACAGGGTGGTGTGGCAGCTGAACCCATGAGGTGCGTTTGAGATGACTGCGGCTGACTTTCACCGACTTGATAGTCAAATGTGAGCTGCATGGGCGGGGTATAAAAACACTGCCGCCAAGTCAGACACATTCTACCTCCTGTAGAGTGCGTGAGCTTAGAACAATGACTGATCAGGCAAAAGGTGGTTATAACTTTATGCAGCCAGAGAAAAGCCATTCTGGACCGCCTGCAGCCCCCTTTCTCCCACAAGGTTTTAATGTCATGTGACATGGTGACGTTTTGCGGTAACGTTTTGCAGTGACGCTGAAAGTCAGACAAAATCACATTAAGTCAGCGCTGTGCAGCGCCGCATGAAGTCAAACACACCTAATGTCAACTCTCGAGATCGTATCAGTCAGGGAGGCGCCACCTCTGCCTGAAGCCCAAAACAGAGAGGATGAGTTTCTTCCCTCAGGCCTGAACTAGTGACTTTGACTTCACTTGCATAATTATTTTTTGCCCACCTGCCACACACTGCATATGATGTACTTTGTCTACCGGTTATATTGTTTAAATTTTCTTAAATCCATGGTCACACTGTTTCTCTATTTCTCTGAAACACAGATATATTGTTTTTATTGTTTCTTCTTTTTAAATATTTTATTTAGTTCATGTTATCCTATCATATTCTACTCTTTTTTTATTACTATTTATAAATCGCTTTGTGGAGCTGGGAACAAACAAATTTCACCACACGTTGCACTGTGTATGATTGTGTATGTGACACATGATTTGAGTCCTCTGGGCACTAGCTCGCACTGCCGCAAAAGCGTTGAACGTTGATATCTGCACTTTGTCAGCATGCGTCGCCCTTAAACGTAGTGAGCTTTTCCCCTTGTTCCTACAGCCCAACCCCTAGAGCTTGTCATGGTAACAGCCCTATTGCATAACGGCTGCAGTGTAAAGCCTTGTATTCCCATCTCCTTGGAAACAACCCCCCACCCCCACCCCCCCTCTCAATTGCTCCTCTGGGCTCCTTCCTGCGCACTGAGCATGCTCAGAAAACAATACACAAGCAGAAGAAACAGGAAAGGCAGCTCAGAGCAAATTCTCCTCACTGTAGAGTCTGCAGCTCTTACTGCCATCTGTTATTAAGATAAATAAGCACAGGGGTTAAATTACAATTACAAGAAAAGACACCTTGTCTAGAGCACCTGACATGGCATTTAGTGACAAACCTGTGTGTGTTTACAAAGATGTGAGTGAAAGTTCTTACATTTATCCAGAGTTACACAGAAAATAGGCCTATAGTTATATAGTTGCCTTTGATTTATCAGGCTGTTTCAACCTTTCCTGAAAATATTGATCTAGCCTTCACCTAGGTCTGTCACGATTTCCCAAAGCTCGATTCAATTCAGTTTTATTTGTACAGCGCCAGTTCATACCAGAAGTTTATCTCATTGCACTTTTCATAGAACTTTTCAAGTTGACATATACTTATTGCTTGTTCAAAACCCAAAGGTATTTCTTTTTTCTGTCATTTTGTGAAGCTGGAACCAGTGAATTTTGGGCATATGTAGTGTAAAATGAATTGTGGCAGATCCATTTGACAACTATTTAATTGTTTCTGCTTTTCCTTCAACCAGTCAGAAATAGTTTGCGTGCAGACCCCAATTGGATCGAGCTTCAAAACATGAGGACTGCAGTGAGCAGTTACAGTTTTGTTAGACATGTGCCACTATTGCCTCACTAAGAGCGTTGACACAGGCCTCCACCACCCCACATCGCAAATTCACATCAGTAAAAATTAAAATCATCAAAACGTTAGAGATCAACAGTTCAGTGTGCCTCAACGTGACATTCTCAGACATTAAAGTCCACCCTTTCCCTTCTGTGATAAGGCTGAGCAGGTCAAGACTCTCACTGTACAGTAAGGCAAGTATATTGATTCTGCACTCTTAACTCTGTGTACTTTGTACTTCCTTAAAATGTTCCTTCTGTTATAGCCCTGGGCAAACTGACAAGGAACCGAATCTGATGGGCTTGCCTCAGTAAACATGGTGAAATGTAGTGTGAACTGAGATTGTCCTCACTTCTCTCTGGACTAAACACAGTCAGTGCTGTACTTTTTATAAAAGTGCAGTGCAAGCCCTTAAGCTCAACTCCACATCAGAAAGACGCGCGTACATTTATATGTTCAGTTCAGTGCATTCAAAAAAAACAGTTTTGTCATTACAGGATTATTAGTTTAAAACAAAAATTTTAAATAAAGTTCACAGTTTTCCCGAGCACAATGTCACATCTTCAGGTTGCTCGTTATGTCCAATCAATCAACAGTCATAAGCACCAACAGATAATATTGATAATTTTGCTTGATTAATAACTAAAATGGGGCTGCACTTAACAACTATTTGATGTAGACTGATGAATATCGAATTGTTTCAGCACTAGTTAGAAATTATATAACATGCAATGAAATGCCAACATTTTGCAACTGCTTTATGATCCGATATATAAAAGCCGAATTACATGCATGTTCTCTTTAACCTTTTCAAATGTTCATTTACATATCATTAGGTATTTTCACACAGTTGGAGATAGTGTAATATTTTAAAGACATTCTGCTTGTACATTTATATCATGCAAGAGAAAATATTGTACTGCGTTGGGGGAGGCTGCACCATTGTCTGTTCTAAAAACAATCTGCCAATATAACTGTGCCAAACTGACTCTGCCCTGGATCAGCTTTTAGCTTTGATGAATAAGCCTCGTAGCTCCCTGCTTCTCTGTACATGAGTGTATCTACTGCTGTGGAACAGTTACATGGAGGACTTTTTCCTCCCCCCCACACACGCACACGCACACCACGCACACATTCCTCTCACACAAGTGAAAAGGAAGGTCACTCATATTTCCCTGGCAGAAGGCTGGCACACTTGTGTTTACATTTCAGTCCATACACCCCCATCACTATAGCAACTCATTTTCTTATTTTGTCATACTATGTGGGTGTTTCAGTCATTTCAGTTCTTTGTAATGTGCAGGAATAGCATCCCTTTTGGCTAGATGTAAGTGATGAAGCTCAAGAACGTAAGGAAACCATTAATATTAGTATAGTACATCTTTATTGGGCATTTTTTGGCTTTGTGATGGCACCAAGTGGCAGCGTGTTGCAACGGTTTGAGATGACTTATAAATCCAGAAAGTCTTGGAAGCTGGCATTAGCAATTTGCACATTTTGGCAGTAGGTGGTGAGTTGGACTTGGTTTTGATGTCTAGCCAGTTTGCATACCCAAAACCAGACTATTAAATTGTCATTCTTTGTGACAGACTTCAAAATAAGTGAATTTGTGTCATTACATTAAAATCTCAATGTGCTTTAATGATCAAGAGTCTGCATAATTTTATGTAACACTAAAAATAATCTGAATGTATTAGTCACAGCACTTGGGTGCAACTCCAGACATCGTCTTATTGCCATTTCACTGGATTTTAAAAACAATACTGAGATGATGGCTTTTTGAGTTTAAGTCTGCATGCAGGATGCAGGTTTTAGACCCTAGTGTAGAAATTCAAAATATCTTGGGCTGAGTAAGCATGAGGACGTTGGAACAGCCATCGTGCCAGTAAAAAGGGCCAGAAATTCAGTAGTGGACATGTCTGTGCCTGTGCGGAGGATGTGTCTCATCTCAGGCCGGGCCAAGATTTGACGAGGAACTGAACAATTAGTCTGCTGGGTGTAGACACACTTGGTCTACATTTTTACACATAACAGTAACTCATTTTATTAATTTGTTTTGCCTTTTGTTGAATTTGGACAACAGGATTTTGTATAACAATAACTTTATCATTGTAATACAATTCCACTAAATGATAATATTTAATTATCATCCAGTCCTACTCTCAAACCCCTAAAACACACGTTGAACTTGCCAGCAGCTAGAAAACTATTGTTTCAGCAACAACAGAAAACAATTAGAAGCATGCAGAGTAGACAAAAATCTATTTCTCTCCAAAGATTGCAGGGATCATGTTAATACTTGTTGATGCAAATGAGTAAGCGGTGAGCATCATGCCTAGAAGAAAAGGCCTGCAAGGCAAAAACGTAGGCTGATTTCCACTCTTTATGCCAAAGGGCATGCAGGTATTTCTTTCCTGTTTACATCTGCTCATACACAGGAGTGTTCAAGTGCTGTAGAGTCTTATTTCTTCATATTCTTTAAACTAATGGCCGACACGTTCTCCTCATGAAAAGATTAGTGAGTAGTAACAGAAAATGTGTTTTTCCAGTCGGCACGTTGTTGATAACTGATCAACCTTTTTAAGTTTTTATCAGGGCAAAACCTTTCCTTTTACTCTTAAGCAGTATATTTGACACCAATCTCTGCTTTGAAAAATGGGATTGACCGTAGATCACCTCTGATGTGAAGTATGCATGAAGTGAAAGGCACATACCTCCTCAGCTTTCTGCAGTAACTTACTGCTCCTGCTATGAGTCTGGCTTTAACGTGATATCTGCCAGACCCAGTCATTCCATGCATGCAAACATGCTTTATCATTTCCTGTATATGTTTTGCTTTTCTTTACTGGATTTCAGATGCCAGTATTGCAAAGTGCAGCTGTGCTGCCTACTAATATTTCAACCTCTGACCCTCAACAAGATGAATTGTCACGTCTCAGGCATAACTGAGAAGAAAATCTGCAATTGATTGAGTTTTTCTAAATATTTAGTTTCTTTGAGCGTGCGTGTAGATTTGTCATAAGGATACAAACGGCGATCAGCCTCTCGTGTTTTAAGTGAAATCCTGGAGTCTGAATACGTCCATGAATTGTTTCAAAAAATATTGAAACTGAATAAGATACAATTCTAGGACATGTCATGAATCTTAGATTATTTATATATTTACTATATAATAGAAACTATATTTATAAATTATGAAAAGCTTTTAATTTGATAACTAACAAAGTAGATACCCCCAGTAGGATTTAGTGACAAATTAGACACCACCAGAGGTTATATCATGCTAAATGTTTTAATGTTTTTCAAAGCATTGCTCTGTAAAGCAAATTGTTACTGTTGGACTTTGTGTTTTCACAAATCAACGATATTCCACTGGGAGGGCTGGTAGGTATTTTTACTTTTTACCTTTTAAAAACATTGAATGTCCAGGCTGCATTTAAACAAAGACATTATTCAAGCTCCATTTTTCGCTCCAAGTCGCTTTACACTTTGCACTGTGGAAGTTTAGTCATAAAACGCGTGGGAAACCAGAGTGGGTTAATCTTATCTTGATTAGGACATGCCACCTGTTGACTGTTTCTCTCGGGTTTCATTTAGCACACTTTGGGTGCACTATGGTGTGGCATAGGGCTGAACGATTAATTGCATTTGCGATTTAATCGCGATTTAATAAAACGCAATTTCCTAATCGCAAAGGCGGCGATTATACTCTGGTCACATGACACCCGAGCGGAAAGCAGTCTGACGAAGTTAATGCTTCGTCTACACGTTTCGCTGTAACTTGCCCTTCTTGTCGTAAAATGTCCTTAAGCTTGACAGAAGCTCACGCTACATAAACTTTAATGTCACATGGAATGAAAGTAGCAGCCAACACCGCGGGTAACTTGGTGGTGGTGGGTGAAATCGTCGGGCCATCCGCGGCTTTGATGGACGGAAAAATGCACAACAGAAAGAGGTGGGTAGTAAGGTAACGTTAACGTTAAGCGTATTGTGGCGATCGGCCTCGCGTCACACACACAGCCACCAGTCAGCTCAGGAAATATCTGTAAATTGGCGTTTCAAACTAAACGCCGAAGAGGCCCAGTCTGTCCCGAGTTACAGCCTGGTTAAAGCCGGTGCGCTGCTCACCAGCATCGGAGGCTGCGGGGGGCTCCGTGTCGGAGAATTACTAAGCTTGTCTATTAAACACGAGGCGTCACTCTGTTCTATTTTAGTTAGCCAACTTTTGAATTGAACCTCAAACTGAGTATTTTTAGTTTGCTTACGGGGATACAGAAAGATGGACTCCAGGAGTTTTGAACTGAGATCAGGACTCATTAATTGGTGGTTGAACTGTGGATTTTGTATTGAGCGCTTACTGTATAATAGGCTACCCTGTGATGAAAAGGTAGGCCGACCTGATATTATAATATTATTTAATGCTATGACTTGACTCAAATTGTCTCTCATATTATTATAATTTGATATATCTTATTGCTCATAATAACAATTCTACCTAATTCATCATAACACAGGCCTGACCTACAAGAAAGTGTAAGTTTAATCTATCTAATATCACACTATACACTGATTTACTGCCTGTCCGTTTTGAATAATACAGAAGTTAAAGAGCTTAAAAATTAATCGCAAATTAAATCGAAATCGCAATATTGGTTAAAAAAATCGCAATTAGATTATTTTCCAAAATCGTTCAGCCCTAGTGTGGCAAGCAGTGGCATGGCTTGATCACTGCATCTTCTCAGCAGGGCATTATTGGTAGGGAGTGGTCTCTGAACTCAGATGAGATGTGTCATTGTGCCATACAGATGGATGTGGCCAACTTGCTGTTGGAGACATTTTTAAAATTCGGGTATCCGTACTTCCGTAGCTCGTGTGTGTGTGTGTGTGTGTGTGTGTGTGTGTGTAAGTAAAATGTTCTGTGGTTGGGAGTTTTCGTTTATTTAACAAATACTGCAGCAGACTTACTGTATGTTTTAATGCTGCACAATGTATCAGAGGTGTATTTGCCTCATTAAGATACTGCTAATGCAAAACGTCCTACTGTCATTCACATTAAAAGCTTTCCACTGGCAAACCACAGGAAGGAAGCATTTGTCACAGAGGCGCCTGACTGCTGCTGTTCAATACAACTTGGTCTGCAAAGCAAGATACAATTTCGGCAGATCAATTTAAAATGTTTCAAATTAATATCCACAGTGAAGAGGTGACAGGTGCTTACTGCAGTTACTCCAAAATGTCATGAAGCTTAGCAACACACAAGAGTGTGTACAAAATACATGGAAAAGTAAGTAAAAACTTAAGTGTCACTATTTCTGATTCAAAAGTGTCGGCTTAAGATTGAATGGGAAATTATTAAAAATCATCAGCTTCTTAGATAATAAATATTTTTCTCCTTTAACATTTGATATCTAATGGTTGGCTTTTGTGTTCTACTTTTAAATAATCCAGCTCTGCCTACGACCGGGACAACAAGATACGTGTGGCCATTAAGAAGATCAGCCCCTTTGAGCACCAGACGTACTGCCAACGCACCCTGAGAGAGATCAAAATCCTTCTGCGCTTCAAACATGAGAACATCATCGGAATCAATGACATCATCCGCACTCCAACAATTGACCAGATGAAGGACGTGTATCCTTTTAAGTACACTTCTCATGATTTGGAGAATGTCTGATGTGTTGTAATGTGTTTTATGTGTCTGCATTTTAATGTATGGGCTTCATGAAGGGGACTTAATAGCATTAATATTTATGAATTTAAAACATTTAAAATGACTTCTTTGAGTTACCACTGACGCTGGTCTTACACTTTGCATTTGCAGATGAAGGGGGCTTTTCAGTTGTATTTTTATTACATAATAGCCACCTGTCACCATATATTTGGCAGAGAAGCTCTTCAGTGTATCCTGGCAGCAACAGTTGCAAACTGGTCGAGTCCATGGTGTCAGTTTCATAATGCTGCATGTGTAGTTTTACACTCTGCATTAAGTAAAATAAATGGCTGTGGCTAGGGATGGGGATTGTTATTTTTTTATTGATATTCATACCATTATTGAGACTGCTTAACGATCCGAGTCTCTATTGATCGATACCACTATTGATACTTTACTATTATTAGGTGACGGTTATTTGGTAAGACCAAACCCAACGGGCATGAGGTAGGCCTGCACGGTACGAGGAAAATATTTAAGGTGCAGTAACATTGTTATATATTGAGATGACTTGCGATAAATGAACAAATATTGAAATGTGCATAATAACTGTCTGGTTGTTTTAAAATTAATTATAGGATTAAAATTGAATATTTTAAATACAACTGATGTTTTTAGAACAGCAACATTAATGTTTACAACAGCAAATAAACTCAATGTCTGACATCACAATACTGAGTGACATTCAGAAAGAATGAAGAACTCAGTCAGCATCAGTCCTTCCTCCTCCTCCTCCTCCTCTCTGCTGTTATTCACTACCCGCCAGGAGTTTACATAAACATGCCAGATTTTAAGACCACAGACCAGTCTATGCTTCAGACAGCTTTCAATTTAGCTTGTTTGTAACATTTGGCTAATGCCAAGCTAACGTTAAACATACAGGATGAGAGACCGAGCACAGAGCAGTTTAAATGAACCCTTTCTACGTGTTTACTCTACACACAGGTGTATTGATATGGTAATGTAGTTTTACTTCTAAGGTTTTATTGCACATACTAACAGTAATGAGCGTAGCTGTCATCAAGTCGAGTAGTTTGAAGCTAACTTAACTTCACCGCCTCCACCGCGACGGAGTGGCGTCTCTCTGCCGGCCGCTGTCTGTGTGTGTGGGAGCCAACATAGCAGCAGAGGCTTCAGCCTGATGATAAACAGTCCCGGGCCCAATTAATACTGCGTTTCCGTGTCATCATTACAAACATTAGTTGCATAACATAACGTCACATTATAGGACCCACTAGTCTCGGTATCGATAAACTCGGACCTTATTGATTTTTGGGTAATTTTGGAACCGGGTCTTTTTAAAACCAGGTATCGATCACCCATCCCTAGCTGTGGCAGAAGCCCGCAGCTAGTCAGCTCACTGCTTCCAGATGAAATGAGCGTTCATATCTTACCTTACTAGTGTTGTCTCAATACTGGAATTTCTCACTTTGATACAATACCTTGAAAAATATCGATATTCGATACCATGGGGGGAAAATTACACAACATTGATTAAATTACTGAATATAATTACTGAATTATCTTATCAACTTATCTTCGTAGTAGTAAGTAGTAAGTTCATAGTACTGTGTGTTGAGATGAACAGTATCAGTTAATTTACTTCCTATCAACTGAAACTCTGATGTCTGAGATTCCTCAGATCTGATAGCTCTGAAGGGGGATTAGCTTAGTTTGGAGAATTCTTAATGTCTGTTAGGCCAACAACAGGACAGCCATGTTGTTTAATACTTTAGTGATGTTGAAAGGGCAGACTCCAACCTTTCCAGATTCTTTAGAAATGACGGCTTGTTGGTCCTGCAGGTGCTTTGCTGTTTCGTTAGCACCCCTCTGTACTATAATGTGACTCAAACGGAGAGAATAAGACGAGAAGAAAGCGCTGTGAGTGACAGGAGGTGGGGCTGTGTGGGTCCTGCAGCGGTGTGTGTATCAGCTCGCTGTCGGGGAAAAGAGAATCCATTTTTAGGATCGATACTGTGGAAAATTAAAACTAAAACCGTTAAATATTCAGAGTCGATATGTATAAAAAAAATCTGTATTTTTGACAACACTGTTACCTACATAGAAAAGAGGGCCACATGGACCAAGCATGGTTTCACTATGTTGTAGCTACAAGAGCACTGGCTCACTTATCCAACCATGACACCTCTGGGACTGTGAGATTTGACTGAGTTGCCCAAAAGTCTAATCTTGTCAGCCAGTTTGGCTGTCTGTTCGTGGGACTGCCAGCCTCCTGTAACGTCTAACTGTCTTAGCTAAATCTTTCCAATGCCAACAAAATCCAGTTTGAGTGTGCCATTAAATGAGGTGTTCAACGTTGTACTTGGAGGTTGACAGCAGCCAACCTCTGAAGGTTGAATTTATTAACGATATTGATATGACTAAAATTCGGTTTGATTATTTTTGAAGACATAACTCTGTTGTTCAGATTGGAATAAAAGTGTGACTGATATGGACGGGACGAAGCTATGTACTTTTGAAATTGCTTTTATAGTATATGCTTAAAAACACAAGGAGTATTGATTTCTTTAACCCGGCCCTGTATAGCTATATTGTCCAGGATCTCATGGAGACAGACTTGTACAAGCTCCTGAAGACTCAACACCTGAGCAACGACCACATCTGCTACTTCCTCTACCAGATCCTACGAGGGCTCAAGTACATCCACTCTGCCAACGTCCTGCACCGCGACCTGAAGCCCTCCAACCTTCTGCTCAACACCACCTGTGATCTCAAGGTAATATCTCAGAGAGATTAAAACACATATAATGCTTATTATATTATAATACAGTTAATTTCATATTTAATATTCACCAATTATTTTCATGCCATAAGTTACCAGCACTCAGGTGGAAAGTCTTTTTAAGCCTAAATTTAACTAGTTTTAGGTGTTGATGCAGGCAGAGAAACAGAAATACACTCATGACTACAGTGTTTGTATTAACAAAAAAGATTCAGTTAACTTACTAAATGTGCAAACACTGGCTCTTTTCATGTTGGAGGAGTACAGCATGAAAACAGATACCTCGATAAAGACCACACAGTGTATCCTTCTTTCCAACCTGTTGATGTTTTTAAGTTGCCAATGAAATTTGCATATTTCGGTATTGTATTCTCTGATGTCGCAGTCATTCATTGTCTTGTCATTCATCTTTCCGCAGATTTGTGATTTTGGTTTGGCTCGTGTGGCTGATCCTGACCACGATCACACTGGTTTCCTAACAGAGTACGTAGCTACTCGTTGGTACCGAGCACCTGAGATCATGCTCAACTCCAAGGTGAGTGTCTTCACCCGCCGTGAAATGGTGATACGTCAGCAGGATGTCAGAATATGTTTTGGAGTTTCTTTGTTTGTTTTGCCACTGTATATTTTAACAAATGTCCCTGACACCTGGAAATTTGATCTGTTTTTGGTTAAAACCTCAGTCATGCATTTCATTTTGCAAAATTAACTATTTTGGTAAAGCATACTTAACTTATGCTCAAGCTGTTTGTGTGTTTGTTACTGTATTTTTTTATCTTACCTTAGCTGTGTATTAAATTTAGGTTCAGGTTAGATGGGAGTGCTCTTAAATGTTTGATTCTACTTTAAATTTCAGCTTCTTTAGCTGCTAACTTTAGCAGTTAGAAGAATGAACCTTTAGGCACTTCACCATTCGATTCGATTGGAATTATGAAACAGTAATCGATGCATCTTGTTCTCTATGTGATTTCTGGATAATTACTAAGTACGCTAAGCACGCAACTAATTACTTCATTACTAGTTTAGCTAATGTTACATTGCAGCCAAAAAACGTGCTGTAAGTTATAGGGGAGATGCTTGCTAGTGCTAACAACCTTCACTTGTTCAGCAGATGCTGAAGCAACAGACTTTATTAACAGACACACTGCAACCTACACTGTACATTGACTGCCAGACTGACAAAGTAACAAATTTTCCTTCACTAATTTAACCATGAAGTTCTTCCTCTCACTCTCTCTCTTTCACTTACCCACACACTCGCAACACACACAGGATACACAGAGAACTAGCCAAGCATTGAATGTTGCTGTGCTCGCACAGTGGTCATTAATTCAGTAGCAGATAACTGGTCTGATAACTCATTCACAGATATCACTGTCTCTGTTGTGTGCTCCTGACTGTCTGGGCTGCGAGAGTTTGGTGAACATAAGTTATCAATCAACACTTAGAAAATTGATTTTTGACATTTATTAATAGGGATGAACAAATCTAATTGTTTTTTTAATTTAATTGTTTTCTAATTGTTTTTCTTAGCGTTTTTTTGCCAGTTATTGCGATTTAAAAAAAATAAATAAATTATTGACTGTTTGCTTAAGTTCAATATTCACTGCCAGTCTATTTTTAACTGAAGCCACGTCAAGCAGCACAGAGCAGATGAACCGGACAGGAATTCAGACACAGAACGGCAATGAGAGTCCAGTCGATTTTCAAAATAAAACATCCTTTGCAGACTCCCTATCGTATATCAATAAACTTAGGTAAAACAGGCTAAAAAAAAGAAACAAGTTAAATACATAGCCACTTAACCATAGTAGAAACACAAAACTCAAGGACAACTGAACAAATAAGCAAAATTTGAACAAGTCAGCAAAATCAGACAGGCAAAACACTCTTATTCTGAAATGCTTATGTGGGCTATGTAGCCCGCACAGAGCGCAGCGGAACGGGCTCACAGAGAGCTGTTATCCGAAGTTGAACTGTACAAAATGACAAATTAACAACATGTCAGCAACGTAGTGTTTTCCACTTTCTTTCAAATCGCAAAATCGATCGCAGTGCATCTAAGAATAGGTTTTCCCCCAAGACTTAATGTAATTCCTTTTGCATTCATGTTATACATGACGTAGTCCACCATTTGATATTACATTGACTTTAGATATACTGTAGTCATGGCTGTCTCTTTGTGTCCCTCCATCTCAGGGCTACACCAAGTCCATAGACATCTGGTCAGTGGGTTGCATCCTGGCTGAGATGTTGTCCAACAGGCCAATCTTTCCTGGGAAGCACTACTTGGATCAGCTTAACCACATTTTGGGTAATAATTTTATACTTTATATCCAGCATAGGATTTAGGATTGGTGTGGTACTGTAGCATTGTTGTTGAAACAGTCAGCGACCCCGGCAGAACTGCTCAGTGTTGATATGTAAGAATCCGTCTGAAGAAGTTTGCTAACATCTTGATCATACAATTCTTATAAACTTACCCCTCTCTGAAAAAATATACATAGAGAATTAAGAACAAATGTTGTAGTAGGATAAAGTTTAATCTGATGTCATTTAAAATTTAAATTTATGTTTTCCTTTTAAGTTGAGACAAATGTGAATCTTTCGCAAAATCTAATGTCAGTGTAGTCTGCATGAAAGATGTGACAACTTTAGACATAATGTGAAATTTCACACTCTGTCAGTAACAACAACTTCGTGGTGTTGGAGTCCATAGATACCATAACTGTTAATATGCATTTGTCAAGTCATACTTTTTGTGTCTTGGTGCTAGACCACATATTGCTTCTCCCATCTGTCATGTTGTGCGTTCAGACTTCCCCAACTGAAAACTTTAATGAGTTTGCACTTGCAATCTGTCTCAGATAGAATCAGAAAGTAATTCTTCTTTATAATCTTCTCTTTGTGCTTCAGGGATCCTGGGTTCTCCCTCTCAGGAGGATCTCAACTGCATCATCAACATTAAGGCCAGGAACTATCTTTTGTCGCTGCCTTTGCGGTGCAAGGTGCCGTGGAACCGCCTCTTCCCCAACGCTGATCCCAAAGGTCAGAGCTAAGACAAACATGATTCCCACATATCATGAAATTTCTACAATGTTATGCGCATTTTGAGAGGTTGCACTGCAGACAAGGGAGAGTTACTGCTGCTAAACAATTTCCTGAGAAAATTCCTGGACAGAATATTATTTTATTTTGGGCAAAGGTGACACAGGGACAAAATACTTACCCAACACCACAGCAGTCAAACAAAATAAGTGAAGGCTGGTGATGGATACACATACCAAATCCTTGGAGGCAAAACAAAAAGCAGACATGCAATAAACGTTCCCGATTGTTGTTATCACACAGTCTGGAGGCCCCTTAAGTCAGATGCAATAGTTTTCTAGTAATAAAGCAGCTTGGACAGGAGGCAGGTGCCACAAAGTCTATATTTAATCCCAAATAGTTTGTTTTTTTAACAGATTAGTAGAATTCAACTGCAGTTCTTTCAACAGTAGTTGGTCAGTTTTAAGGTTTGCTTGATAAATTTCTGTCTGAAAATAGATTGTATGCAACTTTTTCACTTCCATTCTAATTTCAGGCTATCAAACTAGATTATATTGAGATTTAAACACGCAGCAGCCAACATATTAGTCCCAGACAGCTCTGAATTTTCTTAAATCCTGAATGCCTTGTTAAATGTGTAAAATCACAATTATGAGTCTCATTTTATTACCTGGAAATAATCCAAACAGCAAATAGGGTGTGATGTTGCCCTCTAGTGGACAGACAAGCTCTCTCACCTAAATTAACCCCATCTTTGCCCTGTTCAACCCTTGTGCTGCAGCTCTGGACCTATTGGACAAGATGTTGACCTTTAACCCTCACAAGAGGATCGAGGTAGAGGAGGCCCTGGCGCACCCCTACCTGGAACAATATTACGACCCCACAGATGAGGTAAGACCGTCATCCTGGGCTGTTCGCTCTCAGCTCGTGTTATAGTCTATGGGCCTGTTTGGAATGAGAATACATAGTGTTTTGCTTATCAGGATATCATGTTCAGATTTTTTTTTGCCAGCTGTTATTATTCCTGAAATCAGAAAAAAATATATCTGCGTAACTGAATAATGGTGAAACATTTTTTAAACATGCTGCTGCTGTTCTTGATTCAGCTGTCTGTCTTAAATTGCTCAGCGGGGTCAGCACTAAAAGTCTGTACCTTTACATCGACATGTACTCTCTGTTTCCATTTGTAGCCTGTTGCTGAGGCCCCGTTCAAGTTTGACATGGAGCTGGATGACCTACCCAAAGAGACACTGAAGGAGCTCATCTTTGAAGAAACTGCACGTTTCCAGCCCGGCTTTAGGTCCTAACATCTCAGACATGTAAGTCCACACTACTGCAGTCCTTCCTAGAACAAACCATTGACATGTACTCAGGGAGTGACTGTATTCAGAACTACAGGCACAGAACAGTATTACCATTAGCTGCACTGAAGTCTCGAAACAACCAGCTTTTCATGGTAAGAAGGATCAGGGTGATTCTTGACGCAGTCGGGTATTCCCACCTCCGCTGTTTCACAAATGCAGTAGAGTTGAGTGTCCATGATCAAAACTAGTTTTAGCAAAAAAACTGCAAGTGCGTGGTGTTAAATTCAGCCCAAATGAATCAGTAGTTTCTAAAGTTTTAACAACTCTCCACTTATGAGCTGAAGTAAAGACCCCACACAGTACACTATGATATAGATTTAAATTTAGATGTGTGCAGAGTGTGAAGTAGGGGTTCTTCACCAGGATAAAACCACTTTAAAAGCCATCTGTGTAAACTGGTACTTCAAAGGTACACCACCAAGTATAACTCTGCTTTATTGCTGTCAGTTTGCATCCACAGCAAAACCTGAAACAGCCACTTCACTTGTCTTTGTATTTAGATAGTTTAAGCCTCTGGAGGCAGAAACGGCATCTAACTTTGAGCCTAACATACCCAGACAGTAATGTAACCCTAACATAACATGCTTCCTTTATCAACTATGGCATTTTAAGGAAATATAATTTTGTAAAATTTTACACATTAACATGGAGAATTGCTCAAAAATGTTGTATTTTATTTCTGAATGGTATAATTTGGTAAGTGATGTTTAGGGTTGCTGTTCAAACCTCAATACCTGTTTGGGTACAAACAGAAAATGTGTCCGAAGCTCCAAGTATTTAATATAGGACTGAAAATTAGTCGAAATATTATTGAAATCACATTTCGGCCAGGTGCAATATCCAAATTGCAAGCGGTTGCAATTTTTTGATGAAGGTGAAATGTGTCACAACATACCATTTATAAATGAAGCATTGTGGTGCTACAGAGAGACCCTGGCCTACAAATCATATTCTTCAGACTTAAGGGAATGTGCTTGTTTGGTACAGACAGATCCCAGTAAGAATCAAATCATCTTCATTTTATACTTTTTTGTTGTTATTGTTGAAAAGAAAATGCAAAAATTACCATTCCCTCTAAATTCATTTTTTTTGCTTATGTTCAGCCCTAATTAAAAACTAACTACAGATAGCTGGCATCCAATGGCCTGATCAGATTCATACTCGTGTTAACTTTTTCTTTTATCAGCAGTACCTTAATATTTTATTTAATATTTAGACATAGTTTTAGGTTGTATTTTATTTAGCAATGTTTCCTTTTTAAACACATTTTATATTTCTCTAAATAAGGTATCATAAAAACTATTATTGTATTGGTACTGAAACTCAGATGCACCACTTCACCTGTATCAACAATTTTCCAACAGTAACCAGGTTATGTTTTGTAAAGTATATTATTTGTTCTGTTTAAGGGAGCTGCTAGCTTTATTTACAATTACAATACAAATCCTATATGAAATACTTCAGTCTCAGTTTAAGGGCTTTGTCTCAGATGTTACACTTAATGGGATTTTTTCACTCTGACAAGAATTTGCTTCTGCAGGGAAAACCGAATAGGTTTTGCATGACAACAATAATTTTTGCTGATGTTGAATGTAAACACAAAATACTGGTGCCCTTAATGTAAAAACAGTATCAATCAAATCATTTTGGAAGCAAAGTATACTATTAAAAAAACATACATAAAAAAGCAATAGAAGATAACATCATTTCCCACACTAATGACACTCTTTAGAGATGTCTTCCCCCCCCAGTCTCTGCTAACCACCAGCTGCTTCCTGACAGGCCTCTTGTTGTGATAATAACTATCAGTGCTACATTTTATAGCCTATCATCCGCTTTGTGTCAGCATATATAATTACTGTTTCCTCTCTGCAGCTTTTCGATGTATATCATCAGTCTGCTGAAAAGGAGCAGAGTGTGATGTCTCCTAAATTAGAGCAGCAGAAAGTACATGACTTCTCTCTGCACTGCCAGCAGTTTGTTTTTGCAGCTTTTAAAATGTATTTCCTTCCTTATCTCAGCATCTGTGACTTGTGTTAATGTATATTTAACTTTAGAAGCCATTAACAGTTTGCAGTTTTAGTAACATTGTAACTAAGGTAATCAAAGTGTTGACATAAAACATTTCTCATTAAGGAGGTCAAAGCAGAAGACTGAGTTAAACTCACTTTTTAAATATGTATGACCTAAGTATGATATTTATAAATGTTATTATCATAAGTTAAAGGGAAGTACTTACATGTGTAACTGAATCTTTTAAGTGTTAATTGATCATTTAAATGTGTTTTTTGCTGTGGTGTTTCTGCACTGCACTCGCCTCTTGGTGGTGGTCACCTGTCATTTAAACAGTGCGGCCTAAACTAGTCGTGGTGGCTGTCACTAAAGTCCCAGTTCTTCTTTTTTTCAGATAGTCCACAAATGCAAAAGTCTGTATCAAATAGGATTTCATTCCAAGAAAGAGCAACTATAAATGAATATTCCCTTTTATATGTATGACATAAGCAACATATTCAGCTAGCACTCAACACAGGGCTGATCTATATGGGACACTTGTGCAACACACCTGAAAACCTGCAATATTTTGCAGTGTTGATTTTCAAATTTGTGCGGCGATTCAGAAGTCTGGAACCAGGCTGCTGTTTCAGTTCAGAAACAAAAGGGGAAATCACTTTCATGTTTTAACTAGCACATTATACAGCATTAAACATTATATTAATATTCAGTCAAAAGCAGCGTATGACGTTTCATAAAGTAACTTGATGTTAGAGTTGAGGTTCAGTCGCTTGTTTGTTTGTTTGTTTTTAACTTAGAACTGGATCAGAAATTCAGCTGACTTTTGCAACCCAACTCTATTGAAATTACTGTAAGTGTTATCTAATATCAACCAGTGATACAAATCAGCAGAGTTGACATTTGTATGTAAATTATTTATTGCTTGAGATAAATAGAAAAACAAATAATGTGACAGTTCATCACACGGTCACCGTTTCTTCTCCCTCCAGATGATTCTGTGGAATGGCTTCTGCGTTGCCACTGCTCCTCCCCGCCTCCACACTGTTGCTGTGATGTGGTTGTTTTGTTTTTTTTGGTTTATTTTCCTCTCCTGTTGTCCACATCACCTGGATTCCTTGGGTCTCACTCGTCAAGTCCACTTTGCTCAGGAATGGCGTCAGGAATCAATCAATCAATCATTCTCTGTATCTCTTTCTGTTTGTCTCTCTCTTTCTCTCTCTCTGAGATGGGGGGGGGTTCACATCACAGCTTACAGTTTGGGGGATGATTTTGTGTTTTAAGCCAAGATAAACAACTTTTTTGTGTCTTTCAAAGGCGTTTGGCTCTGGCTATTCCTCTTCAAGACCTTGTATGTCCAGTTGAATGACAGTGATAGACTAGCTGTTGTGTTTTTCGGTGCACCGGTTGTGGTTAAAACTACGTTGCACAAACAACAGTAGATTACTTATAAGAATCATCCATCATTAAAAAGGTCTTTTGAATTTTCTAACCTTTGTCGCACTGTTACAAGGGATTCCTTGATATTTTTTTCTGTCTTTATCTCTTTAGAGGAAAGAAAAACCCGAATTAAACCAACTGATTTATGCAATGATATCACATAATCAGCCTGAGACTTTGCAGGCCACAAGCCATCACTGGGTGTTGATAAGGATTTATATTTTAACAGACCTTGCATTTTAATCCTTAACACTCACACACACACACACACACACACACACACCGCCCAAATGCATATATATATATATATATATATATATATATATATATATATATATATATATATAAGTCTTAAGATATTTTAAAGGAAAGGGTGACCATAGAAGGTGAACCAGACGAGTTCTAACCTTTTTTGTTTTTATTAAAAAAAGAAGAAATTCCCCGTTGTAATTTCTCATTGGCTTCAGTAAGATATCAGTTTCTGTGTAAATGCACCAAATTACAGGTGCATTGAAGGTTTTCACCATCAATTTCTGCCTTAGCCATTAGAAACTAAATGAAAGGTCTGTTCATTTCAAAAAGGTCTGTATGTACAGTATGATATTTTTCATATGAGGAAATTTTATTGCGTCGGGACAAGAATTCAGTTTTCACTCATAACTTGTTTTATCTGGAGGAAACATTGCGCCACACTTTTCGTCCCGTTTCGTGTTTTCCTTTTTCTTCTTCTTCGTCAGTCTCTGTTAATCTCTCTCTCTCTCTCTCTCGCCTTGTTAGAATAATACTGTGCCCTTTGCATGACTGTTATAAGCTCTGTATACAAAGACAACAATGTTAAGTGCCACACAAGCCGGGCAGATCCACCAGGAGAGTGCCCAGGCTCGTTCTGTTCTACCTTTTTGTGGTATATCACACTTCCCAATCACATGGTGCTTTTTGTCCAGTTTCTTTTTTTTGCTTCAGCAGTCTTCGTCTGTTTTTATCTCATCTACATTGTTGTTTAGGTCTACAGATTTCTGTCTCCTCCGTTTTTAGCCAAACTCCATCTGCATGCTAAGACGTCTTGTTGTGTTTGCAAATAGGAGAATAACCATATAATCTGTACGCTATACTGGTTACAAAAAACACAAAACATATTGTTTTCTGAACCTGAGAAATGGGATCCAGGTGTGATACAATTGAGACAATACTTGTAACAGGTCTTTTACATTTTATCCTTTGTAACATTTTTATGTTGCTTTAAATTGCACATTTTCATGCTGAAAACAGTCGACGGGTCAGTACCAGCAGACGCCTGCAGTAGAACTAACACGTTTTTTTTGTTTTTTTAAAGTACAGAACTGCAGCAGAAGTCGAAACCATACTTTCACTTCTTGTCAGTAAGCGCTGATTAAAGACTGTTGAATTTGAAGGTTTTATTTTAGGCAAAAGGAATTATGACTTTAAAGATTATATATGTGGAAACTCTGGGGGACAAACTAAACAAGCCAGAAGCGCCAAGGCTTCATCAACCACCCGTGTCATTTAATGTCAGTATCACTGCAGCGTCTATCATTTCAGTTTGTTTACAAGTGGGCCTCAAATGTATTCAGTGTCATTGTACATGTAGCCTTCGGTTAGGTTACAATACTGCCGCTTCAAAAGAAACGCTCATGTGGCAACGTCTGAGTGACCTAATGAATGAAACAATGTAGTATTATTTACGACACTAAAGTATCGCAAAGTAGATTAAAGTCAAAATCTACCTGAATGGATTCTTCAAGAATCTTGCTGTGCTGGCACTTAAAGTAAGAAATTAGAGATTAAAATCTAAAGTGAGACAATTTCAGAACTTTTGAGCAGGTTTGGCTGATTTTTCATTCTTTCCTATGACGACAACAATGTATATGGGCTGTGACAAAAGTATTGGGTGGTCTGTAAACTGGTGATTTTTATATTTCTGTCGGAAAACTTTTGATTCTGATTAATTATGCTACATTTGCATAAAAGCAAATGTCAAAAAGCAAGTCTCAGTTGTGCAAGCATTCCTCTGAGGGCAGAATTAAATCACGGTGGACAGAACCAAAGAACCACAGTTTAACTTGGTGTTTTACTTTTGTTCTGGCTAAAATAATGTGAGACTGAAACTGAGTGGGGGAAGTAGGAGCTAAGAGAGGAATGCTCTACTGAAATGCATTAAAGCCATAAACGCTCAGTCAGCCTGTTGCACCTCTGACCACACACAACAGTGATGTCACGGTTGCACCCTGGAGTACACTTTACATCACTGCAGCCAGATTAGAAGTTAAACCACAGTAGGTCAGCAAAAACAAGATGTTCAGATGATATTAAATTGCTCTTTAAAATGAATCTGCAATTGTCTGTAAGCAAGCTAGCCGACAGAGCTAAGAGAAATATGTGTTTGTGATTTATTGGGGAAAAAATAACCTCCAACGCCTTATCCTTATATTACAGGTCTGTAAATTCTAAACATTCCTAAGATGTTTTCTGGAAAGAAATGAATGACTGTTTAATAGAGCTACAGCGAATGATAGTTTTCATCATTGTTTAATAATTTGATTATTTTGATTAATTTTTTGTTTAAAAAAAAAAGATTTCAGATAATTTTCCCCCCCAACAGTATCAGGTTAACAATGATATGAAAACAGAGAGAAAGCATGTTATGAGAAGCCGTAAACAAATGTTTAGTATTTTACTTCGATAATTTACTTGGACGGCGAATAGTTCAGCAGAATACTTGATTATTCATTTTTTGTCTATCAGCTAATTGATTAACCACCTAATCATTTTATCCCAAGTGTTATATTGGTCCACTTCCAAATGAATTTATTCTTTCTTAATTGCTAAGAAAGTGTAACTTGGAGAGTCTTTTAGGCAGTGCACAGCAGGTCAGATGGAAAGGCACAATTTTATCTCCATCTAATTAGAAATTACAGCATGCATGAAAAATAAAGTTAACAATTATAGATTAATGATTAATAAAGTATAAACTTGAGTTTAAATGGTAACTTAACACTTTTAACTCAACTTAAATAACTAAAACTTCCTCTCTGTTCCTCTCCATGTAAGTACTCAGTTCTTTCCAGGAAACTATTAAGAAAAAAATTTGAAAAAAACAGATCTGTAAACATTAAATTTTTTTATAAATTTATATATTTAAAAAAAAATTCTTCCCTCTTTGATTAAACCAAAAATAAACAGTTTTGTTGGTTCTGTCAACAGAGATTTAACTCATTTGATGACATTTGAAAAACGTTAATGACTGAACCTCCACTACGGAAATGATTCTCAAATTTCACCTGAGCAGACGTTTAATGTGAGGCAAAGACTCCTCAGTCCCAGTCCTCCTCACGCTCGCTGTACACACCCGTCTGTCACACAGTTATTAAATGCACTTGCTTCTACAGTAGTTGGGATGGGACTTGTAATCCAAGGTGCCTGCCAGGACTTGACTTACCTGTAGATAGTCTTTTCGGGGAGAGGGGGTTAGAACATTAAGGGCACTGGAAACCTTACTGGGATTAGTTGTATAAAAAAAGCTTCTGCTGACTTCTTTGTGCAACCTGTCTGTTTGTGCCTTTTTTGATAGTCTTGATATCCAAGATTTGATGTGCAGCTTTTGTTTAGTCAGGAATCCGTTGTAATCGCAGTATACGCTCTTAAAAATGAACACAATCAAGTCAAGGGGGTGGGAGGGATCGTGGGTGGGTATCCTTATCTTTCAGTTATGTACATTTTAAAGAGAATTGTTGCCACAGCTGTGTGATTTGTGACTGTATTGAAAAAATGAAAAACAAACATTTATATTTTTTGCCTTACCCTTTTTCCTTGAGCCTGTTTTTTTTTTTTTGATGTTTTTGTGCAGATATTTTTATTGTAAAATGAATGTTATGTTTCTATCAGACACTAATCTTGTTTGAGTTGTCTCCAGTGGAACTACTTCACTCTGTATGTTTTGATCAGTATAAACCTTTTAATTGTGTAGTTAACGTTTCTGAAAGAGAAAAATAAAACCTTGGTTGTATTTTAAAGGTTCCTGTTTGACCTGCCATAGACATTGTTTGAATTGATTGGTCAGTTTTATTTTGCTGTCGTGTGAAGGATTAGACTTGAACGAAGCTTTTCTTTGCTATTATTAAAGACTGACTGCCACTTTGAATAATGTGTTTTTAATGTTTAGGGTTTTTTCTTTTTTTTTTCAACTCTGCCATGGCATTTAAATAGTGGTTCATTAAAAACACTGTAACTTCATTAACATCTCCGAAGTCTCTTTGTAAGCCAGATTTCAAGAAAATACGACACAGATTTCAGAAGCATTAGAGACGACTTCTTTTACTGCTGTCAGCATCTGTCATTACATACAGGACTGTAAAATAAAAGTTTCTTGGAGCAACCAAGTATACAATTAAAAGTGTGGTTAAATGAGAAGAGTGAAAATTCTTAATAAAAATGGTGTACTGAAGTGTGGCTGTTATTGTCTGCCGCTTTTCATTTTGAAGTTGTGTTCTCGACTTAAAGGAATAGTTTGACATTTTGGGAAATTTGCCCTTTTTTTGATAACATTTCAGGTTTGTACGGTAAATATAAAGCTACATCCAGCAGCTGGGTTAGCTTAGCAGGGGGACATAGCGAGCCTGGCTATGTCCAAAGCTAACAAAACCTAACTCCTTGCACCTCTCAAACTCTTAATTATTGCATTGTAAAATGTTTGTTTAATCCTCACAGAAAGTCTAAAAACGACATGTTGTGGTATTATATTATATATTATAGCTGTGACTTCTGTTTCCTGTCTTTAGGCTAAGCGAATGACTTGGCTGAGGCTTCATGTTTACCAAACAGATGTTAGTTATATCTATATTAACAAACGTTTGGCAAGAAAGGTCACAAAATAAGCCCTAACCTCTCTTATAGGGGCACAGTGTTATTAAGCTGTTTGCTGTCTGTTATATTTAATTTATATAAATCTCATAGATATCTTCCTCCACAACTATGTGATTTAAAACAAGCTATCATGCCCTGAATTCAGAATAACCCATGCGCACATCTCTCTTCATACTTTTTATTTGCATTAAATGTTCATTAAATAATAATTTAATGAACATTTGTTAATAAAGTAAGTTTTTATTTTATTTTATTTATTTATTTTGTTGAAGTTCTACTGAGCCCCTAAGGGGACATAGGTTAAAAAAAAATTTAAAAAATAGAATTTTCGTGCGCACGAGAAAGTATTTGGTGCTCACCAGAAAGTATTCAGTGGGCACGAAAAAGAATCTCATGCTCAAGAGAAAGTCTTTAAGTTGTCTTCAACTTCCAGAGATGGCAACAGGCCATCATGGCAGCAGAGGTGTAATGTCCTTATAATGAAGTCCAAAGTTGAAATATAACTGAATTAACTCAATCATTTTCACACAGAAACATGGCGCTGGGTGTCCTCCGGTGACTTTCTCGTGAGCACCAGATACTTTCTCGTGAGCACCAGATACTTTCTCGTGCGCACGAAAATTCTATTTTTTTTTTTTTTTTTTTTACCCATGTCCCCTTAGGGGCTCAGTAAAGTTCTGCAAAAAAATCAACACTTACTTTATTAACTGTTTCGGCACTCTGGTCTTCGTCAAATAAAATGTATTCACTGATTAATTTTCCTTCACAGCTGAGGTTTTATTTCAGATAGGCCTAATCCACTTTTGGCTATGCACGTTAAAAACTGTTTTTGTCAATGTCATTATAAAAAGTGTGTGTTTTTATTCACTTAATTCCTTTGGGCATAACTCTGTTGATAGTGCCACTGTTAACTCACATAAAAACGGTGCCGTACTGGGAGGTTTACTTAAATTTGCAGGAAAGAGAGCACTAATATCGTATCGTAAACCGAGCTGAAGTGCTGGAATCGATATCAGGAGAGAAAATTATGAAATCTGAGTATCTCTAGATTTGGATCCTACCCACCTTTCAATAAGACTTTATAGTGTGCAAGAACTTAGTTGAAATGGCATCACCTGTAAAGACCTCCATAGAGAAAATCAAGTTTTATAACAGCTGAAGAGTAATTACAGAAAGATTTGTAACATTTGTTCCTTGTGAGGAAGTCTCTCTGTCATCAAATGATACAATTCCTGCTGTTGTTGTAACTCCTTTTGTTGATAGTATATCAGTGTTTGGATTCAGATATGGTGCAGTGAATATATGAATGATCAGTCATAATACAGTATGCAGGACTTTTCAAAACTAAGTTACAGAGTGCCTAATGTGATTGAAACAGGACTGAATCAAATCCAGGAGGCAATGAGGCAAATAAAGTCAGAAATAATAAAATATTTTTTTAAATCAAACAGATAATTAAATAGTGTGCTAGCTTTAATAAAAATATTTTTAAGATAAAATCAGTCATCTTTGATTAAGAGGAATCGGTCAGGATTTTATCCGTTTTAAGAAAAATGCATAACCATAAAATGCAATAATGTCGAACCAAAAAGGGAAAGTCCTCATGTTCAAAAGATTGACTGCCCTCTCTGTAGCCGCTTTATGCAACAGTGTCCTTTAGAGGGCGCCGGCGTATCAGTTATTAACATCTACTGCAGTCTTTCCTTTGTCCAGTCAGCAGTCTGATTCATAAATTAATGCCATTCAGTTTTTTCCCATAACAAGGTCAACATTCAATTCATCTTCTATTTTTTTATTACTGTCAACGAACATCTAAACACGCCCATTTACTTTACAAACCCAGTATACCAAAACAAAATAAATACAGTGAACGAGGAGAAAAAGGAAACAGGCAAGAAAACGTAACCATATAAAAATGTTTGATATAATTTGAAAAAAAACCTGAACTAAACTGAAAAAAAATCATTTTAACCCTTACATAAATATATATGATAAAACTACTGTAAACAGCAGTATTAAACATCAATCAACTGTATTGATTTTTGAGAGGTTTGTTTACTTGCTCCTCTGGACCACGTGTTTGCTATGCGACCACGCATGCGCACCACGGGGCTTTTGGCTCGTAGGCCCGCGTCTGTGTGGGTGGCGCGCACAGCTAAAAACAACCATCAGCCACGCGAGCGCGCTGTCCAGAATTTAGCCGCGGGTTGATTGGCTGTACCGTCTAGCCCCGCCTTCAACCGTAGCGGATTTGTCAGACAGCGAGTCGTCTTCGCACTGATTGGACGCTATTTGTAGAACAGGCTGTGTAGCTAGGCTGCTGTTGCCTTCACGTACCGCTTAAAAGATCAAATTTAAGGATTTTAAAAGATGAAGACGTGCTTTCGGTTGGTCAGAAGAACCAGTAGTGAAAGCAAAAACATCAAAGTGATTATTTAATAGTGGTAGCATCTGTGTACACCCGAGGAAAATAAATAATTATATCAACGTAAATCATGTCAGGACAACCTGTGTCTTTATACAGTCTATGGTCCTCATATGTACAACGGGGAAAACAATTTCAAACACATGAAGTTAGGCTACTTTGGCTGTGTTCTTTGTTTTTGTTCCACAATGAAGGGTTCATTGTCTAGGCTACTTTAGCCAAAATAAAAACTCAACACAAAACGTTGACAACTGAGCAGCTCCATCCCCTGAAGAAAACAACCGGATGTGGCTGAAAGCTTCAGAAGCAAGTAAGTTGTAGGCTACCATATGATTGTCGAGATTTTTGTTCTCTCTCGTATTTTTTTTTTCTGTGTTGTCTTATGTTTTTGTCTATAGATGTTTGCATTATATTTCTGTGTTTTACGTTTTAAAAGGATACCCACAAACCAAGTTTGCTTTGAGGTGATATGTGGAAGTTGTTAAGACATGTTCCACGTTGTTGTTGTGCGCCCAATTGTTAACTCTCCTATTTCCTCCAGCACTTAAAGGCATCACCAGTAGATGAAATAAAACACCGCTTCTTCTGCACTTTTTGTTTATGTTTTTGGCCGAAACCAGCTCTCACAGTTCATCCAAAAGAGGACGCAAACACTTGACAGTAGATCGGACAGTCTTGTTGGACAGATGCGGGCTCGTGAATCTTTCTGTGCATTATTCAAAGCGCTGCGCATCACAGAGCTAATTAGGATTTCAGTATAAATAAGGCCGCAGACGGGACAGCTCGGCCTGTCCTGCTGCTGATGTCGGAGAGCTAAAGGTATAGAGGTTAAAACCCTTCAGAAAGCTGCAAGCTTCTCCAACATGCACAGACTCTGACCCTCCTCACGGATGGGACTCTACTCAATCCGGACCCACGAAGAGACCCCGTAGATTCCACGGTTTAACCCAGAAAGTGAAGATCCACCGAGTAGATTTGATGTTTTTGGAGACTTTTTAATGGCACTCGGCCCGACCAAGACAGACTGCTGCTACCTTTATGGGACGGTGAAGGTATCTTTATTTTTTTATTTTTTGCTAATAACCAGATTCCTGCAGCTTCATCGGACAGACTGATTTATTCACCAGGTTGTTTTGGTTTGCCGACAGGGGGGAGGCGAAGTGTTTTTGGGGCGAGTGCCAGTGACCTACTGGAGGACACACGCGTTTGTCAGAATAATCACTGTATTTGCTTCTGTAACATCACCTTAGAGACTTTTGTGACAAAATGTGTATCCGTGCAGTGAGTTTGTAGCTGTTGTACCTTATGTTATTTTATATTTATTTCCTGTTTGATTCATTTAAAAGGGATTTGTACTTTTTCTGTAGGCCTATTTATATCTTTTTAAAATTCATCTACTCCTTGTGTTTTGGGATGCTTACAGAGACACTTAATTAGGCTATGTAATGCGTGAACAACACTATTTCTTTAATAATCGTAGTCTATAATATTTGCATAATCGGCCTACCTTTCTAGAAACTTTGTGGTTTTAATGTGGTTCGGGATATTTTTTAGTTTCCTGTTCCTCAGGGTGACAGTTAACTAGCATTTATATAATTGCAGGCCTTTAATAACGCGCTTACGTGAGTGATAAGGGTACAATGCCTCCTTTCTTTATTGAGAAGCGTTTTGCAATTTAATCTTCGAGTTGCATTCAAGATCAAAACAACCCAAACCATGCAGCTCAGTTCAGCTGCTTATTTGCGCTATCTCCATTAGGATCGGTGATATGTGCGGTTCTTTGGCTGCAGATCTCGGTCAGTTTTGGGGGGGCTTATGATGCCACGTGAACAGGCGACAAAAACACAGCGAAGGGATGGATTTCATAACGCTCACGCGCGCACAGCCTGCATCTCCGAGTGTAGGTGCAGTGTGCAATGTTGTGTTTACATGCATCCTATGGTGAAGCAACACATTTGAGGGTTCAGTTCAGAATATTGCTACATAGCGGGGCTTGTGCTGCTCTGTGAACATTTTAATGAAAGGCAGTAAAAGATTTAAAAACAGTCTATGTTGTAGTTTTGGGAGGCTGACGCGCGTCGTCGACGTCAGCTAGCAATGGTAGGACGAGAGTAGGCTTTGTTGTTGTTGGGGTTTTTGCATTTAATGTCATCATTCATAGCATCATATTTCAAATGTCGGTGTATTGACTGTCAGGATGATGCAGGACGTGACACAAACAGTGCAGCAGCATCTGAAAGAGTGGTGGTGGTGGTGGTGGTGGCGCGATCAGTCTGCTGTTTTTTAATTTTAATTAATAAAATATGAATTCCAGCTTTTTCTCACATGTCAAACCCTAAAGAAACAGCATACTCGAGGAATCGATTGATCTGTTTTTAAAATGAACTAGTAGGGGAATTGTTTTGGTGCGAAATCTCAGCGAGCTGTGTGGCTGTTTTTCAAGAATAACCATCCCATCATATTCGTATAGTGTTTCTAGGTGCTCAGTTGTAACTCGTGTTTACCTGTTCTGCTTTGTGATGCTTTTGCTCCCACATGGTGTCCAGATAATAGACCTATTTGTGACCTATTGTGTTTGACATCCTTATAAAACGTGTCAGGATCCTTTTCCCGAAAGTGTTTTAACCATTACTGCCACTTAAGCAGTCCACAAAGTGATTAACGTGGAATAATGTAGGCTATCATGAAAGTGGTCATTTGAGTGAAAAACGTGCTGACAACTTACAGAAACAAAATGAGACTTTGCTTTGACATAATTCAGAGAACTGCAGGTGGAAAACCAGACATGACAAACAAAAATAACTATTTTTTCATATCACAGAAGGAAGAGTAGGAGATTCATATTCTCATCTTGTATTTATTTACACATCCGGGTATCTGCGTGCTCCCTCCTCCCCTTAGTGGCGCGTTCTAGTCGCATGGGAAATAATTTCTCCAGCAATAACAAAACAATGACTTTCAGAGCTTTGTTGTTCTGCAGCTAAAATATATGATTTCATTTGTTGTTTATGGTGAATAATTCTCAACGTTGTCACACGGAGATAGTTTATATGTGATGCATTTGAGGTAATGTTTTACAGCAGAATTACTACATTTAATTTTTTGGAAGTCTAAAATTCCTTGACTTCCACTTAAAACTTCCTAATTAGAGAAGCAGTTGCCAAAGTCAAAAACCTGAAAAACTAAACTTGTAAACTTGTAGTTAAACACACATGTGGAAATATGGCTCTTTTATTTAAAATAGAGTAGCCTATACAGAAGCAGCACTATTAAATTGTTTTACAAGGACAAAACTGAGAGGGGGAAAAACAAAAATATTAACTTAACAAATCTAAATTTAACAGCCGAACAGATCCCGAAGTTGCATAAATGGAGCTATTAACACTAGTAATACAGCAGCAAAAGAAAGTGGAAGAGAAGAGGCACAGTATAGATAAATAATCTTGAAAACTAGAATAGCCTATATATATATTATATATTATATATATTAGCGCTGACATCATGACAAGCATCTATTATATAGAATACAATAAGGAAGTTGCAAATATTTGCACCTACATTTAAAGTGTATAGAATCAGGTAGAAAGTAGTATAAAATGTTTAAGAACATAAAAATAATACATATAACGTAATGGAATGGCTAAAAGAGTAAACATTTTATTTCTACCTGAATACTACTTTCTACCTGGTTCCCATCGTTCCCAAGGGAGCCTGAAGGCAGCGCCGCTGCCTATTGGCCAGCACGGGTGTCAATCCCAGCATCATCTCCCTCCCACGTGGTGACGTTTCCGTACCAAAGTAACCAGGCCAGTCCATTACGCACACAAAAGACACAACAAAAGCCCGTGTTGGGAAAAATGAGATCCGTCAGCACCCAAAGGACACAACAATAAGTTCCCATCTGGCAGCATCACACATGGACCAGAGCCTGGGACGACGACAATCATTTATTTAACTCCAGAAAGAAACCTCTCAACAAAACATCTCTCTCTTTCTCCAGCAAGCAGTTTACCACCAAGCTGCGTCTTGCTCAGATCTGACCCAGGTGGTGAGTACAGCAGCAAGGCAACGTTTACCTGAAAGAAAAGCAGCAAACACGGTTTTGGTGTCGTGCTGTATTCACAGGCTGCATCGGGCTCGGCAAAAAACAAACAAACAATAAAAACCCAGCCAGCACAGCGACGCTGTTGCACTTGAGCTGCGTCGTGCTCTTTGTTGGGGATAAGCACATTTAGAGGAGGGGGGGGGGGGAGTTGGGTTGCAAAAGCCTTTAACGTCAAGATTAACTTATTTAGATTAATCTTAAAACGCATGTGTTGCTTTTTTGGGTTGAGCGGAGCGAGTCTTTTGTCTGGACACTTCTTCCTGTTAGTGGTTACCAGAGACGCACAGTGCGCTGCCTCTTTGTTTTCACTTTGCTCAGTTTGACTATCAGCTGTTCCTCTTGGGTTACCTGTCTACTCATATCACGTCTCCTTTCTTTAAATGTAGTTTTCTTTTTGTTTATGGAAAGAACGTAATTAAATAAATAAATAAATAAATAAATAAAAATGACCTGTTACCAGGTGATGAAAAAGGCTGAAACAAAAGTGGCCCAGTACTCTAGAGCCATATTATTTTGTACGATTCAAGGGTTTTTCAGCTCTTATGGTTTAAGAACATGCTGAAAAAGGTTAAAGTAGCCCCATAAGAAGTGAACACAAATAAGAGCATGTGCTGTCAAACACCCTGGACTCAGCAATTTGGCTTTGCAGGGGTCCAAAACAAACAAACAGCTCCACAGATGCTTACTTGTCCTTATTTGGCATTTATGAATAAAAAAACAATGTGTGTGAGTCATGTCATGCTGTCTTTGTTTGTGTGTGTGTGTGTGTGTGTGTGTGTGTGGAGGGGGGGGGGTAAATGCAAATAACAGCATGCTATTGTGTGTGAGAGACAACCCTTCCTCTGTAGCAATGCACTGCACAAAGCTGATATAATTACTGATGGCAATGATGCTGAAGACACACAAAGCTCTTGTGTGTTTGTATTTGTTTACCTTTCCCCGTGCACGTGCAGCCGAGGTCATTCATAAAGGGGATTTTGTCCTTTTCATGAGGGGATTAAGCCTCAGGCACCTGTGTGCGCAGATTATACGGTATGGATGTAAATATGTTGGTCTGGTGCTAATGGGTTGGGCAACCAGTTTTCACCTTCTTAGCCATATATTTTGTGTGTGTGTGTATGTATGTGTGTGTATATATATATATATATATATATATATATATATATATAAATATAATGTGTGTGTTTTTTGCAGAGCAGCCATGCTTCACGTCATGGCTGCTTCCTGTTGAGTTGCGGAAGCTCCTTTGTTTTCTTGTCTGGCTGCTGGCTTCTGTCTCGGCGCTGCTGCTCTTCCTGTTGCAGCATATTGGGCTCAACTAGAAACTTCTGGAGCTGCTGAATCTCATTTTCATTGTGTTTTCACTTTCAGGGATGCAGTAGAGTTAACACAAAGGTAGCACCTTTTGTTAGGCTGTGGTGGTGGTTGGTTAAAGTGAGTGTTGAGCCTGTGGGTTGCAGCAGACAATATATTTTTAAGACAAAGATCCCTTTTTTTCATCTTTAAAAAGATGAAAATAAAAGCCTGACACTTTGACATGTCTGTTTTCTGATATAAATGACAAAAACATTTAAAAGAAGTATCTGGTTACAAAATGGATTTGACAGAAACATAAATACAGTAAATAAAATACCCTGCTTAAGAGCTCTATTCTACTTTTCATACTTAATTTTTACTCTCATTACTGTTGACAGTGTCTGGTATTTGCCCGCAGAAAAAGAAACCAAAAGTGTGTTTTCTAATAGGCTATATTTTGGTGCCACTGTGGTTGACCAGCTAAATAGCACCACCTATTGGCATTAACAAACAACAACAACAAAATACACAAGAAGTCTTAGTCCTGCTTACGCTGTTGGACTGACAGGTGATCCATGGAAAAATTACTGGCATCCTTTACCTAAGTAATAGTGTCAATAAAGCAATGTGAACAAACTAGTTCTAAGTTAGAGATTCGTTTTTGATAAATATTTACCCCCACTAACTTACAGATCTCACTGTTGTGTAGCTAACTAAACCAGCTCAGGTTAGCTTGCTCATACCAGATCCGTTGTTAAGAATAAAAAAGAGAATGAAATATCATTGACATATCTGACCAGAAACTTTAAAAAAATGCTGTTTAATAATGATGTACATCTTGGAAGATTTTAAAATTACAATTCACAAAAATAACACAGCATAGGCCTACCTCCTTATGATACATTCTGCATATAACATTTGACTGAATGAGTAAATAACGTCAGTTGGGTTAGTACAATTGCATATTTCATTCTTTATGTAGGCAGATATAAGTAATACAAAGTAATACCTGCATTCAGAGAAATGTATCTTTTGCACCGCCAAAACTGTAATTTTTGGAAGGTATGCTAGCTTGTGATGCTACATTGATTTCCTGTTTACTAGCCAATTGGTCTTTATTGGACAGATGTTTCCTAGTGACAAAGTTACACATTAATAAGTATTTGTTAAAGTTAGGGTAGGAAACGGAGAAACTAGCAAGTGACAGCTAGACTTTAAAAGTATTCAACCTAAACAATCCTTCTTCCCCCGAACGCCACTTAAAACACCAAAACACATTTGCAATGAGTGAGCAGGCAGACAAGTTGTAGGCCATTACATTACGTGCTTATTACTGCCACAGGTAATCAACCGTGTGTGTCGGAGAATTTGAATTATTGATTGCTGTCAGAATATAATGAATTTCAACAAATTTAACAAATAATGCTTCTGAAGTAAATTGCCTACTATGAACTTAGGAAGGAGTTTGTGTTAAACTTAGTAATGTTTACTAAGGTAAAAGCATTGTTAGCAAAGTGTACTTAATGTATCAGAGTCATTATGCAGCAAAATGGACATTTTAATATTTCAGATGTTTAAGAGGGAGCTCATTTTAAACTTTGTCTCCCCATCTGGCAGTGAGAGTAATGAGACAAACACTATCCACGCACACTCATGACGTATGTCTCCGGGTGACAGGCCACTTTAAGCTAGTTGTCATACCAGACCAAGCAAGGCTGCCCAGCATGTACTGAACTCAGCAAAGGTGTTACTAACAACTTTCTAAGGTGATAATGTCATATTTTATATTTATGCTTGTTCTACTGCCCCCAAGTGGCCAATAAAAAATTAATTCAATCAACCAATCAAACCTAATTTGACTCAATTCCAAATGCTATAAGTGCTGATAATAAGACAGTAGAAATGGAAACAGTAAAATAATTTGAGACTAATGCATACATGCATACTCTTATAAATGTACTTACCATCACTGTCTGCAGTGCTGGTGAATTGTGACTGGAGCTGAATGTGTTTAGATCAAACCAAAGTCTTTATCAAAACTTAATTTCCACGGTGACCTTTGAACAAGATCGCAATACAAAGTGCTTCATTATAGAAAAAAAACCCTGTTCTATGAGCAAACCTCTGTAACCTCAAATCTCAGCGTCCACTTAATAAAGAAACCAAACAGCCATCATCTCTGAACACAGACAGCAATGTTTACAGGAACACTACAACAATATTTCCTTGGTCAGCTGAGCCTTTTAGTTCCACTCGCTTTAAGCCACAGACACAAACGCACAAACAAAACAATTAATAATGATAATTCAGTAGACGAGGTAAATAATAAGGGGTCATAAAAGGCAGTGGCGCCATGGAGACCAAGACATTAGTGTAAAGAGGGAGGGAAGAGGGATTATTTAAATAGAAATAAAATAAAACATAGTTTGTCTGTTGGAAGATGTGAAACTTAAACTGAGGCTCTATTTTTGCACATGTAGATTTCTTCTCATTTGACCCCTTTGGAGGAAATGAATTGCTCTTTGAGTCTCCATGTTAAGAAGGGATTGTTTCATAGGCATATTTGGTCAGCTGGAAAATCCAAATTCTTGCCACACTAAAGTCCAGACAGCAGTACAGTAGGAGGCGGAGCAGGTCTTCATTCTTGTACACCTGCAGAGATGTTTTCGTCAACCTGAGTCAGACATTCATTGTGTCTTGGCTGCACTGTCTCATCGGTTATTCAAGTCTGTCCCGTGTATGAACGGAACTGACATGATGCCATTGTTTCTGTAGCGCTGCTCCTCATGTAGGCCTCCTCATCTAAGCCATGAAAACATAAGAAAGCTTCTGTTTAAAAATATCTTTTTTTTCCTTTTAAAAGTATATTTCCAGTTTTTTACAACTTGAAATATATTTTTGTAGTTTTGTCTGTTGGGTATAATAACATTGCCGAGATCTAGGAACTAAAATTAAGTCCAACAACAAGAAACCTGAGCAGTCATATGATCTGACAGATTGTAAACAAACCCAGAGTTTAGCCAAACTTATTTGTAAAGGAAAACAAAAGCAAACAGTGGAATTATTGCTCAAACTGTCTGTTGTAAACATCAGTTAGAGTTTACTGTACTTACTACAGTTGTTTGCACACAGTTTTCCTGCACCATTACCATTTCAGATGCGCGTACTTTCAGTTTTCCCCCTAAACAATGTGGTTTGGATAATCTGGCTCAGTTGTTGGCTTTTTTCACAATTATCCACAGTTGAAGTTTACAGCTTTAGTTATACCTAATGCAACAATCATCTGAAATTTTATTTTTGATTGATTAAATAATACAGGATTGGAGTAATTGAAACACTAAACACAAAGTCTGCAAGAAGACTACACAGATTGTCCTTTTGAGGGATTTTGTGAATAATTACATGCTTTTTTTTATGCAACCACATAAAAAAGCCTCACTTTTATTCCAGAAGCTACAATAATCACAGCCTGCATCTATTGATGCAGTGGGACAGAACAAACAAGGTCTCGCTCCTGTCTATGAATAATATGAATAAGAAAACAGTTTGTGACCAAGTGAAACATGGTATGTGGCTTTACTTTAACAAGGTTTTTTCATTAAGTTACATCATCACGCAGCCATGTTGGTACTCAACATGCGATTGTAATCACATAATAGATTATTGTAATCAAATGATTGCTTGAGCAAATGAGCTGTGTTTATATTGAAAATACAATCAAGATCAGGAGCTCTATAAATAGAAACTATGGAACGTGTCTCTCACCACATCTCCCGTTTTCCTTTTCCCCCTGCAGGTTTGATTTTCTCCTGTGGTGTCTGTGTGGAGCGTGCCACACACCCACTCCACAACAACGACGGCTTTTGCTTGCATCTTCCAGTGTTTCTTCTGTCAGCAAGTCCAGCAGAGCTGCAACTCTTCCAGTGCCAGCCCTGACACCAACGAGGAGCCCTGCCCAACTGACATGGTGAAGATGACCAAGTCTAAGACCTTCCAGGCTTACCTGCCATCTTGCCACCGCACCTACAGCTGCATCCACTGCCGGGCACACCTGGCCAACCACGACGAGCTCATCTCAAAGGTACAGCAGCTCCACACGAGTTCACTGCTCATGCGGTCCTCCCTGTCCTTCACCTAAGCCATCCTGCAGCATTTCACATGACATTCAGTTGGACTTTCTGTACATGAAAAAGACTACAGGGCACTTTGTAGCTGTACTACAAATCTCCCAGTAACCATTTGGTGCCATCTTGAAGGTCAGCTGGGAAAAAAATAACTATTACTGAATAATACATAAATGTAGAGGATACACTCAAAAGTACACTCATCAGTTGTGAGCGTAGACCATTCAATAATCCTATAAAATATATTAATTAATTTCAATTCATTTCAGTCAACAACTTTGCACTGTTGACAAACATCAAACTGTCTTTACATTGCTGACTTCTGTGCAGTTATGAGACAAGAGTCAATGGCACAACTACATCTTTTGAATTTATTGTCTTGTTAGTGACAAGCTTGCTGACAGTTGGACATCACACTTTCTGACTGACTGTTAACTTTTGTGACTGGCACTAGCATGTTCCCTACTGACCAACGTGTTAGCAGTTAGCTCACCAGCTACAGTGCAGCAGTTTGCAAACTATCCCTGCGACATATTCGCAGGGATGCACGAGTGAACTACACTGTGCCGCTTTCTGGTGTGACCAGGCTTTAAGAAGGTCTGTGTGTTAGCTAACGTTTTGCTCTTTACACATGGAGCAACATTCATTTGAAGTCTTGTTGTAGCTCAGGTTCTCCATCAACTCCTGAAAATAATATGTGGATCTGTAGCTGCTGCATTGTGTCCACCAGCTAGTTGCTAACTATGTGTGGGTGCTGTTTGGTACTGGGTAGGTAGTGTACAGTTGGTTTATCTGAGCTTGTTTGTTAAAAACAGCTGCATTCTGCTGTTGGAAACAAGTTTGACGAGACTGAACTATGTAGTAAATGTGCCAAACACTGAGCTAAAAGAGGCTGAAAGTGTTGGCTGATCATTTTCTGTGTATTTGCTTATACTGGCGACTCTTTTTACATTACTTTTGACATTTTATTCAATGTTAACATAATATTTATTAAATGCAGCTCTTGAAATAAGTGGTACTCATGGAGCTGGCTGACAGGCAGACTGAGAAACATAGGAAACATTTAGTGCGTGTGTTTGTCAGGTTAGTACAAAGTACAGCTGTTAAAGGTTTTAAGATAATTAGAAATTTCATCCAGTTTTACATTATCTAAATAAAACACTGATAAATTCAGACTCCTCTGGATTTTAAAGTGTCTTGGTCTCCTTAATCGTTGGATGACATTATGAACCATGATAATAAAATGTGACAGTGTCACTTGTAATATTTGGAAAGTAATAAACCTGTGCTTTGCTAAACTGTGAATTCTCACTCAGCAGGGACTCAGCAGTGACTGAGTGTCCTCTGGTATTAGCTGTGGCAAATAGCACTTGGGTTTGACACCAATTTAAGTTTATTTGATGCTCACCTGCTTTATTGCATCTCCAAAGCTCGCGCACCTGTCTTCTCCCACATCTGTACTTTATTTCTGTCGATAAATTCTCAGAGGCTTGGATGACAGACACTGCTGGCGTTGTTACTGAAGTCGTCTCTGTGGTGCACAAAAGAGCTGGTCAGTCTTTTAAGTGTTGCTGCTTGGCTATTTTTGTTTTCTGTCGCTCTTTTTGAGGCTGCATTTGAGCTGAATGTGCTGCTGTGGCTCACTGAGGCCTCAGAGGCTTACTGTCAAAATATGAGATGAATAATCAAGACAATCAGGCGTGAAAAATTAAGTTCACTGAGATGTTTTTGTTTTTAAGTACTCATATTGTGTCATCATCCAGAGACTGCTGAATTTATAGGTCAATGGTGTTATCAGTGTCACCACTAATCATTAGTTTCAGTATTTATTAATCTATTGATTATTTTTTGATTAAGTGATTATTTGTTTAAGTCTGAGAATGTCTTGCTTCCTTTGTTTGATCCAAACTTAGAAAACACAAATTAGTTTATATGATATAAGATGGAAACAAATCGTCACATAAGCAAGTCTGTTACTTTGAAATGTTTGTTGTTTATTTGGCATAACACCTAAAATGATACATTTTTGAAATTCTTTATTTTATGTTAATCAACTAACCAATTAATCGAATAAACTTTGCATTAGTAGACGTTTTTGACACGTTTGTGACAAAATCTGTGTCAAAAAACTTTAATTTCTTACAAATTAGCCGATATTTCTGAGTCAAAATCGTCACTAGATGTGTGTAATAAATGTGCCTGACACTGCACTTGTCCCTCTCTTAACATTTACGAAAATCATCATTATTATCAGCATCTGTACCAATCATGCACTCCTGCTGAGCGTAAACATTTTGATCAAGACGTTTTGTGCTGTTCTGATTTCATAAAAATAAGACATGTCAATAGTTCAATGTGGCGTTTCTGTCAGACTGTTGTCAGAGAAGCTCGTCTCTGTGAGACTGACCTGAAGGGGATCTAAATGACAGTTTATTAAAAGTGTCAGAAAGAGTCTGGAAGTGCTGATCTGAATTTAAAGAAGATCTTCTCAAACCAATATTCAAGGAGAATGTCTTCAAGAAGAAGCAGAAAGGCAAAGTGGAAATAACGAACCTTGAATATGCTCAGAGCTCTGAGTTAAAACGTCTTCTAAACATAATGCAAGCAAAATGAGTCTATATTGGAAAAGACTTATACTGAAACATGTCTCATTGTGTAGACTTGTTTCATCCTTGGAAATAAATTTTCATCTACCTGTAGTTGATGTAAATAACATGAATTCTCATTTTATTTTGCTGAGCTTAAAACTCTAGCTTAGAGTTACTTTTCTAGACATTAATAGGGTCCACATTCACAGCTAGATTCTACTAAGTTATAGTGATTTTAATAGAGTCCTCGCAGTCCAGCAGATTTGCTCATTTTGCTCTGAACTTGCAGAATTAAATTAATGAACACATGAATGGGATAAAATATTTGAATAAGATGGTCTTTCTAGACTTTACAAACATTTTTGGACCATGTACATTAAATTCTGGTAATAAGAATTATTTATACACCATTTTACATCAGATCCTTGTCCAATAATTTTGTATCGGGAAGTTGCAATACCCTATTTGGCCACCATGCCAAAATCGCTGCATGGAGCAGCTGATCACACTTTAGCCCTACTTGTAACAATCTACTGTTTTGGCTAATGCCATTTCATACAGTATTTCTCTGGTTGAAAAGGCATGTGACTACACAGAATTAAGTGTTAGTTATGTTAAAACCAAATTTTAACTGGATGAATAGAAATTGTTTCATTTTACGGCATGATTCACATCCCTTTGTTTGCAAAAAGGAAGTTAACCAGTTTGAGACTCTACAAATAACATGGAAGAAAACAACTTTAATAATTATTAAGCTTAATTACGTAACATACTTCCAATCAACTTTATACAAAGAATGTAGCTCAAGTCCAATTTTCACTGTGGTCACACCTTAGGAGTCTTAAGTGGAGGAAGCTGTTGTTTTAGCTGACACAGTTTCATATAATATTTCTTGGGTTTAAAAGGCATGTGTTGTGGTGTGGTTTGTGCTCATTTGTAATACTTTAAAGAGGTCATATTATGCTTTTTGGGTTTTACCCTCTCTTTTATTGAGTTTATACCTTTTTTGTGCATGTAACAGGTTTGCATAGTGAAAAAGCCCAAAGTCCAGCCCAAAGGGAGTTCCCATCTCCCACAGAAAGCTCTGCTCTGAACTGCCTGAACCTGCCTGAACAGCTCGTTTGTAGTCCAGCCTTTTCTTCCACTTTGCTTGGACGTCCCAGCGAAACACGCGTCATAATACTTGCCAAGCTGCTAGTCCGACACGCCCTCAAAAACACCGGTGGTAAAACACTCTGAGCTACAGCACACAGTGACAAAATGTCTGCCTGCTGCCTCTCCTCTCCCTTCCAAACACTAGCTAGCCTCCAGGCAGTCAATGGCCATAAAGTTGTTACTGTGATGTAGAGACAGAGCTCGGTTAAGACTTTATGGATGAAAGATACTTTTGATACAGATTAATAACTCACCACTATGAAACTCTTGACCCAGTCCATGTTGCTAAGCTGGTAACGGGAACATATACAACTGCATTGAAGCCGTGTTTACCAGCTTCTCATTAGCCCACCCTACCTGCTTCTGCTTCTGATTGGCTAGTAGTCCTTTACTAGGAACTGTGCATGTGCCACTCCCAACAATGTATAATATATAGTGTGCAGTATAACAAAAAATATGGTGTTCAGTTTTTTTTTTACTCCATTTTCCGATAAAAGGGTCCCGCCAACCCTCGTGTTCTCGAGATCATAAGATAATTATCCTGTTCTCACAGGAAGACAGAGTAAAAAAAATATTTGAATCGATGGCTGCTTATGGCTTCCGTAAACATAGACATCTAGATACTGCACAATTTATAGGTCAAAGATGTCACCAGGGCCCATCTGGTGATTCTTTACATTTATTATTAATCTCATTAGGTTAATGAATTGGCATCCAAGTAAAAAGCACATGAGATCTTGTAGTTGAACAGCAGTTTATTTCTTTTCAGTCTCAGTCTTGAATCCCATTGAATGTGAAAAGGATCACACACTTGAAGCTGCTGTGGAGTCCTGATCAAATGTCGACACTACCAAATGGCTCCGTCATAAACGACTATTGATAGGTTTGTGCCCACATGCACAGAAATCCTCCCACATTCTGTCCTCAAGAATTATCATTTTTAGCAGAGACATAAACAAACATGAAAAACTAATTTTACAGTCAGATCACACAGTAAGATGCTGAAGATTCAGCCCCTTTGCCCAAAATGAAATTGTCCTGCCAGTTCTGAGAGTGAAAAATCTGAACCTGAATGAAATACAAACTCCTGAGACCCAACATATTCTGGTTTCTTTTTCTATGAAGCATAATTTGGTATAGGATTTCTGGGTATTGAAGTCCACATTGTGCAAACAGTTGCTGACATTTGGAGCCACAAACATACAAAGCTGCCAAAGAGCTGCTTTAATGATGATCGTAAATCGACAGCTGGTGAGCAATGAGCGAATAAAGTTTATAAACTATCAGATGAACCGGAGGTGCAGCAACCAAAGTAATGACCTTTATGTGTTTATAATAAGATAGTGACAGTGTGCTCCTCGTGCGTTGCACTCACCACGCAGTAAGCTGATTATTCAAATGGCAAAGATGATCATTCTGCACACTCGCCATCTCCATGTCAAAATCCATTTGCCTCCTGCGGCTGGGAGACTTGGAAGCTCACAGCTTGTTAGTGCAAGCAGGAAGACGAGCTCGGTAAACAGCTCTACCACCAGACTGTGTTGTTCCTTTCAGCAGGATCAGAGGCCTCAAGATGGTAATTTTGGAGTTGTGAAGTCTGCACGACGACGATTTCACAGGTTTTAATAGTTAAAGACTGCCGTAAATCACGCTGATATGCCTTTGGCCAAAGAGAGAGAGTATCCTCATTTATCTGCACCTCACTTAACCTGTCTAGAGCCATGTCAGATATGTGGATTTATTGTCACGCAATAAAGCCCAGTCTCGAGGCAGAATTAGGTGTTTTATGATGAAGGTTTTGAATGCCTTGAGGTTTTATTAGCTCCTGTGCAGGAAATTAAATTGTTGCTGCAGCAAAATTTAACTGGATGCAGAAAACAAAACAGAAAACGCATTAGAGCTTAACAAATGAGGGTTATGCAGACGTCCTTCAGTTTAAATAAAAGCCTGATGCAGAGGAAAAAAAATATTGCTGATGATTAATTACATAGAATATTATTAAAACCAATGACAAATACAAAGAAAGATGTGAGATAGAGAAGAGACAGGACAAGAAACAGGTCAATAAATGTATCAGATCTTCTTGTTTCCCTGTTTGATTCACCTCCTCTTGTTTGCAAACAGGAAGTCCATTGGTTTGAGACTTCACACATAACAAGGAACACAACATTTTAATAATAATAACAATGAAACTTAATACATACAATGTGGCTCAGTGTTTTGAGACCAAAGTGAACTTCAGTATAAAATTTAAATAAATAGAATATATATGTAGAAAAACATGAACCTTAAAAAAATCAAAATCAAAAACATGAGTTAAAGCAATAAAATTATATAAAGTTAATAAAGTTTCTTTAATTGAGTCCGCCAACAACTACAGACTATTTTCATTATCAGCTAATCTACGAATGTTTTCTTTATTAATCATTTCAGATTCAGATTTATTCTTTATTGTCCCCAGTGGAGGAAATCTGTATTCAGTCTGTACACAGACTACATATAGTACACTTATACAGACAATGTACACCTATCTACAAATAAAACACAGGAGTGATCATTAACTTGTCTGTTGTCATTTGATCTGTAAATATCAGATATGTGAAATAGTGACAGTTTCTCAAAAATTTCCCAGAAAGGGAGGTTTTTTTTCTGACCAACAGTGCAAAACTTAGTTTTAAAAAAATTCAGTTTGCTATCATTTAAGACAAGGAACAGCTGCAAATTTTGTGGATTTGTGCTGAAAAAGTTTCCTAAAAGTGAATCAATCATCAAAAATAGGTTTCTGTTGATTTACTACCTTTTAATTTACTAACAATTTCAGCTCTGCAATGAAAGAGAATGAACTAGAAATACTTTACACTAGTTTAAAAGTTAACTGAATAGATGCTTTACGTGTTTAAAAAAAATCTGGTGGCCTCATTAAGTCCTAGTTGACTATAATCACTTTCATGTATCAATGGCTACTAGTTCATTGAGGTTGGAACAATGAAGTTGGAGCCTCATCAGAAACACACTATTAAATGTCTGGAAGAGATACCAAAATGATGATGGTAGGCTGAGACTTAGCTGTGAATTGTTGGCTGCTGTTTTGTTCTTCGGAGACCAGAGCTCCATCACTGCAGGTTAGCTTGTTTTGAATTTTAACACACCATTTTCACTTTCTTGTGATTCCACGTTCGCCTGGACTGAATAGAGTCCATTAGAGGAAATGCTTTTACAAATTATCCGCTGTGATGCAATCTGCAGTTAAGCCTGTACCAAAACACCAACTAGAGGTCAGCTGTTAAAAGTGTCAGCTTGGGAATGAGGTTTTTCTGGAAGATTTTGGAGTCAGCTGGGGTATGTTTGGGAATGCTTACTGTACTGATGACTTGAGTTTCTCAGGTGTGCTCTTAGATTATTTGGATCTTTGGTTGAAGTGAAGAAAATTCAGATGTGGTTTTGCCTAGAAATGTCATCTAAAAGAAATTAGTAGTAAAGTAGTTCAATGTAGTTTGGGCCATTTATCTTATTAAATTTATCTTATTCAGTTTACCTAAACAAACGTGACTAGCATAAAGTTTATGGTGGTAAGCACATAGAGCACATTTTTCTTCACAGGAATATACCATCATAACATTCACAACATGCAAATAAGTCAAACGCCCAGTTTTCCTTTCCCAGTATTGCACATTTTACCTCCTCAGTGTGACTTTTGAACTGCTAATTGACATATAATTAGATGAGAGCAAGGTATTTGTGAGCTCAGGCATCAACGCTCCTGAGGTCACTGTGAGAGGAGCTGAAAATGTTAAAGGGTGTTATGTTTCTGTGTTTGTTCTATTAGAGCCATACCACATTGTTCGCAGAGATTCCTCAGAGCTGACACTGGAGCAAGAATGCTGGAGAACCAGTAGCACCACAGAGCATCAATCTGGGAAATGCAAATGAATTTCAATGTATTACTGCACAGTAGTTGCGTCTCAGGGAGTTCCTGGTTTGTGGTTTGTATTTACACAGGCATTCAACTTGTATAGTGGTGTATTATTAAGACATCGCTACGACTTTTTATATAAAAACGATGCATAGTTTTGTGCAAAATAAAATGTAAAAATAAATGCCAATGTTATTGCAACAAGTGACTTTCACAGTGACCTTGTTAAATGTAATTGAATTAAATGTACACATTTTGATTGTAGTCATTTGGTGTTTAACTTTAGTAGTAGTTCAGATCCACAATGACATTTAAACCAATGTACTGTCAGTCCTTTCTGCCTGAATTTAAAACAATGTCAGAAAATGTAATTTTTATGAAATATTAACCTTCACAGAGAAAGAGCAGAGGTGCTATATCACACAGCATAAGCCATATATTAATCAGGCAATTGCTTGCAGCGTCATCTAGTCTCTAAATTGATCACAAGATGCATCAAGATCTGTCTGATTCAGCTGAGCAGGTGACAAACTGTCTGTGCCCCTCTATTGTAACTACACACCAGGTTGGAAACCACTGCTGCAGTGAAACCGTCTCTGCATGTTTTAACCTCTGAATTCCCTGCATGTAAACTGCTCTTTTGGCCTTCAAGGAAGTTTTGGCAAATGCTCTCAGCTCTGTGCAATCTTGGCTTTTCCTCTTGTGTGTTATTGAGCCTCGGCTGTGCAGGTGTTTGGCCCTATGCTGACTTTCAAAAACTGCAGTCGACCAGACTTAAACGCATTGTGTACTGGCATTTGATATACCAAACATTAATTTAGGAAATATTTGGTGTGTTGTACTATTTTTATATTAAATGGATTTATTGGAAATGATATGTTTAGGTAGCAGGAAAGCACAGTGAATTGGATGTTTGCAATTTATGGGAGGCAGCAAGACAGCAAGCATCCTCCCTGCTTATGTGTCCATGCCAGTTTCAGGGTTTCCGCTTGTAACTGACTTCTTACCTCTAACCTCAGCAATAAAAACTCAGAGACCACTGCAGTAAAGAGTGAAGTTTTGACTGTGTTGTGCTTCTTTGTTAATTGGGCCAATGCCATAAGGTGACAAATGACCTCATTAGTTTAAACAATCCAATTTAATAATAATTGGATTTAATGCAGGGATCTTCTTTGCACAGCCTGTGTTTCTCCCGGTGGTTTCACACAGTAAACATGTCGCAGTAATGCATTTGATGCCGCTACAGGAACACGTCATGCTTCTGTTTCTGTCTGACAACATCTGACTAGTTGTTCTTATAACTCAGATCTGACAGATAACCAAGTATCCAAAATCATTGTGCTTATTGTGAGTCAGCACTTTTAAAATCTGTAAAAGAACAAGGGGATAACATGGGCTATATGTGCACTTTATGTTGTGTTTTTTACTCTCACACTACTGTTTTTATGCAAGTACCCATGGGCAATGCAGTTCTCAGTTGTAGTTCCAAATGTACAGATGCATAGGATCCTTCACGTATACAACATATCACAAAAACTAGATAATACATGAAGCAATCAGGAAATAAAAATAAAGTAAATACATATTGGAAGTAGTAAAGGAGAAGAACATATCGTACAAATAGCACAAAGAACTGTCATGTAGCGCAGTACTCTCAATTCTCTGAGAAATGTGAGAAAAGAGTGCAAAATCAGATATGATTGTTAAATCTGACTTAAAAAACACTTTTTAAAACTTAATAATACTTGTGACTTTATACTAAATTGCAAACAAATTGTAACTCTATGCCAACAGCACCGATCCCAAACATATTTAATGCGTAATGATATAAAACAGAGAAAAGCAGCAAATCCTCAAATGTAATAAGTCCTAACTAGAAAATATTTGGCACATTTGTGTGATAAATATCTTGATACATTTTCTGTTTACTAATAGTTTTGATTTTATACATACTTTCTATATGATGATAAAGAATGATATCTGAAAATTGTTCTTATTCGTGATATTCACTTTGACCATACTATTTAGAAGTCTATTAATAAGCTCTCTATGCTCTGCCACACCTCGTTAGCATTTGTGTGTTCAGTAGTCCAAGGCAGCATCACCAGTCCTCAGCATCAACCTTTCTAAGCCGATTATGTTACTTAGGAGAAGATGACACCGTAGTCTGGTGTTTTCCACTACACGCTGCCAAGGGCCACTCGCCCTGTCCATGTTTGATTTTCATCCCATGTGAAATTTGTTGAGTGCCGTGCTCCAGTAACAGGTTTCTTAATTAACCGTTTTCACTGTGCATGGAGTCAAAACAGGAGTGACTAGTTAAGTGTTTCTTACGACCTTTATTTGCTGTGCACAAAGTAGAAACAGGAGAAACTAGTTGCCCAGCCATGTTAACAACAAAAGGAGGCATTAGAAGAGCTCTGCAGGTTGTGGCAGATTTCTCCCCAGTGTTGCCGTTTGAGTGCTGGAAATCTCCTGAGCCAGGTATGAAAATTGTTTCCCCTCCCCGAGCTTATGTGCAGAGCCTTCGAGGCATGCCAGCCGGCGAGCAAAGGTGCAGATGGAGCAGTTCGAAAGAGAGGATTAACCTGAGCACACGGGCCAGAAGGAAGTAGGCTATGGCAGGCACACCCCCTCACCACCCCTAACTACCTGCCCTTACCGACTAAACTAAATGTGGAAAGCTTCTGAAAAAAAGCAAGTTTATTGCTCCAAACCTGAGTGGAATGAAGTTTTCTTTTTGCAGTAAAAAAAAAAAAAATTGGGGCTGTGCAGTCTTAAGACTCTCCTGTCAGCATAACAATACTCATTGCTTCATAATCAATAATGATGGATTAAAAAAACTTGATGATTGTTATTAATCAATTTGTTGTTTTGTCTGTTGTCCAAAGTACTCACAAAAAAAACAGAGAAAAGCAGGAAATCCTTATACTGGAGAAGCTGAAACAAGCAAATGTTTTGCATTTCTGCAACAAAAAAAGGATTTGAGGATGAGGACTAACCAATGCATCTGACAAATGTGACTCTATCTCAGGTAATGAGCTGCTGGAGTGTAAACTTTCCCAAGCCAAATAAGCAGAGTATAGGCACTAACCAGACTGTATAAGCAGACAAAGCCGCCGTGACGTCAACCATTGGTTTGTGGAGTACCGCTTGAGTACCGAAGACTCAAGGTTTGCGTTTTGCACATCGCCATTATGTTTTTTTTGAAAGCAGATGTGGCCATATTTGGATGAGAGGGTGGCGCTAACTAACTTGGTTAGTAAGGTGCATCTATAATTCATGACTACTGTGATTTAAACTGGGTTGCTAATTTTGGCTGACAAAATAATGTACTTACTGGAAAAAATTAACAGCCGTTTTAGTACAACGCTGAACTAGACCTTTTTAGGCGACCACAACGTTAGAATTAACTTTCATCAACTGAAAAAACGAAGTTAAAGTGTCAAAGTTCTTAGGCGAGACAGATGGCACCCAAAAAGTTTACAGCTTGTTAAATGCAGTGACTGATTGACAGTCGCCATGGTAGCAACTTGTCAATCACAATATAGCCGCAACATGAAGCATACCCACTTTATCATCTATTTCCTTCTAAGTGGGAAAATAATTTAGAAAATGAACATAATGCTGTGTCGAAGAAGGCTTGACACTAACGACTGAGACCATAGACTCATTAGTAAAGTGTTTACTGAGGCATTAAATCAATTGGGAAGTAGGGTCATTTTGCTAGAAAGTGCAGTCTGACTTCTTTTTGCAACCAGTGGAGTCGCCCCTTGCTGGCCATTAGAAAGAATGCTGGTGTAAGGGACTTCCACAATGGCTTCACTTTTCAGAGCTGGATCAGCATGTGGACAAATCCAAAGCTTAGCTATGACTGTACAATCACTGTTAGCGAACAGTCAACTAGATGAGGCTCTGTTAACATGAAGGTCACCAAGATGCCACAGTGACAGGAAAACATAATCACTGACTTGGCTTTATTTTATTCAACACCTTCACCCAAAACATGCTGAAAACAAGAAGTGTAGGCACAAAATCAGATCTGACATCTGTTGTTATTGTCATCCTGAGCACGCTGCATCTTTTCAACATCACTGTCAGTTCATATTTTTATCAGATATGGGTTACACCCTGCAGCAGATAGGAGCACCATCCTGAAATCAGATAGCAGTGTGAGTTGAGAGCAAGAGTGTGAAGGCCTGCAGTGTGAACGTGGTCCTGGAGTGGGACGATGCAGCCTGAATACTGAGGAGGAGGGAGAGTGTTTTATTCAGCACCTTGGCTTCGTCCCACCCATCAGGCTGATGGAAGCCCCTCTAATGGATTGATCACACTTTTCTTTTCTCGCCATTAACCGCTGCACTTCCTTGTGGTCTTTTTTTTTTTTTCTTCCAGCTGGATGTTTGCCAAGACTCTGATGGTTTACATGAGACTGAGGTAACCGTGACAGAACGGTCGATTTTTAACTACTCTCCCTTTTTTAATATCATAATGAAACCAAATATTCTAGGTCAGCGTATCCGTCCTGCAGATCAAATTTCACACACCATAGACTCTATAAAAGCAGTGGTCGTAGCCACCATGACGTCACCCATTGGTTTGTTGACTGCTGTTTAGAAGCCTTGAGTTTGGCATTTCGGCATTCACCATCTTGGTTTTTTGGAAAACAGAAGTGACCGTTATTGGAATGGGAGGGTGTAAATGGGGAGGGATACACATTGCTACTCCTACAGGTCGTGTCTTGTCAGTCTCAAGGTTGCCACACCCTAGATGAAACTTTAATTTACTAAATTAACATCATGCTTTATTGAACAAGACATGAAACTCGAGATTGAGGCCATAAAATTATTAGGGAACTATTTACTGAGGTAATAAAAGTGAGAAGTAGGGACTTCTGTAGACTTCTGTACAATGAGACTTGCAACCAGTGGAGCTGGCCATTAGAAAGAATGCAGTTTTAAGGCACTTCAAGCATTGGCTTCACTTTTCAGATCCAGAGGTTTGCACTTTGTCAACACAGAACTTTGGGTAGCAGGAGCAAGCGCCAAGGAAGTGTGCTTTGAAGCCAATTTGACGTAGTGGCCAAAATGGTGGAGTTACATCTTAAGGGTCCGTCCTGCACATGGCCTAGGCTATTGTTGTATTGAAGTGGCTTTAAAACAGTGGATTTTTTTCTGTGTCACAACCCTTGCCAAATTACTTGTTTTACTATCAGAATCTTATCTATTTGGTTTGATTACATTCGTAAGGTATAGAAGAGCTGCACAATAAAATCCATTTATCCCCATTCAAGTTAGCTAAAGCTAAACCGGAAGTTAGCTGGCTCTGCAGCAGAAGTCTCTAGAGCGCTTGTCCCTGTGGGGCTGCACAATGCATCAAACTTTTTTGCTTCATGCACCACTGAGCAGCTTTCACAGGAATTAACAGAGCCCTGAAGTGGACTTACAGTAAGCTTTACAGCTGCTGTGTGACCGTTGTGACCATTTTTCTGTGGTTATTTTCATGGCTTTTGCTAGGTAGCTAGCAATATAGCAATATCCGTAATCCTGCTTACAAAGCTCTGACTGGCCGACTGTTTCTCAAACTGTCATAAACACACGTCATGAGCACATCCTATCTGAATGGATGTGGGTGATTCAGAGGTTTACAACAAGGCTACATTAAACAGTTCCTGCTAAACATCAGCGTGTTAGCATTGTTATTGTGATTATGTTTGTATGCAGGCGTTAGCATTTAGCTCATAGTACCACTAAGTACAGCCTCACAGAGTGTATTCCAGGTGAGCATATTTTTATCAGATTAATCTACAATACTTGTTAGTTCATTTTTGAAAAATGTAAATGCATATACAGTATTTAATCAAGAGGGTCACCCACCACCAGAATTCAAAACAAAGGAATAGAACACACTATTATTAAATTGGTTGACATGACTTTTAATAACAGTACAAATGCAAGACAACAACTACACAAGATATTATTGTTTTCTGATCAAGTTAAAAGTAAAGAGTAAAACAGGCCTATGTTGAAAACAACAAAACTCGATTTATCTATATGGTACTGAAAGCTACAGTACAATATGTCTGTGAATTAATCACACATGGTCAAGGAGGGTCAGGCCTTTTGAAATACCTTCAGTGATATCCAACATGTATCACTGCTTATAACATTGATAGATGCACAAATGGTATTTGAGATTAGAGTATTGCAAAACATAATGTAAGATTGTAAAATGTTTAATCCTTTAAAATACTGAATTGAAACAGATCTTTGGGTTTACCAGGATGCATTTAATTTGGAGATGAACCCTCACCTACCACAGTGAGCATCTGTTGAGACAGATGGTAAAAGTCAACCTCAGCAGGTTTGTTAATAGCTTCAAGTTAATCTTTATTCCACAACTTGGTTTGATTTATTGTGTCACACATTTAAGAGGCTGAAAGAAATCCTTAATTTTGGTGAAATCTCATGCAGTTTGTCTGCCTGTGAGTCCATCAGAGAACCCGCTGCTCTCTACAGTTGAAGCATTTCGCCTCTGGGGGTGGATTTGTATTTTTTATGTTTGGCAAAAGGAACGGATTTCTCTGTGTGAGGTATTGTTCCCTTCAGTCCCGAGTGGTCAAGAGGATTCTGGGATTTTGAGATTTGCTTTGTAGAATTCATTTCTTGGGTACAAGTCTTTTAAAACGAGTGCAATTGCAGCAGCTCAAGACAGCGAGCTCGGTAACCACACTCCCGTTTGCTCATGTTTTATTAAGTAGCAAAAAAAAAAACAACCTGTGGGAGTACTTCCAGCCTGCATCTGATTCTCGGTGCACATTTTGGAAACAATCCTTGCAGGATTCCATTTGGCCGTCTAATAGGATTGTTGGGAGTCTGGAGGGTTTTAGTGCAGCCCCAAAAGCTACTGGGCTGCTGTCTGCATTCAAAAAACATTATCCAAATGTTGTTGTTGTTGTTGTCTGTTTGCTGATCTTGTAGGATTTTGCTGTTAGATTCTTAACGGGCTATGTGACAAGCATCCTCCTGCTCCTGATGTTTTTGTAGCCAAGTGATCTACAGTAAAGCTGTAGAGAGAGAAATGCAGCCAAAGTAAAAATAGAAACAGATAAGGGCAGCAAGAGACGGAGCCGTCCCTTTTTGCCAGTGGTTAAGTTGATGGCTGAGCCACAGTGAAGCACAAATATGACACCCAGCTCTTGTCACATGGAGTAACCCCCCACCCTTCCCCTCCCTGGACTAAACACTGTGGAGAGGACTTGTTGTTGACTCCACGGGAACCGACCTAGTTCCCTCTCACAGCTAAAGGTCACATGTCCTGTGGCTATGGACTGCATGTGTGTGTGTGTGTGTGTGTGTAGACTTCACTTCAAACACAAACAATGAACTCGTGGATGTAACAGCAAGACATCAACACCTACAGTGACCAGAGGAGAGAGCAGAGAAAACATAATAATCCTATTTTTTTTTCTTAAATTTGTTACTCTTGAATCAGATCCAAGTCAAACTTCTACTATCTGAAATAAAACTTTTCCCGTTTTGACAAATGTTGACAACACTCCAGCAGTTGAAAATGTCCCCTGAGCTTCAGTGGTGGCTGTGGTCAGTGGAGGAGGCAGCTGGTCCTCCTATTAGGCGGTATTAGCTCAGCGCCCTCAACCGCAGCCACAAACTTATCTGCCGCACTCATTTGCAATGGAAAAAGCAAAGCTGATTGGGGCCTGTCTGCCGGGCCGAGGATGACTGGGAGGATGGAGGAGCGAAGCCTGGCAGGCTCTGTCGTCACCCACTGTGACGGCTTTACAGCTCTGTTTACATTAATATACAGTAACGTCATGTGTAGACTCAGTTGCAGGCGGGTAGCAGGATGTTTATTTAAGTGCCTACATTCGTCAGGACGACATGACTACATTTATGTTGTGTATTAACTTATTTAGCTATTTCTTAGCATTCCATGTATGTAAAATGTTTGTAGTCTCACACCAACTAATCATGGAGACTTCAGTTTCTCTACACAACTTTCTGCTATGTTGTTGTGCTTCTTTGTTCATCTTTGTTGGCAGTCTTCTATGGACATCTCTTTACATTGCACTGAACTGTTCCCCAGTGTTCATGTGTATAATTGCCTTAATCATTGAAGATATTTTCTTATATTGTTTCAAAACCACCTCTGATCAGGAAGTTGGCTCAAACAGGACGAGTTGTTGAGATTTTGCAGGGTGTGTACAATGACTTTTCTCCTGCCTTTCTCTGCGTAGATCTGCAAAGACATTTACATGTATCTTAATTCCAGCCTCATGAGGAAGGAAATGCATTAAACATGTTTGTTTGGCTACGGTTAAGCCTCAAGGACACAGACACACACACACTTCATTTTGGTGATAAAACACTGAATGTGAACAGTATTTGTAGAAGAAAACTATACAGGGTGCCTTTAATACAACCTATTCAGGTTTTCAGCATGGACTCATTTGGGGTTGACAGGGATGTTTTGACTCAGCATTGTAATCAGCTGTTTTTGTGGGTCTGGCTTTTGCTACCTTCAGGGACACATTTCAGACTAAAGAACAGTTTCTTCGGCTTGTCAAGTGGGGGACAAAAGCCGTGTCGCCAACTGGGGAAAAAGCAGATTTTTGGGACAGTGGTTAAGGTTAGGGTTAGGGTAAATCTCTAAGTCTATGTAATGTCCCCAAAAAGGACATAAGTAAATGTTTGTGTATGTGTACGTGTGCAGTTTACATAATGTCCCTAAACTGTATCTTGGTTGTGCTTCTATTGACATTACATTCAGAGAGCTCAGCTCAGATTCTGATCATTGTTCAGGCATTAAAGTCTCTTCTTCTATCAGCTGTTAGCCACTGCTGTAAAAACGGTTGTGGTGTTCTGCAAATACACTGAATATCTGTTAAGTTTGCAGCAGGGTATGTAATCTCTTGATTTTGGCACATAATGTAATTTAAAACACACCATCATTATTCCAGAAGATGATTTTTTTAACAAATATTTTGCAGAAAGTCAAGTATTGGCAAAACATATTAAGTTTGAGTTCATGTTTTCTGCTCCATTGTTATTAGAGAAATCCAGCTTCAGTTCTCAACAAACAAAAACATCTCTCTCATCATTAAAGTTGCTGTGGTATTGACTACTTACATGGGTTTTCCTCTCTTACTTCTTTCAGTCATTTCAAGGCAGCCAAGGAAGAGCCTATCTGTTTAATTCAGTGTAAGTATGAGACGTACACCTACAATTCACCTCATTTATTCTAAGTGGGAAAACTCTTTTTGTGCATATGGTGTAATTTACAAGTTATCTGGGGCTTGTAAATGAAAGTTACATGGCCTCACAAGTAGTTCATTTACTGGACAGAGTTATAAACCATGTTCACACTGGCTGCGTTTGTTTTGAATGAGGGTCCCGCTTGTTTTAAATTCAATTGTCCCCCCTTCACCTAAGCCTTCTGCTTTGCTTTCACACTTGTTTAGTCTTGTTTTCTGAACAAGGACACGCCAGCGTAGTCCTTTCACAACACAGTGCAGCTGTTACCATTGCTGCTAGAATGACTTTTATTCCCAGTAGCCGTTTTTCGATTATCTGTTTCAACAGATACATTTCACTACATAAGTTTCACTCTGCAGATGCTATTTGGAATATCAAGGTGGTCTTGAATGCCTCTTTGTCCATATACCAGTGAGGCATTTGTATCAATGCAATACTAACGTTGTTAGCCTGATATGCACATACATTTTGACCTTGTGGAAGTACGGATTGGTGTCTGACTGTACACAAACTGGACCACGGTGTGCTTAAATCCAATGTTAGGATAGGATTTATTGGTCTGTACGTGGGTTCAGACATTTACGTATAATATTACCAAAATTTGGGGTAAAAACTCTTATCTGTACTAAATTGCCAGTGTGAAAGCAAATAGAACTGCAAAAGGTACATGATTTATGGCATCACAAAGAGTCAAACCAGTCTGATTCCAGTCTGTTCCCACTACACCCACGAAGCACTGATTTGGTGATTTGCAGATTAAGAGGACAAGACATCTTGGTTAAACTAGGCTGAATTCTGTTGAGTGGAGTCTAGCTTAAAAAGTATTACAACAGCAATTAAATGACTATATTTTAATATGAAATGGATCCTAACTAAATGTTGAAATACAGTTATTGAAATGCTGTTGAAACAATAATTACATGTAACGTAGACATTAAAAAAACTTTTAATCTACATACATACATGTGTTTTTGAAATCACCAAATCAAGACTTCTTGGTAAACTGAGCTGATGGACTTGTTCTTTGAATATTTCAATCCATGCTATAGGAACCTCTGGTTAAAGTCCATCTCTTTAAACCCATGAACTTTTAGTGGTTTATTTCTTGATTGGTTGGTCATAGTGTACCACACAGAAACCCCCCTCCTCCCCTTACCTGGCAAAATGAATTGAATAAAAAGAAGGACTCTACAGGCTCTGGAGACCAAAGAAATAATTCCAAAAAAATCCCAATGTGAAAACACACCAGTGAACAGTGTTTATGCTGGTTTGAAGGTCAAAAGACATTTGGCCTAAAAACAGCTACATTTGGTGGGAAAGTTTTAGTTTTGCAGACGTCTACATGTAACTTGGTTACATATAATGTTTGATTCAACAGAACCGCAGTGAGCTTATTTGTCTGTGACATTTCCTGTAATTAAAATGCCACTCCAAAGGTAAACAGCAGCACAGTGTTCACTGGGAAGGAGTGGTATAATGTTTAGTAAGAAAGAAAGTACAAATATATAGGAAAGATTTTTTAAAAAACAATCAATTTCCAAATTTGAAGTATTGGCACTGTAGTATTTCCATTTTGGGAGACGTTATACTTTATACTCCAATACAGTTATCTGAAGGCTGAAGTTAGTGGTTACTTTGGAGATGCAGATGCTGCAGATGCTCAGAAAATGTCCCTGTTGCCAGGTAAAAAACTTATCTCCAAAATATCAACTTTTTGGGGACTAAGGAATATAGCCTTGTTTTTTTTGTTGTTGTTTTTTTAGCTTGAGGGCAAGGTATTTTTGACATTTTGAAATGAGTACCAGGTAATTCTCCAAACTAATAACATAAATTGATAAAATCCCATCATTTTTATCTCAAATATAAAGACATAATTGATATAGAATTGGATATATGAACAATTTCATCCATTTGCATTTGTTTTGGGAAGTGAATTTAATTATTAGTTTAACTGTCTTAGTCATTCTTAATAATGAATACAGTAACGTGTACACTTTGACAGGGATTGTTCTTCACAATAAGTACTTTTACTTTGAATGTTTTATTGCTTTTACTCTAAAGTAAAAAACCTGACCTCTGTGACCTGTTCTCCACTTCCTGTCTTCCCTGCAGGGTGAATGTCGGCTGCGGCCCAGCGGAGGAGCGGGTACTCCTCACAGGTTTACATGCTGTGGCTGATATCTACTGTGAAAACTGTAAAACCACCCTGGGCTGGAAATATGTAAGCCAGTCACTCCTTTAACTTTCACCTGAGCCATTTTACTTTCCCGTTTGGATGTTTCTTGATGCACAACTTACGCCTGTCACTGTGTTGTTGCACAACTATGTGGTTTCTTAGCTTCCAAGGGGACAAATCATGCTATTACAGGTCAAAAGAACAAGGTTGCTCTCATTAAAACATTGGTAGTTAAAGCCATGGTGACAGTTTTTTTTGCTCACGGTTGTATTTAGGCTCAGAGATTGAGCACTCTGTGGTCTCCTAGCGCTCAAGATAATTACAGTGCCGAAAGGTTGGCTGCAGACAGCCAGACTGGTACCTCAGAGAGTCTACAGTGATTAAATGTCAGGCCATTCTGAAGAGGCTTGTCCCGGTAATTGTCTGAAAAGACTATAGAAGGGTGTAAAATAACTGAACAAAGTATAAGACAGGCACTCACTTAAAGCCGCTCCTTCAGTGACAAAAACAATTAGAGATTCTCAGAAAGGCCCCGCAAGCAAAGCAGAGCAGCACTGGTTTACAAGGCAAAGCAGGCTGAGCAAATAATCAAACACACACACTCTGAAAAAGGTGATTTGGTCACTGGAGGAAACTTTAATTTTCACTTAAATTATATTTTTCTCTGCGTGTCTAAAATCCTGCTTTCCTCAGATAATAACGAGACCAGATGAAATAATGTGTGCGTATTTGTCTTGCTGCCTCGGCTCGAAATAAAATTAGCTTGCTGAGTTATTGCATACTTTATTATATGCCACCTCTGCAATGCTATAAATGCAATTCATAATTTTCTCCATTATTTACTTAAAAGCATTTGAAACGCCTTTTGAAGACTAAAGTAACATTTCACAGTGGGGGTCAAAGTTTAAAAATATAACACACTAAAGTTTCTCCATGTGGGTGAAATAATACAAAAGTAAAATCATTAAAATAAATAAATGCCAGACTATCTTTATGAAAACGTTTTAAAACATTTTGTACTTCTCATTCGTGACCTCGAACGCATCAGTCTAAAAAATACAAATCAATTCAACCTCACTTCTTACTGACGACCTTTTGTTAATGTCTTGAAGGAAGACAAGGAGGAAGAAAAATAAACCATTAAACCATTTTTTCAACTGAGTTACTGGGAGGGGGGGCCACGTCACATAAACTAAAAACAAAATGTAGCGATATTATTGCGAGTAGCCTTCACTCTTTGAAGAACTGCGAGACAGGCTGCGTCATGAGGACTATTACATTGATACAGAAAATATATACTGTGTAGCTTAATTAAAACTATATAATTTATACTGAATGAAATATTCAAACCCAAGAGGTATTGTTGTTGTAGAGGTATTTTGCATCATTTTATATAAATATCCCTAAGATTCAGCAATCCTTGGTATCTTGAATACACAATAAAGTTGTGATAGTTTGACACATATTTGGAGTTTGTAATAATTGAAAAAAAAAATTCAAATGTAATGAATTTGCTATTCAAAGGTTTCTGTTATCTAATGTTGACTGGTACTGACATGACTTTGTTCATATAACTTAAATAGTGTACATGTCTTTATAAGGGACACATTATTTGACATGTTTACAAGAATATTGGCCTGACTGGTGTTGTCACTATTGACATCAGCGTCAGTCTCTCTGTAGTGCGGACGTGGGCAGAACTTGGTCTTGTAACTAAAGTTTCTCTCTTCTTTTCCGTGTTTTTTTGCAGGAGCACGCGTTTGAGAGCAGTCAAAAGTACAAAGAGGGAAAGTTCATCATCGAGCTGGCTCACATGATCAAGGACAACGGATGGGAGTGACGCTCCAGCTCTTTCTTTTTCTGACCATGGAATGCTCTTTATTGAACTGCGTGGAGCGTCGAACATCGACCACCCTGCCCCTCCCAATGGCCCCCACCTCCCTTTAAAAAGTAAAAAAAAAAAACTCCTCAAACGTCCACCCCTCGCCTACTTCACGTGCACACACCCACCTGCTCATCGTGAAACAAAACAGAACAAGTGACGACGAAGGAAGTGGAGCAACTGTTGAAAAAACACATCACAGGAGTCCTGTCGTTACTTTAAAGATTGTGTGTTCTCCTTCGCAGCTCCGGAGCTCAGTTATACTCTCACCCATCCTATCCCCACCCCACCCCACCGAACCACGCTTAAAAGTGATTGTGGTGATATGGCGACCAGTGTGCGAAAGGAGATAGACTTCACTGAAAGGACATTTCTTTGTTTTCTGTATTTCACCCATCCAGCGAGACAAATGACTTTGATGACTTTCATTATTTTAATGTTATTTGCTATAGTTTTAACTTCTGGGTTTGGTAAGGTTTTGGTTTGATGGCAGATGGATGTTACTGGTTAGCATTTTATTTCCCTGTCAAGTTTGTCATGTTTCTGTTTGTTTATTTTGGCTTGTTGTATCCCTGCCCATAGCTGCCCACATTTCTTTTTTGCTAATGTCCAAATGAGCAATCAGGGACGGGTAAGGAGCGGAGGGGAAAGGGAGTTTATTGTAGTTACAAATATGTAGCAGCATCTTGCTTCTTTTTTTTAACAAAGTGGTAAAGGATGAAATTGAAGTAGTGTGGGATTTAATCATTTGATTTTTTTTCTTTATTCCCCCCTTGTGGTACTTTTTTAGCACCCAGAAAGCATTCAAAGCAGCACCTCATATTTGTTTGACATAAATGGATATATATATATACACATATACGGTATATATGCATATAAATATATAGATATATAAATATTTGTAGTGTTTGGCTAAATGCGATTGTGGCTGGTCCCATTTTGCGAGTAAAAAAGACATGAAAAGGAGCAGAAATAGTTTCTAGACTGGGGAACCTGAAATCAGTGTCCACATGTCATAAAGCATTATGACTGTATTAATCCATTGTCTAGTAATGAAACAATAAGAGACACAACTACATATGAATATATACACCTCCTATGATAACATATCCATAAATACTATGAAAATGTTCGTAGTACATAGATATTGGAACATTGATTCTATATATATTTGCTGTCATGCACATATGTATATATGCATAGGACTGTATGTATATATGCATTGTGTGTGTGTGGTCACGCATTACACAGTGGCATACTTGAACAATGCTACTTCATTTGCACTTTGCAGAGGCCTTCAGTTCATCTCAGTTTAGAGGCAAAAGGTTTGTGCGCTCTCGTCAGTTTTTTAATGGCCTTCTTACAGATGAATGACTGATTGTTGGAGACAGAAAGCGAGTTTGAGATGGACAGTTTTGAGGACTTTTAAGACTGTAGTGTGTTATGCTGCTGTCTGCTAGATACTTTTAAATCATTTGGTGTGATTTTATTTAAATTATATCGACAAAACCTGCTTTTCCATTTTGAACCCATTTTTGGAGAAAAAAAAGTATAGTTTCCGATCCTTTGCTGCTATCCTAGAAATCCCGCCATTTCTTCCCAGTCTTGTAGGTCTTTTGCACTTTATCCGTCTCCCTCTCTTAGAGCGTATTGACTGTCTATATGTGGACGGTGCCTGTGATTTGCCTCTAAGCCGTATGAATGTTGTGCCTCTTCAAAACATGAACGGCCTCCCCCTCTTCTTTTTTTTTCTGTTGTGCAGAGCATAACTCAGAAAACCGTCATGTGAACCATTTTTTCCCCTCCTCGTCTGGTTCAAAGTGGCCCTCAAGATAATGTTCTTCACCAAAATCCTCATAGTGCTCTTCCATGTTTTTTTGGACAACAGAGACTTGGTATACATACACATATATTTTCTATGTTAAGATTTAGAGGTGCAAAAAAAGATGGCTATTCAGTATATTATTTCTCAGAGTAAAGCATATAGGGAGAGGTTTGGTATATGCGGGATGCCCAGTGATAGTTGTTTGACTTTTTATTGGAAGGATAAAAAAGATGGCAGCAGGTTGAGGTGGGCCTGGGTGGGATGGGAGAGATTTAAAAATCAGCAGTGATTGATTACTTTGCCGGCAAGGTCAGTCAGATCACATGACCTTTTATCCTAAAAACGATGACAATGCAAACCCTTAATAGTTAGCAGTGATACCTACTTGAAAATATAAAGACATAAACAGCTGAGATATTGGCCCGTGTTACAGTTTTTGTACATAAGTAACATATTTAAGGTTTTATACGTATTTCTACTGGGTTAGTTGTTTTACTTCCCCAACTTGAAGCACTTTTGTTCACTGTACCTCTGGCTGTGCGTGCGTGCGTGCGTGCGTTGTGTGCGTGCGTGTGTGTGTGTGTGTGTGTGTGTATGTGCGTGCATGCGTGTGTATTAGCCTGCATGCATGCCTGCACATGAAAGTGAATGTTTAGTATCTTTTCCCCAGACAGTTATATTTCTTTTCCCCCCTGTTTTTGGTTTGGAAATGTTTTTATTTGTACTGTTTGTTTGTTTTTTCCCTTTCGCAGCTGTTTGATTTCACTGTCTCTCCCTGTGATCTGTGAGGTCGAGAGCCAGGTTAGTTTGTTTGGAAGTGATTTACCCCCTGTTTTGTTTTTCTGTTAGCTTGTTTATTTAGCTTGTGTGGTGAGAGCCCGTTAGAGGGCCGGTGTTTAGGTCTCTGCTGAGCCATGTAGACTTTGAGGGTGAGCTGGAATCTCCCACCATGTCGCAAGGAGAGCCTTTACCAAGACCCTTTTGCCAACACACGTGTCCTGGATAGAGGGCTTTCAGGTGTTGAAACACACCCTCTGGCAGCCATATTGGAGGTCATTAGCTTTTAACAATGCTGGCTGTGAATATCTGATTGTATTTCTTGAACTTCATTTTTGTGCAAACCGTTACATCCTTGATTGTTTTGATAATGTTAGCTTGTTAGTTACCTGAGCGTACATCCCACTTCTGGGGCTGCATGCTTTTGAAGTTTGCAATTCAAGGCCTGTCTTATTTTAAAGACTCCTTTAAATGCAGCCAAAAATGCATCCTTGTTTTGCTTGAATTTGCAGCACTCCGTGTCCCAAAATCCACTGCACACCTGTTGTTTGAATTGCAACTCAACAGCAGCTGAACATCATGACCTTTAGTTGCCCCGAAGGACACACATCCTTCAGGGCTGCATCCTTCGAGGGGTGCAGTTCCTATATTGAGATACAGCTTTTATCTGGTCAAATGTCAAAAGCAGACCATTTGTTTAGTTTAACTAAACTTTTAACTAAACTCATAGAGCAAAGAGAATGGCAATGGTGGCTCAATTTGGAAACTAAAAATCTGCCATACCAGACCATTCATGTCTGTTTAAAGTGTTACAACCTACAGTAGACCCACTTCTTAACTTGTTAACTGTTACATGCACACAGGCAGGACCTCCAAGATGGCGCCAGCAGTGGTTGCTGGGAGATTTGTGACCCAACTGCAGAGCCTCTATACTCTCCCTTCGATCAGTCAGTCTAAATTAGACCAACAAAAAGCAGTTGCCAGTGTCACTGTTGGTGTATACCAAATAAGAACCAACAAAGTTCTATTGAATGCATCAGTGTCATGTGTCAGCGGGCAGGAAGGAAGCCAGGGATCATGTTCAAGTGTCTCCTGCAAAATAAATTGCTATACCAAAATTAAAGAGGCAAAATCCTGTCACTTACGACATTGTCTTCTGTAGAATGTTTTGATCCTCTGAACTTAACACCATCAAAGCAGCCTGGATGAAAAATGTAGATATTTGCTGCTGAAAACTGTTTACTTTTTATTGTTACTTTGTTTTATTGTGACACTGGCTTCCGCCATTTTGAGCTCTGTTACTGTCAAAAAAACATACCTGAAAGGGTGTTTATCAAAGGCAAGATGGGTATACAGGGGAAAAGGCTGTACAAGTTCTTTTCTTAGGACTGTTAAACTACAGTTTAAGGTCTAAAGCATGTTGTATTTATAATGGCTATATGTCGTGCCTGTTTTATTATTGTTTTTTCCTAAATTTAAAAACAAAAATATTATGCTTTTTTATTTGACTACATTGCTTTGCATTCTGTCTTAGTAAAGCCATGTCACATGTCTGTTTTCACTCTAATGTAAAACTATCAGATATCACAATAAATTTTCAATGGCATTAAGGTGTGGATTGTGTGAGGTTGTCATTCATTTTGGGATACGACTAATATTTGGAGTAGTCGTATCCCAAACAGCCTTTAATACACACACGTGCGCACACACGTACACACACTGCGGAAAATATGGCCACCTCTGCCGGTCTGTCACATAATGCACTACTTGTCCCAGAAAATTGTCGCAATTACAAATGCTTTGGTGTTCTCATGTTTATTTCTTTTGTTTGCATTGAAACAATGCAAAAATAGCAGAGAAGAAAAGCCAAATCTGATACATTCCACACACAACTCCAAAATTGGACCGGACAAAATTATTGGCACCCTCAGCTTAATATTTGGTAGCACATCCTTTGGAGAAAATAACGGAAATCTATCACCTCCAGTAACCATGAATGAGTTTCTTACACCTCTGTACTGGATTTTTGGACCACTCTTCTTTTGGGTGACTCATGGCAGGCCACTTGAGAACTCTCCAGTGCTTTGTCTTACCACACACCAAATGATTTTGGGTGCTTTTTGAAGTTTGCTTTGGGTCATTGGCACTACATTATGGCCCATATTTTTTTGGTAGATTTCAAACTGTAATGCACAAAACATCCAGTGCCTGAATCAGCAAAGCAACCGCAAGACATCCGTGATCCTCCACCATGATTGACTTTAGGGACCGTGTTCTTTTGTTAGAAGGACTCATTTCATTTTCTGAAAACAGAATAATTATGTGCATTAGCTCTATTTTATCTCTCCACAGGACATTCTCCCAGAGGGATTTTGGCCAAACTCCAATCTGGCTGTTTTCTGTTTCTGTGTCAGCAGCGGGGTCCTCCTGGGTCCTCCCTTTTCATTCAGATGGCATCGGATAGTGCGAGCTGACACTGTCAGCCTGAATTTGTATGGATATTGTTTGCGGTCTTTATCCACTATTCAAACAATTCTTCATTGCGATCTTTTATCAATTTTTCTCTTTCGTCCGCATCCAGGGAGATTAGCTACAGTGCCATGGGCTGTAAACTGCTTTGCAATGTTGTGCACAGTGCACACAGGACCAGACAGAACATCTGGAGATGGACTTGTAGGCCAAAGATTGTCTGTGCTTCTCAAATCCTCAGACAACTCTTTTCTCTTCTTTCTTTTGTCTATACAAAACATAACACACAAAGGTTGAGTCAACCTTTATTTATTTTAACTGGTTGTAAGGGGGATTGTTATATTGCCAGCTTCTGTGAATTGCTAAAGGTAAGTTTAATTTCAAATTAAAGAAGCATCACATGCTTGAAATACAATTATTTCTGAATAATTTGAATAAATTTGTCCGGTCCATTTTTGGAGTTCTGTGTGGAATGTCTTAGATTAGGCTGGGAGGTTGTCCTGCCAACCTCAGCAGGCAACTGGCCGTATTTTGGAGCGTCGTCAGCTGATTGCGCTCACTTGGGCCTACGGGCGATAAAAGCTGGGCCGAGTATTTAGTTCGGTCTTTCCCTTCTTGCAGGTTACATCTGTGCTGTGACTTCTTCGTTGCACCTACTTTAATAAATTATACTTTTTAAACTAAGAACCCTGTTTGTGACTCTTGGTCACATTTCCTGAGCCAGTTTGTGACGTGTTGTTCCAAAGCCAAAAAAAGAAAGAAACATGAGAATAATTGAAACAATTTTCTGAAAGAAGAAGTGCATTATGTGACCGACATGCTGGGGTGTCCATATTTTTGGCCATGACTGTATATAAATATATCTCAAGGTAGTTTATTTAGCATTCTACAGCACTAGGTTTTGTAACGAAACGAAAGTTAGTAGTCCCTTCATGCTACACACGCAGGACTTAACAGATAATTAAAGGTATGCTATTGTTATAGTACATTCTGTAACATGCAGAAGTTTTAAGCAGGTGTGGAAAAAAAGCTAAAGTAAGAATGCTTTCAAAAATAGATTATAATTATAAATAACAAAATGCAAAGTGAGTGAACAGAAGAAACATTTAAATTGAATTAATATTTGATGTGACCAAATATTTGCATGGAAACAGCATCAATTCTTCTAAGTACACTTGTGCGCAGTTTTTGAAGGAACTCGGCAGGTAGGTTGGCCCAAACATCTGGAGAACTACCCACAGTCCTCCTGTGGATTTAGCCAGCCTGATTTGCTTCTCTCTCTTCATATAAACCAAGACAAACTCAATGTTGAGATCGGGGCTATGGAGGGGAGCCATATCATCAATTCCAGGACTCCTTCTTTACGCTAGTTCTAAATGACTTTCGGGTGTTATTGTCATGCTGCAGAATAAATTTGGGGCCAATCAGATGCCTCTCTGATAATATCCAGACCACCCGCTGCCATTTTTCTGCACCCAGTTACAGTATATCCATGCACAGTTCAGTTGCTTGGTCTTGTTTGCATATCAGAGGTAGCTTTTTGGCTCCAAGTCCAAGTCTCCAAGGCCACTTCTGACCAAACCTCTCCAGACAGTGAGCACATTGTAGCCCTGTAACAGTAGATGAATGTACCAGGGTCCCACTGCTTTCTGCAAGTCTGAGCTGATGGCACTGCTGGACATCTTCTGATTGCAAAGGGAAATAAGCATGACCTGTCTTTTATCTGCTGCAGTAAGTTTCTTTGGCTGACCACTGCGTCTACGTCCTCAGCGTTGCCCATTTCTTCCCAGCTTCTTCAAAAGACCTTGGACACATCTGGAAAACTCTGTCTGCCTTTAAATTTCTGCCTTGGAGAGACTTTACTGATGCATGATGATACTTTTGTCTTGTTGCTCTGCTCAATCTTGCCATGGTGTATGACTTTTGACAGTAAATGGTCTTCAGCAACATCACCTTGTTAGCTGAGTTTGGCTGTTCATCACCAAGTGTTATTCATCCTACACAGCTGTTTCTATTTTAATTAATGATTGTTTTAACTTTCAGCATTAGCACCTGTTTAGTATAAATGTTTAATAATACACCAAATATCATGTCTCACCAAATATTGATTTGATTTGGATTTTTCTTCTGTTCACTCACTTCGCATTTTGTTAATTGATAAATATAATCCATTTAACATGTCTACATATAATAATAATATATGTATTAATTAACAAAATGTGGTAACTTTTGCATTGTGTATATGCAAAATGTGAATGTTTTGTAAAAAATTAAATATTTGACTTGACATGAATGCGTGAAAAAACATATACCAACATTGGAAACAACATAATGGAAATAACACAAGAACGTCAGCATGTTGCAGGAACACAGCTGAAAAAAGGGAACTTTTCTGCAGCAGTGATATGTGTGAAATGGCGATGAAATTAACTTTGACAATTACCCGCAGAGGCAAGACATGTGATTAAATATTACAGGACTGGCAAAAAAGATGTCAGAAATTTCCCTTTAAATGTAAAGCAATTAGTGAAGCATGAAATTCACTAGTTTCCCTACTGATGTGTGAGTCTCCGACAGAGAGTGGAGAGGCTGGCAGACTGTCAGGTAATTAGTTTAAGACTAAGAGACCTGCAGAGTTTTCCACTGATGGCATTTTTTTTTACTGACCACTAAGTCTGCTGTAGTCTGGTTCATTGATTGCAGCCAGACTTCCTCTTTAGATGACTATTGTTTTGGATTAATGTCAATTATGCCAAATACATTTTTATATTTTGAATATAGGCTTGGGCTTGGCATTATCTAAAAAAATATGTCTTGGTGCCAGTACAACTGGGTCATGCTAAACAATATAAGTTAGCAACTGGTGGTACAAGGAAAACACTGCCTGAGATCAACAACCAAGGTTTGGTCTGAAAACCACAGTTGAACTTGTTCTTTACAGTAAATACAGTCCCAAGAAATTCAATATTTAAATTTGGTTTGACCTTCTCTTTGATCTCCTGTTTTGTCATTACTGGTTAATGGTTGTGTATTTAGATGAGTTAGAAGGAGACAGCCCAAAATAAAACAGAGAACTTCCTCTTTGATAAACAGATATTAAAAACCTTTGTACTTCCCCCGGTGTCACATGGTCACCACGGTCTGCAAAAATGTATTGATCTGCAGTGTCAAAGGCAGTGCGAATGAGAATTCTGTAACTATATGAAACTGTTCAGTACATTATTGTAATTTATTAATTGTAAACAGCAATTCATAAAAACATATTTTCTTTTCTTTTGACTGTTTCCTCTCTGGGCATCCCTTTAGAGGAAAAGTAAACAAGTAAAGAGACTATCATGTGCAATGTAATAAAGATAGTATAGTGTATATAGCGAAACCAATTTGAAGGCATTATAACATCATACAGATAAACCAGGACTTGAATATGAGACTAAACATAAGAATATACAAATATTTTCCTCCTACCTCATAAAAGTGTTTGTACTTAATGTCTCATTTAAAGAGGTGGTATTATGCTTTTTGGCTTTCCCCCCCTCCTTTATTGAGTTATAAAACTCTGCTCTGAACTGCCTGAAAACAGCTCATTTGTGGTCCAGTCGCTTCCCTGTGACGTCACAGGGATGAAAGCTACATCCGTGTCATATAATGCTCGACAAGTGGCTACTCAACGTCAAAAACACCAATGGAAAAATACTGAGCTGCAGCACACACCTCTCCTCTCCCTTCCACTAGCTAGCCTCCAGACAATCAATGGATATAAACTTGTTACTGTGATGTAGAGACAGAGCTCAGTTAAAACTTTATGGATGAAAGATACTTTTGTTACAGATGAATAACTCACCAATCTGAAACTCTTGCTCTAGTCCATGTTGCTGAACCGAAACCGTGTTTACCGGTTTGTCGCTGACCTGCCCAGCTCAGCTTCTGATTGGCTAGTAGTCCTTAACTGGGAACTGCGCAGGTGGAACTCCCAACAAAGATCTTGTAGAGGCAAGACGTATCTATCCATAGCCAAAACAAAGCGTACAACACACAGGGTGAAAAGAGGAGCGGCAGCAATGTGCAGTATGACAAAAAAATATGGTGTTTTTTGAAAATTAATCCATGTAAACCTGTTCTGGTACAACATCTAAATAATAATTTGAACCTGAAAATGAGCATAATAGCACCTCTTTAAAGAGTGTGAAGGCCAAGAGTGATGACTTCTCAGTCTGCTCTCACTCTGTTTAACCTGCAGCTGCTGTAAGTTACGAGGAAGGTTGAATAATAATTTGTATTATGAGTAGAATAATAGTAGTTTGTGTGAGGTATGTATGCAATAAAAAAGCTGGTTGGCCTCAGGGGTTAGCAAGTTCACAAATTTCATTTCTTGTCTAAAAAAAGCCACAAACCTCACTAATTGACTACATGTTTACTTCATTATGTTGTTTGTGTTTACTTACTGGTTTCATCATTTCCTTGTTTATCTTTCCATCCTCAGTCTTGTTTAGTTCTTGCTTGCTTTGAAAGGTGACCAGCTTCACACCTGCCATTCTGCCAGCCTGAGGTCATTGGAAGAAACAAACATAAATTTGTTGCATCACCACATACATCAGACTGTCACACTGAAACTGATCTGGGATGTGAGCAAAATAAGCAGTTGCACTTAGAAACATCATTGCCTTTTCTACTTTTATCGCTTTCTCTAATTGACCATCCAATGCATATCAGTGATCTATGATAATTACAAATATGTGGATAATTAGGATTTTTGAGCCAAACGGAGCCGGTGTTCGATATATAGTCATTTGCCCCGCGCAGCTACACTCAGTCTGTCTGTACCTCTCAGCAGCAACAGCAGCCTGTCAGAAGACAGAGGACTTTGAGAGGGGGGCCTTAAAGAGAAAAGAGCATCTATAGCTTGTTTTAGACAGAGGCTGAAATGAAGGCCTACATGAAGGGCCAGTATGAGACAGACAATTGTTTTTTTGAACTTTGAATCATGCAAAGCTGCTATGCAGGAATCACAGAACTATAATATAGGATTGGAAAAGTTGTATAATAATGCTCCTTTGATGATCAGGTACTTTTATATGGGCAATGATTAAATTTTTTTAATCGCATGACTATCACAGACAAACATCAAAATTGAATAAAATTGAATTCTAAAGTAGTGTATTGCGTACTTTTAAGTTAAATATACAGCAATATACACAAAAGTACAATAACATGTGGTTTGCAAACACTTACCAGCAGTATTCCCTTTACACAGTAGCAATAAAATATTTCTTGTAAATCTCAACTTAAACATTAATGTAATCAAATCAAATATAAAACCAAAGCTATTTGCCACTGCCAGAGTCATGATAATAACATTATAACAGGCACCTTCTGAGCAACAGGTTAAAATTATATTAATCAGTATGTTGTTGTTGTTTTTTGTCTGAACAGGTATCAGCAGAAACAATTTTCTTTTATCAGGGAGCAGCAAAAACAGTCTATGTTCAGTAGCAAGCGTCCCTGTTACAGTGAGGTGAAGTACGCCACACGCAGCACAAATCATTGGAAGAGAGACTGATCCTCCCTGTTTGTGACTTTCCAGAATCTAGTACTGTTTACTAAATCATTATCAGGACATCAACAGGAGGGAATTCGTAAGGCAGAGTATCACCGCAAAACTAGATGAAGGCCTATCAGGTAAAGTTAAGTAGCCTATAATTTTAACTCTAGTTAAATAGGCTACATCTGTGTAGTGCACAGACGCCGTTGCCATGGTTACTATTCATAGAGAGCCTGCCGTTTATTCACAGAGCGCCGAGCAACCCTGAGGGGCCAAGTGACTATATTGTGATTTTAAGAAGATTCCTCAGATCAACGTCTTCCCCAGTACCAATCAACATGCAGTGTGTAGCTATCCACTTCACTATGGCATTTGATCACTTGTCTTGCTTTTGTTTATCTGCTTCTCTCAAATGCTGTAGCTAACGAGTCTGCTCCACTGCTTGTTTGGGTGGGTGATTTGCAGGTTGATCAACATCCTACCTCTCCTGTGGTTTGACTGTATGTGTATTTGGAGCCAGTAAGCAGTGGACTTTCAAAATAATAAAAATAAAAATAAAAATAAAAATAAAAATACTTTTTTGTGAGTGATGTTTTATGAGGTGTAATTGTACTGTACTTGAGTAAAGATTTTCAGTACTCTGCCCACCACTGCGCTGCTGTGAACTCAGCAGTAAATATTCAGGAAATATGTGAAAACCTGAGAAAACAAAACTAAAACTACTTGCATTGCTAGATCCAAAAAAGGCTAAGTCACACAAAAGGTTTTTTGGTGATTTGGGTGCACTGACCCTTTAATAGGTCCCTGTAATAAACTCAGCAGCTGTTCTCATGACTGATTTATGTTCTAATGGCTGCAAACATGTTTAGAGCTCTGAACCTAAATGATAAAACTTCTGTAAGTGTAAATTCATGTGAATCTCTGTGACCATCAGCAAACTCAGAATGAAGACATTTTGATGAAAGATTATCAGACCTGCTGCAGCAGAGTTAGACACAAATTATTTGACAAAGTACAGACTGTACATTTGTTGTATGGATTGGAGCTGCTATGGCAGGCGATACTTACATGATTCTTCGCTGCACAGCTCCTTCTATCTGTCTCCTTACTTGTGATTCTGATGCCCACACAGTCTCGTGTTTTGATGTCCTTGAGGTGGCTGGCTCGTCTTCAAGCACAAAGCAGCCTGTCAGCCTCTAATTTATCACACACTCCCTGTCTTGTTCTTGGAACATGGAACATTTTCACATGAATATAATACATTAACAGCATATTTTTTATTTCTTTCAGTCTGTGACCTTAGTCTTGTACAAACATACATCACAATAATAATGGTACAACGCAGTAAGAAAGAAAGAACAGTAAAGTTTAATGTGCAACAAACAAGATCAGCTCAAAACACACCGACAATTTGTGTTTTTCCATTTGTATAACAAATTGCCTGCATTTGGATGTGTGGTGGCCTTAAAGGCATTAGTTAATTAAACCTTATGTTAAAATGATGCAGTTTCAAAGCAGAGATCTCATTAAGGCCAGGACCACTTGCTGATTAGTCCATAATCATAGCTAATGACGAGTAATTGGTTTATAAAACAATTTATTTTCATACTTTATGCACTCTGAACACTTATCCAGAAAACAACAAAGAAAGGTATGAGGTAACACTTTAATTTGCTAATTTGAATGATAAATAAAAATCTGGCAGTAGTTTTTTTCTCTGAGTTTATAGTAAGACAGATGAATATTTGTTTGAATAAAAGATTTTTTGAATGTGGTAAATTCATAGTTGCTGTCATGATCCTGTCTGTGTGTCCTGTTGGGGAGTCTGGGTTTGAGTTCTATATCTTTGTTCTTAGTCCTGGTTCTTAGTTCATGTTTAGTATTCGCTTCTAGTTCTTGTTTACATTATTTTGGTTAGTCTGCTCTGTGTTCTAGTTCTGTGTTCTCATTTAGGTTTTGGTACTTTGTAACGTGTGTTTCTGTCTTTGTTGGTTATTCATTTTGCCCCATATCTGCCTGTCAAGTGTTTTTCTCTGTTTTCCCCTGCTCTCTCTCTCTGCCTGCCTGTGCCTCCTTAACCCTGATCCCTGTCACCTTTGTTGCTCCCGCCCTTCTCATTAGTCCCTGTGTATATACCTGATGTTTCTGTCTTATCTTTGTTGATCATTACTCTCTGTTATGTTGTATACCTTGTGTTGTGGTATTTTTGTCGTGTGAAGAAGCTCTGTTTGGTTTTGGATTTCTGCCTGAAACTCTGTATTTGGATTTGTGTTCTACCCTTGCCCTTGTTGATTCTTTTAGACTCAGCCACTGCTAGTAAGTGCACTCGCCTTTTGTTTGGTTAAATAAACTTTTGAACTCTTCCTGCCAGTTGTGTGTCCTGCGTGTGGGTCCTCCAACCTGCCTCACCACTACTAACTGTGACAATTACAAATTACAATTGTTCATGAATACACAATACTATTTTTCTAATTCAATGTGTGTTCATTGGTTCTTCTTTGCTGTCATATGTTTTGTCACTCCACTGTCGCAGAAGCAGAAAAACAAAAGGATGTGAATGGAGAGGCTCCAATACTTGCAAATGGTGGCGTGTTTGGTGTTATTTTGCAGTAAAATGTAGTTTAAAGCTGATCTGTTCAATATTTTTATATTAACAATGGATAAAATGACTTTGTGTAAAGTGGAAGGGTGTTCATAAGGAAAAAACTACAGAATTATCATCTAACGCATTCTGGCATCTTTCAGTTCATTTTGTGAGTTAACAGCTCACAACATTACTGGATTTTCAGCAACTAGCAAATAAATTGTAGTAAGAGACATTTTTTTCAGGGGCTAGTGGAGACCAAAACAGAGCTAAAAGGAGAAAATCAGACTCCATATTAATGCAAACATTGTTCCTGCTGCATATGTAAATAGGCAATTGTTTGCAGTGGGTCCCAAAGTGAATGTCTTGAGGACAGGCCAAGGGTTTCACTGTTCGCCCTTATACATACTATGTATAGTATGGTTTTAATTATTGAAGAAATTGTGTATGTATATATGTATTTATATATATGTGTGTGTATGTGTGTGTGTGTGTGTGTATAAATATATATATATATATTTATATTTTTTAGCTGCATGTCTACATTTTTTGAGATTTGGCCTATATTATCATTAAATATATTGATATGATATAATATAAAACCAATAGGCAGTGTACATACATGGATGTTGTATTGGGGAACATTTCCATTGAAGAGGTGCTGTGGTTTAAAAAACCACTGTGCTGACAAGTGCTAACACATTCACCACATAATCTGTTTCCACTGAAGTGGCAGAGAAAAAAAAAGTTTAGTTTTTTAAAAATCAAAATCAGTGGGAATAAATTGCAACTTTTTAAAGAACTTAATCCTTCAATTACTAATCATTTTGCAATTAGTTCCAATGGGAGTAAAAATATCCTCAAACATTTTAGAGTAGCAGGTGTTTTGTGTTGGAATAAATGCATTAAAGGCTCAGAACAACAGCTTAGTGACAGGGAAGTTAGACAGGAAAGTTAGGAAGGGGGTTTGTTAGAACTCCCTGCTTGAGAAGAAAAGACTGCGGGAAATTTAAAGCCAAAGAATAACATGTTTGAAAGTTTAATTTTGTATATATTTTTATACATATTTTATTGTATGCAACAGTGGTTTTGAATTGAATTACTGTGGCAGTGATACTACAATTTGCAATCACTTTCAATTTGAAGTTCAACCTTTTGTATGCCCTACAAAGTGTAAACATATATATATCAAGTATCAATCTTCCTGGTTGCATGCTTGAGTATACCTGATGAATATGCAATGTTGAAATGTTGTAGTTGCAATAAATCTATTTGGGAGCATCTGCAGCTGCAGTTCTCTGGAATTGTTACAGCACAACATAGGAAATTCATGCAGGTTAAAGAAGACTGAGTGTAGACGTGACAAACGGAGCATACTCCACTTGGCAGATGCTTTTACCCAGACCACCTCATGCTTCTTTTAGTGCATGCATATTTCAGAGAGGCAGGCCTCAGTGTGAATCAAATCTAACCTTTACTTTGTAAGGACTATATCCTGTAGGCACGGCGTGTGAGAGAGAGAGAGAGAGAGAGAGAGTGTGTGTGTGTGTGTGTGTGTGGGGGGGGGGTGTTGATGGTGTTGTGATGGCTGGAGATAGACAGGATGTAGTGGTGTTGGCTGTTTATGTCGGCGCATGTTATTCTCATGCTCACAGTCCTCATGACTCCTGACCTAGTTCTATGCAACGCTCAGTCACACAGTTCCGGGGAGGGGGCTTGATGACCATGTCTTCTTTTGTTCACACTCCATCGGCATAGACAGGTCCTGTGTATGAGGCAGGAAGGAGACAGATAAGGATTAACAGTAAGTGTTTGGGTGTAAGGGAATCAAGAAGGGTGAGAGGCAAACTGAGGTAAACTGCTCACCACCACCGTAGTGCCCTTCAGCAAGGCTCTTAACACCAGTGGAGCTGCACAGTAGCCAGCAGATTAGACTGTAGCTTCCAGATGTGTGTGTTGCTGAGTGTTCCTGCAAAAGAGAGGCTTTCTCTCTCTGTGACATGCTCCTGAAAATATGTTTTAAAAAAAATACAAAAAACATCTGGCCTTTTTAAAAGTAATTTATACACAAAACTTTGTTTGGCTCTTTTGGCAGATGAATTAAAAGCAGTGAGTAGCTGGCTCTGGCTTTATCATTCATCATGGTAGATTTCATTCATACCCAAACAACAAGTGCCTGCTGAACAACAACAAAAACACTTCATATGAGCACTTTCTCATCTGATCTATGGTTACAGCCTGGAAGTAGGAGTATAGGAAAAGATTATAGTTAGTTTGTTAGCATGGAAAGTTAGCATTAACTGCCATTGTGGACAACTAAGAGGAAAAGCAGCACCCAAACAAACTCAGACTTCATTAACTTAAAATCCAAAGAAAACCTGATCAGAAAGTAGTGTAGAAACTCTATGGCAATGTGCTGAGCCCTAAAAACTAATTGTCAAGAAAGTTAAGAGAAAAAGAACGTCAAGATCACCAAAAATAATTTCCTTTATAAATGAATGTTGTCTAAAGTCAGTTAATGTTGATATGATACGTTCTGCCTTGAGGTTTTAGGAAGCTGCTAGAAACCACTTACTGTAAAGCATATACAGCTACAATACATACATGTATATTTTATGCTTTGATAATACATTAAGGAAATATGAACGAAAAAGAAGATCCACCAGTAAAAAATTATTCAAGCACAAGTACTTAATTTGACGGAACATAATTTCTGCTCTTGCATTTTGCATCCCCCACACACCCCCGTATGATATTAGCTCCCAAAGGATGTCAAGCCAATGACCCCCTTTGACTTGTTGCTACTGCCACTTCATTATCTCCTCTCTCACTTCGTTTTTCTCACCCCCCATCCATCCTTCCCGCTCTCACTCCCCCCTCAGCTGGAAGTGGCTGCCCCAGGTTGCAGCCCTTGCAGCAAGCTCCCATGACTGGAAGCTTTAATGCTGCTGCTATTTCAAGCCCTCTGATGTCATCTGAGGGAGGGGCCGGCTCTCATCCCCGGAGTGGTGAGTCAGAGCCAGAGAGGAAGAGGAGAGGAGATTCAGTGAGGAAGAGGTAGACAGCATCCAAACAACAGTGGTGGTATATTGTTTCTTCCCATGTTGTCACCTAGGAAATGGCAAAAGTGTACATGCTGCGGAAACCAGCAACTACACACTGGTGTTAACTGATAGTGGTCTTTTGTCAAATAGTGTACAGTATATATATTCACCTGTCAGTTCCCTGACCGCACCTCCTTAAAATAGTAACACTGCATTGAAATGTTATTTTCTTTCAAGTTTTATTTATGTTAAGCAATAGTTGTAATATTTTACATTTCCATGCAATGAAAGCTTTCCCACCATATTCATTTGTGTGTTTTTTAACGCTTTCTTTCTTTTTATACATTTTTCAGTTTTGTTTTTTTTTTTTTTGGTACATTTTTTTGTTTTTTTTCTAGCATTTTTAGATTTCATGATGTATAAGTTTACATTTACACACACCTTTCTAGGAATATAATTCTGGTATGTGTGTACTTTGGGGCATAATCATGTTAAAAATCAGCAAACGATCTGTACTGGCTTTCATAAACTGTCAATGGTTAAATCTTTTACCACACTACATCATAAAGCCATAAACAGTTGCAGTCCACTTTGCAGGGAATCAAAATTCATTTCCAGGTATTTCTGTCCAACGAAACAAACATCTTTGGTTTTGCATCAGCCTCCAAATAACATTTTGTGTTATCGTCATGGGCAGAAAAACAGACACAGGAACTGAGAGAGATGTTGTTTTTCTCCTGTCTCACTGAGTGATGTCATCCCCATTCAGACTCTGCCTACACAAAGTCGTGGCAGCGCTCAGCATCCACTGTCGCCATGGCTGCAGCGCTGCATCTGCCACACTCCCATCCGGCGGAAAACACAGGCAGCCATTGGTCAGTGTGTCTGCACTGACAGGCAATTTCTCCAATGAGAGTGCAGGCGAGTGATGTCATTGAAAGGACAGGACTGAAGCGGAGATGTGTATCCAAACGCAGAGTGTCAGAGATCTTCTGCTGACGCACCAACTTAACAAGGGAGGCTGTCACATTAGCAGTTATCTCTTTAAAGGAAACAGGTGAGGGCAGACGTCAGGGCCTGAGATGTTTTACAGCTGTCTGGAACTGCTGCCAGTCCTCTTTTAGTACTAATATACCCAATTAAACCAAGGCTCACCATGATGGAGGGCATCTCTGGGAGGGGTTAGGCACAGTTAATCAAAATAATACTGAACTGGGCTGGCCGGGGCTGTTCTGAGACCCTGAGCAAGATCTAACTATATATACTTGATGTCAAAGTCAAATGCTGTATGTTTTATTTTTTACAAATAATGCAAATATGAATATGCTTAAAATGATGTTAAAACTTAAAGCTGCTCTAATATGTTTGCATTAAAAGATGTGAAAGGTGTCACTCATAATGACAAATCCACACCCAACTGCCCAGTTACCATCAGCTCTATGGAGCGTTTTAGTGTCTTTAAGCTCATTGTTGTGGTCTTCAAGCACACAATGTTATTGTCTTTATTAATACAAAGCACTTTACCCTGCCTACCAGGTAGCACCACAGAGTAGACAGGCACAGTTAGCAGCTAGCTGGTGAAAATAGTGGAACATTTAGCGGTTAAAGAGCAGGAGTTGGTGGAGACATAACCAGAGCTAAAAGAAGGACTTACATTCATCACATGAACACAAACACAACTGTGAATGAACGCTAATGTTGTTCTGTATCTGCGGGGTGGGTAATTTATTTCATTAAAATGTGACAAACTGTCATGTATTGTCTATTCTTTATGTATAGATTTTTTGAATGCACTCTAATTCCCAATTTGGTTTATTTCTCTGAAAACCTGGATCATAAAATTTGCTGTAGTCCCTCAAAGTATGTTTTCACTGATTCAGTGCTTCCAGATCCCCACAAAATGTGTTCACACCTAGAACCACCTTCTCATATGCTTGGCATTTGGGGATTTGGGGAGCAGATATGGGATGTTAAAAAACATGCATTTATATAAATAATGAAAAAAAAACCCACTTTTTTGGACCTCTCCTAGTGGCTCAGCATCCATTTACAGCCACTCTTTTAAAGTTCACTGTGGGAAGCCTGTCAGCCCTTTAAAAACTCTCCACAGGTATAAAACTATGTAAAAGTACAAGTGACATTTCTTATTCTGATAATCAGACTTAATTACCATTTTGATTTCATTATTCGCCTGACTTTGTGTTCATGCTGGCTGAATTTCTCTCTGGGAGGGGATTATTTTGTTTTGCCCAAACCAATCAGTAATGATTAATGTATCTGTCCTACCAACATTATTTTAAGTGGAAGGCTTCAATAGCAATTGTTGTGAGAAAAACATTTTTCACAATCATCGAAGAAAATGCAGATATGAGACTAATTTCTATAAGTCACTTTACAATAAGCTGTACAGCTCCGTAGGTGTCACCCGTGCTTGTCGCAAGTTTTGTGGTAAATTTTGTGTTGTAGCTTTTTTGCTCTTGCACAAACAGATGACGTCCCCGTTTTCACAAAGCTAGGATTGACTTAGTTGTTTCCCAACTGGGGAAACAGCCATCATTAAGCAAAACACAATTTCTCTTTTGAGGTAGGCCTATTTGACAACAGGAGCAACAAATCAAAATGCCATCCGCTGTTGATGTATAGCCAGCAGCCAGAAACCATGAGGGAGAAATTGGCTGCTTTCTTGTCTCTAATCTTTTTTTTTTATTTTTGATTAGTAATTACTGCTGCAGCTGCCCAATTTTCTACCCCATGATCATTTCGTTTGATCTCCTTGTGTATGGTGTGTGGAACGGTCTTGTGAATTATGTTAGAAGCATTCAGAGGCCATTTTAATACTTCCTTACAGCCCCTTTCACAAAGAAAAGCCAGTAAAATATCATATTTGGAAAAGCAGTATTATTGATTTCAAACCCTTTCATGTTGTCCATAGAAAGCCATCAAATTGCCTGGATCGCCCCTTTTATACAAAAAGCCAGCTGTTGCCTTTGTTGCTTAACAACACAGAAGCATCAAGACCGTCCCTGTTTCTGCTTTCTAGTAAATGTAAAGAGGAATTCACTTGAAAGCACTCAGGAACAAACAAGAACACAAACACAAGCTGCAGTTCATTTAGGAGACGAGTTCCCAGTGAGTCTGCTTATGATTCAGTCCCATATCTGAAGCAGCTTACCATCGGTGAAATGTAATGCGAAATGAGCAGACCTGCTTTTTTACCGCAGCTAAAAACATAAAAATGATGTGGAGACATCCTGAAAAGCCTCATTACGAAGCCTAAATACAACAATAACTTGTTATCAGGCTGCATTTCCACCAGCTGTTTGCAAACTTAAACTTAGAATAGTTATAACCAAATTGGTTGACATTTTGAATGAAATCACCCTATTTAGCATTTATATGCACTTTATAAACATTTATTTATAGGACTATAAAAAACTATTATGTAGTTCTAAGATTAAATGATTTTGAAGTGTTTATTATGTGGAGTATTTGTCAGCAATTCATTTCTCTAATGAAGACACATTTAACTTTGTTTGATTTACTTTATCAGTTTATACACCCTACTTAGTGGACTCAATCTAAACTGTATACAACTATATAGACACACATATATTTCTCCATGTAGGCTATGTTCAAATACATACATAAGATTAGTTATTACTAGATATTCAGGCTACACATAGTAGCTGCTAGGTGTAACCATAGGGTGTAACTGCTATAGTTAACTGAACTAACAAAGCTTATGCTAGCTTGCAAATAGGTTTAATCAGACATTTTCCACTCTAATCTGAATGAATGTTAAACTGTGAAACACACATACATTTCTACATGCATGCCTATACATCCTTAGACAATAGATCAGATTTGAATCGAACTGTCAGTCAGTGCTAGCTAACTGAACTAATTCACAAAGCTAACTTAGCTTTCTAATAACAGCAGTTAATATAAATATTTCCCACTCATTCTAAACTTTATGGATACATACATTTCTCTATGTATGCTTATAAACTTAGAGATTAAATATTACTTAATATTTACAAATACTAACTTTAACTAACGCTAACTGAACAAACTACAAATGCTAGCTTTCTAATAGAATCATGTAGGTGTAATCACAATTCCACTCATTTTAAAGCGCATGAATAACTCTGAAACATTTCTCCAGACAAACACATAAATATAATGTTATGTCCACATGTATAGAGAACAGGCCATTAACTTCAATGTATCATTTGGCCTCCTAAAACCCCCAAATGTTATCCTTTTCCTGAAAAGCAAAATATTTGTTTTATGACACATAACTGCATATAGTATATTAGTATATATATAGTAATTAGTATCTATGTTGTCGTGTAGCATATATTGAGTTTAGTGCTTCTGCATATGATCCAGTAGTGATTTGCCATGAGCACGTCTCATCTGTATACAAGATTTTCTGCAAGTGGACAGTTTCTGTGGCTCACTTCAACATCTCTCTCTGGACTGTGTAACATCATAAATGTTTTAGATTAAAAACCTACAGCTGGGATGTTGCTCAAATAAACCCTTTGCCCTTGCTGTGGTGCAGAGAGGAAGGGAGTGTTGACAGTCACGGATTACCTCCTTTTCCAGGATGAGTGATTCATTTCCTTGTCTTAAAAAGTAACAAGTGATCTCTATTACTTTCAGAACAGTTTCAATGAAATGGTTGCTGCGTGTAAAATGAAGGGCTGCCCTGTGAAATAAAAGCAGCTGATGGTTGTACTTTCAAAATGGAGAGATATAAAAAGGCCTAAACACTGGTGTTGACAGCAGGTCCCTTCAGGGCCAGTAAGACTGAATGAAGGTTGGAGGTTTGTTTGGGCTCTGGAGGGAACATCTCTGTAAGACAGGCATTTTTTGACCAACCACATAGCTGAGAGAAGTTATTTACTGTTACTGCCACTGTTCAAAGCTGGCAGCACAATCCATTTAAAATTAATGAATTTGGTGTCTAATAAAAGTGATATTCAATACAAGGCTGCATTAAGGGCAGGGTTTTGAACATTAATACCTATTAACAATTAATACAATAAAACTGAGTTTACAAGTTACTTAAGGACAACAAAAGAAATAAAAGGTTTGAAATGTTTGCAGGGTTTTGTTATTTGAAAAGAAGAGTTTGTGAAAAAAATGTGTTCTATGTGTACAGTACGAAACAAGACTAAAAGCAAGATTATGTAGTAATTTTTTCTTAAAATAACAGCTTCAAAATCATTTTTATGCAATTGTAATAGGGTGAATGGTGCTTCTGTTAATCCCACTCCGGGCTTGCAGTGCAGGCTACAGCTCTATGAAATGAACAACACTTGTGACATTTTGGTTAACGGCACCAATGCAACTCCTCAGCAAGCAAGCTATAAGAAGAAGCAAAAAGTATATAATGTACAATGTAAGTTCTTTGGAATAAGCTAGCTCAGTATTCTTGGTATGGATATCAAGGCAGAGGCTGTGAAGAGACAGACAAAGACATTGAAGGAAGCGAGGCAGAGAAAAAGAGAGTCACTGGCTTTTACTTGTTGGTAAGAGCTAAAAGAAATGAAAAGATGCAGGACAGATGCCGAGCTGGCCTTCTTGGACATAACATTAGTTCACGGCAGAAACTAAGAGACCACAGAGGAGGTTGACAGAGGAAGCGAGGAAGAGAAAAAGAGAGACTAAGCAAGAGGCTGCCATATGTTGGTAAGGGCACTGTGAAATAAAACGCTGCGAGACTGAAGCTGCGTTGTTGGCCTTATTTCTGTTGGACTAGTAAGTAAAATGTCTTGTGCTGTCGCATTTGCTCGATGTTTGGCTGTGTTAGCAAAGTTGTTGACCAGCTTGTTTTTGATCGTAAGTAATGTAATCATAACAAATGCACGTGTACAGCTGTCCCTATTTATGACAGCTGTAAATTACACTCTGAAACAATAAGGGTGCTAAATCACACACAAAAACCCCATGTCTTCCCTAATGTTGCTTTAAGTCTACAGCCATGCTAGCAGTTGTGTAACGCTGTATTTAGGCACAGACAATGTAAGCTAAATGCTAACATTAGCTAACAGTGACAATGCTAACATGCTGATGTTTAGCAATGATAATGTTTACCATGTTCAACGTTTAGTTTAACATGTTAGCTAAAATGTGTTACTTTGCACTAAACTCAAATTTTAGCTGAGGTTGATTAACCTGATGGTGGCTTTAAATGAAAGTACATTCATGTACATGATTTCATGACAATCCATTTAAAAGTTGTTGAGGTAATTCAGTCAGGACTGAAGTGGTGGACCTAAATCCCAGTACACATAGTTCTGCATCAGAGCAAGTGAGAACGAGGACATCATATTGAAATTTCAAATGATAGTGAGTGAGATTTTTTTTAAAAGTAATGATATTCCATGAATGCCTGAAAATCTGGAGGACGATACTGAACTGGATGAGGAGTAAGAAGCTGACTACTGAGTAACTTTACACAACAAAGAACCCACTCTCTTCCCCTACAGTATCTCTGCTGATGTCTACTCTCAATGGTCAACTTCAAAAGGCCTGGAAATAAAAAGTGAGAATGAGAGGGGAAAGCTGATTTGCACAGAGTCACATTAGAATTTTATGCATGCGCGCTGAGAGATTTCTGGTCAATTTTTATTACAGCACAGAAGAGGAAGGGTGATGACTTTACTTGAGAAAGTCTGTGTCCTCTACTTGGCCTTTTAAATGAGATTCACAAAGGACCAATGATTATACGTATCCCGTATAACTGTGTACACGATAACTATAACTGTGTTTATTGTAAATAGCATTAATTAATTAAGCATTAGCATTATCTTACCTGAATTAAAACTAGAAGATGGAGGGTAAATGCTAAACAATTCCTGTTGCAGTCAAAGACAGCATTTTAAAGGAATAGTTTGACATTTTGGAGGAAATACGCTTACTTGCTTTCTGGCACAGAGTTAGAATGGAAGAGCAATAGCACTCATATATAAATACAAGGCTACATCTAATAGCCACTGTAGCACAAAGATTTTCCATTGATTGGAAAATTTGCCTACCAGCGCCTCTAAAACTTGCTAATTAACATGTTAGATAGTAGTAAAATGTGCCCTCCATAAAACAATAAATAAACAGTAAATACTTCTACACAACATTTTTTGTATGACCAAATCAAATGAAATATAACATATTATAAATGAGCTTCAGAGGTGCTACTAGGTGGATTTAGTAAACCTGTGGACAGATGCAGGCTTGATTTCCAGTCGTTTAATTTAAAATGTATTTTCTTTACCTTGCAAACATACACACGGCTATGGGTATTGTTTTTGTTTAGCCAAAAACAATATCTGTCCACTGGCAGACATCCCAGATTCAAATCACCATATATTCAGTTGTTCTTTGACTTTGTCCAACAAATGTAAAGCAAATGTGTTCATAAAATACTGAGACAGACAGGCAACAACTTATTAGAAGTCCTGTACTAAGGACAATGACTGGGCACCTAAACAAGAACAAACTTTGCTTTTAACAGCATCATGACAACAACCCTATCTATCTGTGGAATTACCCTACAGTTAAATATATACACACAAAATGGTAATCCTTTAGGAAAACATCCAATCAAACAGCCCTGCTTTCTGTGTTTAACAAGAGTCCAACCTTTAAATTACAGCCATAAAGTTGCACAGAGCAGGACAGCAAGAATACAAGGATACTTAAATGTTGCAATAATCACCATATTTTTAAATTAAACATGTTATGCAAATGTCTTTAATCAATCAGTGTATTATTAAGCAATACCTTTACTGGAATTTTGGTTTTGGTTTTCATTTCCTTATTACATTTAATTACAACTACATATGATGTCTTTTCTGGAAATACTTAAGTGTCCTTCAAACCTACAGGGAGCAAATGTAATACAATGCAGTCCAAAGCAAAATTAAAAATGACCACAAAACTGTCAATAAAAAACAAACCAAACTAAAAGCATCACAAAGATGATTCCATGATGCCTACAGTTACTGTTTACTTGTGACTCCCCATCTCAAATCACCCGTCTAATGCTTGTAAGAACCACAGACCTCAATTATTCATTCAATTAGTGGCTCGCAGCTTGCTGGAAGTAATTTTATTCCGCTGTGCTGACAGTACAGTTATGAGAACGAATGACTTTCCCATCACACTGCAATTCAGTTTTAGCACCCCATGTGTGAAAAGGATAATCGTGTAGGTCTAGAACTTGAGTTTTTGGAGGGCACCAACTTCATTTTCCACCTCCCGTATTTACAAAGGCTTCATCTCGCTCAGCCAGGGGAAACACTGAGGACACTCAAGGGTGTATTCATTCAGGTAAAAGCCCAAAGTTTGGCAGCTGCTGCCAACAACACAGCTAAATAATGAGGCTTGAGTGGAGCAGCATTAGGGCGATAACCAAGCATCCAATCAATTACGTGTTATGTGACACAAGGGTGCTATCACCAATAACTCCGTTTCACCAGCACAACAACGATCTTAAAAGCAATGATCCCATACAGCTTCATGCAATCATATGCCTGTTTTTGTTGATTCATCTCTCTGACCATGAAAGCTTTCACATTTGCTGTTCTGAACAGATGCTATTTTAAGTGTTTCTATGAAGCACTTCTAGCGTGTGTGTGTATATATACATATATACATATATATATACATATATATATATACATATATATACATATATATATCATATATACATATATATATATATATATATATATACATATATATACATATATATACATATATATATATATATATATATATATATATATATATATACATATATATACATATATATACATATATACATATATATATATATATATATATATACATATATACATATATATATATACACATATACATATATATATATATATATATATATATATATATATATATATATATATATACACATATATATATATATATATATATATATATACATATATATATATATATATATATATATACACACATACTTTCAGAAGTGAATGTTATGCTTCAGAGACGTAAATTGCTCCAGCAAAAATGCAACCAACGGGTAAAGAGAGTGGTATGGAGGGAAGAGCCCCGTGTGAGATGCTGCCATTGCATGTATGTCCTCACTAAGCCAGCCAACTCCTTCGTCTCTCCTTTGACCTTCCATCCGTACTAAGCTGGTGTTTTTCACACTGAAAAACAAAAGAACAACAAAAAAGGTCTCTAGAGTGGATAAATCTGGAAGCTTCAGATGTGCGTTTTAGTGAGGATTAACTGAGCATTTAGAAAACACAGAGTTGAGAAAACAACTTTCTGTTGCCTCAAACTTTTTCTGACTTTAAGCTGAACACACATCACAGGTCAACACGCTGAATTTATTTTGTCAGACAGCTTCACAGCTAGGTTTTATGAGCTTCAATCAAACTGCCATTTTGTGCTCATTCAGTCTTCAGACAACAGAAAGAAATCTAATTAAATTTTAAACGTGACTTTATTAACACAGTGAAGGTGATCAAAGGCAGCAGGAGAATGAGGTTTAATCAGCTGAGACTCAGCAGAGTAACCACTCTGTCCCACTCATATGTTGCTTGTAAAGTTCAGTTTTGCAGTTTGCTAACTGAAAAAAGAGGAATAAGAAAAGATCTAGCAGTTTTTCCCGTTGTTTAGGCGTTTCAGTCTCACCTGATAACACTAAAGTGACAACCTTGAAGCTTCAATATGTCCCTCAGAAACCCACAGATGTCAACACAGACAGTAAAATTTATGTTTTTTCTACTGTGCTTGCTTTACTCAGTAATCTGGATTAGAGATTAGCGTAAACCCTGCAGGTTTTACAATTTAAAACTTTTTTTTGTCTATGTTAAAAAACAATGGCAGCAGGACATTTTGAAATGACCTTCTGGTAAAAAAAAAACTGAATAAGATTAGATTTTATAAAAAAAAAAAAAGTATGATGCCCATTCAGTACAGACATGACTAAATCTACACATGGCTGTAAAACATAAACAATCCAATGCAACAATCCCACACTAACTGCAAGCCACAGTCAACAATAATAGTGCAATTTCTTTCCGTGTTGATCATTGAAAATAGAGAATAAGCATTTTCAGGTAATTTTGTCCATTTTTTAAAATAAATTCAGCGATTCTGAATGAGCTCAACGTTAAAGAATATGCCTTTTGTGCTGGTGAAACAATCAAACCCTGTAGCTCTCCTCAACAGAAAAATGTTTCTTTTATGGTCCATATAGAGTTTTAAACTTTTTTGAGTGAGCAGTACAGTTAAAATGTGAACAAGTGATCAAACTCGAGATGAATTTTTCACGTGGGGGTTACCTCAACCTTGTCATAATGTATGACTCAAGTTTACAGAGCTTATAAGCTTTCTGTGGAGCACAGCGGTAAATGATTATGGAAACGTGACAAAGCCATTAAAACAGTTGGGAGTTGAGCCAAAGTAGCCGGCTCAGAGCTGAAACGGCTGCATGTCATCTTACTTAAGCAGAAAATTAACCCTGATATCCTAAAACCTGTCCTCGTGGCCTCGTAGCCACCAGTCTGGTGTCGGGAATTAATCATGTTCCCAGTTACTGATTACATCCTACGTCCTGGACCAAACACTGATTAAACCGTCCAGGTCCAAAGATATATCTATCCGATGGCCCTGTCTTGACTGGATTGCACGATGAATATGAGATTAATTACTTCTTACACAGAGTGGTGTTTCTTGTTATTACTTGCTGACATCTTAATACTGCCGCTTCATCGCACCAAAACTGTGTCAATATAATGTCTTAAATCGGTTACACAGGTCTCTAAAGGAAGATGTATAAATTGAGATTATGACACTATCTTTGGAAAAAAGCAACTTTAATTTTTCATTTCACAAAGCAACAACAGTACTAAGAGATAACAGACACAAGTATGAATGAAATAAATTTTGCTCATGCTCAACCTGACCACTAAAAATACAAACTGGTGAATGCTGCATTTGTCGGTGCTACCAGGAGCTGAAGTCTCCAAAGCTGCTCTTGCCTTTGGACTTCTTGGCCACTGCTCCTCCACTGGTGGACGGCCCGCTTTCATCTTCAGCAGCCGGACGTTTCCTGAGGGAGAAGAATATGATGTCATAATCAGCTGTTTTTCCACACGTGTGCTTCTTGTTTCTTGTAGACTGTCTGTGTCTTTTGATCTTTTCTTCCTTTTGCCCAGGTTCCTGCTGCTCTTTTCTCTTTGTAAATTAGGTGGTTTGTGCCTTTCTATAATACAGACCTTTCAGGTTTCTTCTTCTGTAGGAGGTGAAACTATAGCCTCGTCAAGTAATCAAAATTTTTGCTCTTTGTGGTATGGCAAGGTCATGGATGAATTTGCATGAGAGACGATGCTCTTTTCAAACAGGCTGTACTACAACAGTTTTCTCCTTCAGTCAGACATCAACGTGACTTCTTATGAATCTGACCTTTGGAGCTGCATCGAACTTTTTTTTCATTATCAATAAATCTGTTGATAACAGTTGGTTTATAAAATATCTGAAAATCATATTTGTAATAAATGGCTATCACACAACATGTCACACAAATTCTCACATTGGGGAAACTTGAACGAGACGATGTTTAGCAGTTTTGCTTAAAACAGGACTAAAACGAAGAAGCCATTATGAAAACGATTGACTGATAAACTGATTATCCATATTTGCACCCGTATTTCCCTAACCTTAACCCCACCAAACCTTCACACCTTACCTCAACCATCAACTGTTACATAATTATATAATAATACATCTAGATCTCCCAAATTCTCTTTCTTTAGCTCCCTCATGATTTCTCACTCTTGAGCTTAACTGGTGAAAACAGCTGCCTACAGTTTTATATGTGAGTATGTAAGTGGTGAGATGCAATCATAGAGTCAATGCGCAGTTGGAAAGCAAACAATTAGCCAGAAGTGGTTTCCAAATTATTATTTCTTGATTAAATGTCAAATCCTCAAAAATATTGCTTGATGCAGGGTGGGGAATAAAAAAATAATCTCATGACTTAATAGAAACCCAGAATCAAGGGTTCAAAGCACTGTTATTACACAGCCTGACATCTAATCTTCCACTGTATTATTTCAACCAACACATCTCTTCTAGTCATTCACAAAACACTTTAAAGCACAATTTTAATTTCAGATGAACCATGTCTGTGTCATTCCCATCCTGTTTTTCTTTATTGACCAGAATCATCCTGGAAACGCACAAATGAACAAGCATTTTGACCATTAATGACTTCTTTTACATCAAACTTTATGGGAAAATGGGAACATTCATATGGATATGTTATTTATAAACCTACGTATGTGAACACGATGACAGGTGAGATAAAAAATTATCAAAGACAGAAAAATCATTAGCCTAATTATATCTTGATACACACTAGCCAAAGTACATTTTCAGGTCAGTTAATGCACCTTCTTTTAGGATAATGAGTATTCCCACAGATGCTCCAGGGTTAAACACATTGTAATGGCTTTATCTTTTTCTCTTTACTGAACAGATTCTACCTAAAATGAGGGTTCTACAAAAAACAAACCTATTGTGGCAAAGGGACAAGAATCTTATGTCTATCATTGATATTATTTTGAACAGTAAACTAAAGTGAGTGCAAATTGTTTTTTTTTTAATTGTGCCAACACTGCCGAAGCAAGAGAAATAAAGTTAAAAACTAAAATGAAATATATTATAATATCACAAAATAAGACACAGTATACCTGGACTCAGCAAAAATATGGTCTGGATAATAAACCTGAATTATCCCCACGGGGAAAATGGGTAATCTTCTCTATAATTGGCAGTTTTGCACCTTATGTTTCTACTCATTCTCTGTCGCTATGTAATCATCATGTTTTATCATCCATTCATTACTATACTGTTTCGGAAGATGCTCACATCAGACTGTGGGGAAAAAAATGTAATACAGTTTGTGTGGAGGCCAGGTTAACTTTTTAATCTAAACTTCTGCCTGAAATCAATATACTTTAACTTGCAGATGCAAATGCAGCTTTTATATACGTCACAGTGATGCAGTGATGAGTCACTACCACAAGCCGAAACAGAGGGAAGATTGTAGTTTGGTGAATAGTAAAACAGTATGCGTGTGTTTTGTTCTCACGTTGTGGCAGGGTTGATGTATTTCCCTACACCTGCTTTGAAGGTCTTGGGCGCCTGCTCCTCCTTGGCTTTCTTCTGGGCGATGCTGGTCTGCTGCTTCTCCTCCTCCTGCTTCTGCAGCTCCTTTTCTCGCTCTGCTGCAATCTGCAACACACAAATCATAAAAGTTTCCACACCTACGTACAGCAGGACTTAATGCTCATTAACCGTTACTCCCATGTGGACACTTTCACTGCACAATCTGTGTTTCAAACGCAGGTGGGACAAAAAGCATCAGGTGGAGTGTCTCTGCATGACTCTGGGCAAAAACTCCTTTTACACTGACAGAAGATGTCATCTGTAGTCATAAAAGTTTGATGTAAAATGGTTTAACAGCCTAAATACTACTCTATCACACTGGATTTAAAATCAAACAATGGCTGTTATGTGAAGTGCTGTCCTCAAGCTTTAATTTTAGGGTAAGCAGTGTAGTAATTGTAGCTCCTAGATTATCTGGCTGCACTGTTAATAAATTGGAGGGACTGTATATGAAACGGGCCACGGTTTCTACACCGTTCACGATGGTTGGGCGACATGATGATATAAACCACTTCACAAAAATGTATCAAGCAGCAGATATTTTTCTATACAATTTCTACGCATGTGAGTATGCATCTAATATCTGTTGCTGTATTACGCCATTGTGGGTGAATAAATCAACAGCTTTTTTAAGGCAATATTGGATTTAGACGATTGTGCATTAATATGATTCAGTTGCTTTGATTTAGCAGGTATTCTTTTTACATTTACATATATTTATTTAGCGGACGCTTTTATCCAAAGATACTTACAATTGCTATACACGTCAGAGGTCACACGCCTCTGGAGCAACGAGGGGTTAAGTGTCTTGCACAGGGACACAATGGTGGATGTGTCACAGTGGGGAGTTGAACCTGGGTTTCTCACACCAAAGGCCTTTATTTCATGCACACCTCCACTCAGAAATCTATATAGCAGAGTACATTATAGTAGTATTTTTAGAGTTTGACACTAGAGGACTGTTTTCACGTTCATCTGCTGAGGGGGGAAAGACTGTGCTCTGTCTGTAAATTTCTGTTTAGATGAAAACTTGAAGCCTAATAAATTGAGAATGAACCTCCAGTGAAGCAGGAGACATCTGTGTCCTGCAGTTACACTTTTTAAAAAATGAAAGATACTTGCATGTGCATAGATTCTGGATTTTTCAATAAGAGGGGAGCAGATTCATTTTTTTTAATTAACAAGGAATGTGAACCTTTTTGTGGAAAAGCTTATCAGACACAAATTCCTATAAAAAAGGATTCTTATTATGCCATAGAACATGTCCAGAGGGGATCTAATGAATTATTTAAAAACAGGCATTAACACATGGTTATTTTATCTGTAAATGTTTTCTCAACTGCTTTGAATAGGTGCTTATCGATATTGCACACTCCTATTGACAACCTGAAAACAAAATAAAGTTTTTTTTGTTTAAATTCAGTCCCTGTTTCAATTCAAATGTGCTGAGTGCAGAACAACAATGAAAAATGTGTCACTGTCCAAATACTTACGGTCTAAGTACACACACTCATGGAACACTCAGCAGACAGGGATTTTAGTCTGAATGTGTATCATAAAGTCGGTATTGTTCATGTCCGCAAACAGACAGAGATACAAACCTGTGCGTCAGCCTCTTCGTACGGGTCCACGAAAACAGTCGCACTTATGATCTTGATCTCCGACTGTAAAACAAAGTCAACAGAAAAAAATAGGATGCAAAAAGCATTTGGCTCAGGCAAAGGAAAACTACAAACAAATTCTAGTATCATATAAACTATCAAAGACCAATCCCTATAAAATCTACTATCTAAAATATCTGGAAATAATTCTGCCGATAGATTGAATAAACAGTAATTTTGCGAGACAGACTTCTCGAGGACTGCTACTCGAGGTTTTTGTGAAGAAAATGAGACACTGACATCAATATAAATTGGAAAAAATATAGTAGCCGCATTTGTTACGTGTTTTGTTTTTTACAGTTTATTTGTAATTTAGAATGACAGAATGACACCACCAACACCTCCAATTCGCAAAGACTGAATTTAGCCCCTCAATTGCGTTTTGACTCATCTCTCACTGGCCCCTGCTTACTGTCTTGTCTGAGCACCTGCCCTTTAGATGATCCATGTCTGGGTCAAAATGGCACAATAGCTGAGGCTTGTACTCTTCAGCTGCTATTCATGTTAGTGATCTAGGACCTAAAAGTGATTTTACAGTTGCACTCTGTAATTTGCCCTTGACAGTGATGTCAACTACATTTCAAAGTGTAAAATGAAATGTAACTTGACCCAAGAAAAAATGTTGGACAGACATTTGATCTGATTCCAGTAGAGTAAGCTGATAGATTTCAAATTAAAATCAAATCACTTTTAAGCCAATCCGGACCTTAAACATCACTGATTCCTACCTTTGGTTTGTCTGATTTGGGATCACTCTCCACATTCTCCATGGCTGTGAGTGTCTCAAATCCACCAACAATCCTACAAAAGAAAAAACACAAAACATCCTTCATTTATACCTTGAGGTAAGAGCAAGAGAAAACCAGGGCACAACACAGGTCCCAGATCACTTTGATCATCGACAGGGAAGATAAAACGACGGCAGTATATCCCTCACAACAAAATATATAATAAAATATAACCATTACAGACTTTAAGTGTTGAATAGATTCAGACACTTTTACCTTCAAAATGACAAACCCTATATAAAAACTGATGTGCTCAATAATGACAAGAGGGCTGTAGGGTGATTTCGTGGAGAAGGGTGCAACTAAGTTGACATGCCTGACACCATCCAACCTGTTGAAGAGCCCTTCAGCCATCTCAACCTGTAATGTTTCAGTTTTCAGTTTATATCAGATCGTTATTGTCCCACAAGAGGAAATTCTTTTTGCAGCAAGGCAGCATAATGAGTGTACCATTAAGCAGCAGAGGGATTTGTGCAGACCTCATTATATTCCTCAGACAACAGTGAACATGAGTTGCTGCTAAAAGCAAATGTTTACACTCTTTGTTATTAGCACGTTGGCCTCATGGTGTAAACACAGTAGAAAAACCAACTGCTGAAGATGTAGAGACTGTCAAATGCTGGGGGCCAAGAGGCAAACTGTTACCGACTCCCCTGGTGCAGATCCCTTTAAGAAGTTGCTCTCACTTTGCTCTTTAAACTGCAAAGTCTTTATCCAGCAGCTCCAGTGGGGGCTTCCTGTTACCATGTGTAGAGTGAGAAGCCTTGCGCACACATATAAACAGTACATTTAGTTAGTTGGGGGAGGGGGGGAGCTCCTACACTCAATGACTCACAGACAAAATTAATAATAGGTTATCTATTAGTCCAAAACTATTACTGTTCAAAAATGTTGTCATGCCAAGGATCGGACAGTAAACTGGCTTCAGCTCAAACACCACCTTTTGTCTCACATTTACTTTAACACTACTTGCAATTTTTTATGTCATATAGGATGCTCAAGGAGTTTCCAGCTCAGGGAATAGTGCAATTTCTGTCTTCATAGATGTAGTCAGAACAAAAGCATCAATATTCCCACAAAAAGCACACAACAGATGACACTAAGATATTTCACATGTATCTGATTCTCTCTCATGGTATTTGTAATTTTATATGATGATAAAGATCTATTGTGAAATTTCAGGGAAATCATTTGAGAAATTGCTGCTGGACAAAATAACTGGGCAGTATTCCATCAGTATCGATGCAAAAATGATGGGAAAAGTCACCTGGCAACCCTTAGTCATCACGTCTGCCCTTTGAAGATATTCTGAGAGGATTAACATCAGCCCAGCCAAAGGAAACAACAGTCACTCAGCTACAAAATAATACATTAAAAAAATCCATCATTAAGACAACCTGTGTGAGGATTAAGAAGGTGTGTGATATCCTTATTTTTTTTATTCATCCCTGTTCAAGGAAAGGTCAAAAGAACTGACATGGTGAGACCACTGTCTGAACACCGAAAACTAGATACATGAATCCAGAAATATTGCAGGATCAGATTTAGTAGAGGGGCCTGAAAGTATTTTTGTCTGTTTATACAGTAGGATGGATAAAAGCATTTGTTGCATGTCATTTCCCATCTCTCTCCCCCTTCATTTCCTGTCAGCTCTCTACTGTCAATTCCCTATTAAAGGCATACAATTTATAAAAGATTCTGTATACTGGCAGAGCACAGTGGCAGCATTGTGGATTATCAAAAGGCAGAAAATACACACACACACACACACACATACACACACACAGACACAGACGTTTGTTCCTCTATCTTAACCCTCAAACCGTGTCTCTACCCATTGGGATCTCAATTTTTGTCCCCACGGGGACATGAGTCCTCATTTGTTAGTGTGCATTCAGGCTAAAGTCCCCATGGGGATATAAAAACTTTACACACACACACACGCACGAACTTTGTTAATTACCTGATTAGTTGAGTAGGAAACAATGCTAAATATTCTCAAATGTGAGAGTTTTTTTCTGTCTAAAATAATGGATATATGTTGATCAATAAAGACAATCAAGCAGCCTTAAAGCCTAAAGAAATGGCAGTGGAAGATCCTCACCAAGACCCCTGGTCCTGAGAGACCATTTTAACTAATACAGTTGAACAACCTGGTCACACCTTATCAACCAAACAAACAAAAAGACATGAAAAAAAGCATCCAACCTGATATACACTTAAAAAGAACTTTCCTCTGTAAAAGAGTTTACATTATGTATAGATCAGGTTAAGTGGACTGCCACAGCCAGTCCCATTAAATGTGCAGACTACAGTCTGGAAAGGATAAAAAGCTGGACGCAGAGTTGAAGCAGAAGCTTTGTGAAGTGCGGTGATCATAAAAAGAATCAGTCAGTTGAAAGCAGTCTGAATATTTTTAGAAATCAGCCAGGGCTTTCTCCAAAAAGACAGGCATTTAAGATCATGCTCACCTCAGTGGAGAGAGAAAGCAAGAGAGCCACCAGTTTAGATTCAGCATCTACTAAATGTTTCACTGCTCTTGGCCAGGAGTCTGACTGGACGTCACAATACTGTTTGTACTGTCTAGTGCTCCAGAGAAACCAAATATGAATAATATGAGAGAACAAGAAAGAGACACAGAGAGTGAGATGGAGAAAGAAGACAAGAAAGATAAACAACAAGCTAAAAAAAATACAAAAATATCTGAAAAGAAAGTGAAGTGCCGACACCTTTCAAAGCCATCCGCCTCGGCCGGTAAATTGAACAACCCACTGTTACTAAGCCAGAGTGGAGACAATTTTAAGAAAAATGGTTTACCTTCCAAACACAGTGTGCTTCCTGTCGAGGTAGGTGCATGACCGGAAAGTGATGAAACTGAGAGAAAACAAGGAAAACATTATTAAAATTAAATTTAAGATTCAGTAAATTAATATGTGAAAAGAACTGAAAGTATTGGGAACAAACAAGAACTTTTTCAGGGAACCTTTCCTTTACAATAGCCACAAGCTTTTTACACAACTAAGTATATCAGTATTTATTAGTGTACAGCAGTGTTTCCCACACACAGACTTTACTTGAACAGGCCACCCAGGTCTATAACACATTACAACTACGTTACTGTACTGTAATTCATCTGTTGATGCCAGCGTCACAGGAGCAGTCAAACTTGTTGACTACATGTATAAACAAAGGCCAGGTTAAATAAAGTGTTATCAAGAACAAAATCTGCTTAGTTTCAGTTTTACCATCCGTGTAGTATTAATTAACTAATAAAATACTTTAATTATTAATGTTCAGATTTACTTTAGTAATGAATCATTTGTCAAAAGTCAAAAGTAAAGGCCATAATACATCAAATGTTTATCTGTGCATTCAAAATATTTTATCTCTGGCAGCTTTGAGTGTTTTTTGTCTTATTAATTAATTCTCGGTCGACTCTCTAGCAAACTGCGTTGTAAAAACATTTCTTACAATTGGGACTTGTTGGTGTTTGGACCAGAGTTTGCCATGCTGAGAATCCCCCGGCCGGTATGGGAGAGGTTGGGCCGAAACTCATCCTTGAAAGGTTTTCCCCAGAAGGATTCCCCTCCTGGTAATGGAAAATGTGGGTGAGAAAGGAAAGAAAGACACAAGAGAGACAAAGAAAGACAAGGACGTGGAAACATTTAATCTGCAGGTAATACTGTTGGCAGACATTTCAACAAGCTAGTATGTAGTATGATATATAATATCAGTATCTGGAGCTACTAGCATAAGCCATGTACATGTATGGGTATGCATGAGATAAAATACACATTCCTGATCACTGCAGGGAGGTGGTAAAACACGTGTAGTGCATCAAGCCATACAGCATGAACACAACAGCAACAAGCAGATGAGATGCAGAGAACTAAGTCAACTGGATGTAATGGCGAATCAAACAGTCATGGACAATCTGTGACATAAATGCTTATTAAATAAAGAAGGGGGTTCTCACTATTCCACAGATCAACAATTAACATGACAATTAATGTAGCAAAACACCAGCAAATAGAGGGAAAAGTTTCAGAAATTCAGCTTTGCAAATGTTTCACAAGGAAGGGAGTGAAATATGTCGGGTGTCAAGAACACACACAGTGAGTAAACAAGAAATCTCCACAGGGTTCCTTCAATACATGAACAAAAACATCCTTGTTAAGAAAAAGAGAAACTTGGTTGGACAAACACTTCTTACTTGAATCAAACATCTTGGGGAAAAAGGGAATTTTTGTAAGGAGAACCAGTGTCAGCACTTTCAAGCTGAAGTTCATTGACAGTTCACAGTGTTAAAAAATTGCATCTGGGATTTAGTGAATGTAAAGAAAAAGTTGTGCCCTTTTGGGGGGTTAAATTTATAGGGCTGAGTTCACTTAATGTTTATAAAGCTCCAAAATGCACAGCATTATACTTCAGTATTGTAAAATAGTAAACCCATTAACATGTATTTGGTTTGTATGAAAATTGCACAAATTACTGGTGCTATTTATTAGGGCTGAACGATACGAGTTTGCATTTTCACTGAAACAAACCAAACAAAAATATAAATAAATGATGATGTGATTCTTGCTGGGGTCTGTAACTAACATGTTCTCTGACTGGAGAAAATGATTTGTAGGCAGGGGAATCTCTGTAGCACCACAATGCCTCATTTATAAACTGTATGTTGGGACACATTTTACCTGCGTTAGGACATTGCACTTGGCCGTATTGTGTTTTCAATAATATAATGATTAATTGTCCGGCCTACTATTTATTCAAATTACTGCACCATAACAGAAATAAGCCACCATGTATTTTCATAAGACGTAAAGGACCTGTTTGCCCTTGAACATGGAGCCGTGTTGAGAGCCTTCAGCTGTGAATCATTATTCAGACTGACTTCATCATTAAGAATCATCATGATGAGTATAGAGGAATACGCACTGCAGGAGCTTATTGGCTCCCAACAGAGGGAGAGGATCTGTCGCCGCTAGGTGTGTTTCACTGCCCTGCGTCCTGCCAGCTGGTGTACGTGCATGAAATAACGTGTATAAATACTCTTAGTACTGCATGTGTGTTTATGCTACGATGTAAATGCATACTACCAACCAACCAACTCTTAAGAGGTTTTGTGCAGCTTCCCCTGGTGACATTTTTGCATAATTTATCATCTCACTGACATTTTGCTTTCAGTACGACTGGATCATCAATGAAGAGTGAGCGAGAGGGGACGATGAAGAGAAATGAATTCTCCCCAAAGAGTTAACCAATAAATCAAACTGCATTGCTTTAAATTACATCAACAGTACAACCGCAAACTTCAACCTACTGAACATGTTTAACAGGAAAGAAAGCCGTAAACATCCTCCAGTGACGGGCAGCTGTGAAGCATCTCCACTTATTAAAACATTAATTGGGCATTTCATAATACAGGAGCATGTGCTTCTCGCTTCATATTTTGAATACCTGTCTGGGATTTCATTTACAAGTCAATGTTTAAAACATTTCTTTCTCCAAAGCATCTGATTCTGACAGGTTTTAGATAAATGAGACACTTCTGAACTTGGGGAAAGTGTTAACGCAACAGTGAGCAGTTTGCCGGATGTGTCTCTTTCCAATTTATTTGCAGGCAATGAAAAGAGAGGGATTCACTCAAACTGTGTGGGCAATTTTTGTAGGATTTTTTTATACTTCAATCTCAAATCAAAATGTCAAGAAAGTATCACACCATGGTTCAATATCTTATTTTGCCATCACTAACCACAGACACAGAATCTGGAAATAAGTGAGCATGTATTGTGCAGATGATGAATGTTTTTACCGTCCCCAAAATTCACGCTCACTTTTTTCCCCCCAGTGTTCCTGTGTCTTCTCTTTACCTTTATGACTAAATGTAAGCAGACAAATCCCCTCTTCAAAAAGCATAATATTAAACAAAAGATGAAATCTGTCACGCTGCTTTGATCTGACAGGTTTGAAAAAAAAAATTAAAAAATTAAAAAACTTAAAACAAAAAGAAGGAAAACAACGCAATGCATGACATTAGTCGCTTCACAGCAGCTGCCTGTGCTACCAACTACACAATTACTGCATGTTACGGACTTAAACACTTAGGGTCTGTTCATGAGTTGTGTGCACACATTGTTTGGTCCAGGTGTTGAGGAGAATTTTACCCACAGGTCAGGAATTCTGCACCTTCATAAATCTGTCCTGGTGGACGCATTCTGCACAGAGTTCAGAGACGCCCACAGGTACAAAGCACTCTTTGTGCTGCAGCCTCCCAGAGCATCACAGACGACATAAAGACAGGGAATGAAGTGTATGGGGCCTAAGCAGTCAACTACAGTGATCTGTCTTTTAAAAACAGGTTAATTACACCAAATGCTGGTTGACTGGTTGTTCACCACACCCCCATCTCCCCTCTACATCCGGTCTGTTTTTGGTCTCTGTCTGTGTGTATGTGTGTCTCCTGTACTCCCATGTGCTTTCAAAGAGTATATTTAGTAACACTTTTGAGTTGCAAGTGGTATTTACTCAGAGCTTCCAAAAAGGAACTATTAATAATTCAGCAGAGAGGTGTTATGTAATTCAAAATGTGGTTTAAGTGCAGGCCTCATCTTACCTGTGCCGGTGCCAGTGGGGTCCCCTCCTTGAATCTGGAAACAAATAAAACTCTGTTAGGTTTAGCTGACGTAAGCTGCTGCACACTGAAAGCCTAATACAGGTTCATCCTACAATTTCTGAAGAATTGATCCCGTTACTTATAACAGGAAAATGTCTCCTATCTGTAAAGTGGTCAAATAAGACTTTAAATTAACCTTACAGTATTTCCTTTTGTCAGTCCTAGCAGCCACTGGGAAAGCTTCCCAGGACACAGGCCTCTATTGTTCATTGTTTAAGGCTCAACTTTCCTATTTTTGTGTTGAGTACTGTGTGTTTCTTTGGACTTCTTGTTTAAAGATACACTAGGGGGATTTCACTAGTGCTGCTGTGGAACAAAGTTTTCATGTGCGGGTCCCTGTGCTGTTTCTGTGCAACAAAACAAAGGGCTGGCAAAAACACTCATTTCACCAACTGTGTTTTTCCACTTTTTGGTTTGAAATCATTTGGCCGGTCATATACTACAACACAGCTGAGGACGTCAAAATGACAGAACGGCAACAAAAACAACTGAAGAAAGCAAAATGATGAAGAACTAACAACATGTACAAAATCCTCATCAGGACACTGTGTGCAGTGGTGCCACAGTCTTCACTTTTAAGTCTTAATTTTGTTCCTCGTAGCACAAAAAGACATAACACCCTACTTATTATTTGTTATTCTGTAGCTAGTTACATTGATTTTAAATCAAAGGTAAGACTTTGAAGAAGTCTGCAAATTGATGTAAACAGAACTTTTACTTTGCAAGTGTCTTGAGGTAGTAAAGGAAATGCATTCAACATGTTTGTTAGACCTTGAGTTCATATACACATTGCCACAGAGACATATAAACATGTTTGGGGAGACATTTTTAATATAAACTAACTGTATACTGAAAAATCTCTACAGTCCACCATTGACAGAACTTCATGGTCATTCAAACATAAGGTCTCAGAGACATACACCTTCTACGTCTGTGTATATAGTTTAGTTTCACATGCTTTGAGAGATAAAACAAAATGATGGCAGTGTAGTTTCACTTCCATGTCACACCACATCACGGGCAAAAATGTGCTTTCAATGATATTTTTGTAATGTTTAAAAAAACATTAATCAAAGCCTATGAATGCCTTTAAGTTCCCAGACTAAATTGAGATGGGATTTATAGAAACTGCAAAGTTGCACTGTAACGTTTAAGAAGTCCCACCTGCATCACATAGGTGTTCAACAATCCTCTCACGGTTTCAGCCTAAGGGGTAGCAACTTAGTGGGCCTCTCACATGTCAAAGTGAAACTGTCAAATTCTTCTCAGGATGTTCAGTACACTCACAAGGTCCTGGTAAACTGCTTTAAGGGAAGTGAGGGCCACAATTCTGTTCCCATTAACACAATGCTTGTGTTTGTTGCTATGAAATTATTCTCTCCAAGGCCACCCTCCTCGCCTTTTCATTTGTGGAGGATAAGTCGAAGGCCTAAGTGGCTGGAGTAATTACAGATAAACAATTCACAGCTTGCCACTGTGTATGAAAATGGGACAAAAGGGACAAAAAAAAGGTAAGGGTCCTCTTGAGACCAGATGTCCACTCAGAGCCACTTTAATTATGGGAGCGGCAGCTCTGAAATACACATATGAGTGGCTGATCAGAGACCTGTCATTTCAGATTCCCAGTCTGGGTAAAGAAGCTTCAGTTGGAGAGTGAGTCAGAAACAAAAGCTGTGTTTAATCATATCTGAAGCAGTAAACACTAAGATGTAATTATTTCAACAAGACACAAGGTAATAAAACATGACAGCATGGTTAGTAATTAATTATTAATTCAAATTTTAGGTTAAAGCTAGCCAGAGAGTGAGTAACTTACACTACCTCCATAAAGGGATGTGGTGGAAGACAAACCCACTTAATGGCATAAACTTTAATCGCTTACATTAATATAAAATGTCAAAGCAAGCCATGTTATGTAAGGGGCACAACAATGTTGATGGTTTTTAAAATTCAGGACAATCACTGAGTAACAAACAACCTATTTGCAAAATTGCTAAGATATTTTTTATCTGTAAAGAACATTTCACCTTATTTTGAAAATATATTTTTTATATATATTTTTTTATATTATACATACACATGACAAATCTGACAAGTTGTGATGCTGGTTTGCTAGCCAGCTGGACTGCACAAATGAGAATAAGGCAAAAGTCATTGGTGCTCAGTAGTGGAAGTAACCGCAGAAGAGCATTTTTTTCATCTGTTAAAGTCCTTACCATGAAATTCCGGATGGATCTGTGGAAGACTGTCCCGTCATAGTAGCCTTTTTTACACAGACGGATGAAATTCTCTCCAGCTTTGGGAACCTGGCAGAAAGAGCATGCAGAGTTAGTTAAAAATATTCTGATGTAACAAATATATATTCATTTGCTTAATGCCTACAGTATAACTGTCACAAGCAGTGTCATAAGATTTTCTTGTCTCTGGATGATACAATGTTATTCGGTCCATATGCCAAGTAAAATTACTTTGACTTTGATACTGACCGGGTCAGCCAATAATATCAGCTGCTCTATAAGCTAATTTGCTAAATTAGCACTGAGGACACAGAGACTAAACATAAGTACAGGCACAGAGTGTCAATGACTTCTAAGAGTGTGTTGTGTGCCAAAATCAATCGAATGGCTCTAATAGGAGGAGACCTTTTTATAAACCCAGTAACATACCTTCACTCACACATTAAACCTTGTAACATTTAGATAAATAATGGTGAATGTCAATACCTGCCTGCCACATTTATAGCAACCTAGCCTGGTGTCCTTTAATAATCACTACATATTATACTTGTTGTTTAAAACTCAGCCAAAGACTAACAACTTTTAACCAAAACAAATAGGTTTTGTCATTCTAAATGTTTATAAAAATACAACTCACTTTTTGTTGATTAATTCAACTGAGCTAAGTGACCTTGAACACACAGACTGAATCTTTATCCTTGCCAACTGTCTGAGAAAATCGTTGTGTTTTTAAACAGATTTTAGCCCAATTTGTTTACATGAAATAGTACCTTGACTGATTTAACATGATTGGTCTTTCTGGCTGCTTTCAAGCTACTGCAGATAAATAAATTCTGGGTGCACAAGGCCACATGATGGTCAGAAGTGTTAATATCATGATACCTCTTAATACCTTATTAAATCGGCAAGAAACTTAACCCATATAAAAATGAAACAGGAAACTACTGAATACAAGAGTGAACAGCAAAACTATTCAGGCAATGGAAAGCATCAGTAAATACACTGATTAATTACAGTTCAGGGCTGCTTTTGTAGTTCAACTGTGAATCTCTAATGTTAAGGGGCAAAATAACAGACTTGATCATTTGTACCCACACAGTGGAGCAATGACATAGCCATGTCTTTGCACATCGCTGCCTTTAGTGACGGGGGGGGTCTTCTGACCTTCTGACACTGGACAGGGGTCGAGCTATACAGGCAGGTTATACTTCATCTTCCAGGTGGAGCTGACAGACAGCGTGGAGCATTCACATGAACAAAAATTCACAGGTTTGCAACTCTGTCTGACCTGCCAGAAAATGTTTGTTACACACATAAGTCAAGTAGGGTTCAGGTAGCGTTCAACTGCTGCCTGAGGCGGCCTCGCGTATCTATGTAGCTAGAAGCCGGGCTTAGCATTCTCATACAAAGCTGTTTTGTTGGTGTAAAACACAGACATCTGGATTTTTTTCCTGTTGCTGAAGGTACATGCTTGGTCAAAAAGAAAAAAACAACAACAAAAAAACTTTTCAGCATCTTGTAAATCATTTCAAAATACCCACTGACGGAAGATAATTTTGACTGAATGGCACTCTGTGAAATAAGCTGGTCCCCAAAGCTGGAGGCGTGGCTTTGACTATGACGCTGGTCAGGTCGGTCTACTGTTATTAACGTCAACAGCCTTGAGGAACACTTCTGCATGTGTTTGAGTTATGTGTGTAAAACTAACTTATTCTCCGTGGCAACAATGTTTGGTGGTTTCCAAGAATCACCAGATGCTTTCGTAAAAACCTATTTTTATTCATTGGCCTTTTGCTGTGTGACAGGTTCTTTCTAAGCTCGACTGCTCTTATTTCCCCCTATGTCTCAATTTTGCGGTTGGGGTTCAACGCTCTGCCTCTTTTCTCCTCCATTATAAATCCCAGATTTTCAAAGAACTCTGGTACAAAGAGGCTTATTGTTTTAAACCAAAGTGGACTGACTTGAACCATTTTAGCCATAAGATTGATTTTTGCAATGGAAAAGAGCACATAAAAATAGTTATTTAATGACAACCCGTCTTTTACAACAGATTACTAGTACATGTATGAATAAAATGCACAACAAGCCTTTACTTTTTCTGTGTTTACCACTGCTTTCATGTTTAACCTTTTGATTTTTCACCAGAAACGTTCACTCAGAGATCTCTATCTGCAACGCTCAGGATTCTTCTGCCTCTTGCTGCTGCTGCCCTGTAATGGTGTTTAATCTACCGTGGCTGCATGCATGCTCGTGTGTTTGTGTGTTAGATTGAGCCGGGGAATGTTTAAAATCTAACCCAATTTAGAAACATGCCAAGGTGCCTAAAATTATCAGCAATCAGTGATGTCAGCATTGTTTGCTGACGCAGACGGAAAGCAAATTCCTAATTCATGTGTGCTTGCAGGCTCTTTATCCAAGTATTTCCCAGGCACTCAGGCTAAAATATACGGGAATAAGGGGTGTAAAAAAAAATACATTAACACATCTGAAGAATACTGTAAATGGTAGTACTATTCTGTCTTAACATATTTATTTTTAGCGGTATGAATTTGTTTTTTTATTGTTCAGGCAGAGGTACCTATTAAGTCCCCCCCGCACGTCATTTGTTTGATTTTCGTCTGTATCTACATTTACATCTTAGACACCTTACACCATTTTAAATGTAACACAGTCATCCTATTTCATCCCACTCAGGTGAAGTCTATCTACCGTATCCATGGTCTTTTTGAAAATAATGAAACTGCATCTTCCTTTGATATCATGTGTGACTACGGTACAGGCTGCGTCATCCAATCTCCAACATCTGCCCCCTCAAATTTCTCCCGAGATGGGGACAAGGAGGGCAGGGGTGACCGAAACATCCAAAGCTGGGCAAGCAAATAGGCACTTAACAGGGCGGTGGGCTCTGGAGTGGTCTGACTGAGAGTGTATGTGACAGTGAAACGGCTCTCATTAATTCATAAACAGCAGGCCACAAATAGAGCTGCAATCTTGTGTGAAAACCACAGGGGAGTAAGGTGGGGAGGAGGAGGACGTGGGGCGCAGAGGGCAGGTTGTCTAACCACTGCAACTTTCCCCCTCATTATTCTGATTCGACAGCTCAGAAGCCAATGAAAACCAAGCACATGAAGCGCCTGGTTACCAGGGCAGAAAAGCACTCCTGGAACTCATGCCGTCTCTCTGGAGCTACACACCTACCCTTAAAAAGGTGGTACACAAGAAACACATTTCTGTCTAGATGTGAACTTGGCAACCTGGGGGACAAACTCTGCAGAACGCAGATTTCAGAGTTTTGGATGTGTCACCCTAAATACGATTTAACCATTTGGCTCAGGCTGAACCCGCATCACAACAACACTATTTGACAACCTTTTACCAGCGAATTAAATCAGCAAGTCTGAATCAGCGCCTCACTGTCAAAAACACCAGTCCTAATCTCCCTTTTGTCTTGCAATTGTATCCTTCAATGATCACGCGGACATTTTAAAAAACTATGCAGGCTCGCTCAGTTCATTGACAAATAAAGTTGTGAGTTCCTGACTAGAAGATGGGGAGACAGAAACTGAAACTCTGGAAGCTTTTCCCCCCAATTCTACAACAAGCACCAACTTTATTTCTTACATTTGTTTGGTCTGTGATTTTATGGTTTTTTTGTGTATAAGAATATGTGCGTTATTACCTTATCACAGTGCAACTCAACATTCAGGTCTCCCTTGTTTGTGTGCAGACGGACGTAGCCTTTTTTCTTCACATACTGGTAGCGCACGATGTCATCTGTGATGGCCTCTATGACATAAAATTGGAAATTTTGTTACTTTAATGTTTCTTTACAGATCACAGTATTTGACATTATAACTATTATGGTAAATCAGACGGGAGCAGTTATTTAAAAAAACAATCAATTCTTTTTATTGATTGTTTCTGAGTCTCAGATTGATGTTGTTGCAGGTAAAAATCTGACCTTCAAAAATCCTGAGAGCCTCTGCAGTGCCGGTTCTTATTTAGATTTATGCAAGTGTTTAAACAATGAACAATGTTTAAATTCAAATAGCTTTTATTAATTAGTTTAGCTTTTATACAAGACAGTTCACCTAAAAAATTTGCAAAACATTATTCAAAGAAATGATAAAATCTGACAAAAACATAAATAGAAACCTGGCGACTAAAATATAAATCCTTTCCAGAATTCAAAAACAACTCATATTTCAATATACACATACGTAATGTAAAGACCATATTACTTAAGCCTCGACTCGACTTTTTTGGTACAAGGTATTTTTCTCGGTTTCATTTTCAACTGCAGATAGTACCCCCTCAATCTAGGTGTGATTCTAAGCTAATCTTCACAGCGCCGCTCTGTGAAAATGCCATGACTTCATCTTCAATGCAGTACAAACACTCGCTGGATACTTTCGTCGGCAACCAAACAGAGGGACAACCTGCACCACGGTGTGGTTTTGCAGGATGCCATTTTTTTAAAATCTGGGTCGAGTGAATAAAAAAAAAAAAAAAAAAAATTGCATTCGCTATTGTTGGCGGAATTGCGCAGGATGTTCCTGTCGCACAAGGGACTATTCTTTCTGACCAATCAGAGGTCTGCAGTGCTCTTTTAGTATCGGGTCAGCTTGCGCAGAATCGGACCAAAGTGATAACCAAAAAAAGAACGGGTCTAAGCAAGTTGAGGCGAGTTGAGCCGTGCCATACCATGCAGTGGAAATGAGGCATTACACTAAGACACACATCTCCAAAAATATCTGGCATGCCATGTTTTTTACAAAACTGAACTAGGTCACTAAATCCAAACATTCTCCTCCTCTTCTGAAGTCTACTGAACCTACTATACAGTTGCATAACAGCAAATCTCTCCCATGGAGCAGCTCAGAGGCTGACAGGAGAAGAAAACAAGAGTTGAACTGAACAGCTCCCACTTGCAGCCACATTCGACTGTGTGAGCATGAAGCTGCACTTTGCTGCAAGAGAGCAAGAATGACCAGCCAGTCTTCCCTGGACAAATAAAGAGTAAAGGAACAAAAGACAGAAGAGGTGTGTGAGATGTTCACTTGCCTGCTTCGTGTGTAGTTGCTGGAGTCATGGCGGTGGATGTAAAGGAGGCGGAAACTCTGCCTGTGGAGTAGTGGGCCTGGGAAACAAAATTAAATAAAAAAAAAAAAAATAAAAAAAAATTAAAAAATGATAAATGACTGCTGTTATGTTGATTAACCCTACCCTACCTTTTAAGCACTTCTTCACCTGCTAAAGCATACTTTTATGATGTTGGTTAACTTGTTAGGACTGTCTAAGTTCTAAATGGCCGAAATCTTAGCATCAGTACAAGTCAGGTCAATTTATCAACTGATGCTGACTAACAATACAATCAAACCTAAGAATCTAAGAAATGTGTTAAATTCTGCATGACCAATAGAAATAAATAATCTCAACTCAAGGTCCACTGAGCTTTTCTAACCTTTTCCAGCAAACTTCAGTCATCGTCAAAAATTGTGATCGTATATGGGATGTCACTTGTTTGAAAGCTACTAAGTGGACCTTGAGTTCAGATTTTCCAAGATTAAAAACGATCTTTCGCACTCAATTATTTAATACTCTTTTAAGTGTAACAATGGGTCTGAAATGGCTGAGTTATTTAATCGGTTAGACGAAGAAAACTAAATGATTAAGTAATAATAGTAAGTAATCAGGTCAAGGAAAAATGCCAAACTTTCACTGATTCCAGTTTCTCACATGTGAGGATTTGTTGCTTTTCTTAGTTTTATATCATTATAAAGTGATATAAAATATGTTTGGGTTTTGGACTGCAATGTGAAGACGTCACCTTGTGCTCTTGGAGAATGCGACTGGTGTGTTTTATTATTTTCAACATTTTACAGACTAGTCGATAGATAAATCAATGAAACAATATAGAAAATAAACATAACTTACAGCACTTATTTGTATATTTATCCTTTGTGTTTGTATATTTATCCTCACGGTGAAATATTCCACTTGAGATCAGCATCAGCTATATACGCCTAGCATGTTTTCGACTCAGAGGCACTTCAACAGGGCGGACGCTAACTCGTTAGAGAAGCTTGAAGTTTCATCCACCAGTGGAAAAATAATCTTCCCCACTCAACCACACCTGTCTCCAGCCACATACTTGGCTGGTCCCCTCATTTGTGCTAAGCGGTGCATCAAGTTCAAACTAGCTGGCTTCTGTGTGATTAAGAGCACAGCCCCCTCAGCTTGGAGGCTGTGCTCTCTGCCATCTAATAATTAAGGGGTATTGGAGATGCTTTAAGTTTCTCTGAGCTTAAATTTAAGCAGATTAAATTAGTTGAATAGTAGTATACAGCATCCAAAAATACTGCAAACAATGCAGTGAGATTGAAGGAGTTATTTAAGTCATTGGAATAACAACTCAGGGAGATGAAAGCAAAGAAATGAAAATAGATTTCAAAAGCTCATGCCTACTCTACAGTCGTGGTTTAGCATTCTTCTGCTCTAGTTCTTGTGAAGGCGCATGAAAGCACAGACTTTACCTTGTGTGCTCCGTCTGACCTATATTCCCTGTTCTCTCAGATGCTGTTAGAGCGTCACCTCATTCGTGAACTCGAGATGAAGAGAAACCGAGGAAAAGCTCTGGCGCAAAAACGAGACATGGCGTAGCATTGAAGGAGTGCTGATAAGGAAAGAGGTGTTCAAACTGAATCAGACTTCACCCCCGGTTATCCAAGGACACAGTCACGGTGGTAACGTGGTTGCGGATGACCTTTGTTGGTTACACAGCTGTTTTTGACTTATAATGACTGAGAGCAGGCCTGTAGGAGGTTACAGTAAGTCTCCAAAGGGCACTTTAAAATAAAGCATATAAACCTGCCTCATAGGTAAAGAGGCCTCTGTCCCAAGTCCATGTCTCGCTCAGATTTATGTTTTAGGCCCATGACATGTTCTTAATGCCGTTGCTATTATTCATCTACTGTAAGTGTAAAATATTATCCATCTTCCTCACAGCATTGTAAACATTCTTTGTTCTGTTTCTGGGTGGAGCTGTAAGTCTTGTTGTCTACAATGCTGTCATGTATTATTGTGCGTGTTTGGCTCCCTCCAGTGTTCAACGTAAAATGTACACTTCTTCACCAAACTAATTCACAACTGAAGAATTGATTGATAAATCTGATATATCATGTTTAATCAATTATTCAGACTAGGAGTTGCATTGCTTTAAAGCTCTTGGAAACTGTCTAAATGCCAAAACTTTCCCAATTTTTTTTCTGATTCAACAGCGAAGACGCCTGGAAACCTTGTTTATGACCGAACGCTCCAGGAAAAGGTGAGACTGTTATCAAATTACTGTTTTGTCAAGTACAAGAATGATCACGCTGAACTTGGAGTGTGGTGCTAAACTTTTCAGCCAATGCCAAGTACTAAATTAAATCATAACGGTGACTGCGTTAGCAGGTCAACAGATACATTTCTATAATATATGAGGAGAGAAAAGACCGTGTCATATGGAAAAGCCAGTAAGAGCAAGCTGGTATTGTTTTGTCAGAAATAAAAGATAATTAGAATTTCATGCTTTAGTGATGATGGTAGAAAATTCCCCCTTTATAGCTGCCCTCTTCCATGGGGTCAGAGGCCAGCCTCCCTAACCTGGTCCTCCAGTCGAAGGAAACTGGAGTTTTTGAGTATCATGGGCTTAACGCTACAAGGAGGCTACCCATGATGAAGACTCTGTTTAGCCTGACCTTGTCTTGACGTCAGCTTTGCATTTCAGGAAGCTTGTATTTCTGACAGACATTTCTGGGATTACACATTCATTTAAATGCAATCTAAGGCAAAACGTGCACAATGTGCTGTCTGATTATCTCAGACAGTCTGGGGATTTAAAACCTGTAGGCACAAAGTAATAAGCTTCCATTACAATGTAAGATTTTTGTGATGTGCTTAAACAACTTCCATTACCAGGATGTATAGATACTGGAGACTAGTTTCTTTATGGTCTTTGGTGGCTCTCCATAAATATTTCCACCACTTACTTTCTCTTTCCATTTTGTGTTTTTTTAATGTCGTACTTTTCTCTTCTTCTCTTGCTGGTCTGTGTAGTTTTAAATTAGTATCAGGGATTTTGCTTACTGCGTTTAATTTGTCTGTCTTCTTGGCCTCTGGCTCCTTCATAGTGGACGCCAGTAGCTGATCCCCCTTGTAGTCTTTGTACAGCTCAGCTAAGGTCTCCTTGGTCTCTAGGTTGGTTGTCTTCAGGTGGTATCCCGGTTGTAGCTTGGCCTTTTCCTCCTCTGAGCCGTGTCAGGGAAAGGAGAGCAAGGGGAAGGAAATGGTTTATATATTGTTATATATTCCATGAAGACTCCAAAGTAAGTTTAGCCCTGATTCCTGGTTCCCCATCACAAACGGCTGATGTTTGTGATGGGGAACGTTATCAGGTCGATAACTTACCAGGATCCAACACCTTCAGGTTGTTTTTTACATGGAAGAAGTTGGAAACATTGAATTTATCCAGGTTTGTGGGGTCCTGCAAAGAAAACATAACATTTTCACCATGAGACTTAAGGTTACTTTCCCCTAAATAACTTGTTTTTTAAAGATAGTAAACCAACATAAAGCATTAACCCACCTGAAGTGTTATGATGTCCTTTCTAGTAAAGGGTTCGTCTGTCAGCAGATCTTTAAAACTTTTGGTCTTAATGTTGAGTTGCTCAACAGCCTGAGTGGAAACAGAAATACTTAAGAAAACAAAAGCCTCTCTTGAAACTCACTAAGGTCAAACATCTTGGCAAAAGCAAAAATGTATTCTTTTATCTCTAATTTAATTAATGTTTAATTGTCGTTCAACAGTTATATGCTTGTTTGTTTTTTGATAAGACAATTATAAAAAAACAAAGGTGGGTTCTTCTTTATCAAATTGATCTGAAAAAAACAGAAGAACTTTTTCTGTACAGTGCATAAACCTCAATTTGTTTGGAAAAACGTGTTGTACAAAACAAATTTGGGCCGAGCATCTGCCTTTTGTGTGAGGATCAATGCAAGGAAAATGCGCAAGTTCACTTACCTCATGAGAAAACACGTTGCCGGTGACCTTGTTGGCAACAATGTGAGAATTATTTGTGAAGACGTTGTACAGAACTGGGCAGTGATACTTCCCTGGAACAAAATGAAAAGAAAATCAGAAGCAAGGAGAGCAGCAGAGTCACTCTCAATCTGTGCCACAGGCCGAAAACTCCTCTCTACCAGAAGTCAAAAAGTTGCTCATGTAATGTGCTCCCTGCTGAATTATATCATCTCTCCCACATTTTCCTCCTCCACTTGCTCCACTCCATTTGCTCTTATCCCTCTCCCAAAGTGACCTTTATATTCTTAACTACTGGCTGATATTGTTGATTAGAATCAGGAAAATTAAACTCATTCGGCTCTAATGACAACCTATTATATCTGTAGTTTCCACGTCAATCCTTTAAGGTCAAAGTGCATTGAATGAACATGTGAATTTTTACCATCGTTGTTCTTGGCAAAGTTAAGTTTGATGAGGGACTTTGCTTCCAGTTTCTGTGGAAAAGACAAAAAATTGAGGTAATCAAAAATTTGAATAATTTGGTTTCCCTTTTCTTTAAAAGGCGATGAGGGCATTTTACAAAACTCTCACAGAGATCATCTTTGACGACTCCTTCAAGTATTTTAAACTGTGAACCAGATCTGATGTTTTCAGGTTTAATATTTAATTATTAAGGAATAATAACTGTTCTTAAATGTATAGACAATAGTCAGTGACATGCTAATGTAATAGACTAAATTATGTAGATAATGTAGATAAGGAAATAAAGGATGATCTGTCAGTTGAATAAACATGCTGCTTGGCTGCTTGATGTGTGTTTGTTGCTTACCTCTCCAGTGGTCGGATTAGTACCATACTTCTTGATCCATGGGACGATGCTCCTGAAACACGGGGGCAGAAAGGAACTCAGCTTTACCGATTCAGTTTAAAAAAGATAAGCTTGTGTCGACAGTGTTGTGTAATTACTCTCAGATTTAAGGTCAAACTAGACACAACAAGGTACCACAATATAAACATATGAGCTACAACATGTTTTCAACAACAAACATTACTCCTCCAAATTTCAAAATTTGAGTATGTTGAGTAGGACACCAACAATGAAGACACAGGGTTTAAAGTTACTTAGAGTTCCATGTATGAACAGTTGCAGAGTTACTCTTATTTTGAACTAGTGTTGAGCTGTCAGACAAACTGACTGACCCTCAACACCCCTCCACTAGCAGCCAAAGAAAGCAGTAAGACACAGATGGTATTTGATTGGTTTGAGTGCCCAATTAGATTGTGAAAATTTGCTTGTTTTTCTTCACAGGTCTGTCTAGCAGCCTGCATGTGTAAACCACTATTACCCAGGGATGTCTGACTATGGCTGTTATAGTCAGACATCCCTTTTTTCCACAAATTTTTCCGCTTTCAAAAAAAAAAAAAGCCTCATCTACTTACAGCAGGTCAAAGACGACTCCCTCTTCAGTGCAGACAGGATACTCAAAGGGCTGAAGGGACAAGCTGAAACAAGAAGACAGTAAAGCCAAAATTTTACAAATAGTAGATAATTTACAATAACTCAGCAAAAACACATGTCTAGCCAGATTTTCATAGATTTGATTGCATAGATTTTACCTGTCTGTGCAATATATTGGTGTATCCTCTACTATTGGCCAGAATTTGTCGATGGCAATCTTATTGTGCAGCATACAAGTAGGACAGATTGACCTCTCTTGGAAGTGATAAAGAAGTCTTACCTGCAGTGGTCAAATGGAAGCCGTCTGAAGTTTGCCTGTGGGATTTCTGAAAAGCAAGAACACATTAAATGGCATTCGCTTCAATACATCCACTTGACTCTGACAGACATTTTACAAAGCTGTGAAAAGTTATAGTTCACGTTATTTTGTAGACGAGGGGAATCATGGATATTAAAATAGTTTTATTGGCCTCTTAAATTCAGGATAGCAGTATAGACTGAGCTGCTAATGCATACTATAACTTTTAAATAAACGAACGCAGTCTAATGCAGTGGTTCCCAATATGAGGTTAGAGAGAGGTTAGTGGTCGCAAGATTACTAACAAGATAGGAAATCAGAAAAAAAAACATTTCCACCATACAAAATCATGTTAAAATCAGTCTTTCATCTTATCTTTGCATTTTTCAAATCTTCCTTTGATGCAACTGTTCAAGACTGGTAGCCATGTACTACCGCTGACAAGGGGTCGCAAATAGACATTGCTTTGTTATGAGGGATCATAATTTTACCCCTCCAGTCTGATACAACAAACCTGCAATAAATTCTGACTTTTTGAAGGTTATAATGGTCACTTTTTGTTGGGATGTGTTGATTATGTTCATTTTGGTGGCTGTAGTTTGTATTGCTATTAAATATTAGTATATGCTTTTTGAAATAAATAGGGTGGACAAAAATATTGGTCAACACAATAAAATGCAACAGCAAGTTGAATCAATGCCTCTCTAAAACTGTTTAAACAAAAACTGAAGATTATAACCTTCATGAAGGTAGGGTTTATTTTAGGGCTGTTATATTACGGATGTTAAATAACTTTCTTCATCCTAACACCAAATCAGAAGTAATTGTATTTACCCCACTAGCTACTATAATAATCTCTCCACTAGCCTGGGTCCCCTTTCAGCCAACATTCAGAAAGAAGCCCGAACCTTGGTGTCATTTTTGACACCACAGTGGTGCAGTCCTGTTTTGTCTAGCTAGGATAGCTAACAAAGATCTGATCATTCCTCTCCTCTGCTGAATTAGAGAAGGTCATGCATGCCTTTATCTCCTCAAGACTCGACTACTGCAATGCTCTGTATTCTAGTGTTAGTAAGGGAAGCATTCAGAGACTACAGCTCATTCAAAATGCTGCAACCAGGCTTTTAACTTGCAGTAAGAGGAGTAGCCACTTCACACCAATGCTGCCCTTCACTGGTTATCTGTGAGTTTCAGAATTGATTTTAAGATTTTACTAAGGGTCAGGTTCCTGCCTGTATCTGTGATTTCATAACTGCCGGACCAGTGCCTGAGATCCTCCCTCTTCTAATGTTCCCAAAGTCTTGTCTTGTCACTAAAGGTGACCAGGCTTTTGATGTTCGGGCCCCTCAGCTGTGAAAATCCCTACCTGGATATCTCAGGCAGTCAAATTCAGGGCCTCTTTTAAAATGTCAACTTAAGAGTCCCTTTTATCGTAGGCTATTTTTATAAACATTGTATTATTCTGTTATTGTTGTATCATTTATTGTTTATTTTTTTAATTACTTTATTTGTTTGCTATTACTGTACATCACTTTGTAACTTGGTTTTGAAAAGTGCTATCCAAATAAAGTTATTATTATTATTAGACTTCATTAGTTTTATCTAGACCTAATAAACTGGCAACTAAAAGAAATGCAGTGTGACAGTGAGCTGTTAAGAGTGCAACAATATACTAAACACAACAAGCATAAATAAACCAAACGGTAACGTTAACATCTGGCTCAAACTGGTGAACATCAGAAAAATATCAGGTCAAAATACAACTCACCTGTTCGCTTTCCTCCATAAAAGTTTGTGTACTCTGAACATGTGATGTACCTGTGCAGAGAACAAAATATACACGTAAATATAAGGGGAAGACAACGAATTAATATTAAATACAGTAATGCCAGAGTAAAGCTACTATAAGATCGCTAGCTAGCAGGCTAGAATACTCTATTAGCTAGCTAAGCTAACAACAATAAGCGCCTTTCAATGGTGCGGTGTTTTGTTTAGGGTAACGTTTATACTTACATTTTATCTTTTTGGTGCTGTCGCTTCCCCATTTTGACTTTTTGTGCAGGTCTGAAAGGTTATTTACAATAAATCGACAAAATGTGCCGACAAAAGTACACGACCAGTCCGTCTTTGGTGACTTCCTGTTTATGTTCTTTGTCGTTGGCATCATTAACGGCAGACGACGTCCTCTGGCGGCCTCCACTGGTAGAAAAACACGTTTTCACTCGTTTGGGATCTGCTTTCAAACCCCAAAAGTTTTACATGCCTCAGTTCTGTGTGAGAGAGGAACTTAATAAATATTAAGCATAACGTTTTTTATTTTGCTTTTTTTTCAAGTAACGATCCCAACATTTTCAAGCTGAAACAGGTCCGTACACCTGCACGTGCATATACGGAGCAAGTGGCTCAAAATTGAATGGCACAAAAGATTTCTCATGTCTCCTTGCCTTTTTTATTTCATGCTTTCTAAAAACACAATTTTCAAAAAAAGGCATAAATATAAATTATAACACTTTTCTTTAAAAAGCAAATCCCAAAGGAATACTATGCCTGTTAAATCACATTATATACATATATGTATATATACACACTACTGAACAGGTGCTGAAACCCAGTGATTTAACTGAGTTTCCTCTCCAGCCAAACCCTATATCTTACTGCTAAACTACCTCAACAGTCCCAGCATCTTCACCATTAGAAATGTGAAATTCAGCTCTATCACTGTCTTAATGCTCTAACCTTCTCTCTCCTTGCACAAAATTACATACAATATAATCCTTGAAAACTCCAGTTTTGTCTGATCTGGTCTGATATTTGCAAATGCTGTCTTTGATCGTCTCTAGTTGGAGATTAATTTGCTTTATAATGCACACATTTGCCACTTTCTCTTGTCACAAGCAAGTATGCACATTACACCGAGAACAGCTATTATTTTTAAATCCATGTTCACCCTCATCTTCTACACTGAGTGCATAGTAATCTCATCATATGTACTTCACATGTTTGTACTTGCAAACACAACAGATGTCTTGATTTCTTTTCTACCCCCTCTCACATGTAATGTCAATTACAAATAATACTTTTTGTACTCGGTAACTAACTGGACAAACATGACAAACAAAACAGACTATTTTAGATCTACAATTAGTTTATTTTGTCTTGGCATTTAATTCAGTATGTATATATATATATATATATATATATATATATATATATATATATATATATATATATATATATATATATATATATATATATATATGCTAATCATTTACTTCTTCTAACAAGAGAAGGGAGCAAACAAAAAATGGTTAGAGGCATGAACCATGACCAGATAGTAATGTGTAGAAGAAAGTACATTCAGATTGCATGGACACATACAGGTACTACTAACTGTTTTCCCCAAAACCACAAAGTCAAAGGAAATAAAACCATGACAAAAATGTAGATCCATCAGAAGCAGGAATTCAACTTCAAAGAAAACCCTTTATAGATAACGGATACTGTGGAGTGATGGTGTTTGTATATAAAAATATTATACAGAGCAGCAACACTGCCTGCGTACCTGAGTTGCAACTGGCTTTCTTTTCTCTTATTACTCATAGCACTTTAACAGTTTGTGAAGGAAACACACCAAGTCAAAAGAACAAAGACTTGATTACACAAACTAAAGGCTCCACACTAAATGTCATGTTGCACAATGAACAACAAGTAAAAGCTCTCATCCTTGGCACTTTATCAGTCAGGCAGAACCAAACCTCGATGACAATTATGAAACAAAAGGTTGAGTTACCAGACACATATGACATACATTTTTATTAATGACTGAAACAAAAGAAAGGAAGTAAAGCACATACTGACAAAAACAGAGGGGTTGGAGAGCCAGAGGTTTGACAGTCCATTAAGCAGATAGAAGTTGTTTGCTTGGAAAGTGCAATAATATGTGGAATTTGTCTTAAAGAGCAAAAAAAAAAGTTCACAGTGTTGTTCCCTTTGAGAACAACTGAAGTCCATGTGAATGGTAAACTTGTGGCCTGCATTTGCTCAGTACCGTTCTGAAAATAAAACGAGTGTTTTCTCCAGTACAATGTCTGCAGTCTGATAAAACAGTCTATGAGTGTTCTTGTGAAAAGATGAAAAGATTACAAATAAAATCATCGCAAATCCATCATGGAGACCGTGTCGCTGGTGATGGAGACATGTCCCGCGTGCTGAACAGAAGAAGCAGATTTGAGTTAGAGTCTGCTCACATGGACAGAATCCAAGCTACAATGCAGTACTGCTTGTGATATATTACTAAAGATCATTATTGAAAACGTACATTTTTACAAAACAGAAAACAGAATAAGTGATAATAATAAAAGAAACACAAATGTTCTTCATTTTCCTTTTTTAAGAAGCAACTGACAATCAAGACTGGTTAGTTTATGCTTTTTCAACCTGACTGAGCTGACTGAAGGCAGGGAGCAAAACTAAATTTATGGCCCTTGTGTTTACTTACAGGGTTGGTTTTCCTAAATTACAATCAACAATCTCTCTTAACTCTACTGGTACAGTTCTAGCATGTAGCATTCACCACATCTACATGTATTGTACATTTGCTGGAAGATATGTCTACAGCAACAAAAAAAAAGAGATGTTACGGTTGATTTTTTCAATCCTGTTAACACCATAAACTAATTTTTAATCCACCTTCATTGTCTTGCAGTACCTCAAAACAGATCAAAACCTGGACCGGGAAGTACTCCACTAGAGGTAAGTGAGAACAAATATTTGTTTGTGATTTGGAAAATCAGACCCACTAAAACAAGATAAAAAGTCTCCTTATGACCCAAGATTGTTGGGAAGACTGGATGAGGCAAGTCGCTCACTATTTTCAAGAAAATTATGCTTGGCTCTAATAAATTGCTGAAGTAAACTAACTTGTATTAGAAATATTTATTTTTATTGATGCTTTCCCTGCTTGATGTACTCACTGTAAATAGAGGCGGATCTTTGCTGTGAGGATGAAAGCCTTTCTGTTTACATGTGGAGATCTCCTCTGTTCCTCGATCAGTCAACCTGAAGTAGCCGATTCTGGGACAAACACAATCACGCAGTCACACATTAGTATAGCGAGACACATTTAATGCTTCTAACGACAGGACACCAGCAGGACTCACTCGTTGAACTTAGGCGAGCAGACGATAGCAATGGCCTCCGGCAGCATCATCTGGTAGGAGCAGTGCGTGTGGAGGTCGACGCTGGACAGAAAGGCCGTCTGTGTGGGGTGAGTCTGGGGAAGGAAAAAAAAACAAACGAAACAGTAGACAGACATCAGTTTACATGGTCAACAGACAGTCAGTGCAGAAACAAGCATGATATGCTTTTCTTCACTGGAAAAATGATTAAAAACAGGATCAGCTGTTTGTGAAAGATCACCATGACGTCTTGTTCTTGTGACTCTCTGAAGCCTGCAGTGTAATTTACAAACACCACTTCTATTTACGTTGTTGATAGAACCCCGGGGGACAAGTGTTAAAATGCCTAAATATATACACTTGTGCACAAATGAAATTAAGTACTTTATTGCTGATCAAAAGTTGAACAAGTGTAAAATGAATCATGTCAACTTGATATTATAATAATTCAAGCCCTGTGGTTATTTGAGGCTGGGTAGTACTTATGACCAATTTACACTTCTGCCTCAAATCTACACCATAGCTCGGCAGCACATTCCCAAAAATGTAACTACATGTCTGCAAGAACTGTGATTGGTCGTCTTGGTAGTAAGGCTGAACGATTAATCGCTTTCAAATGGAAATTGCGATTTGAAAGAACGAGATGAGCTAATCGTGAAGATGCCGATTAAAATGTAGGTTAATTATACAGTGCATCTGTTTTAAACAGTCATGAAGTTACATATTCATTCCGTTGTCATCCTTGTGCGACAGATCTGATCGCCAATCACAAACGCCATGAGCCTCATGTTATGGTCCTACTCACCAATCAGAGGGCACAGGGCGTGTATATTTTACAACAACAAATGAAAGTAGAGGAAAATGTGGGATTATGACTCCAGCAGAACAGACACAGGCAGCGGCTTTGATCAGCAGCGGATCATTTAGCCTACACGTTGCTAGCGTGTTGTTAATTTGTCATTTAGTGTGCTTTAACTACGGATAACAGCTCTCTGTGAGAAGAAAATAAAAGTGTAAAAGAATATGAAGCATTTCAGAATAAAAGTGTTTTGCCTGTCTGACTTTGCTGACTTGTTTAGATTTTGCTTATTTGTTCAGCTGTCCTTGATTTTTGTGCTTCTACCACGGTTGCAGTATCTACGTAGGTAAATTGTATCTTTTGTCTGTTTTAACTGTGTTTATTGTTGATGTAGCAGTGGGAGGAGTCTGCAAAGGGTGTTTTATTTTGAAAATCGACCGAATTGAATCTCGTTCTTTGTCTGACTTCCTGGTGGCTTCTGTCAAAAACAGACTGGCAGTGAATATTGAACTTTAGCAAAACTTCAATAAAAAATAAATTTGAAAAAATCGCAAATCAAATTGTAATCCAATATATGGCAGAAAAATCGCAATTAGATTTTTTTCAAAAATCGTTCAGACCTACTTGGTAGCACTGTCTTTCCAGCTTGTCCTTCTGCCTTAATCGGTTCAAGGGTCGTATGTGCCATCTCCTCCGACCTCTCTCTCATTTCTGCTTAGTAGTAATTTCACATCAACACACTGGTATAAAAGTATCGATGCTCAAGTCGGCACTCGACACAGAAGCATAAAATCGACCTTTGGTAGTTCAGTGTTATTATATATTAACTTTGGTGGAGTTGTATCATCTCAATAGTACTATATCATGTTATAATTTTACCATAATGAGTTCAGCATTTTGTTTTACACGTGAAGAGTAATTCACTGCACTGAACATCAGATTGATTATACTGTAATGTAAATGATGTGATTTTTCACACATTTGCCATATCTTGGTATATAATAAGATCTAATAAATATTTCTCTTAATATCATGAAACTGGTTTAACTCACATTGCTCATCCCTATGTTCACTATCACAATTCACATGATGACAAATTAATTTTTATCTAAAACACATAATACCAAAACATCATGTTGCTGTATCGCATTATTGTTTAAAGATAATATGTTAGATCACTAAAAAGGTTTCCAATGAAATTCCACTGCAGCAGTATATCTTAGTTTGATGTCATAGCAGGAATTCGAAAAAAAATAGATGAACCAGACACAAGATTCATTGCATCACGGGTTGTGGATGTAGTAGTAGTGGATTTTTCCTTTAATGTATAGCAGGATTAACTTGTACTGCTGAGTGATGCAGTTGATTTTGATTGGTTTACTCACTTTGGAATTTTTTGACCGCACTGGCCAGAATCTTCCCGTCTTTACTCACATGTATCCAGCCGAGGGTGATAAGATCATACTGGTCCTGTATGAGGAAGAGCTCCTCCTCATTTTCTGTGTCACAATAGTCCGGTCCACCACACTGCTTTGGTACGATGACGTGAGTCACAGTAAACGCATTTCTGGTCTGCAACAAACACAACAGTCTGTCACACTGTTCCCTTCATTTAAATTATGCAAAGCAAAGGTCTTGTTGAGGGTTAGGTTGTGCTTCCTGTAACAGGTCTTTTCAGAAGGGGATTCAGTACTACAGGATCAACACAGTCACTCTGTTTCTGAGTCTTACCAGTTTTCCACACAGGATGCCACAAGTTTCTACAGCTCGGCTTGTGTTGGCCTCGGCCAACCTCAGAAAGCTCCGGCACAGCTCAGCGGGAACAGCCAGCTGCCGAAGGGCATCCACCATTGTGTCTGCAAAAACCATGCAGAGCGACAAACAAAAGCTGAATGCAAATGTTAGATTCTGATGTTCTGAAACAAGGCATGGCGTTAACAGGAAGTTAAGTAGGTCAGGGGGGAAAGAAATAAGCTCAGAAGAATAAATACTTCAAAGCAGGAGTAGGGCAGTATTTAAATCTTCTGAAGGCCAGCCCCTCTCGTCAGGAAAAGATTAACTCACTGTTGTTCCCTGGGCTGATCAGAGATCCGGGCTTGAGCGATCGGTCGAAGGTGGGCAAGCTGGTTGCAGGTGCGCCGATGGTTGCAGGTGCGCCGATGGTTGCAGGAGGGCTATTATGTCTGTGGTTGTTGCTGCCAGACAGGTCCCCTGGGCTCTGTGGGGCGGTAGGGGGGACCAGCGAGGGGCCCTGGATACCTGGAAGGAGGGGCGTGTCAGGGGAAGGCTTGGCGGGCGTGGCGAACTCCAGGAGGACACGCTGGCGTTCCTTCTCCAGCTCCTGGCGGCGGATCATCTCCTCAAAGGCACTGAACTGTTCCTGCTCCCGCTGCCGCCGCTGCATCTCGGCCACGCGCTCCCGCTCTGCATCCAGCGCTCGCTGCTTAGACTGCTCCCGCGCCAAGGCCTCCTCCTCCGCTTTCTAATCATTTAGCAAACACATCATATACATGAATGTTTGACTTTCTCTCTTTTGTCCATTTTTTCCCCCACATACAATGATGTGATGAGATGTTCTGATCTTCAGGTCTGTGATGATGTTTTCAGCCCTTTTGTTTCAGAATAATTCACTTAAGATTTAAGCTGATTTCAGCTTAATCAGTTTCAATATTTCAGTTTTTACTGTGACAACTGAAGTTCAATATCATTGTTTTGCTTCCATTTTCTCTGTTAATGAACAAACTCCTGCTTTTATTTTTAAACGTGGTATGTAGCTGCCGTGCAGTTGATTTCATCCCATTTAGGGTTTACTCAACAGGTAAGTAAAGTAAAATCAGAGCACAGTGCTTGTTGTATTGTGACCGTGTATTAGATATTTTTGCTTATTACGCTAAATTGAACCTAATCTGATCCTAACATTTTAATATAATTATATTTCTAATTGAAAAATGCAATTAATACATGAGACTGTGAATGCATACATTTCAGAGCGACAGGAATTGACAAGACAGTTTACCTTTTTGGCAAGATACTGTGCATACTCTTGATCAAATCTCTTCAAAAGAGCTTTTTTCAGAATCTCCGCTTGAGGAAATGCAACTTCCTTCAGTTTCTGGAGAATGAACACAAAAATTGAGCAAACTGTGAAGCTTAAACAGTTCCTTAACAAGTAAACTTCGTTGTGTAGGACAGCATGAAGCACTGTACACGTACCTTTAGTGTGTCCTTCTTCTCAGGAATGTTAGCCGTCTTGTAATCCCGATGTTTGGGAAGTTTTTCTATAAAGAGCCTTGGTGAAAAGAAAATTTGCGAATATTTTATTATTGAAGAATATCTGTGCATGCCTGCACTGAGAATTCTTATTCAAAACAATACCCCAAAATTTAAAGGAGGACATGTTACAGTCACTCTGTTAAAATTCTTTAGTGAAATTATTCAGGGAAGACATAAGCTGAAACCTGAGAAAGACCTTTTTTTAAAACTGTCTTCCCCTCCCTGCATGTTTCCTCTTGACATTTTAACCCACAAAATAAGTAAGTAGTTCAAACAACAGCTGTTCAACAGCTCAGTCACCGTCGCTGTAAACACTCACGTGATATATTTATTGTAAAGGACGAAGGCGTGCTCAATGTTGCCCTCCTCCGTGTAGATGTGAGCCATGCGGATCATCTCCATGCCAGAGCGGAAGTAGCGGCGTGGGGGAACATCTTCATTAACTTCCACTGAGCTTCCCTTTTTGGTCAGAGCCCGGACTCGCTCCTCTGGTTGCAGGCTGACGTCAGTATGGTCAGCCATCACGACAGCTCGACCTGGGACACAAGCTGAAGATTTAATCCTGGAATCTGCAAGTTAACGCCCTGACAGGGTTTATCATTGGGCATTTTTGGTTCAAACCTTACTTGGAATAAGTTATGCTTTGAATACTTTACGCTTTAATTCTTTAACGAAATGTATGGGGCTGATTGTTGTTATGTTGTAAGCTTTAGCAATATTGTTTCACAGTCATGCCAATAAAGCTAATGGAATTGAATTGATATAATCCGAATACCTGCAAAAAAAACTAAAAAACTAAAAATAATCTACATGGCTAGATGCCACAAGGGGATAAGTGAGCAAAATGTTTCTTCGCAATCTGGGTGAACTGACCCTTTTAGCACCTGTAGCAGATAACATACATCATACATCATGAAAGCAAACCCTGTGTTTAAAACACTGATGTGACAGACACTTTATCTTCTAGTTTTATTACGGTAAGCCTGTATTTTCTCTGTTGTGAACTACCATTTTCTTTCCATCATGACGGCTGAGCATCTTCCATCCAAGAACACAATCCTAACATGGAAGGATGTATGAATGAGCAATCACTGCGGCCCTTAGGGGACTTTAAGTCATTCTTTATTGGAAGTTAACAGCCAATATCCAGGGCTTTTCTTATCATGAATTCACAATTATATTGCTGCAGATTTGACAAATCACGCTGGAATACTGGTGTCAATAAAGGTTTCAAACTTATTAGGGGTATGATCAATCAATTCAGCAAGTGTGCAAGACCACACAATGTCCCATATGAACTAGCACAAAGACACAGTGTCTCCGTCTCTGTATTGAGGCCACAACTCGGCCTGAAAATCACTGGCTGAGTATATTTAGAAAAAAAGCAATGATTCTGCTGGGATACTTGGTATGACTTGAGGCTTTCTACTCTTTATTGATTAAATGATAAATGTGAGAACGCTTTATCAGCATGCTGACTAATAGTCAGGTGGCTTCTTGGCTAGCTGGTCCAGCCCACAGAAACACAGTATCAAGAGAGAACCAATTGTTGCAGTTTAGCTCAAAAGGCGTGGCTCTGATAAAAACAGAGGTGATCGTACTTACAAGCTGTTTAGCGTTTTCTACTTTCTTTGTATTTTTAAATAAAATAATTTCCCTTCTATTCAAGTGATTTAGTCTAAACTGTTACTGTACCATGAGTATAGCCAACATCAGAAAATGGATACTGACAGTGCCATTTACAGGAAGAAATATGTCAGCAATGCTTTGAGAAATGTGTTTTGCCACTGATATTATCTCCAAGTAAAATACTTTAGTCTAAAATATTTTCGTTTTTAGTTCATTTAAAACATGGGAAAGGTACACATTAAACCCATTAATTATTCTGCTTTCTGAAAACTAGCCTTATCAACTCAGGAAGCTAAACCTAAAAACTAAATTCTATCACAAATTACAACAGCTGTTTAATGAGAATGAAACTAAATACTGTATTTAAGTACACATTTTGATGTAGTTTGCTTGGGTGGGTCTCCATTATATCATGATTAATATTTTAACTCCACTACATTTACTTTTACATACAAAAGATATGAGCAAATTATAAAATTCTCCACCTTCACCAGTGACAACATTTAAATGCTGCCTACATATTAATGCATCAGTAATAATATTACTCTACAGAATTACTTTTTCTCTTGATACTAAAGTACATGTTGCTGATAATATTTCAGTAAAGTGAAATTCAAAAATGCAAGACTTTGACTAGTAGCAGAGTATCGATACAGTATGGTGTTGTTTCTATGATGCAAATAATTCTTCCATCGCTGCTTGTTAATTTATAAATATTTTCAGCAATGAGTGAAAACATACAACCGTAAAAGTACTGCCACAGTGTATCACCATACTTATTTAACATATATAATCCTTTATAGATCCGATAGATAAAAGGTAAACTACAAAATGTCGAGTCATAAATGGAAAATCAACCATCAGCTGACAGTCTCAGAAAAGATCAGTGGTAACTAAAAGAGACAAACGTGGGGCCTTTTTAGCTCAAGCAGAATGAAACGTTGCTTCCACTTAATTTAGAAAGCTCTTGGTTTCCTGGCATTGTCTGGGTGTCATAAATAACATGTATTTTCCCTCCACGGACTCTTGATATGTCGCCTGTCACTGAAGTGATCAATGTTTCTCAATGACGTCGCGTTAGCCACGCTAACTTTAGCTTAGCAACTCCACAGTTCTTCACATTGTGAAGAGGTGAAGCAGCTAGCAGTCTCCCAGGAATTGTGTCTTAACTCTTACCTGATGGAGCTGTGATCCTGAACAGAAGCTCCCAGAGGCCTACATACAGCTACATAAAAAAAATGCTTTTAGGCTCCGTCTACAGTATCTGTAAACTTCCGCAATCAAAACAACTTCCGCCTGAAGAATTAGCTTCTTCTGGTGGTTTTGTTGCGGATTACAACCATGTCTCATAAGATGCATACTGCCACCTACTGTACCGGAGTTTGTAGCACGAGCCATGGTCACATGAGACTGCTTGATATCATGATAAACATTTTTATGATCATGGCCTTAAGGTTTAAAATAACCAGCTTTCTGTGTGTCCTTTACCCCTCTCATCCCATTAAACTCTGCTCCCATCATGGCGTAGATACAGATCCTGATTCCTTCCTTCATCGATTCCTTCATTTCTTGATTTCTTGATTCCTTCCTTCCTTTATCATTCCTTGATTCCTTCCTTGATTCCTTGTTCCTTCCTTCTTTACTTCCTTGATTCCTTCCTTTCTTCCTTTCGTGATTCCTTCCATCCTTCCTTCCTTCCTTCCTTTATTCCTTGATTCCTTCCGTCCTTCCTTCCTTCATCGATTCCTTGATTCCTTCCTTCTTTCCTTACTTTGACCTTCTTTCCTTCCGTGATTCCTTCATTCCATGATTCCTTGCTTCCTTCCTACATTCCTCTATTCCTTCCTTCTTTCATTTCTTCCTTCCTTCTTTCATTCTGTCCTTGATTCCTTGGTTCCTTCCTTCTTTCTTTCCTTCATTGACTCCTTGATTACTTCCTTGAATCTTTGGTTCCTTCCTTCCTTGCTCTAGTCCTTCCTCCATTCATTCCTTCCTTGATTCCTTGATTCCTTCTTTTCTTTGTTCCTTCCTTCTTTCCATCCTTCCTTCCTTCATTCCTTGAATACTTCCTTGATTTCTTCATTCCTTGATTCCTCCTTTCTACCTTTCTTGATTCTTTCCTTCAGCAATTCCTTGATTCCTTTCTTCCTCCAATCCTTCTGTCCTTCCTTCCTTCCTTCCTTCATTCTTTGGTTCCTTTCTTCCTTCTTTCCTTCCATTATTCCTTCTTTGCTTCTGTGATTCCTTCATTCCCTGGTTCCCTGCTTCCTTCCTTGATTCCGTCCTTCCTTTATTGCTTCCTTGAATCCTTCCTTCCTTGATTCCTTCCTTCGTTTAGTAGTCACTTCCTTGAGTCCTTATTCCTAGATTTCTCACGTCCTTCCTTGATTCCTTCCTTCCGTGATTCCTTGGTTCCTTCCTTTCTACCTTCCTTCCGTCCTTCCTTCATTCCTTCCTTGATTCCTTCCTTCATCGATTCCTTGATTCCTTCCTTCTTCCCTTCCTTTATTCCTTCTTTCCTTGCGTGATTCCTTCATTCCTTGATTCCACGCTTCCTTCCTACGTTCCTTCATTTCTTCCTTCTTTCATTCCTTCCTTGATTCATTTATTCCTTCCTTCTTTCTTTCCTTCATTGACTCCTCGATTACTTCCTTAAATCTTTGGTTCCTTCCTTCCTTCCTTCCTTCCTTCCTTCCTTCCTTCCTTCCTTCCTCCATTCATTCCTTCCTTGATTCCTTCCATTGAATACTTGAATACTTCCTTGATTTCTTCATTCCATGATTCCTCCTTTCTGTCTTTATTGATTCCTTCCCTCCTTCCTTGATTCCTTCCTTACTTCAATCCTCACTTTGCCAGCCTCAATCTATCAGTGCATCACAAACTTCCTGACTTACAGGAGTCAGCAGGTGAGACTAGGGAACATCACATCCAGCACTTGAACTATCAGCACTGGTGCCCCAAGGGGTGTGTATTCTCCCCACTGCTCTTCTCCCTCTACACCAATGACTGCCCCTCAGGTGATACATCTGTCAAACTCCTGAAGTTCGCTGACAACACAACGGCCTATAGATGGGAGGTTGATCAGCTGGCTCTCTGGTGCGGCCAGAACAACCTGGACCTTAATATGCTCAAAACTGTGGAGATGATCATGGACTTCAGGAGGAGCCCTCCCACTCTGCCCCCCATTACCATACTCAACAGCCCTGTGTCTGCTGTGGAAACCTTTAGGTTTCTGGGTTCTACCCAGGAAATGAAGTGGGAGCCTAACACTGACACCATCATCAAGAAGGCCCAGCAGAGGATGTACTTCCTGCACCAGCTCAGGAAGCTCAACCTGCCTAAGGAGCTGCTGATCCACTTCTACACAGCCATCATCCAGTCTGTTCTCTGCACGTCCATCACTGAGCAGACTACAACAGACAGTCAGGACTGCAGAAAAGATCATTGGTGCCAACCTACCCTCCATTCAGGACTGATACATTTCCAGAGTCAGGAAACGGGCAGGAAACATCACTGCAAATCCATCTCACCCCGGACACAACCTGTTCCAGCTCCTCCCCTCTGGTAGACGCTACAGAGCACTGTACGCCAAAACCAACAGACTCAGGAACAGTTTCTTCCCACAAGCCATCACTCTGATGAACAGCTGATTTCAGACCGACAGTGTCAGGAACAATTCCTGTACAATTCCTTTGTTCCTTTATTCCTTCATTTCTTCCTTGATTCCTTCCTTGATTTCTTCATTCCTTCCTTCCTTGATTCCTTTTATCTTTTCTTGATTCTTTCCTTCCTTCAATCATACCTTGATTCCTTCCTTCTGTGAATCATTTCTTGATTCCTTCATTCCTTCCTTCCTTCCTTCATTCCTTCCTTCAATTTTCATTCCTCTCTTCCCTCCTTGATTCCTTCCTTCCCTGAATCCTTTCTTGACTCCTTCATTCCTTTCTTCATTCCTTCCTTTCTTCATTCCTTTATTCCTTCAATCCTTCCTGGATTTCTTCCTTTTTGCCTTGATTCCTTCCTTCTATTATTCATTCCCTTCCTTTCTTCAATTCTTCCTTCCTTCAATCCTTGCTTCCTTCCTTGATTCCTTAAATCCTTCCTTTGAAGAGTAGCATATAGCTTTAGCTCCTCAGCCTGAGCTAACTCAATCACGTTGAGCTAGGCGGTAGTGGTTTTAGCAACACGTCACCTCAGCTCCACCCATGACCCGCCTCTTTGCCCATTTTTGGTTAGGATTAGGGTTCGGAAGTGACATTTAGTGATGCGCTGCCAAGATGGTGACGGATGGCTCTGCCAAATTTGGGCTTCAAAACTGCTCTTCAGAAATCAACTGGTGACGTCACAGACACTACGTTCATTTTTATAGACAACCATGGTTTGAGATGACCATTTACTTTCGCCACCTTTATAGTCGCCTTTGTACGACTGCAGGGGCGGGGCATAAAAAGTCGGACACATACCTGCATGAGCTTACTGAGCTGAAATCAATGATTGATCTTGTGGCATTTGAAAAAAAATGCCGCAAGATCAGTCATAAGTCAAGCTTCCTGAGCTGGTGCAGGAAGTACAATCTCTGCTGGGCCTTCTTGATGATGACTTATGACCAGCATAATTATGACTGGCCTGGCTAATTGTAAACAACGGATGGCTGAGCGAGGTTTTCCAACTTTTTAACTGGAACTGTCAACTTTCCAGCTGCGACTTCTGAGGGAAATGGAATGCACCATTGCTCCCATGACGTTTTACTGTCACATGACATGGTGACGTTTTGCAGCGCTGACGAAAGTCAGACCCAATTTCTAACCAGCATGCTTTATTTGAAGTCCAGCATGCATCTCAGCACTGCACATCGCTGCATGAAGTCAAACAGACGTATTGTAGCTATTACTTTGTTGACTTCCACCACACTCCAGCATGCCCTTTAAACCTGCTCTGAGATATTTTCATTCCTTCCATCTTGTCCTTTCTTTTTTTAGGAATATTTCCTGCAGCTAACAAATACATGTTCTACTGTTTCTGGCAACTGACAATGGTCACACCGTCTAGGTGGATGCTTCCCTAAGTCTTAATGTGGAGAGGTGAATGTGTCCTGTTCTTAGTCTGGTCATTACTATCTCCTCTTTTCTACATCCTCTCTGGTTTCTCTCAATACCCCCTCTATTTTGTGTCACATGCAATCGTCTCCTTGTAGCTCCTTATCCCAGTGCCACTTTTGATTTTCTTCCATGCAGGGTCCACGGTATACCATGGGCCTTCTGCACTCCACCAAACCATGAGCAGAGCTTTTAGGTCTTCTACCAAGGGATTTCTAAGTGTACCTTGTCGGCAGCCCCCAAGCTTAGTCTCCCAATAAGCTTGAGGGCTTTGGACTTATAAAACTATTCAGAATTCCTCTCAGTTTATCCCATTCCTGTAACTCCAAAATAATTTCCTACTGTGCTCGATGCCATTCCTTCAGGGGTGACTATGCTGTTGAGAAGTTTTTCTTTGTACACTCATGTTGCGCCAGCTTTTGATCCCTGTGAAAGAAATGTAGGAAAAATGTGTTTTTCAGCCAGTCACCACAAGAGTTAGAACACTTTTTCAACAACATACGGTCACTGTACCTCATGTAGTCTCACAGTGGAGTGATATTGTAGATGGCATTCTCTGGAAAAAAATTTGGTCGTTACCATACAAATATCTTTTATTGAACAAGATGAGGCAAATATCATATAAACTGCTGCATAAATAGCTGGTCAAATTTAAATATGTTCCAGATTTGAAAAGACTATTGACACTAGTTGCTCTTTTTGTAACTCTACCCCTGAAACAACTGTGCATTTGTTTTGGACTTGTGTCCGTATTGAAAAATTCCGGTCAGATGTTCTTGTCTTCATACAAATATTCTTTATTTTTGATTACATAAAGGAGAGGGATGGCATTTAAAAAACTTATTCTTATTTTAGTGAAATTCTACATTCACAAGTGTAAATTTAGTAACAGTTGTTTATTTTCTGAGTTTATGTTTTTATTTATCACAATCTTGTGCCCCTATCTATGTTCTGTATTTTGTGTTCAGTTCAATTAAAAAACAAGAAGTTCTCAAATCAAAAAAGAAGAAGAAAAAGAAGAAGAAGAAGAAGAAGAAGAAGAAGAGATGAAAGTGATCCATATTTATAGCATTTAGACAGGTACAGCCGGAAGTCATCTGGACCTGCTTTATTAAATATGATCTCTAGAGTAGTTAGGCTAGAGGAAAAGGCCATATTCATGTGGGTCCCAGTACATTCAGGTGCTGCTGTGGCTCAGAAGGTAGAGTGGGTTGCATGTTAATTGGAAGGTTGGCGGTTGAATCCCCCGGTTCTTCCAGGTTGCATGTCAAAGTGTCCTTGGGCAAGATGCTGAACCCCCAATTGCTGTTCCACCAGAGTATGAATGTGTGTGAATGTTTGTTTCTGTTTGAGCACTTAGGCTCAGTGTATGAATATGTGTCAATGGTGAATGCGAGGTAGTGTAAAAGCACTTTGAGTGGTCGAAAAGACTACCAAGGCTCTATACAAAAATGGAGCAAAGACGGATTTAAAACCGACTACATGCTGATGGAGAATACGACCCGAAGGTGGCAGTAATGCAACACTGGAGATGACAACTACAGCAAAACTTCAAAGAAGAAGACCGGAAGTGATGTTTGACGTAAAAGCGCGGCGGTCTCACAAGTCAAATCTATAATATATATGATACACTTGATTATAGTATAGGCAAATCATTGTTTGCAGACGACGGCGCTCTCTGGAAAAGAGGTAAAAGTATTAAATTAATAGTTAAAAATTTGCAAAAAGCTATCGATTTGGTTGAAGAATGGGCTGGAAAATGGGGATTCAGGTTTTCTGTTGAGAAAACCAAGGTAGTATTTTTCTCGTCTAAAAAAAATGAAGAAAGGTTTAAATTTCAAATGTATGGTAAAGAGTTAGTTAGAGTAAATTGTATGAGATTTTTAGGTATGTATTTTGATTCTAAACTTACCTGGCATAATCATATTGAAAAGGTCGTTGACAAATGTAAGAAAGTCATTAACATAATTAGATGCTTGTGCAATAAGGAGTGGGGAGCAGATATGACTTCAATGAAAAGATTATATGTTGGATTAATTAGGTCTATTGTTGACTTCGGGTGCATAGCTTATGGGTCTGCTGCAAAGTCTGAGTTAAAGAAGCTTGATGTTATTCAAGGTTTGGCCCTCAGGATATGTTCGGGAGCAATGAGAACTTCCCCCTATTTCAGCGCTTCAGGTTGAAGTAGGTGAAATGCCTTTTGAGTTGAGACGACTACAAATGTCATTATCATATTATGTTAATTTAAAGGGGCATATGGAAGATCATCCAACTAAAAGTGTCCTCATTTCAACATGGGAGCAGGCAAAAAAGTAAGAGAGAGTCATTTAGTGCAAGTATACACGAAAAGATAAAAGAAGCGGATGTAGAAAAGTTTGAATTTAGTCCATCTGTAGTCTATCCACCGCACCCACCGTGGATGATAATGCTTCCAGACGTTGATATAACTTTGCATGAAAATATTAAAAATTATAAGGGTGATAGTGGTCAAATGGCAATGAGATATGTGGATAATTATTATGGGTATGTGCAAATCTTTACTGATGGGTCAAAGCAACCAGAATCAGGGAAAGTGGCAATTGCATATGTGATACCAGAGTTTGATATAAATTTTTATGCAAGAGTTTCGGATCATTTGTCAGTGTACTCAGCAGAACTGATAGCAATTGTGATGGCGTTGCAGTGGGTGGAACAAGTTAAACCACTGAGAGTAGTTGTGTGTTCAGATTCGTTGTCAGCCTTAGAAAATTTTAAATTAGGTAATACGAGTGAGAGGCATGATATTGTATGTGAGATATTGACTTTGCTTCATAGTATTCAAAATGGGGGGACGCATGTAAAGTTTGTTTGGGTTCCGGCTCATGTAGGTATGGTTGGTAATGAGTTGGCGGACAAGTTTGCTAAACAGGCTTTGAAAGCGACAAATGTGTCTATTATGTGTAAAATATCAAAGTCAGAAGCTAAGTCAATAATTAAAAAACATGTTAAAAAGCTGTGGCAAGATAAATGGGATAGGGGAGATAAAGGGAGGGGTTTTTATATGATAAATCCTGAGGTTGGTCAAGGTCGTCTAGTTATAAGATGTCGAAGAGAAGAACAAATTTTACAAGAATGAGAATAGGGCACACGGGACTAAACAAAACATTACAGCTAATAGGAAAACATGAGTCAGGAAACTGTGAGATATGTAAAGTACCAGAAACAGTGGAACATGTTTTTATGATCTGTAAGAAATTTAAGAGAGAAAGGATTTTAATTAAAAGGAAAATAGAGAATAGTGGGGAAAGGTTTATCTTTAGAGATATTTTGTCTAAAGCTTCTGATCATAGAATAATAAAATATATGTTTGAATTTTTAAAGAACACTGGGATCATTGATCGAGTGTAGGGTTTTTTTTTGTTTGTTTTTTTTTGTTTTTTTTTAGCCATAGTGATCATCGAGCACAATTTATCTGGAGGGTGGCGGTAGTGCGCTAAGTAGTCCGCATCCGCCGTTAAGAAATCAAAGAAGAAGAAGAAGAAGTCAAATCTATGGTAATCACAAGGATGCACAGAGATTTACATAAAGCTGTTCTGAGAAATAGTTTGTCTGTTTTTCTTACAACGGGGTTGTTTTATTTCTGCTTTTCTTAAATGTGAGTCTGGAGCAGACAGTTTTTTCACCGATGATGAGTTACCGTACCAAGAGGGAGCTGATCCAGCTGAAGAGTTGAGCTACTTTTGTGTCTTGCGGTAAAAAAAACAAAAAAACGTTTGAGGGCAAAACTATCCACGCACCAAAACCACACAAGTTTTGTTTGCAAATCTAAACCGTCAAAAATTACATGTAATAACTTATAGAAATATTATATTGAACAATATGAACAATATGAACAAGTAAACATGCCCTTCTGGATTATAGTGTTTAAAATTGGCAACCTCTCTGCTCAGAATTGACAGACTGACAACTGACAGACTTTCTGACTCTGCTACTGGTTCATGATATTTATTTAGCTGAATTGGTTTACGTCAGTGTCAGTTAACCATTATTAAATCAATTTTATTTTTATAGCCCAATATCACAAATTACAAATTTACTTTTTAATTTACCTTTAGGGGCTTTATAATCTGTACTGAAACCTCTGTCCTTAGCTATCCAACAAAGGTTAAAGTCAAGGACAACTGGACTTGGTTGAAGATACTGGAAGACGTTTCGTCCCTCATCCATGGAACTTCTTCAGTTCTGACTGGTAGGGAAACTTAACTATTTAACCTTAGTGGGGTCGTTTGCCAGGATGATCGATACTGCTGGTTTGTTAGTGTGCCTGGTTGCTGTAACGACAGTCGTTACAGTCGTTAGGACTACTCGTGGCCAAGACTGAACGACCATCGTTGGTATCTTCACCTGAGGCCAATAGGTTACGTTTGTTAAGTTTCCTGGGAAGTGATGAAGGACAGCATTGTAAGTGGGGGATAATTGGTGGCATAGACCCCCTCCTCTGTTCAATGATGGCTTCTCAACCCGTGTGTAGATGGCTTCCTTGACCCCTCTTTCAAACCATCCATCTTCTCTGTCTAAAATGTGCACCTGATGGTCCTCAAACAAGTGTCCCCTGTCCTTCAGATGTAAGTAGACTGCAGAGTCTTGACCTGAGGAGTTGGCCCTTCTGTGTTGGGCCATGCGTTTGTGTAGTGGTTGTTTAGTCTCCCTAATATCCAAGGTCCAATAAATGAGGTAAGAATTTAAAAACATAGCCTACATGGTGGCAAAAGCTTGCAGCAGTAGTTATTCAAATATCAGCGTAATGTCAGTCATTGTGCCAAACCATTGGATTGTGGTGTAACTTGAATTTGAAATAAATATGTTGCTCTGTTTGTCTTCATTTTTTGGAGCTGAGCTGTCAAGACCAAGGACATGTTATTTGTACGTATTTCACAGACTAAACAGGAGGGATAAGGGAGAAAATGTGGGGTTTAATAAGGGAAGGCAGATAGGATTATTAATTAAAGAAAAGCCAAATCATTACAGATTCTAAAACTTGAATCAGCAGCACAGTGGCATTTTATTATAAATCTTACCACATGAATGCTGAGTGAAAAATCTCTGTGGACTGTTGATAAGTCTGCATTTTGAAGTTGCATCCTTTCTGTTAAACTGGACATGTGTACCACATTTTTCCACAAGGTGTCTTGTGTGACTTAAGCTCCGCTTAATGCCAGGTATGACTTTTACACCTGGCAATGAAAGGTAGAGTTTAATATTCTGCAAAATTGTTATCACCTTAAAACTGTAATGAAAAGCCTAGTCCTTATAAGACACATGTCCCTTTCACCTGCTTGGTAAGTATTAATACTGATTGAAATAAACAATTTGTGCCTATTTCACATCTTTGCTGAGCAAGAGGAATTAATGGCCTGTCCCATATAGAGGCCTGTCCCAAATATAGGCAGGGGGAGCTCAGTGATTGAAGCAAATGAAAGCCTGGGCTATTAATTGAGCGTCCAGGTGGAGTGCATTGAGTTCCTGAGTCCGAAGGTCAGCACAGAGATGGGCCATGAAAGAGCAGCTGGACATCATCAAGATCATCCACCCCTGTGCTCTGTCTCTCCAATGAGAAACTGAAACAGGTGGGTAATAGGCCTATTTGCTGAAACGCACCATTTCAACAATACAACTCTACCCACGAACAGCCGGTCACCAAGTTAATACAAGAGATTTTAATTGGTTTAATTTAAAAAAAATGAATGATCTTAAATGTAAACATGCAAACTCTGCTTCAAGATGGAGAAAGTGCAGAGATGCCATGACAATGCATCAGCTGTTGGTGTGTGTGTGCAAACTCAGCTTCTGCTTCACTTACACTTCATGAGTAAACGTAGGCTACATTGTTACATCCTATTTTCTTGTCTATGTTGGCATTTTCTTTGTGTGGAGGTGTTTTTAGTCACTTTACAAGACAGAGCCACAACAACAGTAGGCTACACAGCGCCAATTTAATTTGATTAGTCTTTGCACAGGAGGTAGGCCTACAAGAAAAGTCACGCGAACGTCACGTCACGGCGATAGTGAAACCATATGCGCAGGCGTCAAATGAGTGTGTGTAAACTTTTTTATTACAGTCTATGGTGTAAACGTGTGTAAAACATACTTTGCCAATAAAGCTAATTCTGATTCAGTTAGCAGCCGCTGTCCTCTCAAGTTGGTGTTATGTGTCCTCCGTCAATATCTATGGTGAGGACCTTTTTTATGGGGCGCGTTTATAGTGGCGCGATGACATCTTTGATATAAATGGGGCGACAAAAACTATAGTAAGATGTGAAATTGATACATTACAAGGAAATTCTCACAAATAAAGGCAATAATAGACGGCTCGTTGGTCTAGGGGTATGATTCTCGCTTTGGGTGCGAGAGGTCCCGGGTTCAAATCCCGGACGAGCCCGACATTTGGTCGAAGCCATTGACAAGTAAACTGTGCGTGATGAGTAATACTAGGAAATATTAGTATTAATCGTTGACACCACCACATATACCACATATACGTGGTTGTAGGTTGATGAAAGTCGCAGTCCTACATTTAACATGGATATCCCATGACATTATAAAGTTACAAATTTAGAAAACAACCATAAACCCATTACTGTTTCTTAGATGTGCTTATGTGAATTTGTGTTATTTAAGGTGCTGTGCTTTTACTATATTAAAAGCAGTGTATGCAGATGTCAATAACAGCCCACAGATACTTCCTTTTATTCAAAGACCAAAAGTATCAACAAACGAAGGAAGAACTGCACTGTTAGACATTTCAAAGGGTTTCATTCAGATTTACAGTACTATAACCGTTTTTCACTTTTACAGTACTTAAAAGTGTTACCGTAATTATGTGATTCAGAATACAGTACTGTTACTGTAAAAAACTACGGTGGTAATCCCATTTTTTTTAGATTATTTATATATTATTTATTTATTCATTCATGCATGCATTATTTTTTAAACCTACACAAGTACTAATGATTTAATCCAGACAGAAACAGTAATTATAAAATTTCAAATTCTTTATTTAAACATTTGTTATACTTAATGCACTTTACAAGAAATGTTATTTTCATAAATTCATTTAAAACAACATAAAAGAAATTAAATTACATGTATATACCTTACCTCAATTATAAGTGCATTCAGTGTTACTGTCAAAACACAATGCAGAAAGTACTGTACAGAACAAAGTACCTGGACAGCATATAGAACTGTATATTTACCGACAACAGAAGAACACAAAGAAAATATTCATCTGCTGACTGGCTTTTTTACAAACACTCATTAACCACATTAGCATAGGAAATAACAGTAACAATAGATACTGTGCTTTTGGGTACAAAATACTAAACATTGTCTGAGTATGAGTGAAATATCCATGTCAAATGATTAACTCTTTAAGTACATATAAAAATAAATATTCTCTGGGCTGTACCAATCATGCAACTTAATACAAACCACAAGCTTTCACCGCTTCACATTTGGTTATCTAAACCGACCTGCAAGCCGCTCCTTTTCTGGCAAGAAGTCTGTTGTTAACAGCTTGTTCAGGGATGGAAGGTTCCCCTGTAGGTAAAGAATTTTGGTCATAAATTAAGTTTTTACACTGATAGAATTGATAAAATATATCAATATCAATTTCACATCTTGCAAAATGATCATACAGTGGAATCAGCTTTCCTCTAAAACTCTAAAATCTAAAAACTGAATATTGTAGCCTTTGTGAAAGTACAATTATTTGCAAGGGCAGATAGGTGTCCCTAATAAACTGGCAACTGTAGTGTACATGTCCAGTTAAAAAAAGTGTCTCACCTAATCCAAGTTCTTCCACTCAAACTCTGTTAGCTGGTGGACAAAGGATGTCACAGTTGTTGATGACTGCCATCTTCCGCTTCACCATTTCTCCTGTCCTAAGACTCACTCCAGTTTAGTGGTGCATTTGGTTGCATCACCTGGATTTATCCTCATGAAGAATCTTTAGGAAAGAGAAAATTTATTTTTTTTATTTTATTTACAGTTAGTCTCCTTACATTCGCTAGCTTAATATCAATGGGAGCTAAACATTACTCTTGACATTTGACTTTAAAACTCAGAGTCTTCTGTAAAATTAAACATCAACTCTGTTCACTTTGACAAAGTAAACTTTAAGTTACCAGTCTGAGTGCACAGACAATATCTATCTTTTTTTCAAGTAACATACTTTTGAATTCCTTTTTTTGTTTTGTTTTTTACCTTGGGTTTGTCGTAGGTAGTTCTGTCTTCACCACAGGTTAACTTCCACTGGCGTTGTCTTAGTTCACTCTGGCGGTGGTGAATGAAAGATGAAAGTACTAATGCATCTGTGCCAAAACGGCAGTTAGAGAAAAGACAGTACGGTATGTTACTGTAACCATATACAGTGGTTTACCGTAATTTTAAAATTTGATACGTCAGATTTTTAAATTACAGTAAACCACTGTATATGGTGTCTGACATCACCTAAAATTCCCATAATGCAATGGAAATTACAGTTATTTACTGGAAAGAGGATATACAGTATTATACTGTGTGTTATATGGTTAATAACTGTAGAAATTACAGAAATGTCTAACAATGATGGCTAAGATGTGACACATGTTTTCAAGTGATTTTGTTGCCTCATATCTGTCTGAGAGGGCAGCCTTTTCTCTTATGTGTCTGACTCTTGTCTTGTATAATTAATGACTGACAAACAAAGCATCTGAATTCTATTTAAAGATTTGAATCTACCAGTCTTATCATCGTTAATCAACAGAAACATGCAGAAGACAAACGTGATCTTAAAAGCATAACATGCAGGAGGTGGTTCCTTTGCTTTCATAAAAATTAATAATATATAGTGTAAAAGTGCTGCACTTAAAACTTTACATCATAGATACAGAAAGCATCAAAAGTAAAAATACTCATGATGCAGAATGGCCTCTGTCAGAGCTTGGTAGTATAAAATTATATTACTGTATCATTAGTATTAATGCAAACACCATTGTAATGTTGAATCTGTTCAATGGGGAGCTAATTTGAACTTTATATACTGTTGGTGGTTAAATCTGTAATAAATAATCAAGGAAGGTTTCATGATATGAGGAGGAATTTACATTCAACAATTAACACAAATTACATTACAAGTGTTTTTTTTGTTTGTTTGTTTTTTTGGCAAAAACATTAATTTAAGGGATTTAGTAGATAATTGTCCACCTGAAATACATGCAGGGTAGAGAGAAGGCTTTAAACCACTATTTAGACCATAATGTAGGAAGATACAATTTAAACAAACAGTTAAATTAAGAATTAAAATGTAAAATTATGTAATTTTGTAAATAATTTTAAAATTACTTTAAAATTCTCATTTTGTAGAACAGCCCATTTGATTTCATATATTATACCTATACAATAATTATAATCCAATAATATAATTACCTTAATGTGTACATTGCATTAATTGTGCAGCATCTTACCTTTTGGACTCATATGAAAGACTATATTAGGCTACGTATGAAACTAAAATCAAGGTTAAAATTCAATGTATAAATGTCATTGCTTATTTCAAACATGATAAATACTATGTACATAAATGCAAAATCACAAAGACTCTCCTCAACCTCACAGATTTCTATGCAAATTTAAAAAGGTATATTCAAACCCTTACACTCATTGACTGAAAAATTATAACAGACCTATCAAACTGTATAATGAAACCTTTAAAGAGAAACATTGATCTTCTGTTTGCTTGTTTCATTTTCTTTGATGGTTTGTTAAGTCACATGCAGCTCCTCGACAGCTTTATTTTGGCTAATTCATCTGTATACCTTTATACTGTACACCTGGCTGCTGTATCTCTATATTTGTTGTTTTAAATAAATAAATAAATAAATAAATAAATAAATAAATAAATATAAAATTACAGTATATCTGTGTAGTCTTACAGTACGCTTGTCCACCGCATGGGGGAGACACGGCCATTTTGAAAAGGGCGAACTTGTAGACGTCACTATTGTGACCCCTCCACATCCTCCACGCTGCTGCTGTGAGCTCGGCTTCAATGGGAGGACCACAGAGGGGTAAAGAAACTCCCCTCTGTCTCTTAATCACTGAACGTAACGTTACCAGAGACACCTGGATGCCAGCAGTTGACATTTTCTTTACCTAGATGTGAAATATCCGGTCTGTAAGATCCATAGCAACGCTGTTGTTGAGAGGAGTTGACGTCAAGTCTGCTTTTCTGCCCCCAACAGCATCACCGGGTAAGCTAACTGTCAAGGCTAATAAGAAACTGGCTAATAAATGTTATTACATTAGCTAACTGAAACCGGCTCATAATTAACAGTGAGGACATTGATTTAAACATTAAAGGTTTATTGTAGCCAGTTAGCTTACTTATACGGGGACGTACCTGATTTGCTGTAGATGCTAATCAACCTATTAGCCAAATTAGACTAAATGCTCAGTGAATCATTGAGCTGTTCATTTGTTTTTCCCTTTAGCTGTTTTGTTTTAAAATCGTAATCAAAGACAGGCGTGAGAGAAAGAGTATGTGGGTAATCGTGGGTCCAGGCAAGAGACAGAGAAATTGTGCAAACCGGCCAATGAGCAGTCTCCCAGTTATAGCATCGTGAGACTAAATGAGTGCGTTTCTTCTATTTCCTCCTTAAAATCTTTCGCAATTGACAGCTTAATTATATAGACAGGTACCCCTTAAGTTGGTCTGATAGCCTCACTCACTTCCTGTTTTCTCTCAAGTGGTTAAAAATAGCCTGAAGAAAACTAGCAATCATGGTTCAGAATCAGAAATACTTTATTGTGCCTCGAAGGGAAATCCTTTTGTTGCAATTGCACACGTTGCATGTCAACATATTAAAGAATAGAAATAAAAATAGTAAGTAGTTAAATATAAAATCTAAATATAAAGCAGTGTGGATATGTACAGTCTCAACAGAAACGCAATGATAAATCGTAGTAGTAAGATGGATAGTAAATGAGCGAAAGTAGAGTTGCTACAATCTAAAATATAATCATGGTAATATAGGTTAATATGGTCGTGATGAACCTGGAATAGTCATGTTTTTTTCCAGGTCAAAAAAACATGGAAAAATATTTTGAGTATACATATGTACATTGTAATGTCATTTGCAGAGATTTCTTTCGTCAAATTGTTTCTTTGTTTTACTTTCAAAATGTTGCACATGCAGCCAAAGGTGAATACATTTTCAGAGTTTTAGGGTTCAAATCAATTATGCATTAATCTTTAAGAGTGCTTTCGATGCAGTTTGTGTTTTAACTAGTCAAAATAGTAATTTTGATGTTAATATCATTTACAGTGCATACCATATGTTTTGCATGTAAAATATTCTTTCACATAACTAGAACTGCAGCTGTACAATATTAGGAAATTGAAGAAATTTACGAACGGCGCTTGAGTGCAGGATTTAAGTATGTGCCCTGTGGCTTTCTACCTTTCGGTCTGTGACCTCTAAGCTGTCCTCTGGCTAAAAATGAGGGGTTGAGCCACACCAAATCATGTCTAAACCCTTTAATTTTATGGTCAGTGGTCCTTTGTTGTCCGCTCAGGATGAGTGGAGCACAGGGGACCATGCGTTCGGTGAACCAACATGTGCCTAAAGCTATCACTCTCTCACCTAATGACAGTCTTGGTTGATGATATCAGCCCGAGAACTGAGCTGAAACAGTAATTATGGGTCTTCTGTAACGGTTGATGAGTCGATGCACAGTTTAACCTGCTCCCATAGCATATAAAGTGACCCGGGATGAGACAGTTGAGGGTGCAGATGTGAGAGGACATACTAGAGTCTGCTTTGAGGAACAAACTGCTTTGAATTCAGAAGGAACTAGCGAGGGGCAGTTGCTGTTTCTGTGTCTTCCTTCATGAAAGGTACTGTAATTGTATGAGTTTGTCTTTTTTTGAAAACGACACAAGAGAGGACCACTGAGGAGAATTGTTTCTACTGGTGTCTGATTCAGAGCCTGAACTTATCTGCTTTGTAAATAGTGTTTTTCCGCTGACAGTGCTGCAGTACTGTAGTAAACTAGTGTGTCTGCGAAGGTTCTCAGTCAACCAGGTCATAGTTATCCAAGGAAGTTTAAATCCAAGGGCAACTTGCTTTTCAACCAAGTCCAGTTGCCCTTGATTTTAACATTCCTTGGAAAACTGCTTTGTTTTAAGGTGGGTGTAATTATCATGATATAGATGATTAGCTATTGCTCGTCTTTGTCTTGGTAGTAAATTGTAATAATAAAAATAATGCTCCTGGAAAATTAAGTCATGGCACTGTGAGCTCTGGGAGCTTGTGATAAGCATTTTTATTTTTTGATTTTGTAAAGACCAAACAGTGAATAAGAGTAACTTGAGAAAACAATTGGTAGATTATTAGATAATAAAAATAAGTCTTATCGTGATACACAAGCCACAATTCTGTATTGATGAGATTTTCAGTGGTTTACTGTGCTTTGTGAGTCTTTGAAAAATTTTATTGTAATGTGGTATGCTATTTCTCAAAGGAAAACTTTTTTATCTGATAAAATAAAGTCCACACTTTATTTGTCTTTTGCCAGTATTTTTTTTTATTGCAGCAAGCGTGAGATTATCAGGTCACCAGATTATACAGCGACTGGATTAAATTAAATGCATTTGTATACAAACAGAATTGTTTGAGTTGTTCACACAGTCTTTTTGCTTTACTTTAAACATACAGCCTATAACGTGTCGATTACAGTACTTAATGTATTTTATACAAGGGTTAGTTTGCTTTTAAAATCTTAAAACCCCCCTGGGAGGTGACTGAGAGCATAGTTTTAGGGGAACCTTTAGCCCTCAGTTATAGTCAAAAAAGAGATACTTTGATCTTAGACTATAAAGCTTAAATAAATGTCAGAATATGTCCTAACAGTTGAAAGCAGGGTGTAAGCTGCTCACTAAGAGGAGATTTGGATGTGACAAATGGAAATAAAAAGTTTCTCAGCCTTTTATCAGTCACAACTTTGCCTTCAGTAAGGTTGTTCCTATGCTGACAGTCCAACTTTTGAAGATAAAACATGTTAAGTGAACCATCATGTGCAGCGCTGTGTTCAGATATCGTTTTTTTTCCACAGTGGTTGGTGGATACGTGTTTGAATTGGCAGCTTATCTTGTTAGCAAAGCCTCAGCCCACTGCGCTCCCGTTAGATTTTATTTCTTCTTAGTCAGCTGGTGAAGTTGATATTGACAGTGGAAATTTCTCACTGAGCTGTGTTTACACAAATTCAAGGAACAGTGTGGTGAGTGTGAGAAGTGACTACAGTGATGAAGCCCGTGCTTTAGAGATGCACTACAGACTACAGTTTTCTTGGCTCATTCTGATTTTCTTTGTATGAACTGTAATTGACAGCATACACAATCACTTTTGTAAGTCTTCTTTATTAGGATCCCCATCAGCACCAGCTTAAGCTTTGGGAACTCTTCCTGGTGTCCGTTCAACTTTATGTTCATAATAAAACATTATTGTTAAAAAATAAACTTGAATAAATTATTCTTATATTTTCTCCAAAACTGCAGCCGGTTACAGGAGCTCCTCTTACTCAGACACATCTCAAACTAAAAACGTTCTCCAGGTTCAAAATCCAACTGAAAATGTATTGCAGTATAATACAGCTGAGTGTTTCCTACAGAATGACTGTGTAACTGTGTGTGTATCTGTCTGATCTAGTGACTTTATTCATCTGCAGTTTTATCAAAGTTACCTAAAAACACAACATTTTTCACATCGCATTTTTGTGTGTTGTGCGTCTGCATCTTCTAACTTAACACCAGATAAAGTCTCACTCACTCTGCTTCCCTGCAGAATATACATTGGTGAGGGTTAATTATAACTGGTAAAGTCTATGTGTGAGGAAACAGCTTTTTTGGGCATTACAGGTATTACAAAGAGCCTTGTCTCTTAACTCAAGGTGAAGAAGTTCTATGCTGACGATAGGTGTGTGTGTGTGTGTGTGTGTATGTGTGTGTGTGGTTGGTCATGGCAGATTAAAATGAATACCGGCCGCTTCTGATTACCAGCCGATTGATCGGTGCATATCTAATGTGTTTATTTAGTCACTCCAAGTGCTCAGATTGTCTTGTGACAATGGTGATTCATTTATTATGTGTGTAGGTATAGCTGATAGAAAAACGTCATGAGAGGAGAGTAAAATGCGAGGCAGGACAAACGGGTGACTTTCTAAGAACAGGATGAGCAGAATAGAATCCGCTGCATGCTTTTGGGATTAGAGTCCAGCAGACTGTGACTGAACAGTTCCCCACCCTGCTCTTTACTCCTCTCTCCTCTGCTGCTGGCTCCCTTGTAGGACTCATATTATACATCCTGGCGGAGGCCTTCACTGTCGTGTTGAAGGACTAACGTCTCTGCCGCAGACTGCCTGTCTCTTCTCACCACCCTTTATCTCCACAGCTGCAAATAGGCCTTGGACTCAAAGTGGACACACTGACATGGTGATTCTGTGAGTGTGTCGTGACATCGGTCTGACCTGACCAGGGAGCAGAGGCTTCCACTCCTTCAGTGTTTATTGTAGTTCAGCTGTTTGTGGACCTGTGTGCTCTCGGGAGCAAAAAGAAGGACTGATTTAGGAGCATGAGTGCATGTGTCTGTCTAGTGTCCTGGGTTATTACCACAGCCTAGGAAGCAAGGTGAGCAGTTTAACTGGTATTCTTCCTCACTGGTTATCTTGCTTCACATCAACTTTTAATAAGCTAATTGTCCGGTTATTTTTTCAATGAAATAGTTCATTTAAATGTGAATATTGTGTGAGATAAAAGATAAGACATCAAAGAGTGTGAAAAGAAAAACACGAGACTGAAGGGGTGGCTAAAAATCAAAAAATGTGTGTGTAAAGTAAACTATTTTAGTAACATATGTTTACAAATGTCTATTGATGTCTGTGCAAAGGCATTTTACATTAGGTGTATTGAGTTGTACCACATAATGACAGAAGGAAATGAATAAATAAAAGGAACAATAGGAGCTGTCATTACCTTGGCCACTGTACTTCCATCTTGGAAGATTATATCTAATTGAGAAAAGGCCTCCTACAAAGTTAGCTTAATGGAGTAACTTGGAATTGGTCCATTTACTTAGTGGTTGATTTGTAGACCTGCACACTGACTGAGATGTTGCGTTGTTCAAGCTCATTGGTATTTTTACTGCTTTTGTTTCTTTAATAGAATATAACATTTTCCATATTTCCCAAATGCAAACTGATTGCACTTTAACCTGTGTGTGTGTGTGTGTGTGTGTGTGTGTGTGTGTAGTATTTGTGTGTTTGCAACATAGTTGTCCCCAAACGTAAATATATTAAGAAGGCACATGTTGATTCACAGTGTGCCTCTTTTTATGTGCTGCTGCCTTTAGTCGCTCATAAACATTTTCTCACACACCTCGCCTCTCTCCTCTCCCTTTATGAAAAATAAATGTGGAAGAGGAGGGAGATATCACTTTACCTCTGGCTGCTTTCCCACGTGTTAGAGGGAGAAGCCTTATTGGTGAGTGTTTATCCACTTTTGAAACTCTTGTCCAGTGTAGATTACAGCAGCTACACCTCTAGAAAAAGTGAGAGGAAAAATGCTTCAAGTAGGTTTGAGTGAAATGAGCCTACCTACACTTAGATGAGAGAGATTTACATTCTCTTTTTATTTAACCAGGTAAGTCACATTTTCTTAGCTAGTAACATAAACATTGCAGGATCAGTCCTTCCTCCTCCTCTTCCTCCCTCTGCTGCTGCTGTGATTTACTGCCTGTAGGTACCTCTGGTAGAAGGGGGAGTGACTGGATTGTCTCAGCCAGCAGCTGAGTTACAAAAATTTGCCAAATTTTAAGGTATGTTGCAAAGTAAGCTCCGCAGTTAGACGACATCTTTTGTTTTAGCTGGTTTGTACAGATAAAATGTAGAGGATAAGCGCCTGTGGGCGGAGCAGATTACAATATCACTTTCTACAGGTTTACATATTTATGCTTGTTGTGCAAGTGGATTGATAAATTATTGGCGTTTTACTCACAAAGGTTTTATTGCAATTATCTCCACTGAGGCCTCTCTGCGTTTAATTTCTTTTTACCTCTTGAGTGAGTTGCTAAATTTACTTTTGTGACGTGGCATTTTACTTTCCAACGGCGATCCTTATTGTTAAGCCATGAACAATAGCAGCGAGCAGAAAGGAGGGCAAGGTTCAAAGCTCCTACAACTTTTACAAGGATAAGAGAGAGAAGTGCTGCGGAGAGAGATGAAAATTATTTCATTTAATTATTTATTTTCTGTACCTTGTTTTCCCCTCTGCTTCAGAATATGGCCTCATTAGAGAAAGTATAGGAAGATGGGGACAGGGTGACTTATTGAAGAGTCTTCTCTTTGCCTCCTCAGCTCAGAGACCTGGGGGGTTGGTGGCTGAACTCAAATTAGAAGTAAGAGATAGCAGACAGACTGACCTTTTTTAAAGTTGTATTTTATCAAAGGGAAAAGGCGACTGAGCAGGGTTGCACTTTTTTGACAAATATTCTGCTTTTACATTCATATCGTCTCACATTTGCACAGAGCTGCCCAGCATAGACAGATTTATATTGTTGGCCACTGAGTGCGTTACTCAAGGGCGTCTCAGCAGTATATAAATAAACAGGGGAGGCTCTGTCTCTCTCTTTTTTTTGACTCTCCTGGCCTGTGGCGTTTTAAGCAATATGTTTTCTGGTCACAAGGCAGAGTTTCTAAGCTCTAAGTGACTGAAACGTCATCGTGTTGGCTGACAGTGTGCTGCGTTCCTCGGCTGAATTGGATGTTTGCAGCTTCAGTATTCCACTGCTGGCTACTAAATTACTTTATTTTTATATAGCCGAATATTAATCAACAAGGAATGGTCCTTGCAATTTCAGAAATGTGGGTTTGGTTTGGTGCTGAACTTTTACCAGTCGATGGGTAGAGTGAATACAAAAAAATGAAGTTGCCATTTCAGGTTTCATTTCTTCTTCACTGTCTCTTTTCTTCCATCCTTTCCTATTTCTTTACTCCTCAGCAGTGAGTCGTAACCTTCGTTTATTTCTCCCTCTCTCCTCCATAGTCCACTGCACTCTCCTCCATAGTCCACTGCACACTTCACAGTAGCAGAGATGGTGCTGGGGAAACATAGTTTCCCCAGCACAGGTTTCACAGGCTCCTGTGAAACCTGTGGGCATTACTCAGTCAGCACGCTTGAAGCCTCAGGGCAGACAGACTGATTTAGGGGCTTTACTCACCAGCTGTCATTAGAGGCTCTGTAGGAAAAGGTGAACGTTTCTTTACAAAAAAGAATGGGTTTATTTATTCAGCCCAAATTTGAATGTGGACCTGCAGGAAGTACTGAAGTGAAAAGGTGCTCTGTGAGTTGGAGCAGGACGGGAACATTACAGCTCGCCCTGTGTGTGTTGTATGTACATGAAAGTTTGTGTCAGGGTTGGAAAAATGTTCCATTATCACTATTTCACTATTTATTTAGTTGAAATACTTAATTATTTTCCTGCCTACAATGGCTGGTAGCTTAAAACTTTAACTAAATCCCAATTCCACACTTGATTGAAACAGGCAGCAAATTTTGACATAAGCTGATCGCCATTGATGTTAGGTGTCACAGTTTGTCATGTGTCACTTTTTAAGAAAAGCTGTATCTGTGTATATATATTATGATTTAATTTGTGAGAGTGTTGCTGTATTCCTTTGTTTGTTACACTGGTGTCACTGATTGTGTGTGTGTGTGTGTGTGTATTCTGGTGAATGTGTGCTATAATTGTCTGTAATTGGAGGCTGTTTATCCCGCAGGTTTCCTGTTCACTCTCTGTACTATGTGTTTACAGTGGGCCTTTAGGTCGACGTGTGTGTGTGTGTGTGTGTGTGTGTGATGCTTCATTTGCCATTAGGATTGGACTTTTACCTACTAAACAGTTGGATATTTATATACCTAAAGCTGTACCCTGCAAAATAAATTCAGTCCTTTCTGAGCTTTGAAGTTATTTTTGGTTATTAATAGTACAGAATATTTGAAACTTTTGAGTACCAACATTTTGACATCAAATAATGTCAATTCTTGCTTTTGTTATTTATTATTTGATGAAATATTATTTAAGGCTTTTTTTCACAGCTGTGCTTGCTTTTTAGAGCTGTTACATCAGACTCTGGTTCTTGTTCCCCCTTGATGTGATTCGTACTTATCTATTTTTGCCATGTTACAGAGCACACACAAAACATGTCACAGTGAATTTCCAACACTTAGCACTGGCATGGACGATTATTGGTGCAGATATTAAGCATTTTTCCAATTATCGGAATCAGTATTTTTAAAATGAGATTGCAGATAAGATAAATTAATTTAAAAAATGCGTTACTTTCTGAAGCAGCCCTCTACTGATGTCGTAGCTGAGTGAGCAAGTTGCCAATGAAGTCTCAGCCATTTATGAGCGTAACAGAAGCACTCTCACTGGAGAACACGCTGAGCAACTCTGAGTTCTGCACAACAATTTGGTGCTGCTGAATTGGGACTGCTAATTGAGACCCAAATTTCAGTACAGTTTTACTTGTTTTATTTTATTTTAAAAACTGCAGGGAGGAGTTCCCTTGTAATTAAACACACGCTTAAAGGCATTTCAAGGACGTTTTGTGTTGGAGTATGTGTTATCTAAATTTTGACACCAAGATTTTCATTTTCACTGCAAATTTATAGTGGTTACAAATATTGGCTGCAAGTCTCCATGATTACTAATAATCGGTATCTGTATTGGCCCTGAAAAAACCATAGCTGTAACCTCTTGTTGGCACTCTATGGATTTTAATTACAAGAAAATTGAAAATACTGCGTTTAGTTCATCAGCCAGGCTGGTTCAGCGAGAATTCAAAGAATCAGTACCAAGTGTAAGAAAAAGTACCAAATGCATAGTTTAGAGAGCAGTGTTTTTTGTCTGTAGTTTGGTTTAAATATTTCTTTTATTCTCATCTCCCCTTCACCCCACAGATCGACATCCTCCAGCCTGTGAAGAAGCCATGCTTATCTGGTCCACTCATGGCCGTGGCACTATGATCATCACCCTTCTCCAGTCCCAGCTGATGGTAGTTCTGGCCTTGGCTGTGCTTCTCTGCCGAGTGACAGGTCAGGGGGAAAGTGAGACACAGTCCCCTGCTCAGGTGCTCCAGGACCTTCTGTCCCGCCATGGAGACAACACCACCATCACGGTGCCCCAGCTGCGCGCTCTGCTGGCCCTCCTTAGCAAAGGTCAGGATGAAGGCGACGGCGACAGCAGCAATGTAGCCGAGAAACCTACAACCACACCTCCCAAATCCAACAGCTCCAAGGTGAGAACAAAAACATTATCTTATTTTGTGTTAGCACTTTGAAGCTGCTCCAGTGTGGACCATGTGTAAATTGAATCTATTCATTTCAAACTTTATTTACACTCAAATAACCAATTAGATTGCCTTCATTTGCAATGCTGTTGAGTTACAGACAAGTTAAAATAAATAGGACAAATACAGATGACAAAAAGAAAAATGTGCACATTGAGGCAAGGGAGGTTGGTTTTAGCATGTGTTGAAAATCATTCCAGGATTTTGGGGCACTGAAATAAAAGGCTGACTTTACAAATTTAGTCTGTGTTCGAGGGACCTTAATCATAGGCTAGTCATTTCAGAGAGTTAGATAGGGCCCAAGTTCTAATCCAGCATCACTGAGATGTAAGGTATAAGCTTTCAAACAAGGGTTTTATAGATGAACAAATACTAATGTTATGCAATGCCTCACTGCAAAGACCAACACACCCTATCAAACAGGATACAACTGTGAGTACTGTAAATAACACCGGTTATTACCGATTTATTACTCAAAGGGCAGAATAATAGAACGGGAGTATCCAGGAGTTTAAGAGTGAAAGGAGCAACATTCCTATAAATTCATTTCAAAAGTCAGAAAACAGATGGGAAAACTAACTCAATTATCCTCTTGCTACAGATCATAAGGAAGCTGGTTCTGTTGCTGTTGAAGATTTTTTTAATGCAGCCAAATACCAAGATATTTATCAGCCCCCCCCCCGCTAAAGATTATCCCAGTCAACAAGTAGTTGTTAGTTTAAACCATTAGTCGAATAGTTGTTTATGATTATAAATTAAGTAATTAGAGTTCCAGGGCTGAGAAAGAATGTTATAAATACCAGTGTTAACACTGTGATACATTACTGAGAAATACAAAACACCATTTTAATTCTACTTCATTCTCCACCTTATTTTACTGTTTCAGAGTTTACTCACTATTTGAATCTGCTCACCTTGCTTTTCCCTTCAGTTCTCACCTTTAGTCTCTTATTACACTGCAAACACAACAGCTTGGCTCGCCTCTTTCTGTTTCTCTCTCCCTGTGTGTGTTTGCTCTGCGTACACTGTACACATTTCGAAGCATGACCAAAGATGGACAATTAAGCACAATAATGCCCAGAGAGAGAAATCATAACTAAATCTGGAGAAGAACCAAGAGATAACATAGTTTCATAATAGAATGAATAAATGATAACTATTAAATGTAATAAAATACATATAATTACTCAAAATGTAATTCTTTATCTTCAAAGAGTAGGGAAACAAATACAGTAATATACAAGACAAGGCATGATGATGATAGTGGGCCTTCTGACTATTGTAATATCAAATATCAAGCAGAAAAATGTTACACAATGATTAAGGCACTTAATACTGACAAAAGCAATGGCATACAATGAAAATACTGAACATAATACATTTAGGGCATCCTCTTATGTCCAAATGATAGACAATATTACATTCCTGCACACAGGTCATCTTGTGTGACCTGGCAATGTAGACCAACACACCAAGACTGGACCTAGAGCAGACTAGAAACGGTTGAAGGCAGACAAAACAAATTATTAAACAAGACATGTCAAATTATCTGTAGCATCTGGAATTAAAGTCATACAGAAAATTTCAAGTTGCACATAAACCTCCAGTCCTAGCTAACAGAATATCCAAAGCTTGCTGGTGTTTCAGAAGGTCTGTCTGTAAGACTTTAAAGGGACCTTAATGAGTGAGAAACCTGTTACATAGCATTTGCAAAACCCCATGTATAATAAGATAAACTATCTACAAGCAAAGCTAAAGTGTTATTGTGGATAGAAAAAATGCTTCACTTTCTCATACCAGGGGATTTGACGACCAGAAGTTGCTGCAGACATGAAACCTGTAGGAAGAAGTTTAAGCTTCCTAACAAGACTCTCATTGAAACCAGTTTAACAAGGGTCTTCTGTCATTCAGAAGGCAAGAAGGCAAGAAATAATAGTAATTTGATCATGCACATAAAACAAGATCCACAAACACTCTTGTATTATAGTAAGCCTTCCGACCTTCCGCTATTGTCACAGTTCATTCATTTCCCTGAACAGTATGGATAACAGGGTATTCCCCTCCATATTCCATACATTAAACCACATCCATAAACCCCGTTTTCAACACCTCTCCTTTAAATGCATATGTGGGATCTCCATCCTGATAATAAAAGCAGTAACCACTCACACCTGACTAACAGGTTTTGGTGTAACTCTATTGTCTGTTGAGTTATGAAGTTATATAAGTAACAGCACTACTGTGAACCATACTTATTAGTAGCACACCCACTGTTAAACTGTCTTTCAGCTTGGTCAGGGTATTCAAAAAAGACATCATTCACCTAATCTTTCTGTAGCAACAGTCCAACAAGATGTAAACAAGTATCCATACTATCACAACTATCTGTCTATCTAACCATTAATTTACTTCTTAGTAATCAATCAGCAGGGGTTGCTAGCAGTAATTGTGCCCCCTGGTGATCATGATATTTTTTCTGGAATTCACCACGCAAGCAAGGTTTACCTCGCAGACCCTTACAGAAACCCGGAGGGTGATAACGACCATATTTCCTCCATGTGGAGTTTTCAGGTCTTGCCAAGAATTGGACATCTTTTTAAGGGACGCGTGTGCAGATCAAAAGATATTTGTGCCGTGTGCAGGTTAAAAGATATTTGTGCCACTGCTGAATCAAGATACACCTGAAATGAGACAGTGGCAACTTTAGCAATAGAATCTGCAAAATAATTTACTTTAGACACATCTGCAACATGTGCTTGGCACTTACAAATAGCCATTTTAGATGGATGCAAAATGGCTTCAGAAGATTAACAAGATGATGGTGCTGGAAAGGTTTGCCTTGTGATGTAAGGAATCCTCTATTCTTTATTGTGGGTAACTCTAAATGCAGACTTACTGTCAGTGTAGATACAGATTTCCCTGTTGCAAGAATGCCCATATTAAAGCAATGCCCATGTTAAGCCCGTGTTAAAGCAAAATGTACAGCAGCTTGAGCAGAAAGATGAACTGGAGGTCTCACAGAGACTTCATTCTTCATCATCACTAATGATAGCATAGACAACAGCTCCAACCCCATCCACCCATCTATCTGATCAGTCCACGTGATAAATCACATCAGTGTTAGGAAGCGGTACAGTAAGAAGAATGTGTCTCAGAGTTAATGCTGTTTTCGAAGCTAAACAACACTATAAAACCCAGCCGGGCTGAAGTCCTAGACCAGGAGAAGAAGCCAAAGCTTCCTTCAACTTCACAAAAGTTAGTAGCTTCAGAAGTTCAAGTCACTGGTCTCATGTCCTCTATAATGCACTTGTTGTTTTACCAGTTGCAATGTTTGTAGCAAGGCTTTGTGCCCCTATTTCAGTAGGGCATTTGTATCAGTGATGCAGTTTTCTTGAGACGTGGAACACAAGCAAATTATCTACATAATGAATCAAAGTGCTTCCCTTGGGGAATACAAAACCTGGCAAATTGTCCTGCAACGCAGCTGAATAAAGGGACAGAGATTCCGAAAATCCTTAAGCCCTCAAATGTATTTCTCAACTTTTTAAAGAGGTGGTATTATGCTCATTTTCAGGTTCAAAATCTTAATTATGGGTTGTACCAGAACAGGTTTACATGGTTTTAATTTTCAAAAAACACCATATTTTCCTCATACTGCACATTGCTGCAGCTCTTCTTTTCACCCTACATGTTGTACGCTCCGCTCTTGAGCTACAGAGTGATGCATCTTACTTGTACAAAATCTTTGTTGGGAGTTGCACATGCGCAGTTCCCAGGTAAGGACTACTAGCCAATCAGAAGCAGAGAAGACCGGGTAGTAAGAAACAAGGTAGTGTGATCCAAATCAAGACGCTTCAGACTGCGACCGTAACCTAGTACATGTTACAAGTTATTACTAGTCGACAACCGCACAACGTCATTATTCCACATCTTACCATCAGGACCAAACATTGAACTATTGACGGTGTTCTGACGGTCTATGCTGCCTTGCCGTAAAAAATGCTTCCATAGCGCAAATCGATAGATTCGACTCTACTCGGAGCTACTCTACTGTTCCGTTTTCCATTGCAGATAGGACCCAGAGATAGTACGTAGCTTGTCGTCATAGCGACGCCACACACAACTGCCGCGACGTAATGTTCAATGCAACACAAACACCAGCGATCCACACAGCTCTTAAAATATATACAGTCTACGGTTAAAACGTTTCAGTATTCCTCAGAATGTAAAGACAGATAAGCGGTATGAAAACCTTCCAGCTGTGTTTTCCTCTGCCATTGTTGCTGCAGTGGCCTGTGTGACGGCGGGAGCAGAGGGCTCTGTGAGCGGGCGGCTGGCCGGCCTCACACGCTCCTCCCAAGGGTTGGCACAGGCTTCCACCGCAGCCACTTGCGGAGCTCCTCAACTCCAAAAATATTCAAGCATTTTTGTTCCGCCATCACTTCTTGTAAAACTGTCAATACTCAAAATCTACACAGCTGATTTCTCACCTCAAAACTTCTCAGAAGTGGATTTAGTGCTGAAATTCCTTACAAAAACTGTAAAATAGAATTTCTGTTGCTGGCCTCTGGTGCACACAATGATGATGGAGTGAATAGTGAATATTCTCTGACTAATCAGCAGTCTGTCTTGTTTCTTACATTGTAGTATCCCTCAGCTCACTTGGAACCTCAGCGGAGGTGAGGTAATACGAAAAAAAGTACCTGGAAGCAGGTACAGGTACAAATTTTCTACAATGGAAACCCAAACAAAGGCCAGTCGAGCCAAAGGGCCTCTGTTCAGACTATCTTGGTTTAATTAGTGCCTGACCCCACTAGCTGCTTGGCAAGCTTTATGACACGTTTTCATTGTGACATCACAAGTAAAGGAAGTGAAGGGCTGGACTACAAACGAGCTGTTTTCAAGCGGTTCTGAGCAGAGCTTTCTGTGGGAGATGGGAACTCCCTTTGGGGTGGACTTTGGGCTTTTTCACTTTTCAAAGCTATTACATGCACAAAAAAGATATATAACTCAATAAAGGAAAGGGAAAAAGCCAAAAAGCATAATACCACTTCTTTAAAGGTAAACGCAAACCAGTATTGCAATGAGGGATTGACTAGGACACAAAACAAAGCATTGGCCATATCTATCACAGTAAACCATTTTGCAAAGCCAGGAGAAGACAAAATTGTACTTCACAACAGGACACTCCTATGTCTTGTAATGCCATTCCTATCTCATCTGAAAATGCTTATTATGTAGTCTAAACAACATAAGGTACGCTAACCTTCCAAAACGCTTTCCTCTGCGTCTCAATTAAATCAACAAGCAAAGCAATAAAATATTCTGTGACCATGATACAATTATCTTGAATCCCTTCTTGTTCTGTGTGTCTAGTAGGCCTCAACGATTAATTGTTTTCAAATAGAAAGTTGCGATTTGAAAGAACGCGATTAGTTAATCGTGAAGATGGCAATTAAAATGTAGGTTAATTATACAGCGCACCTGACTTGTTTTAAACAGTCATGCCATCACAAATTCATTCCATTGTCATCTGTGTGTGACAAATCTACTCACCAATCGTAAGCGCCATAAGCTACTCACCAATCAGAGCGGTCACAGGGTGTGTACATTTTACAACAACAAACGAAACTGGAGGAAAACGTGGGCTAATGGCACCAGCCAAACAGACAGAGGCAGCGGCTGTGCTGTGGTTTTGTCCAGCGTCAGCTCACACTAAAGTGTTTTAGCAGTTTAGCGTTTACACTACATGTTGTTAACATGTTAATAATTCGTCATTTTGTGTGCTTTAACTGCGCTCTCTGTGAGCCCGTTCCACTCCTCGCTGTGTGGAAGATCCTATATACAGTAGAGCATTTCAGAATAAGAGCGTTTTGCCTGTCTGATTTTTGCTGAGTTATTCGGATTTTGCTTATTTGTTCAGTTTTTCAGTTTAAGTAGCTACATAGTTAAATTGTGTCTTTTTGATCTGATTTAACTGTGTTTGTTGATGTACGATCAGGTGTCTGCAATGGGTATTTTATTTTGAAAATCGATCCACCCCCCCAAATCGTTCAGCCTCACACTCTTTTTTTTTTAACTGTCCTACTCAGTACCTTCCTGTCCTACATGAGATACGCATGTATACATGCACAAAGCATATTTTATGAGTTTAATTACAATGGCTCTTAACAAAATCATGCAAATATAGAAAAAAAAGTCATGCACGTCTTATGGGTTGGTGTTCAATTTGTCAATTTTTGGATTCATTCCAATATGTTAGACACTTGAAGACCTATAGGTCTAGTGTAAAGCTGGAGCTATACTTCTCTGTAGAGGTGTTTGAGGTCAAAGTATTGTCATATACCCTAAGTAATCGTGTTCACCTTCTTCATCAACTTGGTGTGGACTATGATATATATCATATACTATGATAGAGATGATGGGAATCTTATTTACATATGTTGTATTAACAATAGCTTAACCAAACGTATCCAAACAAAAGAAATACGTGAAGATTGTTAGACATCCAGGTCATAGTTATCCAAGGAAGAAATCAAGCCAAACCAAAGAAAACAAGCATGAGTGCGAAGTGGTTGTCTCACAACAAATCCTACTCCCCAACAGGTGAAGGTCTCTCAATTAGGAAGGTGTGGCTGAGCAATTGGGCAGGACCTGAAAGCTAGAGGCAGAAAGAGACAGAAAACACACCTAAAGCACCTGTTGTCTTCACAATCAGCAATCTCCACCTGTAACAGAATCTTGTAGGAGTGCTTTTGTGGAGCCTCTCAGCCTCACAACACTCCTGGGTAACTCCAGCTTTAGTCCTGTCTCAAAGAAGCAGGAGCAACTGGTGCCAGATAGCTGAAATATTTAGCATATTTCCCATGCTTAGTGTCAGGGATGATTGACTCACTTGCTGATCTGCTTTTGAATAGATTTACCCTGAGTGATTGTGGCGTAGTTATTAACACTTCTGAGAAAGTAAATGGAACAAGAGGTTTTAGTTCAGATGTTGGATGTTTCACTGGACACGCAACATTGTATGTTCTGTCTTTACCGTTAAAAATATGAACATAGAAACTGTCTGTTTCTGTTTGTATAGGTGTGTGACTCTGAAGTAAAACCAATAATTTATTGGTCAATAAATATCACAGCTCCCCATTTAGTGAATCACATGTTCAGTCACATTTGACATGCATGCAAATGTTGTTAAACACCATTCAGAGGACACTATTCATCACAGAACATGTTCATTTCCAATTTGTCGACTGTCACAAAGGAAATAAGGTTTGTTGTTGGTGCAGAGAAAATAATCATTGAATAGAATATTGAATATGTTTCGTGCAGTTGTTATGGAATCACATTTTCAGTGATTCATCACTTTAATTATGGAGTGACAATCAAAAGCCCACTTGTGTTTGATTCAGCTTCACTTTTTTTTGTATTTAGGAGATTAAATTCCAGCTGTCTTCTGTCTCCGAGTTTAGAAATGAAATATGTACCATGGATAAAGTTTCTTTTCACTTTTTTAAGTGTGAATTTTGAGGTTTGATACCTCAGATTTCAGAAGTTGACATTACTGTATGTCTCCTATCTTCCTTATAATGGCTGTTAGGCATCCTCTCTATCTGTATTTATCCAGTTCTACATTCTTCTCTATCTCTTTGCCTGTATCAACTGTTTTAAAGCTAAATTACATTCAAATGGGTAACTGCCCAAATTGCATCTGGTTAGAATTGAAAGCACTTGACCTATTACTGAATGTATGTTTTCATTTCCAGTGCTTGCCTGCAGACACGCTGGCTATTTACAAGATCAGTGAGCAGTCACGCTTAGATGGGCAGGGCTTACAGGAGCTGTGCCCCACCATGCTGCAGCAGTTGGATGCAGGCACCTGTAGATTGCAAAATAAGGAGGAGCTGAGCAGTGACACCTCCCCCAGACCCACAGACGCTGAAGGTGAACACTGACATGTTACTGTACATTAATATAAAATGTTATTTAATGTTCTAAAATACTATTTGTCTATCATGTTTTTTATTTCCTTTTGTGAACATCAAGTTACATTTTATTGTAAACTTAAAGGATAAATCTAGTGATATTCAAAATTTTTGTTGTTATCAACGAATCTAATGAAAAGACCAAAACCAACAATGAATTTGTCCTTAACAAGTACTGTTTGTGTAGCCAAAGAGCTCCAAAAGCTATTTTAAACACATCAGAGAGCCACAACGTTGCATTAGATGGCATGTTTTGTCACATGATTTTGTCATCATTTTTTTGTTTGTTTTTTGACAATAACAAACGAGAATATCATCAGCCTTATCCTTTACTACCTACAGACGTGTTCAAATTTGTTGGTACCCTTAGTTTATTGAAAGAATGTTGTTGGTAGCCCTTGGAAAATATAATAAATAATTGTATTATAGTGATATTCTAAACTAATTCATTCCTTTAGCTATTATCACACGTCTCCAATCTTGTATTCAGCCTATTTAAGTGGAGGAAAATGGCCACTGTGCCGTTCATCTGGTATCATCTGTGCACCACACTGAACATGGACAAGGAGAGAGTTGTCTGAATAGGTCAGAAAGAAAATATTTGACAAGCACGGTAAAGGTCAGGACTACAAGATCGTATATAAGCAATTTGATGTTCCTGGGACAACATTTGCAAATATTATTAAGAAGTTCATGGAACTAGAGATACATATTAATAATATGTATAATATAATAATACATATTGACAAGCCACAATCCTTCTGGGAGAATGTCCTTTGGACAGATGAAACAAAACTGGAGCTTTTTGACAAGTCATATCAGCTCTATGTTTGCAGACAACCAAGTGAAGCATGCAAAGAAAAGAAGAACACCATACCTACTGTAAAACATAGAGGAAGCTCGGTTATGTTTTGGGGATGCTTTGCTGCATCTGGCACAGGGTGCCTTGAATCTGTACAGGGTACAATGAAATCTCAAGACTATCAAGGCATTCTGGAGCGAAACACACTGCCCAGTGTCAGAAAGCTCTGTCTCAGTTGCAGGTTATGGGTCCTCTAACAGCATAATGATTCAAAAACATTGAACGGTTTTGAATCACATCGAACATCTATGGAAAGAGCTGAAACTTGCAGCCAGGAAAAGGCACCCATCTAATCTGCGACAGCTGGGGCAGTTTACTCAGGAAGAGTGGGCCAAACTACCCGTTAACAGGTGCAGAAGTCTCATTGAGAGCTACAGAAAACGTTTGATTGCAGTCATTGCCTGTAAAGGTTGTGCAACAAAGTATTAAGTGGAAGGTCCCATCATATTTCCATGTCATTTTCATTTGTTTTATAATTTACAAAATTATGTTGAAAAACAAAATCAAAAGCAAAGTCAGATTTTTATTAAATCTGAATCAGTAGATGCTAATTGCTTTCGTCAGAGGAAGTTATTTCAGGACATTGTGCATGGGGTACCAACAAATTTGATCATGTCTGCATAGTGAATGTGTTTACTTTTTGAAATATTTTTTAAAATTTCTGATGGCATTTGTGTTGGTCAAACTTTGCTGTTGGCTGTTTTTAATTTATCTTTTTACAGCTTCTTGATCCGTTCATTGTATATTTGAAATATTTCGCACCTTCATCCTTTCTGTGAATGATTAATTCCATTACAAGTTTGTTTCCTGTACTAATTTTTACAACCTTATTTTCAGGCAAAATATTACCGATGAAAATCCAAGGCACTGAATTGAAAACATATATTTCTTCATCAGAGCTCCAGATCCAGTTGCCTAGAGAAAGTGAATGTTGTGATGTCCCCTCAGGAGATGAAAGCCAAAATAAACAGGAACTGTTTAGTCAGGGCTCAGATTGCATTTCTCATTTTTGCATTTTGACACCAACACATCCTTTAGACTCCACATTCTTGCCTCAGTCAGCATATCCGGTATGTAGCAGAGATATTGTTCAAGTAAAGACAGTCATCTCAGCTACAAACTGCTCTTCTTTCCTTTGCTGCCGACCTACTGTAACTCCATACTGACTGCAGACTGTGCACAATCAGTAGGCCGTCCTTGAGTGCTCTGTAAGCCATTCTGGCATGTGCATCCAATCTGAAGTTCTCATAAATGTGTTGTGCAGCATAGCCTGTTGATCAACTAGCCTTTGAGTTCTTGTTGGATGGAAGCTAAATCGACTTTGGGGTATGTGTCTGGTTTAGAAATGCTAGCTAATGACAGACTTTGTGAATTTGGTCAACTTGTATGATGTTCTGCCCAGAAAGCTGCAGCAGAACTGATGTTCAAATGCGGCAAAGCTTCAGGAATGTTCATAATACTTCATAAGTTCCCACTAAAAGAAAAAGAATAGCTTCTGATTAAAGGCATCGATGGCTTCATATTCTTTTTAAACTAATCACATTGTCCTGTTGCCTAGCTAAGCCAAGCCAACAAATATCTTTTTACTTTTAACCCAGTTTATCTAATTCTTGGCAGGTAGAGGAGAGCTCTGGGCGAGAGCTCTGGCTCTATCTCCCCCTTTCCACTGACAACTTTGTTTTCCCTTATCATCCACTTAAATGCCCTCTGCTTGCCTCACATGCCCTTGTAGCTAGCTTATTTTTGCTTGAGAGCTGTTTTTCTTCTCCCAGGCTGTGGAAAACTGCCAGCAGCAGGACGACGGATGGAAATTAATCTCTGCTGATCTCACTGGCTTTTGTATCCTGATCTTTTCTCATGATCTAAATGTGACACTTGTGCAGTTTCTTCTCTTCCCAGGATCCAATAGCTCACATACTATAAAAACATATAACTTATAAAAATTATTATTATGCTTTTTGGTTATCTCATATAGACCATAAATATTTGCATTTTACTTCTTAAAATCTTTTCCATAGACCTCAGATGTGCTACAGCCTTAAAGGACAAAAAACATTTAACTAATATGCACTAACCTTATTTATTTTCTACAGGTGTCACTTAAGGCAGTTGTGCCCCTGAAAAACAAAGCAATGTCTTCATGCAAACCCTTGTCGCTTAAAAGTGGTGCTCCCTTTCTAAATTGTTTCATTTGAATTGTGGTTAGAGATCAGCAGAGGTAAAAAAAAACATTACTACTTTATTATATACTCAGGTATTTCACAGTACTCTGGAAACAACAGGAATGTTAGAAACACATTTAAAAATACATACATATGTAATTTATTTCAACCACATGGCAGAGTCCCAAACCCTGGGTTTAGAACCACTGAATTAAGGTTCTTTTCTGCTGCCTCAGAGTATCTTCACAATTTTTACATAAATAGATGCGTTTAAACTAACAGAGGTGGCTTTGTGTACATTGAATAATGTATAACATCCACTGCTAACATACAAAATCGCATGTCTATCACATGTAGATTTGTTGCATTGAAAAGCAAGTAAATGTTATTATATTTGCTTGCATTTCAGTACAGCTGATACACAGTTTTGAGATTTGAGAGTTTGAGAGTTTTGAGATCAGTATTTGGATTTCTAACATGGTTTTAGTCAACAAGTTCGATTGCCACACATGGATGCATGGCGGTTTGTTTTAATGTTGCACCTTCCTCTTCCATCCAACTTTCCTGTCTCTGAAACCACCAGTGTGGGGCTTTTCTTTCCTGAGTGTGACGGTGATCAATGCCTTCTCCCTCACTGGAGTCTTCATCGTGCCTCTCATGAAGACGCGTTATATGAAGTACGCACTCACCTTTTTCATCGCTCTTGCCATTGGTACACTGTTCTCCACTGCCGTGCTGCAGCTCCTGCCAGAGGTTTGCCATCTATCCATACATCTTGCCATCTACACCTTTTATCCACACATCTTTACACATCTGATTTAGCACCAGTCACAGGCCTCTTTAGTTCACTGTGGTGCCACATGGCTGTTTACGAAACTAGTGCACCTTTAGTCAAGCGCTTCTTTGTCTATCTTGGTTAAATCTGTTTCCTCTGCTTCCTGCCTTTGTTTTCTCTCTGCGGTATTCCTGGGCTCTAATAAGCACTGTGGAAGGCTTTTTGCTTTTGCTTTGTCCACACTGCGTCACAGATCACATGAGGGGTATGTCTGTATTTGTGTGCACTGCATGTTTGTGTCTCTGTCCGCATTTCAGTGTTTTGGCATTGAGATGTAGGCCAGGTATGATGATTTTCTTGGCGAGATAACTCTGCTCTCTCTTCCGTCACTGCAGCATTTAGAACAGCTAAACACTCATCATAACAGTGTCTGTTTTTTTGGGCTTTGGGATTCTTACATTTTCACTTTGTGGAAGACGATCCTGGAGAAATGGAGTGCAGCACCCTTTAAGCGTCCTTCAAATTGAAATGTGACCCCTTGTTAGCAGTGCTTCTTCTTCTACTGTTGGGCTATTTAAAGTTCATTTGACCCCTTTAGTGTCTGCAGTGATAGCTAGAGTGTACCCTGAGGCTAGGACAGTGGTACAGATGCACCTGATTGGGCTGGGACAAAGTATGTATGTGTCTGTGCACAAGGTTTCAGTAAACTGTAATTTCACCTTAATCACCTCCCCTCTATCAAAAGAAATGCATGGGGTTCAAGGACTGCCTCAAAGGACAACACACTATTATCTTCAATTGCAAATGAAAGGTGGTGTCTCTTTTGTTGATCTGTTTTCAATGAACAAATGAACCTGTTGTCTCTGGAAAGACTTGCAGGTACATCTCTTTTGTCTCAGGTTGATTTCATTCAATTCACACCTTTCTTTTCAGGGACTTATCTGGTTGGTGTTCCTTACCTTGGTGATTAATCTGATAAAAATCAGTTCTCAACTAACTACCTCTCTGTTTTTCCTCACCTTCCCCCTTCTTTCCTCTGCCCCCCTCTCCGTTGATCAGTCTGGGGTTATGGGATCCTGTGTGTGACACTGATCTCTCTGTGTTCGCTGGTCGGGGCGAGCGTGGTGCCCTTCATGAAGAAAACCTTTTACAAGCGACTGCTGCTCTACTTCATAGCCCTGGCCATTGGCACGCTGTACTCCAACGCCCTGTTTCAGCTCATCCCAGAGGTAGTGTCAGTGCTGCTGTGACTCACATAGCTGCAGCTCCTTCACTTTGCCTCAGTGCGGGGTTGCTATGCAGTTTCAGGAAAGAGCATTGAATATTGATTTTACATATCGGAAAAAGGCGTAACAAATATTTGATTGCTCTGTCCTGATGCCTATATCGCAGTCTATTTTTTTAGGATACGTCATATAAATACGGGCAAAATAATAGAACCTGACAGCATCTCGAAAATGGCCACAACATCTTTGTACAACAATTTCAACACAAACTGAACATTATAACCTTCATCAAAGGAGGATTTATTGCACGACTGTACGACGACACTACTGCGCTCTGAAACCTATTATTTTCAATGGGTTGCATCATGCTGCTACAACTTTTCATTGCGTCAAATCGAGATGTCTGAAAGGGCCTTTAGACTGTGTTCACTTTAGCTTGGAATATTAAATAAACTGGCAACTAAGTGCACACTGTGATATAGAAAATGTTCACAAAATTCAGTTGGAAAAATGTTTATTGATAAAATAACTACAACAACTAAATTATCCAATCAAATCAAAGTGACTTTAGATTTAAAAACTGGAATTTATTTGACTAAACAATTGGTTGTTTAGTGCTGCTGATGAATGCTGCAATGCAAAAGTATGTCTTAAAGCATATTTCAGGAAACACTTTCAAATTCGAGCAACTGCTAAAATGGAAAGATTTATTCACTGTGAATCTTTGTGAGCAGTTTAGATCAGTTTCCAAACATTGTGAAACTGTAGGTGTGTTTTTCATAATAAAGAATACCAAAAAATAAATCCACATTTAAATCCGCATAAAACCAGGTTATTGACAGAAATCAGGTTATAGCACTAATGTGGTTACTGTAAAACATGCATTTAGTAATGCGTGATGCTACAGGCCTCTACCACTTTGTTTGTCTGAAGCCTTTTGTATAACTAGATTAAAAGTAAATCTGGCTATTGTCAATTTTTTACAGAAAAGATTTTGCCATGAAATGTACTTATAATCTTTTGCTCTCATTAAATTCTTCCATCAATATGAAGTTAAGGTTAAGGTACATGTCAGCACATTGACTGAAGTTCAAAGTCAGAGTGGCATAACCCATAAATTGGAGCATTTCTCTAACACGTTAAATGCTGTCTAGACTGTGTGCACACCTATCATGGGCAGATTTACATCAGTTGTGTAATTCATTGCATCAATAGGATCAACAAGAAAAAAAAACGTGCGTACCTCAGAGCTGAAGTGGTTTGATTTCTGGGAGGTTTGTCTCTACTGGAGGGGAGACGATTACATATATAATTCAACCTGTCTGTCAGATTGGAGGCTGCGGTGAAAAATCTGTACAATAGTTTAGAAGGAAATCAGCTCTAGTTGATGTTGTTGTTCACGTCTTCATTTAACGATGGACAAAAGTAAAACCATCCAAAGACATTCAGCAGGGTGAAGGTTTCTACTGAGATGAAACTGCTTTTGATCAGCAGCCTGGACCCTGACAATACAACAAATTTGACTTATCTATTTTCTTCAGTCAGCTGACTGCACAGCCTAGACCCAGAGTTCAAAACAATTCACAATGTAATAACAGCTCCTATAAATATTCATCGCCAGCTAACACCGTCTCCTTTCCTGCATGGTAGGCCTTTGGTTTTGACCCAATGGTGGATTTCTACGTGTCCAAGTCTGCTGTCGTTTTCGGAGGATTTTACCTTTTCTTCTTCACTGAAAAGGTCCTCAGAGTGCTTCTCAAACAGAAAAACAGGGTGAGTACATAGCAAGAATGCAATATATTGTTTTATTGCAAGATATAGGTGGTGGGAAACTGGCAAATTGTAGTGGCAGCAATGAGAACATCCATAAGGTGAATATACAACAGCAATATGTGTCATCTTTACAAAAGTTCCACAATGAGTACTTGAGTGTGAAGTTTGTTAAAGGAGGTAGCTGCTAAAGACCACAGAAGTGAGCAAGTAAAGTTAGTTTATTTATTATAGCAAGAACCAACAAAAAAAAAACTAAAAGCAACAACATCATAAAGTAATAATAAATAATCATCAGTCAGTAAAACATATGCAACAACATGAAAAAAAAACAGAAAAATAATCAGTCAGTTAAACATAAGCAATAACAGACCTTAAAACACACAGGTTTGCACACTGTGCACACATGCAGGCATCTGTGGAGAACGCATAGTGTAAGTCAAAGGGAAAAGCATTCCAGTGTCGGAGCCACCTGCACCTTTTACACTGAATAAACATCTCTGTAACAGTCTCAACAAAACTGTACATTTTGTGAGCCTCTTTTTTTCTTTTTTGGTTTAATAGCTTGTATCCAAGGTCTGCACACAAAGACTCAACCCAGTAGGATGAGTATGAAGTCAGGATGTCAAAAAAGGAGAAATTAAATATTGAGAAAAATCTTAATTAACTTATTTGACACACCAAACCACGTTGTTATGTTGTTGTCAGGTAACTAAATGTTTTCACCAGATGATTGCCCGATGATGATGCACAATTTATTTGTTCTTGCTTGTATTATCTGGGCATCAGTGGTATGTTTAACCAGTTGGACTGGACTTTAGAGCCACAGTACCGCCCTCAGGAGTTTTACAGTGAAGATACACTCCCTTGTACAAAACTAGTTTCCTACTGTACATACTGTAGTAGAATGAAAAATGTGACACGTGGTCTTATGTCCCTTTCAGGGTGGAATTCACTTTTTTCTTGATTTGCCGTTTACGTTTTAAACAGAAAAAGTCCACAAACTGGTGACCTGATGCACATATGTACTGAATTAATGTATCTATGAACGAATCTCTTTCATTTTACTCCATAGCTGTCTTTAACTGCTATACGTGGAGCATTGTATTCTTGGCTGTGATGTAATGTGGTTAGTTGGCATACATGTTTGTATTTCAAAGTTATTTAAAGTGGACTTTGATCTGTTCCTGTGTGCCTTGATTTTGTCTGTTGGCCACTTAGCAACTGTGCCATCCCGGCCTATTTGGCCAGCAGTGTACGTGGCAGGTGTTTTGCAGCTTGTTTTGCAGGTGTTTGCCAGCTAAAATCCAGATTTATAAATCACTTTGGTAAAGGTGCTTTGACTTGCTGATTTTCATCTAAATTAAATATAGAAACCACCTTTACTGAAATTATAAGATGTTCAGACAGCTTTCTATTGCTCTGGTTTTTATTCACAAAAGGCAGCAAGGAATGTAGTGTGTGCGTGCGTGAGATTGTGATTGTGAGACAGTTACTCCACCTTGTGGTTACTGTGTGATTTTGAGCCAGAAGGTCCAGCCAACCTAATTAACAACTAACACATCAACTTGCAGACCTCTTTAAACCAAATTGGCACGTGTAGTGCTGCTGTTATATTCTCCCTTTAAAACGACCATTAACAACTCCAAATCTGTCAGCGTCAACTCGTTTTGAAAATGTTGAGATGTGTAATTGATGTATTGTAGTGTTGAGAGGAAAAAGTGTCATCCGTATCATGTTGTGTGTTTTCTCTCAGAATCACGGTCACAGTCATTACCCTGATGCAGATCATGTGGAAGAGGGGGAAAAGGAGAAGCTGCAGCAGAACGGGGAAGCCAGCAATCTGGCTTTGGGCAAGGTGGACGCAGGGGAGGGCGAGCTCATGCTCAGTCCTGCTCAGACACCACAGGTGAGGATGGAGGAGACTAAGACCTTGATTTGTTTAGTCGTCATTATTGTTATTGTCTGTTTCTCTTAATGGGACTGGATTCTCTGCATTTATATTTTCTGAGTAATTTGTTTTTCATCACTGACAATAACACTGTCAAACCAGTTTCAAAAAGGGAACCAAGAGGGGACATTACATATGAATCTTCAGTTGGCCACACCAGAGCAAGATGATTAATTGCACAGAAAACAAGTAGTAAACGAGTAGTTTTACCTCTGCAAGACCTTGAACACTTTTTGAGATAACAAAAACTGATAGGTTAAGTAGAGAAAATCTCTCTTTGGTTGAACTGCTGACATTTCATTTTCATCTGGTGGCGAAGGATCAGCACAAACATAAGAAACCCCTGATTAAAATACAACTAGCAACCCATCCAAATTCAAAATATAAAATACTTAAGATTTTGTATTTGTATCCTAATTATCAACTGAATTGATCAACACATCCTTGTTCATGAAGTCGAATTTGCATATTGCTGCTCTGTCCACATGTATTTACATCAAATGGGTCGCCCTCACTCTGTTCACACCAGGACTCACAGAACCCAGACAGCGGGGGGCGGTCTGGCAGTGGTGGTGGCTGCTACTGGCTGAAGGGTACGTCCTACTCTGACATTGGCACGCTGGCCTGGATGATCACATTAAGTGATGGCCTGCACAACTTTATCGACGGCCTGGCCATTGGTGCCTCCTTCACTGCCTCCGTCTTCCAGGGCATCAGCACCTCGGTGGCCATCCTGTGTGAGGAGTTTCCCCACGAGCTGGGTGAGTTGGCTCGCTGGGATGAAACATCCGTGCTTGGCAGATTGAATTTGCGGTTGAACATATTGCGCAGACAACTCAATGATATATTTATTCTCTTTCTGTCGTTCTGCCTCTCTTTCAGGAGACTTCGTAATCTTGCTGAACGCTGGAATGAGCATACAGCAGGCTCTGTTCTTTAACTTCCTGTCGGCTTGTTGCTGTTACCTAGGCATGGGCTTTGGCATCCTGGCCGGCAACAGCTTCTCCCCCAACTGGATCTTTGCCCTGGCTGGGGGAATGTTCCTGTACATTGCTCTGGCAGACATGGTCAGTGTTTGGGAAAAGGGATGTTGTCAACACAGACGCATGTGTCGTAAGGGTGAATGTGTTGGGGTTTTTTAAGGTTCTCATAGGAAAGCAGTCTCCATGTTAAACTTGTTACAAGAGGATCTCCACTTTAATTCCACACACTGGAAGACATCACTTGTAGTTGGGGAAAGTAAAGAAGTCATTTTTGTCTTTAACAGGTGCTCACGATGATGTCACATCATGTACATTTGAGGAAAAGATCCTGACTTTTGCCATCCACCAACGCATTGTTAATCAGACATGCTACTGATTTCTCATGCTGTGTAGGACTCCACATGACTAGTAAATTGACTTTGACATTTAAAAGCAGTGTTTAATGTAAAGCAGAGTATTGGAGAAAAAGGAGCAGGCCTACTGATTTGACTTTCCTTTGGTTATTGTTATGGCAGAAAATTGGTTCCTCTTACATTTAATCTTTTATGTATGGTTTTATTATTACTATGGAGACAATTACAAGACAGTACTGTATTTTATTTATTCACATGAACCTGTAGGAAAGACACAGTCTGTAGTTGTTTTGCTCCACAATCTCTCTCAGATAACTCTCGCCCCTCTGACTGATTCTTAACCTTGGAGCTCACAGTGTCTAATAACACAGACAGTTTACCTTCCATATCTGACCCTGAGTGGCTGTCAAGTCTAGCATCGAAGCAGATTCAACCTTATACTTTAAGGTTTTAGTGTAAACCCTTGTTAATCATCCATCCATACCACAGGCAATATCAAACAGTTAAAAGAACAGTTAAAAGTATTAAAAAACTGTTATTGACAAATGTTACTGAAATCTGTTCAGTAATTCAGTCTTCATTCAGCCTTCCCCTTTGTGTGCCTCAGAGGTCACTCTCTCTCCCCATTCCCACTGCTCTGATTACCGAAATGAGTGCTTTGCCATATTTTATCACAATATCAATATCAAATACCACATAATAACATATATGCAATATCTGCCCCTCGTGGGCAGTTTTAAACAGGCAATCTTGCAATATAGTCACCTGCTAGGTTTAAACTAATTAAGAGTTACCCTGATAATTTGCTAATGGAGCAGTTTGGCATCCCAGGTGGGATGGCCATGGGATTTGGACTCTGTTGAAGGACAGAAGCCGGCTTATCTATGGGAAATCCTTCCTACAGGGAGACGCTATGTTCAGCGGAGCCCTGATGGTCGCTCTGTTCCCTGTGCAGTCAATGTCAAATTTTAACCATGCCTTTGCCGAATCATAGTGTTTTTCATCTTTAACCTTTTCTCTCATTATTAACTTTTTCTTTATTATTATACTCACTATATTAGTCTGTTTACACCTTTTGATCGGGGCCAGACGCCAAAGCTGCCCTAGGCAGCATGCCTCTGGACCATCTATTCCAAAACCAATCACCATAAAGAGGTGATGACGATTTTGTAGACCAAGGATCCTAATTGCTAACAAAGCTGAAAAGAGAGGGAATACTGTTCAGCAAAGAGTGTGATGTATACCAGGCCGTATTTTAAGGCAAGTTTAAAAAGTCCTTTCCCTCTCTGGTTTGTGCTTCTCAGTTTCCAGAGATGAATGAGGTGAGTCGTGAAGAAGAGGACGCGGGCGGCAGCAGCTTCCTCCTCACCTTTGCCATCCAGAATGCCGGTCTGCTAACAGGTTTCTCCATCATGCTCCTCCTCACCACCTACTCTGGTCAGATACAGCTGGGCTAGCACCGGACTCCTCTGGACCAACACCGGCCCTGACCAGTGTTGAAATTAAACTGAGATGTCAGCTGGTGTTTGTGCTGGTGTAAACTGATCCTAAAAGGAGAACTTCTCTTTATCTTCCCAAAGTTAGTTTTAGTTTTCAGGAACCTGGAGTTTGGGAAGTTTGACTGCTGTGCGGCAGGTACGCACACTCCTCTATTAAAAAATATTTGAGTAGCGCAGTTCCCAGATGCAGTAGAACCCAGGCGGAGGGGGTGGCAGCCTTCTTTTTAATGTTTTATCAACCTTTTCCTGACAGCTGCTCCCTTCTAGAAATATCAAATGAAGCAGTCTACAGAGACTACAGACATGTGACTCCCTCCCTGAAGATGAACTGACATGTTAATACCGACCCAGTCCCTCAAAAGTTTATCTATTTCCCAGACTACTGATCAGCCATTCGCTCTTATTTTTCCTCCTCCCCTCCTTCCCTCAGTGGATGTCTTTGAGCCTCAACTGAGATATAGTAGATACAGAGTATTTATATCTCCAGTCCTCTATGCTCGCAACACTTCCTCTGGAGGTGGGAAAAGCACAATCAGGTAACAGCAGATGTATTTTTGACATCCTTGAATCTTTATCCTTCTGTTTCAGACTTCCTCTTCCCTTTTTTTCCATATCATACCAAAAACAACTCATTACGGACCTGACCTGGAATTTTGTTTGTGTTAACATAAAACTGACTTCCAGCTGTACTTTATTGTTTATGTTAATGTTGTATTTTTTTTATACATGATAAAAAAATTATTAGACTTTTAAAGACCAAATATGGGCCGGCCATAGAGAATGGTGAAGGGCTACGCAGTGGTGTTTGGAAGGGCACAGATTCTTCTCCTCAGAACGGACATGTCTACATCGTCGGCATACAGTTACAAATTCCTAATGAAGCTCGGGTCTGGTATGTGAAGCAACATGAAGTCCAATCAGACTCCAATCGTCCGATCAGACGCAACACTCAGTGTCCACAGCAGCATTTCTCCATACCAGTTTACCATCTGTGCCCTTCATTAAAGGTGGGATAAGCAATTCTAATCCAGCTCATGTCAAATTCAGAGAATATCTCCTCATGGTCTGCTAGCTGTCCATTCTGTGTCTTCGCAGCCCTGGCTCTGTAAAAGGGAAACAAAGTGGCTTGGACAGAGTCACACGAGAACACTATTCCAGCCGTTCTAGACATGATTTGTGTTTCAGGTAACATTAAATGATTTGGCCACAGAAATTTAGCTTACTTTCTAGTTTGCCAGCATATGCTGTTGTTAGGATGTTAGCTACAGCAACAGGTCTAATCGCTGTATGGAGCTGGTGTGCTGACTCTTGGACCGTCTCGTCCTCTCTGCATGTTAGCTTTGCAACAGCAACTGTTTGCTAACCTTTTGCTTTAGCAAACATTAGTTACATTACATGCTTTGTCATTGTTCGCTCTATATCATTGTATTTGTCATGGTGTTGGATTTCTCCAGAATTGCATACCCCACCTTTTAATATAGCATTGAATAGCTATAGTTTTTTTATTCCTTGTACTCTTGAACTCAAAGTGCACAGCCCATAGATTATTTTTCCCAAATTGTCTATTCTTTTACTGTACAGTAATAGTTTGAACAGAACACTGTAAGCTAAATCATAAACTATAGACACGCACATCTCGCCTAGTGGTCTGTGACCTTATCCATATTAGTCATAATATTGACGTTATATACTGTATCTAGTTAGGTTGTTCTGACAAACCCTCTGATTCTCTCCGAGTTACATTTTATGACCAGAAGTATGTGGACATGCTTGTCTCCATGCTGATATGCAATTTTGGTCTGTGATTGTTTTTCATAGTTTGCCAAACCCTCAGCTTGTTTTGCTCAAATATAACTATTATGTTTGAGTCACAGAGCTAAGCAGCCATTTATACCTAGACATCTTTGATAGAGCCAGAAAATAATTTATAAACAGTGGCAGTACCTCTGTTCTGAAGCTATTTCCTGAATCAGCTATCCTCAAAGACTCTTCTAACCATTTGGATGAAAAAAAATGTTTGTCTGCCTCTTAAGAGAAATCTTAAGAGCTATAACAATGAGATATTTAATCCATTAGTTGTTAGTCAATGAACAACTAACAGTTGCTATCTTAGTAACTGATTTAATGTTTATGTTCTTTAACTGGTTCCAGTCTGTCAGATGTCAATATTTACTGTTATTTTCTGCTGGTTGTCTGTTATGATAGTTAATTGAATATTTTTGGCTTTATATTTAAATTGACAGATGATTTGATAATAAAAATAAATGCAGGATTAGAAATCGTGTTTGTATGCTACAGTGAGCTTCTAACTCTGTGGAAATATTTTGGGAATGTCATTTCCTGTTTCAACATTAGGATGCCCCTGTTCACAAAGCCAGGACCCCTAAGGAAATGGTTCCTAGTTTGGTGTGGATGAACTCGTGGCCATATCAGTGTTTGACCTCTCTAAGCTCTTGTGGCTGAATGGTAGCAGATTCCTGCAGCCAGGTTCCAGCAGCTGGTGGAAAGCCAGAAACTAGAAGAGTGGAGGTTAATGTCCGTCATTTGGGAATAAGTTGCCCAACACCTACATATGAGTGCAATATTTAGGTGTCCACATACTTTTGGCTATGTAGTGTAATTTAAATCTGAGGGGAACCAATGCAAAACGGTTTATCATCTGTAATGGTGATTGTTTATTGGAGCGTTTAGGGGACCAGTTGTTTGTGTTGTTGTAATGTGACTAGTTTTACTTTTACAAACAGGAACATTGTTAAGGAAAACTGACCATAGCAACATCGCCGTTTGTACTACAAACCAGTCCAAGTTTGGAGGGGGCCTGTTGATCCATATTTACTGATATCTTACACTGGATTTCAGAGTCCACACAAAAGAAGTGTAATCCAGTACCAAAAGCTACATACTTTTCTGTAGAATCAATCTTAGCATAGGATAGGTAGGTAGACCTACTATAGAAATGAAAGTTTTGTTATTCCTGGGTGAAGAAGGCAAGCCATTAAAACGGGTACTAGGAAGTACAGTATTACTGCTGCTTGATATGTATGGTAGATTATTTATTGTTGTTTGAGCCATAAAATATTTATTTTATGTTATATAATCAACATAAAGTATTCATTTTAGCTTTATACTGCAAGCCATGAAGGCAGACAAAAATTATGTCTTTTGTTTGTTGTGCTTCATCTTTGTGTAGTATTTTATTTTGAATAAATGTGGGACGGCTGCCAGAATTAATAATGAACTTTTATTTGCATTGCAGAGATACAGAATTTCTGATCAAGTATGATAATCTAAACGTCACAGTTAAGGTCAGACACAGAGCAGTACATCAGAGAATCAGTTCAGGAGTACACAGACTATAAGACAGCTTTATTGGTGCAAAAAACTCTCTAATTTCAACAGAAGTGTCTCTTTTTCAGCTTCAACAAAGCAACCAATAATTGACTTTCTGGAGATTTTAATGATTAATAGATGCGCTTTCAAACTTGTAATGCATAATTTTGAAAAATATTGTACCTAATGTAATTTATGGGAATCCTTGTCAGCCTTCTCTTTGTGTCATGGGAATCTTTTCTTTTTTATAAACATCCTTTTCCAAGAAAATCATGTGTGATCTTGTCTTTGTTTACCATCTTAACAGTTTATTTATTAGATTTTAGTGCTAATGAAGTGCTCCACCTATAATCCTCTGTTAAAAGCAAAGCTGCTATCAAAATTCAGATATATTTTAAATTCCATTTTTGAGGCACTAAAGTTAGCAGATTAGTTAGCAAAGATACTCTCCAGACTTAACTATCTTTAACAAGCAAATGTGCTTCTTAGAGATGGATTACTTCTCTCTTGGGGTACATAATGGTTAAAAAAAAAGCCAACCATATACAAAATTGTAAGGTACCATGGTGTAACAGCAAGCATTTTCTTTCTCCTAAAGGTACAACTGTGTTTTTTTTTCTGACCATTTAACAGAGATTATTAAAAACATGATGTGATATTCTATTTGTGGAGTTGTTTATCCCCATTTTTGATGGTTCGTCATCAGTGTTGGGAGTAACGGCGTTTAAGTATTTTTTCAGTAACGGAGTAATCTAATTAATTACTTTTCCCATCGTTTCAACTCCGTTAAAGTTACTGGACATTAAATGCTGTGCGTTGCTATGTATTGATTGAATAAACTGTAATCCGAACGCACCCCTGGCTCACACAGCTAGTGAGGAGGTGGGTTGCCGTTTTCCATATCAGCTTCTCTGGGCGCAACGTGGCGCTCACCTGTTCCCTTTCTCGCCTGCCTGCTGAACTCTGCCCGTCGGCGGAGAGAGACGAGGGACAAGAGATCGGGTACCTTTCAAGCAGACGTGAGCTGAATGTAGCTCGTCAGTGTCACTTGGCGTGAATCGACCAATCACAGCCTGGATGAGGCGCGACATTAAAAAATATTGACAGGTGTCACTTACACTGAGGACGCTGGGGACAGGTCAGAATCAGAATGTATCCATCTCTTTTTGAAAGCTTTTGTTAAAAATGTTCTGAACAACAGCAACAAGAAATGTTAAATAACAAATAAACAATGGACAATAATCAGAATCAGCTTATTTAAAACATATTTTATATCAGAAAACATGTGTATTGTCCAAAAGCTGATTACTGCATTATATTCAATTAGGCCTATATTTTAATATTTTGAGTTGTCACCTGCCACCTTAATTTTGTTTCCCTTCCTATAAATAAAAACATTTCCACCAGAATGCAGGAAAGTAAGTAGCCTATTTAATGGGGGCGGGGGGGCACGTAAACCTCTTGCTGTCTGTTGACGTGCAATAAATAAAGTTATTAAGTAGAAAGTTATGTACAAACACCTGTCTGTTCTACTCATTTCAACTGACTTGTGAAAATTGCTCAAAAAATCCAAATTCTTTGGCATATAGCATTTTTTTTAACAGTAACGCAAATAGTCACGTTCCCTGGCAACTTTTATTATAGAGTAATTAATTCAGTTACTTTTTGGAACAAGTAGTGAGTAACTATAACTAATCTTTTAGTTATCCCATCTTTTTGCTTTATAGTGGAAATTAAATCACCTACTGTAAAAGTTATGTATGTTGACTGTAATTAATTGAACGTCTCAAATGGCACTTTTTGACTCTGGGAAACAGTGTGATTAAAGAACTTAATAAATGTTGTGGGTTTGTGCTCACCAAGTGTCACTGATGTCGAATTTGAATTGAATGGCAATTTTTAAATTGAATTTAAACTCTAAATAGAACATAGAAAATCTTAAATGTAAATGCACAAATCATCCTGTTACTGTGATACTTCTTTAACTTTTTAACAAAGTATTACTTTTTTTCTTCAAAAGTCTTTATTTACAGTTCACAATTGTACAATATCTTATAAAGAAGTTATTTTGCATTCTCTACGACCATACACACATTTAAAACACAATAGCAAGCCTCTGTTTTTTCATAAATAAACCTAAATGGTAAGGTACAAAATAAAATTAAGTAGTAAGGATACAAAATAAAATGAAATACTTAAGAAATTATGTACAAGGCACATTATTTTCATTATTTAAACATTGTCATTGTTTACGTCATCTTACAACCACCATATCTTTACTGTGTCATATATTTGTAGCTTTGAGCCTCTTTTAAGTTTAAGATGAGGGTAGACTGAATGACGACCTGTAGTCATCAGCCGATTTAATTGCAGTGACTCCAAAGCTGTGTTGGAACCGGTGTCCTTCCAGATCCTGCCAAAATCTTCCTTTGTTTAATACAAATAAGTTACATCATTTCTGAGAACATCAGTCATCGGTCCAAACCCATAACAGAAGTAATCCAGGTGAGACGTATCTGTCTATTCCAAGTTAAAACAATATTGCTACATAGTGAGACACAATTTTTGTATTGGCTGGTGTGTATCTGCCAATAATTGTAGGGTGTATAAACAAAACTTTAATTAATTCCTGAAACAAATCAACGAGGGTTTCTGCTTTTTTCATTTGCATAAATGAATATGATATTTTCCCATTATTATGTTTAAGTAAAGTATTAGTAGTAGTAATAGTAACATGGTTGTTATGTTACATCCATCAGTATTGTATTTTTCTGCCACGAGGGGGCGGTAAAGACGTTGCAAATCGAGTTGTATTGCGCATGCGTCATGCCGAAAAAAACCCAACATGTCACTTCCTGGTCCAACACAGGTGATTAGAAAACGTTTGGAAACTGAAACTGATGAAAGCCGTGACGACTTTGAGGAGATGGCTTGAAAAGAGTTACATGCACTCCAATTAAGAGGTGAGTAGATTTATTAACTTATGCTCCGTACAGTTATTACGTACGAGTCACAAGAGTGCGGTTAAAAGTGACCGGCTGGTTAGCCACGTTACATTTACGTTAGCCTCCCTCCATTCATTGACGTGCTGTCAGTTCTGTTTAACTTGGTAAACAGCGGAGAGCTAGCAAGTTATGTTACCAGACTATGCATCGTATTTCAGTGTGAAGTTAGCTAATTACATCTTGTGGAATTTGTAACTTCAGTGGTTATCAGATTACTAAATTACTTTCCATCGGCATTGGTAACTTAACTTACATTGGTTTAACTAGTTAACTAACCAGAGTGTCTGTTTGTAGCTAAAGTTTTACTAGCTTGAAAACAGCTGCTTTTAGCTGGCTAACGGTGGCTGCCTTTACTTGAGCAGTCCACACACTTGTTATCTGTTTATCTCAACAGGAAAGTGAAGGATGAGAATTGGCCCTGCAGATGTTAAAATGTAGCTGAAAAATATGACTCTGTTAAATGTCCAATATTTGGATAAAATTCCCCCATAAATAGATGTTCGCACACTGTCATCTTACAGCGAGACTTATTAATAAGTTATTAATAGCTAGCTATACCGTCTGTCTGTTTTTAGCTACAGACTACATCAGATGAATTATATGTATCTTGATATCTTGTTTGTCAACAGTATCTGCACTGCATTGGTTAGTATTGTCTTATTGTTGGAAGTAAGCAAGCAGTTTTATAGTATAGCTATAGTAAATTCCCTGGATGTATAGCATACTCCATGAATATTCAATTGAGAAACTTGCAGGGGTCTGGGGTTTTTTGTGTGGCTAATCTAGTGAACAAAATACCTGAAAAATCAAATTATACTCTCTTACATTAAAACAAAACCCTGTACATTTAATATTGCCATAAAGCAATGCAGCTTATTGATATGCACATAGTTGATCACTAAAAATAGAGAAGTTAAAGAGATGGATTGACAAATATAATCTCACTGCATACTGCCGATCCTAATAACATTTTGTATTAAAAACAGTTACCAAGGCTTGTTGTGGTCTGTGATTGAACAGGTACAATGTTAGTACTTAAAAACTGTAAATATACAATTGTATATCTTTAAACACCTACATGTATACTGAAATGACTACATACAGAATCAAAATGTAGTCTTAATTTCTTTGTGTGTTATGATTTCTTAGAAAAAACGATAGAGATAGGGAGAAGCTATGGCATGCGCCCGAGTGCCACTGGATGAGCAGCAGGTGACCGAGCTTGGCCCCCTGGGAAAAGAGCACACACTGCCTGCACTGGTGAGTCATATCACCTTGTTTTGTACAGAAATACACTCCCAACAGCAGTCTGTGGTGTTCTTGGAAGAATAACCTTCCACACAAACCAGTTCATCAGAATCATACCTTGTTCTTTTATTTCACACCAGCACCCATTTAGGAAGGAAGATCGCTGTTTTGTGCCTTACAAGCCCCCGCCAGAAGACGGCTCTCCCACTGAGGTGGAGGAGTTTTTGGAACATGCCAGATTCATCACAGAGGACCTGGAGTGGCTGCTCGCGCTTCCCCATGACAAGTTCTGGTGTCAGGTAAGGTACTCGTAACATGTGAACATCTTGCTGAGCCGCTTTTCCTTTTCTGTTCACTTAGCCACAAAATGAATTATAAATAAATTACACTGAAAATTCAGCGACGGCAGCTTTCCTTCTTGTACATCTCCTCTCCTGTCTCTTCCACCAGGTGGTGTTTGATGAGTCTCTGCAGAGGTGCCTAGATTCATACCTGCGTCATGCTCCTCGAGGGCTCGATCTTGCCACCCTGCCCGCCTCCACGGCGGTGGCCGACATGCAGCGCTCTGTCCACAGGGCGGTCTTCTTGACCTTCCTCAGGATGGCCACATATAAAGAATCCAAGGTAGAGGAGCAGCTCCAAATATGAACTCCAGAGAGGGAATAATGATCTACTAATCTCTAGAAATACTAGTTATGGTTTATGAACACATTGAATAAGTTATTGTCACTGCCGCTCCCAGTTCAAAGCCTTGACATACTGTTTTACCAATTGCCTTGTGTTGTGTTTGTGCTCCTCTGTCACAGGAGAACTTCCTCACCCCAGCTGTGTTTGGAGAGATTATCTATAATAACTTTCTGTTTGACATTCCCAAAATTTTGGATCTATGTGTGCTCTTTGGAAAGGGCAACAGCCAGCTGCTGAATAAGATGATAGGTGAGCTGTTTGTTAAGGTTCAGTTTAAATCATCAAAGGGTGTTTTTATCAAGAATGTGTATATTAGGTTTTTTCCTTTGTTTGTCACCCTTTGTTAACTTTCATAATGATGTTCTTTTTTAGAGAACATCTTTACCCAGCAGCCGTCTTACTACAGTGATCTGGATGAGACGGTGCCCACTGTGTTACAGGTAATATCAGATATATCAGATTTAACTCTGTGTGTGTGTGTGTACGAATAGTAAAATGTGTTTGAGTTCATTAAAAGTGAATTGAAGATGCCTCAGTAAAAAAAAAAATAATAATAAAAAAATATTTTGTTATAAATATACTATTTGGAGTAAATTGTAAATGTCTTTCTGTGGGATTATAGATTATGTTCCTCCTCTCTCCTTTTATTCTCCGTCACATTCAGGTTTTTGACACCATCCTGGATAAATGTGGCCTGCAGTGTGAAGGAGCCACAGCCATGGAGCCGATGAAGCTAAACGCACACAAACCCACTGCCATGACCATGAGCCAGCAGGTCAGACAAACACACACATCTCCGTTCATCACTGCATGTGATACTGGTGAACTAATAACACTATTTAGTATGTATCTTGGCCCTTCTCAAATATAAATATCATACAGATTTTAACAGGCAGTTCTGAAACAATAACATCTTAATCATTGATAAATCAAATCTTAAAAAATGCGGAGGATGACTTTCTACTTTAAGCTCCAGTGAATAAAACCCCCTTTCCTTAGAAACTAGACTGATCAGCCTGATTAGGAACACTGTTTTTTAAATGGAGGAGTTCAAAACTTGTCAGCAAGACAACACAGCACTGAGCAGTATTCACTGTTACATAGATCCAAAGATCATAATTTAATTAATCTATAAAAGAAGTATAGTTTGTCAGCAAGATTGAGAATTGCAGTGACCCCATGCACAATTTACACAAATACAAATAAATCTTTAGAAGACTGCGATAATAGTTGAAATGAGCCCAATGGTTGCTGACACACAACACATACAGCAGCAGAAAAATGTGTAGAATTTTAACAATTGCAGGTAACACTGTCCTTAATGGGTCTGACAGGTAACACCTGCACATGGCTTAAAAATGATCAGAGTGATAGACCGCAGGCCAATGTAACAGATGGTGCAAAGTCAGATGTCCTACTTGTTCGAAAAGGAGTTCCTCAAGGTTCAATATGAGACCCTTGTTGTTTACTCTCTACATAAATAATATCTGTAACACTGTTAGGAACTGTAAATATCATTTTAATGCAGATGACACAGTCATTTATGATTCTGCCGCATCCCATGCTCAAGCACTTGCTCTTCTTCAGTCAGACTTAATTCTACGAACGTCTCTTATTGATCTGAAGCTGGTACTGAATTCCAGTAAATCTAAATATATAGTATTGTCTTCCATCAAACAGAAAACAACACTTGGATGAGCTTTAAATTAGTACACTTGATGCACTGTTAACGTTTTCCAACATACAAACACCTTGGTATTTGGCTGGATGAACATCTTACTTTTAAGACACATGTTATTGTTACATGTCACTGTTTTGGTGAGGAAGCTACGGGTGAAGATTGGTTTATTCTACAGAAATAAATCATGTCTGTCTTATCAGCATAGAATTGACATTGTAGAAGCTACTTTCATGTCAGTACTTGACTATGTCAGTATACTGTATATGTA